>OU015762.1:15429092-15450099 GCA_907173295.1 Fagus sylvatica | reverse complement strand
AGACAGAGTAGAGTGTGCGGTACAAGTATGTGTAGTACAAGTATATTGGGCCTAAAGCCCAATAAGCCTATAATAAGCCTATAATATATACTAACAAGAACCACCAAGTAATAATGTTGGTAATGCTTTTGTAAGTTGTAATGCCTTTATCTCAATTTTAGCCAAAAAAAAAAAAAGCCTTTATCTTTATCTTTTTTAGATACCGAATAGTTGTAATGCCAGGACCCATGGTTGATGACTGGATGTGTCATCCAGCACGAAATTGGGAATAACCCGTGATGCTGGGAAATTATAGAGAAGTTCGGTCCGAACCTACAGAAACAAAACATGTAGCAAAAATTCTGACATCAATTAAAAGTATGCATGTCATAATGTTGAGTCAAACGTTTTACTAAGCAACACCATTTTCAAATAACGTGGGGCCCATTTCAATTAAAAAAACTAGCGTGGTTCTTTGTTGTTGCACAGGAAACAAAAAGAAAAGTCTGGGTCTAATTAATGTTAATGCAAGTGTGGTTCTCTAGTGTCTATATAATGCTAATGCAATTTTTTTAAATAAATAAATAAATCTCAAACATTTAAAGAAAAAAAATATTAACCAGTACAAAATCTGGTCTACACTACCTTTCTTTTCTTTTCTTTTTTCTGTTTTTGCTGAAGCACAAAATAAAAGCATGGAAGAAGCAGATTTTCAAAGTAATAAAGGTATATTTTATTTTTTAAAAGAATGAATTATGATTTGTGGTGATATTTTTGCTCCCAAATAATATTTTTGGAAAGAAAGATAAAACAATTATATGACAATGTACAAAATATAATATGAAAGTAAGGAAACAACAATAATCAATTCATAACCAATAACAACCGACTTAAAGAGAGAGAAGCTTGTTGTGTAAAATTCTAGAAGACCATTAGCATAGATTTCTGGCCAGAAAGTGAACAAGGTTGTCATAATATTATGGTGGGCCCTCCATCCAAGGAAATATTCTATGTTAAGCAGTTTATGTCACACAAGGTTGTCATAACTATGATGTCAAAAGTCATGCATAATGCCTGTCATGCCGGTATCTACCGTGGTGGTGGATGATACTGCAATACTGGGAGCTCGCAATGCTGGTAATATTAACAACATGCATATTCTAATTGTACGCGTTTTAAATATTAAAGATCAAATGTATTATAGTATAAAAGAACAGTATTTTTTTACCGAAAAGTGAAAAAAAAAATAAATAAAAAAATAATGCCGGTAGAACTAATGCCCAGTCCCCCCAACCGCGTATGACCCTAGGAGCTCTAAATTGGGATAGCTAACAAAAGTAATGCTTATGCTACTTTTCTTCCAAAAAAAATTACTGGTAATACTAATGCCACCACCGTTGGGAGAGCTGGTAAAGCAATACCATGGCCTGGGCACACTGTGATTGGGGATAGGATTGAAACATACAACGTATGATTTACCATACAATTTACTAATGGCTAGTTTTTGTAGGTCTTCACTCTAAGGCTCTTTTTCTTAATAAAGAGTATCTCAACTTGTATGATTCTATTAGTGATCACAGAAAATGCATGGTGTATTTGTTGAAAGACAAAAGAATGAGTGGTTTTAGATACTATTGTCAATTAGGAAATGAGATTTGTATGTATCATTCTGATAGGGTTACTGGTGGGAGATTCATGATCGTTGTTTCCTATTCATCGTACCCAAAGGTTGAAGTTGTCATGCCACTGCCATGCCACCTATCATTTTTAAAGGTTTGCTCCCAAATCATTCACATTTAAATAATTTAATACCTAGTCAATATCTTTTAATATTTTATTCAAATGTTTTCTCGTGTATAACACGGATTTGTAATTAGTTTATTCATTAAAAATAAAGCCAATTGAAGAATAAAAATAAAATTAAAAAAAAAAAAAAAAAAACCCAAATAAAGATAAAACGTTTTTTTTTTTTAACATAAGTGTATGCTTGATGGGAAGATATTTATATGGTGATGGGAAATGCTAATATATTATTATTAAACAAATATTTATTCAAAAAAAAAAAAAAATATATTAAAAATATTAAAAATATAATAAGATAAAAAAAATATATATATATATTAAACAACTATTCCTTCACGAATTACATAACAACATTACAGAGACAGTTCCAGATCAACTGATTGTAGTCAATACTCTAACAAAATTCTTCCATTTTTTTTTTTTTTTTGATAGAACACCATATGAAAATTTAAAAGATAGAACACCATATGCTTATACAAATCCTCTTATTATTCTGGTAAATGTTGCTGCTGAACCGTAGTGGACCCCATGAATCTACCAAAGAAAGCAAGGGACGTCCTGCCATAAAAGGCAAGATAGCCCATATGATGAATGGAAGCCACCCAAGTGAGCGTGGGAGAAAGATTGAGACAAGTGAGACTGAAGCGAAAGCTCCTGAAATGAGAAGTACATGGCCGAGGATTGCGCAACGAGATTTGATATGCATCTCCAATCCAAGTCCCAAGCAGTAGAAGCATGTGGCAGCCAAGAAACCCCACACGTTTGCTGGGTGAGTTTGCAATGGGGACATCTTCTGGACTTGAAAATGCACTTGGAGAAGGGCAAGAAGTAGTGGATTTAAAAACTTGAAGATGGCATGGCTTGGAATGAAGGAATTGATGTCTTGTTCACTTGCAAATTTGCTAAATTAAACCCAATTGATTCAAAAATTCAAAAAGTCAGTGAAGAAGAAAAGCCAACACAAAGGCTTATGTGTAGATAAACTCTTTCCAAAATTAATTAAACCAAAAGGAAAGGAAAGAAGAGAAGAGATTATTACCAGCTTTCCATGAGGACCTTATCCTGATTTATGAGACAAGGAGGAGCAATAGACACACCAGGGCCTGTACCATAAAGCCTCTCAATCCTCCCATCAGGGAGTGTGCGCATAGAGTATGTGAGAATAGGGTACCTAGCCAAGCGGTGCAATATACTGTCCACCATAACTGGCGCATCTGAGTTTCTTATAGGGAGCTAGAGCTGGAGCTGGGAAGCGATTTCTGAAGGTGAAAGGCAAGCGCCTGGTCCAGCTTTAGCTATGATCTCCAAGAGTTCAAGCTCTATGGCCGATTTGAGGACCATGGGAAGTACTGAAGCGCTGGCTAATTGCATGGCGATGAGATTTGCTTCTTCGTCTGAGGCTTGGGTTGGAGTCATATGGGTTTCACCAATTGAGCCCATTTTTGTGGTTTGGATTTGTGGGTTTTGAGTGTAAATCACTGAGAAAGAGAGGATTGGGAAGATGGGTTGCCGGATGCCTAACAACGAATATATATATAGTGTTTTGTTTTGGGCAGAGGACAAATTGTTGGTGTGAAAATTTTATGTCCTGTGACGATTTTATGCCAAAGATAAAGTTTTTATCGTGCCAAAGTTTTTCCTTGACTGTCTTTGCGATAAAGTTTTTATTGTGCCATAGTTTTTCCTTGACTGTCTTTAATATTTATCGTGCCATAGTAGTTCCTTGACGGTCTTTAACATTAAATGTTAAACGTCGTGCCATAGTTTTTCCTTGACTGTCTTTGACATTTTGACAGTGATAATTTTATTTTCCTTGGCATAAAATTATGACTGTCAAGGAAAAGTTTTTGGTGTGGAAACTGCCAAGGAAAATAAAATTGTCACTGTCAAGGACTGCCAAGTAAAAATTTTACTGCAAAGGAAAAGGAAAATAGGTACTGCCAAGGAAAATTTTTTGGTGTGGGTGCTGGCAACCAAGGAAAAATCAAGGACAAAAAACTAATCAAAAAACTAATTTTTCGACGGTGCGGTAAGGACAAAAAACTATCTTGCAGGCTTTTTTTTGCATGGTGTGGAATATGGAAAAAAAAAAGGGAACTGATATTTCCACACCACTTCAAATTTTGTGCGGTTAAAAAGACCAAATACCCCTTCTCACAGCTTTTACTTTTAACATTTTTCCTAGTTTTTTATTTCCTCTTTTCTCTCTCCTCTCTTTTCTTTCTCAGGAACCCTCTCTCTTTTCTTTCTAAGATCGAGCGGATTGAAGTGGACAGGCGTGAGAGCAACGTAAAGGTTCAGGTGAGATGGTATTACAGGCCAGAGGAGTCGATCGGAGGTCGGAGACAGTTTCATGGAGAGTTTTGGTTTTGTTTGCTTGAGCAAGCCGATCTCATATAGCTTTTTTCCACCCATTTACACTAAAAAGAGCTACGGCGTGGTTTCTTGGAACCACCAGCAAATTAAATCTATTTGACTCATATGACAATAGACATGTATATTTGACATGAATATTGTCATTTGAGTCATGTCTACTGGAACCACCAGCAAATTAAATCTATTTGACTCATATGACAATAGACATGTATAATGTATAATATACATGTCTATTGTCATATGAGTCATGTCTACCACCAGCAAATTAAATCTATTTGACTCATATGACAATAGACATGTATAATATACATGTCTATTGTCATATGAGTCATGTCTACACTATTGTAGACATGACTCAAATGACAATTTTCATGTCAAATATAAAATATACATGTCTATTGTCATATGAGTCATGTCTACACTATTGTAGACATGACTCAAATGACAATATTCATGTCAAATATACATGTCTATTGTCATATGAGTCAAATAGATTAATTTGCTGTTGGTTCCAAGAAACCACGCCCGTAGCGTAAATTTGGAAGAATTTCGAGACCATGGTGTGTATTTAGCAAAAAAATCAAAATGCAAGAACCACACCATGGTGTGGATTTTTTTCCACACACCATGGTGTGTCTTTAGCAAAAAAAAATCGAAAGGCAAGAATTACTTCCCAAAAAAATTTCTTGCCACACCATGGTGTGTATTTAGCAAAAATAATCGAAAGGCAAGAATCATTTCCAAAAAAAAAAGGCAAAAAGCCTGCAAAATAGTGATAATGAAAGAATTAGTGAGAAATAATTCTTCCACACCATGGTGTGTATTTAGCAAAGTCCTTTCCGCTATGTATGGATAATTAAAGAATTAGTGAGAAATGATTGACCCATTGTTGGTGTGTATTTAGCAGACTACGTACAGTTCTTTAGGTTAGGTACATTAGGTTCCCCAATTGAATTCAAACATATGGTTGCATTAACCAATTGAACACAAACAATGTTATCTTTTACAAGAATATTTAAAATCAATGTATTTAAATTTAACTAGGAACTTAATGTACTTGACCTAAGGAACTGTACCTAAATTTTACCCAAAAAGAATAGTAGAACGCGCTTTGATGCATGAACAGGACTTAGTGTCAGTGGAAATTGGACATTGGACATTGAGCCCCAGAAACTGCGTAAATGCGTAATACTTAAAAAAAAATGGTAAGAGAAAATAATCAAATATCCCTTGCCTATGCTCCCTACTCACTCAATGTAATTTCAAATGTATTTGTGGAAAAAACTTAATGATTAACAGTCAATAAATTGAGTCATTTTTCATAAATTTGAATATACTCGCAAAGCGTGGACAATATTGATAATAATGATATTTTGTGAAATAATGATATAAAATGGTGGTGTAAAAATATGAAAGCCCAAATTGTAATTAAACTCATAATTTAAACTACGTTAAACTATTGTTTTCATCCCTAAAATTTGCATAAGTTTTGTATTTGTCCCTAAACTTTGAAAAAATTCACTTTTACACATGAATTTCGTCCCTAGATTTTTTTATGTAGGAAAATAGAAAGCAATAATAGTAGAGAGTAGAGAGAGCGGAAACAAAGAGATACCGTGGTTCGGTCATGAAGACCTACATCCACACACAAAAGCCTTTGACGGCTACATTTTTACTATATTGTGTTTACAATGAGTTCCTAACAACGTATATATAAGAGACTAACCCTAGTCTAACTTTAAATTAACATCAAATATTGGACTTGGACTTGGGCTTAGACTAGGAATGGGCCTCTATATATTTCAACATCAAACAACGCTACCGATTCGGCAACCCACCAACAAACAATTGTCGGAGAAAAAAAGAATAAATACTAAAGAAACTACTACTAAACACTTTGGCAATCCAAACAATGCTACCAACCCGGCAGCCCACCAACACCAAATGTTTGAGAAGAATAAAGGTTGAATAAGCCTTGAACTTACAAAGGCATTAAGAATCTACCGACCCGGTAGCCCGAAAGATGAATGAACATCTATCTCCCCTTACAATCACAACATCTTCAATAACAAATACCCAATTACTACCGAAACAACAAGAATAACCGAAATACAGTAGCCAAGATGAAATCAAATGCCTAGTAGTTAGGCTCTGATACCATGTAGGAAAACAGAAAGCAATAATAGTAGAGAGTAGAGAGAGCAAAAACAAAGAGATACCGTGGTTCGGTTATGAAGACCTACATTCACACACAAAAGCCTTTGACGGCTACATTTTTACTATATAATCTTGTGTTTACAATGAGTTCTTAACAACGTATATATAAAAGACTAACCCTAGTCTAACTCTAAATTAACATCAAATATTGGACTTGGGCCTAGACTAGGAATGGGTCTCCATATATTTCAACATTTTATAAAAGAAAGAAATTCATGTGTAAAAACAAAAATTTTCAAAGTTCAAGTACGAAAAATGAAATTCATGTATAGTTTAGGGATAAAAACAATATTTTGGCCTTTAAACTATTGCTATTGGTGCCCCCCATAAATCTTTTTTTGCTTTTTCTTTTTTCTTTTTCAATCAGATAAGAGGTAAGATTTTATTCACTCAAATGCGTTGAACATCAAAGATTACATGCTATAGGAGAATTTCTAGGACTTCCTCTCACTACAAGAAAATAGGTCATTAGCAACAAAACCTTTTCGTCGCACAAAAGTCTCAATTTCGTCGCTTGATGTACCAGGCGACGAAATAGTACATTAGGCGACAAAAATCATTTCGTCAACTAATGTTGGTAGCCGAAAAGTCCTGGCGACGAAATATTTTTGTCGCCTAATAGTTTCAACATTTAGCGACGAATGTTTTCGTCGCCTATTAATTTCGTCGCCTAAAGTTGATTTGGCGACGAAACATAATTCGTCGCCTAAAGTTGATTTGGCGACGAAACATAATTCGTCGCCTAAAGTTGATTTGGCGACGAAACATAATTCGTCGCCTAAAGTTGATTTGGCGACGAAACATAATTCGTCGCCTAAAAATCTATAGGCGACGAAACTTAGTTTTGTAGCTAAATAATATTTTTAGGCGACGAATTTGTTTTTGTCACCAAAAGTTGATTTGTCGACGAAACATAATTCGTCGCCCAAAAATCTATAGGCGACGAAACTTACTTTTGTAGCTAAATAATCTTTACGCGAGGAATTTTACATCGTCGCCAATTGTTTTTTGTTTTTTTTTTTCAACCTGTTAGGCGACGAAAATATGCGTCGCCAATCACCAATATATATATATATATATATATATATATATATATATATATATATATATATATATATATATATATAATATATATATATATATAAATATATATATATATATATATATATATATATATATATACCTACTCAGTACCACCTGTTATTAAGAAATCAATTCATTTTCAACAATAAATCCATAAACAAATCATCCATACATTCCATAGGTAAATAATATACAAGTTTAAAATTATCATAAATACAATCAGTACCATAATTTGTTAATTATGAAAAGCTTGTCAGCCCACAAAAGCAGAGGAACCAAACCCTTCAGCTCATTCCTTAAACACAAAAAAGGGGAATGGAAGAGATTGGAATAGTTCCCTAGCACTTACACAGCTCATTCCTTAGACACAAAAAAGGGGAATGGAAGAGATTAGAATAGTTCCCTAGCACTTACAATTGAAGGTCCATCTAACTACAAAGTGCGATTAATACAAATGAAAAAAGATGTCTTTTAACAATACAAAAACAAAAAAGATGACTTCAAATGAGAAAATATGTCATCATTCCCCCAAGCTCATATAATCTGCACAAAATATCAATAAAATAACATTAAGACAAACAAGCAAAAACATAATTTGTAAGAAATATGAGAATTATTTTTAAGCATACGTAAAACTAATGACACCATGACTTTTAGTGCTTTTACCCTTTCCCCACTCATTTCTAAGTGTTATGAAACGCACATTTGCATGCGCATACCTCTCTAACCGTGAATCCTATTAAAGTATTGCAAGTTCATACGTTTTACTTTGGGCCCGAGTGTCATGTTCGTGTTGGTCACACCCCTTCCATGGTCTTTTTATGTTTTCACCACTTTGTAGGACATTTATAAGCTAAAGTGTTATTAAACGCACATTTATAAGTTGTGCATAACTCTCTAACCGTCAATCCTACCTTCATTCCACAAATTCCTAAATGTTACTTTGAACCAGAGGGTCGTGGTCATATAGGTTCACAAGCCATTCCGTGACTGTTTTATGTTTTTTGCCATTTGGCCACTCATTTTTAAACTTACGTATTTTGAAACGCACATTTGCACATAATTCTCTAACCGTTAGCCCTATCAACGTTTTGTAAGTTCCTACATGTTACGTTGAACCTAATGATCGTGTTAGTGTCGGTCCATGGACTGTTCCTTGGCCTTTTTATGTTTTTGTCCCTTTGCACTGAATATTTAAAGGTTAAAGTGCTATGAAATGCACATTTGTGCATAACTCTTTAACTGTAAGTTCTATCAACGTATTGTAAATTCGTACATGTTACTTTGAACCCAGGGTTGTGTTCGTGTTAGTTCACGGACTATTCCATGGCTTTTTTATGTTTTTGTCCCTTTACAAGATATTTATAAGCTAAAGTGCTATGAAACGCACATTTGTACATAACTCTCTAACTGTAAGTCCTATCAACGTATTGTAAGTTCCGACATGTTACTTTGGACCCAAGGGTCGTGTTCATATTGGTCTATAGACTTTTCCATAGCCTTTTTAAGTTTTTGTCCCTTTATGGGACATTTATAAGCTAAAATGTTATGAAATGCATATTTGTGCATAACTCTCTAGCTCTAAGTCCTGTCAATGTATTATAAGTTCTTACATGTTACTTTGGACCCAAGCATTATGTTTGTGTCAGTCCACGAATTGTTCCAAGGCATTTTTATGTTTTTGTCCCTTTGCGGAACATTTATAAGCTAAAGTGCTATAAAAAGCACATTTGTGCATAACTCTCTAACCATAAGTCCTATCAACGTATTGTAAGTTCCTACATATTACTTTGGACATGAGGGTCATGTTCATGTCGGTCCATGGACAATTCTAAATATAACTCTTTAACTTTTGGCATTTACTTTGCATAATCCCACGTTGAAGCAAATGAACTTGCACAACACCAAGGGTTTGTCGATAGATATTTAAACAGTTAACACATGGGCACTGAATATTACCATTCTTGTCCACAACTGCCTTTGCAAAATTAATAAATGAATCCACCCCTTGAAAATATTGTGGACTCATTCTACCATTAGTTGTCTTACCCAATGTCATCCAACTCTTATCCATGTCTAATTTTTTCAAATTTTTTGTTTCCTATTTTAGAAAAATAACAAAATAATTGATAAGTAAAGTGACTAAAACAAAATAATCAAATTGAACCAACTCAACAATCAAACACTCCCAATATCAACTTAAACCACCTTATAACACCATGCAAGCCACCCGCTTGCTCCAAAACAACCCACCACAAAATATGTCAAACCACAGTGGTATACTAAATCATCAAACAAGAACAGTAGTATACTAAATCATCAAACAAGAACATGATATATTAATTTGAAGTGCATAAACATAAAATACCTGAGAGGAGTTTTAGTCAGCCTGCACTAGGTACCTGACCCCAAAATCATCCAAAAGTTTACCAACCCACATACACTTTCAAGGCTTCATAAGGATGCTACCAACCAACCTGCCAAAAATTTAGGAGGTGACATGTCTGACTGATCTAATAGAGCAATCATCAAATTGTTAAATGAAACATCAAAACATAATCTCAATTGAAACATCCAACTTAGAACATAAATAACATTTCATGCCCAACCATAAAGTTCTGGCATAGAACACAATTTTAAGACCAAACAAAAACAAAAACAATAATATTAATGAACAAAGAAATAACAGAAATAAAACAACTTTGATTCGGGTTTCTTACCTTATGTGCAGAAAAAGCACTCCCCCAAAAGATTTGATGGGAAGCCCAAAATAACCAACACAAATCTGTACAAATAAGATAACAAAGACAAAAACAGGTCAGTCAACACGTCTACAATCATAATCCCAAGCCCTACAAAATAATTTAAATCATTGAACCCCAAACTTAAAAAAAAAAAAAAAACCCATACCCTTTTGAACTCCAATAAGATTTAAAAAAAAAAAAAAAAAAAAAAAAAAAAGAAAGAACAACCCAGTTATCTTAACTTCAAACTTAAAAAAAAAAAAAAAAAAAAAAAAAAAAAAAAAAAAAAAAAAAAAAAGAAGACGTTGAACTATATACTTAAAGTTGAGATAAGCTTCCTGGACTAAAAGATACAAAAATATATATATCTTAAAGTTGAGATAAGCTTCCTGGAGTAAGATACATATATATATATATATATATATATATATATATATATATATAAATCTTTTTCATTTATTAACATATGAACCCTAGAACTAAACAAGAAAACTAATTTTTTTACAGGTTTTTATTGCAAAAGCTTAAGTTCACAATAAACCCATTACAAATTCATAAAATAAAATAAATAAATAAATAAAAAAACGGAACCTTTCAGATTATATAGCTTCAGAAAAATTAGGAAAAAAGGAAGGCAAAGTTTAGGAAGTCTCATACCTGATGCGTAGATCAAGGAAGAATGGTACCCACTAGAGCTTGAATTGCTTTCTCCCTTCCTTGCAGAGACTTCCTTCCAGACTTTTCTTTTTATTTTGTTTTGACTTTGCTTTCTTTTTTCCCTCCAGAGACTTCCCTCCACACTTATCTTTCTATTTGTTTTTTTGTTTAGGCTTGCACTGCTTTTGCCTTTGTTATGCTTAGCAGCTGTTAAACCAATAACACTTTTGTTTATAATTTTTGAGAGGGTGTAACGTGTCTTTGTCTCTTGGGCTTGATATATAGAAAATCTAATTAGTATATAAAAATGGGTAATTCTACGTACCTCTAATAGATAAAATTTCACATTAATGATACCAATATCATATATTATGGTACTTAACTCATATATGATGGTATTTATTATTTTTATTTATTATTTAAATTAATATATAAAAAATTAGATAATACCAATATCACATTAGATAGTACCAACATCATATATGGTGGTACTTATATCACATTTGATAGTAATAATTGAGTGGGTACTATACCCACAAAAAGAGTGTGGGTATTATAGAATGACCCTATAAAAATGGGGGTCATTCTACAATACCCACGTACTTTTTGTGGGTATGGTACTCACTCAATTAGTATCATTAAATGTGATATAAGTATCATCATATGTGATGTTGGTACTATCCAATGTGTTATTGATACTATTTGATTTTTTTTATGGCTAATTCTACAATACTCATGTAGGTACCGTTACTCTAATAGATAAAATCTCACATTAATGGATACTAATGTCACATATTATGGTACCTATGATGGTACCTACCATTTTTATTTATTATTTAAATTAATATATATAAAAAATCAGATAGTACCAATATCACATTGGATAATACCAACATCACATATGATGATATTTATATCACATTTAGTACCAATTGAGTGGGTACCATACCCACAAAAACTACGTTAGTTACTATTCATTCCTAAAGTGATTTTTTTAAGTAAATTCAGTTTTTTTTTTTTTTTCCTAAAGATTTTTTTTTACGTAATTCAGTTTTTTTTTTTTTTTTTTTTTTTTTTTTTTTCCTATTCATTCCTAATGATTTTTTTCGTAAATTCTTTTTTTTTTTTTTTTTTTTTTTTTTTTTTTTTTTTAAGTTTTTTATTCCTATTCATTCTAAAGTTTTTTTTTTTTACGTATTCAGTTTTTTTTTTTTTTCCTAAAGTGATTTTTTTTTACGTAAATTCAGTTTTTTTTTTTTAAGTGATTTTTTATTCCTATTCATTCCTAAAGTATTTTACGTACCTCTAATAGATAAAATTTCACATTAATGATACCAATATCATATATTATGGTACTTAACTCATATATGATGGTATTTATTATTTTTATTTATTATTTAAATTAATATATAAAAAATTAGATAATACCAATATCACATTAGATAGTACCAACATCATATATGGTGGTACTTATATCACATTTGATAGTAATAATTGAGTGGGTACTATACCCACAAAAAGAGTGTGGGTATTATAGAATGACCCTATAAAAATGGGGGTCATTCTACAATACCCACGTACTTTTTGTGGGTATGGTACTCACTCAATTAGTATCATTAAATGTGATATAAGTACCATCATATGTGATGTTGGTACTATCCAATGTGTTATTAATACTATTTGATTTTTTTTATGGCTAATTCTACAATACTCATGTGGGTACCGTAACTCTAATAGATAAAATCTCACATTAATGGTACTAATGTCACATATTATGGTACCTATGATGGTACCTACCATTTTTATTTATTATTTAAATTAATATATATAAAAAATCAGATAGTACCAATATCACATTGGATAATACCAACATCACATATGATGATATTTATATCACATTTAGTACCAATTGAGTGGGTACCATACCCACAAAAACTACGTTAGTTACTATTCATTCCTAAAGTGATTTTTTTAAGTAAATTCAGTTTTTTTTTTTTTTTTTCCTAAAGTGATTTTTTTTTTACGTAAATTCATTTTTTTTTTTTTTCCTATTCATTCCTAAGTGATTTTTTTTAACGTAAATTCATTTTTTTTTTTTTTTTTAAAGTTTTTATTCCTATTCATTCCTAAAGTTTTTTTTTTTTTACGTAATTCAGTTTTTTTTTTTTTTTTTTTTTTTTCTAAGTTTTTTTTTTTTTTTTTACGTTAAATTCAGTTTTTTTTTTTTAAGTGATTTTTTATTCCTATTCATTCCTAAAGTATTTTACGTACCTCTAATAGATAAAATTTCACATTAATGATACCAATATCATATATTATGGTACTTAACTCATATATGATGGTATTTATTATTTTTATTTATTATTTAAATTAATATATAAAAAATTAGATAATACCAATATCACATTAGATAGTACCAACATCATATATGGTGGTACTTATATCACATTTGATAGTAATAATTGAGTGGGTACTATACCCACAAAAAGAGTGTGGGTATTATAGAATGACCCTATAAAAATGGGGGTCATTCTACAATACCCACGTACTTTTTGTGGGTATGGTACTCACTCAATTAGTATCATTAAATGTGATATAAGTACCATCATATGTGATGTTGGTACTATCCAATGTGTTATTAATACTATTTGATTTTTTTTATGGCTAATTCTACAATACTCATGTGGGTACCGTAACTCTAATAGATAAAATCTCACATTAATGGTACTAATGTCACATATTATGGTACCTATGATGGTACCTACCATTTTTATTTATTATTTAAATTAATATATATAAAAAATCAGATAGTACCAATATCACATTGGATAATACCAACATCACATATGATGATATTTATATCACATTTAGTACCAATTGAGTGGGTACCATACCCACAAAAACTACGTTAGTTACTATTCATTCCTAAAGTGATTTTTTTAAGTAAATTCAGTTTTTTTTTTTTTTTTTTTCCTAAAGTGATTTTTTTTTACGTAAATTCAGTTTTTTTTTTTTTTTTTTTTTTTTTTTATTCTATTCATTCCTAAAGTGATTTTTTTTAACGTAAATTCAGTTCTTTTTTTTTTTACGTAAATTCAGTTTTTTTTTTTTAAGTGATTTTTTATTCCTATTCATTCCTAAAGTATTTTACGTACCTCTAATAGATAAAATTTCACATTAATGATACCAATATCATATATTATGGTACTTAACTCATATATGATGGTATTTATTATTTTTATTTATTATTTAAATTAATATATAAAAAATTAGATAATACCAATATCACATTAGATAGTACCAACATCATATATGGTGGTACTTATATCACATTTGATAGTAATAATTGAGTGGGTACTATACCCACAAAAAGAGTGTGGGTATTATAGAATGACCCTATAAAAATGGGGGTCATTCTACAATACCCACGTACTTTTTGTGGGTATGGTACTCACTCAATTAGTATCATTAAATGTGATATAAGTACCATCATATGTGATGTTGGTACTATCCAATGTGTTATTAATACTATTTGATTTTTTTTATGGCTAATTCTACAATACTCATGTGGGTACCGTAACTCTAATAGATAAAATCTCACATTAATGGTACTAATGTCACATATTATGGTACCTATGATGGTACCTACCATTTTTATTTATTATTTAAATTAATATATATAAAAAATCAGATAGTACCAATATCACATTGGATAATACCAACATCACATATGATGATATTTATATCACATTTAGTACCAATTGAGTGGGTACCATACCCACAAAAACTACGTTAGTTACTATTCATTCCTAAAGTGATTTTTTTAAGTAAATTCAGTTTTTTTTTTTTTTTCCTAAGTTTTTTTTTACGTAAGTTTTTTTTTTTTTTTTTTTTTTTTTTTTTTTTTTTTTTCCTATTCATTCCTAAGTGATTTTTTTTAACGTAAATTCAGTTTTTTTTTTTTGTTTTTTTTCCTATTCATTCCTAAAGTGATTTTTTTTAACGTAAATTCAGTTTTTTTTTTTTTTACATAAATTCAGTTTTTTTTTTTTTTTTAAGTGATTTTTTATTCCTATTCATTCCTAAAGTATTTTTTTACGTAATTCAGTTTTTTTTTTTTTCTTTTTTCCTATTCATTCCTAAGTATTTTTTTTCTCTTTTCTAAAGTGATTTTTTGTACGTAATTCAGTTTTTTTTTTTTTAGTCATTCCTAGAGTGATTTTTTTTTTTACGTAAATTCAGTTTTTTTTTTTTAACTATTCATTCCTAAAGTGATTTTTTTACGTAGCCAGTTTGTAACCAGTTTGCTACAACCCACTCAATGTCTGAGAAATACACTTGGATATATATGATACTAACACGCTAAAGTTGGCTTGTTTGATTCCAATTGCTTTGTCGTATGTTACGTGACATTTGGGGTTTAGAGTAACCATATTCGAGCCATTATACGTAGTCATTATCATATAATAAATTTAAGGTTCTCTTGGAATCCGAAGATTAGAAAACTTTCGTGTCTTTTTGTGAATTGTGATGATGATTATATATACCAATTTTGCAACAATTCCTAAATGTTTAATGAAAAACCGGTTATCCGTTGCATTTGGCGACAAAAATCAAATTTCGTCGCCAAAAGTGTAAATTAAAGTGATATTAGGCGACGAAAATTGAGTTTCGTCGCCGAATAGTAATTAGAAATAACATATGGCGACGAAACTTGATTTTCGTCGCCTAAATCTTAAAAAAAGGCATACATTAGGCGACGAAAATCAAATTTCGTCGCCAAAAGTGTAAACTAAAGTGATATTAGGCGACGAAAATTGAGTTTCGTCGCCGAATTGAATTAGAAATAACATATGGCGACGAAATTATTTTCGTCGCCTAAAAATGAAAAACATATTTGGCGACGAAATTTCGTCGCCAAAAGTGTAAATTAAAGTGATATTAGGCGACGAAAATTGAGTTTCGTCGCCGAATAGTAATTAGAAATAACATATGGCGACGAAACTTGATTTTCGTCGCCTAAATCTTAAAAAAAGGCATACATTAGGCGACGAAAATCAAATTTCGTCGCCAAAAGTGTAAATTCAAGTGATATTAGGCGACGAAAATTGAGTTTCGTCGCCGAATTGTAATTAGAAATAACATATGGCGACGAAACTTGATTTTCGTCGCCTAAATCTTAAAAAAGGCATACATTAGGCGACGAAAATCAAATTTCGTCGCCAAAAGTGTAAATTCAAGTGATATTAGGCGACGAAAATTGAGTTTCGTCGCCGAATTGTAATTACAAATAACATATGGCGACGAAACTTGATTTTCGTCGCCTAAATCTTAAAAAAGGCATACCTTAGGCGACGAAAGTTATTTTCGTCGCCCAATGTAATCTATGTTTTGGAATGTAGCGACGAAATATAAATTTCGTCGCCTAAGATTTATATTTGGCGACAAATAAAATATTTTGTCGCCTAAGATAGATATTGGGCAACAAAAAAAAATTTGGTCGCTAGATTTCGTCACCAAATAGTCATCTTGTTGTAGTGCTGGTTTCCAATCCAAAAAATGCTCTATCATTCTTAATTCAATTTTGATCACTTAAAATCTGATTTTAAATTTATGGACAAACTTTGAATTTTCAGGCCTGTGAAATTACCATTTTACCTTTTAAATGCTATAGTGTAAAAAAGTAAAATTAATGGTTGCAAAATAGGGTGTCAATACCATCCACATAAAATTTGAGTTTTCCTACAAACAGAGGGGAAAAAAAAAGGCTAAGGATAAAATTGGAACAAAAAAAAAAGATGTCATTTATGAGGTTTAACGGCAACATTTAAATGGAGCTTGATGGAAGGATTGAATTCAAGTAGATTAAAATTTAAAGGATTAAATTAAAAGATTTTAAAGTTAGAGGACTCAATTGAATTTTGACCAAAGTTAGAAGGTGTAATTTTCAATTTAGCCTTCCTTTTTTATTTAGTAAAATTAATTATATTTTAATTAAAAGACTATTGGACATATAATAAATAATTAATATACATTTATTTTATTTGTAGATCATGGGAAAAGAAACTACAATTTTAGACTTTTTCGATAGACTCAATATTGATGATGTGTCATTGCCAATGTCTAATATAACATTGATATCCCAATTTTTGAAAATTCTCAAACAAATTTTCGAAAATCGAAATAGATGAAATTCGTATTAGTTCGTTGGTAGTTTGTTAATGTTGAATGGATGTTAATTTGGAATTTTATGTATTTTTTTTGGTTTATATATACTTTGGCCCCCACCAAGCTGAAATCCTAGTTTCGTACATGATTCTTGTGGTGTGTTAGTTGTGGTGGGAGAGAGCTTTTTGGGTGTATTTGGGTTTCGGTTTTGTGAGATTGTTTTTGTGCCACTTTTGTAATCTCTTTATTTTCTTAATGAAACTTTCTCCTACACGCCACCAATGGACATAGACCTAAGGATGAACCACATAAATCTTTATGTTTCGTATATGATTGTTTCTTCTATTGTTCTATTTCTATTTTGCATAAACTCACAATTATTGGCTACACATACAACAAATAGGTGTCAAAACTTTTGCTATCTCAACAAATTGGTATCAAAGTTATGCATTCTTTGTTTGGATTGAGGGGCTATTTTAGTTTTGCTTTTGGTTCTTTGTGGAAGGAATTGATTGTTCCAATAGCCACCATATCTATTAGCTTGTGTAGTTATTTGTTTATTTGGGTTTTGTTAGGGATGACAACAAACATTTGGTAGTAGTGAAATTTGAGATAGAATTTTTTTAATGAAAAACTAGCCTCCTCACATGCGCTCCGTGCGTGTTCAGAGGCTCTTTTTTATTTTTTGGGCAAATTGTAGGTTAATTTGATGGCGGATAAAAAACAAAAAAGAAAAAAATAAATTTAATTTCACTGCCATTATAAATTAGAATTTCAATTTGAAAATTACACTTTAATATTGATTCTAATTGCATCAAATAGAAACAAAAACAATCCGAGGAGACCAAAGTCAAGAAAAGACAAATCTAAGAAAAAAAAATTATTATTATTATGGGAAAGGATCCCCTCCCATTGCATCCTCCAATTTCCTCCAATTTTTAGCTAGAATTATAACATGTGGCACTAATTTGATTTTGTGTGGTTTCTATGAGTGTTTTGAGACCATTGGATTTTTTTAAGTGCCACATATCATAATTCTAACTAAAAATTGGAGGGAATGGAAGAATCGCAATGGGAGGGGATCTTCTCCTATTATTATAAACGTGATATTATATAACTTAGTTAACTTGAATGAGCAAATAAAATTAAAGCTTATCTAATTAACATTGTGAAAGAGAAAAGAAAAAAAAAATTATTTAAAGAGATCCACCGCCACAGGTATAAGGAAAAACACATTTTGTTTAGTATGAGATGTAATTGCTGAGTTGGCTTTCAATTGCTTAGTTACAGGTATAAGGTAAAACACATTTTGTGAGAGATGTGTTATTGCTTGGTTACAGGTGTGAGAGATGTGTTACTACTTGGTTACAGGTATAAGGTAAAACATATTTTGTTTAGTATGAGATGTAATTGCTAAGTTGGCTTTCAATTGCTTAGTTGGTATTTTTAATTGATATGTATTAATTTTATTGGGCCACATCTTACATATTGTTGGGAATGTATATTCAAAGATTGCAGCTGATATGCTCCCGTGAGAAAGATATGTAACCTCCACAATTAATTTCCTAATCCAACTACAACTACCCATTTTAACTATTTATTATCCGGTTAGATATTTTGCAGTTCAAATGTTCAATCATCAATGAGTGAGAAAGATAAGTAACCTCCACAATTAATTTCCTAATCCAACTGCAACTACCCATTTTAATTATTTATTATCAGGTTAGATATTTTGCAGTTCAAATGTTCAATCATCATTGAGTGAGAAAGATAGGTAACCTCCACAATTAATTTCCTAATCTAATTGCAACTACCCATTTTAATTGTTTATTATCGGGTCAGATATTTTGCAATTCAATCATCAATGAGTGAGAGAGAGAGGTAACCTCCACAATTAATTTCCTTAATTATCCACCGTCCGACCCCCTTCACAACCACATATTTATGCTGTTTTTGTTAAGGAATCCTACATAGGTTAGATAGGAAAGTTGTGTAAGTAGTCCTATGTATAAATAGGACACCTCAAAACACATTGTAATTATCCAAAATATCATACAAGAGAGAATATAATAAAGATGTAGCCCATTGGCTACATCCTGTGGACGTAGGCTCACATAACCGAACCACTTGAAAACCCTAGCCTCCATTCTCTTCCTCTCTCTCTATCACTCTTTTATATTTTCCATTATCATTAAGTTTAGGTTTTCTACATGGTATCAGAGCCTTAGAGCTCTAACGAGCAACTCGATCCTTCCGCTTCCGTATTTAAAAAAAAAAATCCCATCCAAAGCACCTTACCACAAATCTCATTTTTCTGGAAATCTGATTCCACAGATCAGTAGCTCATCCTGAGATCGGTCAAACGACATAAGCCGGAGTCCATTCCAAGCATCAACGCGCCTCCACGCGCTGGAAAAAGTTTCAGATCTTCGCTCACACACCACCAGCACCGCCGGAACCACAATGTCTCAGATCTTCCGTCTCTAGTCACCGAATCAAGAATCAAGCACTTCAGATAGATAGATCGAACACCGATCTATCTGGAAAAATTGGCTAGATCCAACGATGGACGTGCCTCCACGCACCACCCAGATTTCTGGCAGCAAGATCCGCGCAGCACGCTCTGGCTTCCATTCTGTCCATGCTGATGTCAGCCCTAGGTCGCTACAGCTTACTACTGACGTCAGCAGACCCGAAAAAAAAAAAAAAAAAAAAAAAATCCTTTTATTTTCCTTTCTATGCCTTTTATTTTATTTGCAATATTCAAAAAAAAAAAAAAATCAAATTTCGAATTTCAAAATTCGAAAATTCAAAAAAAAAAAAAAAAAATGAAAGAAAACTGGCATTGACCAATAAAAAAAAAAAATTCAAATTTTAAATTTCAAAATTCCAAAAAAAAAAAATGTGGGATATACTTTTTTTATTCTATTTTCATGAGCCGAGATCGAGCCAAGCCATCGAGCCACTAAGCTGAGATCCCGAGCCAAGACCATTTCAAGATCCGAGCCTTGAGCCACTGAGTCGCGATCCGAGCCATTGAGCCATGATCCGACCAAGCCAAGCCAAGATCTACTTCAAGCCAAAATCCAAGCCACCTAGCCTCTGAGTCGAGATCCGAGCCATCGAGCCAAGATTCAAGCCAAGCCGAGTTGAACCAAGATATTTGAGCTATTTTTTTGTAAACAAACTCAAAAGTTTCATTACAATTACACAGTTTGAGGGGGAATGTTAAGGAATCCCACATTGGTTAGATAGGAAAGTTGTGTAAGTAGTCCTATGTATAAATAGGACACCTCACAACACATTGTAATCATCCAAAATATCATACAAGAGAGAATATAATAAAGATGTAGCCCATTGGCTACATCCTGTGGACGTAGGCTCACATAGCCGAACCACTTGAAAACCCTAGCCTCCATTCTCTTCCTCTCTCTCTATCACTCTTTTATATTTTCCATTATCATTAAGTTTAGGTTTTCTACAGTTTTTTCTTCAATTTGTTTTTGACATGAAATTTATAGCCATATAGGCAAACTTGCCTGTAAAAATTTCAACCAACTTTTAGATCTCTTATTTGTCCTCTTTTGAAGAAAAAAATTATAACGGAACCTTGATTCTAAACAATATTTGAATAAGAACTTTAATAGGACTTAAATGCATAATTTAAATTTTGAATTTTGTTACTGGAAAGTTTTTTTTCTTTTTTAGAGAGAGAGGGAATGGAAGATGGGAAAAGATTTGTGTAGTGGTAGAATATTTGTGAAGTGGAAGTTGGGAAAGAATTTGAAAGATTAGTTTTTTTTTTTTTCCTCGCAGGCACGTTCTCTCTTTAAAATTATATCCTTTTTTTTTCTTAGTCACGTACGGCCATATCCTTAAAATTAGGATGAATTTTTTTTTTTTTAAACATTAACTTTTAAAAATTGCTCATTTCTTTTCCTAAGCCATTAAATATACATTTTTTAAAAAAATCGGTTATA
>OU015762.1:15404696-15428992 GCA_907173295.1 Fagus sylvatica | reverse complement strand
AATTTTTAATTATAGATAGTATCTCCTTGATTTCTAAATATTTACTAGAAAAAGTGCATCACGATATAAAAAACTTTAAAAAGAAAAAAGAGAGAGTAGAGAAACCAATTAAAGTACAAAATGATCTATATAAATTAAGTGGATTGACCATATTATCAATTGATTGAATACAAAAATTTATTTTTTCTCAAAAACCTGAAAGAATACTTTTAAATAAAAGATTATTATGCTATAAAAAAATCAAATTATTTAATTAATATTTAAATATAAAATATCTCATTTAAATTTGTTGCCTTAGGTCCCAACTAGGCTGTGTACAGAAGCCCAAACTCCACCCTATCAGTATCCTAAGTAACAAGCTGACAAGCAGACTGACACGAAAGTTACCCAAAATATGGATTGAAATCTCATGAAATACTTTTTAGTATAATATGGGATGCAATACCTTTTTTATGGTTGAAATTGATAGTTATCCAAAATATGGATCGAGATCTCATACAATACTAAAATGTACATATTGCATGGGATGCAATACTTTTTGAACAATAATCTTGATTTTGTGATTAAGTGATAAAATTCGGAACATAACTCTCTTTGCATGAAAGTAGTGGCTTTGTTTGGGCAGACATATAGAAACTATAAAAGTTATACCCTATCTTATCCTATATCAAGAACAGGGTATCTTATCTTATATTAAGAAGCAACCAATCAAAATTGGACATAGTTTTTCTCTAATCCCGGTTTGGAAGAATCCTCCTTCAATCTATTACGTGACAAGCAAATAGACCATCCACATATATATTTTAAAAAATCACATGACTCATTAAAAATATCATATGACTAAAAGTACACATGGATAGTCTATTTACTTGCCACGTAGTAGTAAGAGTTGGAGGTAAACTATTTCCATCAAAATTTGGATGCTCGTTTTACGTGGGTATTATTGTACTATTCTACTTACTTCAGCACTACAAAGCTATATATTTTATCACAAAACCTAATTACAAACAACATGCTCTTCTCCTTCCCACGCCTCTATGGGTATTATATCAGGTACTTTATTCTACTTACTTCATCGAAATATAAACAATACGGAAAACATATCCGGTTTAAAATTTAAAAAATGTTGTAAAAATTTCCAATTACGTATTGGTATATTAAAATTTGACTAAAAAAACAGCTATATATTTTATCATTTAATATACAAAACATATTTATGTTATCTTAATATAATTTTATAATTCAACAAATTAAGCATTTAATATATTTACTATGTTTTCCCAATTTTTGCTTGTGTTTTCAAGAAAAATAAATAATAAATAAATGAATGAAATGATGTTTAATAAAGCCATTCATTCACTTACTTAGCAAAAAGAAGATCAAAATCAATATATTTAACCATATTATTATAATTTAAAATGATTTTATTTTATTTATTTAAAATCAAAATAACAAAATAAACTCTTCATAAAAGTCCAAAATTAAACAAATTGAAGTATTTTCGTATAAATATAATATCAAAAATGTTTAATATGTGTTTTATATTTTTCAAACCTTTTTGTTTTCAGTAAACATAAGGTTTTAAAAAAAATAAGCTTGTAATCTAGGACCTAGTTAGAGTATTTATGTATATTCACATCATTACAACACAAATAACAAATGATTCACATAAACCATAACACAAACAATAAACAATTCATATAAATTCATAACCAGCAAACCTCATTCACAAATAAAAAAATGCACAATTCGCAATCAAAAGTATCCATTTCTCCACAAATAAAATACAAATTAAAATCTTAACCCTCACAACTCACAACAGTCTACGGTGAGAGATAAAGAAAGAAAGAGAGAAAGAGAAGAAGAAAGAGAGAAAGAGAGAAACATAATCAGATCAGAGAGATACCAAGGGCGGAGGCGCAGGGGTGCGAGAGGGAGAGGCGGTTCGCGGAGAGGCGGAGGTGTGAAGCGGTGAGGCGGCGGCGACGGTGATTCAAGCAGGCCGCCACTAAAGTTGTCAGTCACGACAAGTTTGAGTTCTACAAACTTTTTTTGTTTTGAAACTTGAGATTTTGGGGTTTTAGACAGATTTAGATGGATTAGGTTAGATATTCGTGGGTTTGGGCTTGAATTTAAAATGAGATTGTGAGAATGGGCTGGACTAGAGTTTGGGATTGAAATTTAGCTGGGCTAGGTGCTTTTTAAAATAAATAAAAAAATTAGCCTTAAAAAAAAAAAGCCTGACTGGGCTTGCCCAATCTAGCTTACACATAGCTCCACCTGTCCACCTGTTGGAAGGTTCACAACCGTCCCATATAACCTTTGGTAACATGGCTGACAAGTACGGACCAATCTTCACTATATGGGTGGGTGTGCATCGAACTCTAGTAGTAAGCAGTTGGGAAATAGCTAAAGAGTGTTTTACCACCAATGACAAAGCCTTTGCAAACCGTCCAAAAGCTTTAAGCGCAGAACTCATGGGCTACAACCTATGCCATGTTTGGGTTCAGCCCTTACGGTCCCTATTGGCGCCACATGCGCAAAATAGCCATGCTTGAGGTCCTCTCAAACCACCGCCTTGACATGCTCAAACACATTCGGCAGGCTGAGGTAAGTGAATCTATAAAAGAAATATATGAGCAGCTATGTGTCAAGAACAAGAAGTTGTTGGTGGTGGAAATGAAGAAATGGCTTGGGTACACAACTCTAAACGTGGTACTGAGAATGGTTGTAGGAGAACGATTTAGTGGGGCAGCGTCCAGCATTGAGAATAAAGGAAACGATCAGCGGCGAAAGGCATTGAGAAGGTTTTTCGATTTGAGTGGGACATTTGTGTTGTCAGATGCAATCCCATATCTAAGGTGGTTGGACTTAGGGGGGTACCAGAAAGCCATGAAGAAAACAGCAAAAGAATTGGATCATATGGTTGGAGAATGGCTAGAAGAACATAAGCAGAGGAAAATTTCTGGTCATGAGGTGAAGGGACAACAAGACTTTATGGATGTGATGTTGTCCAATGTTACCGTCGACGATGATGAGACTTCCAGTTATGATGCTGATACGATCACCAAATCTACATGCCTGGTAAGCCTTTTAATTCACATATATCTGCTACCAGGATGAAATTCCCTTTAACTACATATTGAATATATTGATCATTACAACTTCTTCATTCAGTAATATCAAATATGCATTAGCTGACATATAGGAGTTCACATATATATGGTTAGTTTGATAGACGAGTTGAACGTTCCTCCGTGACATCCTTGGACTGAATATATTTCATATGGTACTAAAAAGAACTTCACTTATTTCAAAATATTTCTTGAATCAAAGTTGATAATAAAGACTAATTATCTAGTAAGCTGGGAGTACATACCCAGTGATGTAGTACTTCACTCTCATAGGTAATAACCACTAATCAAATCCATTGTGAGATCCACCATTAATATGAAAAGAAGGAATAATGCGTCCAGAAATATCTATTAAGTTTTTTATATTAACATAAAATTTGGCAATAAGAGGCCAGAAGCTGAAAAATCCCAAGGCTTGATGTTAGGTAACCACCAAACTTCTTAATTGTTAACAAAAAAAAAATCAAATTACAAGGAAATTCTAATGTATATACTTTTTTGAGTGGGTATAGTTCTTCTACTCATGACAAGATTACACATGATAGTAGGTTTATCATCTCCGTGATTATTACTCACATCATATCGAACAATAATTCTATAATTGTTTTTTATCATTTTATTATTTTACTTTTCATTAGAGTCAAATAACATGATGTTTATGTTAAATACTTAAATCTAATGGTAGGGTTGATTTACCTAACATGCCAACCAATGTTTCTTTTCTTTTCTTTTTTTTAATTTCTTTTCTTTTTTGTCATATTGGATAGTTTAATATTACCCCAAAAAAACACTCTAAAAGTTTAAGATTTAAGAAAAGAAAAAATAAAGCTATCCAACTCTATAATTTTTAAAAAGTAATTTACACTAATAATTTTGTCATGTTGATTATCCAAAAAAAAAATTTGTCATGTTAATAACTCATTTTATATTTTTTTGAGTTAAAGACGATATAAGTTTTATTAAAGTAAATTGATCATCGTGTAAAATAGAAGTGATGAAGGAAGGACATTCCCCAACCAAATAAATTCAGAACCAAGTTCTAACTTCTAAAGCTAGCCAGGACTCGGGCAGCTTGATTATATATAGGCTATAGCCAGGTACGGACCTAGAATTTGAAGTTGACGAGGACCAAAGTATAAACTAAAAATTGAGATACAAGGGTTAGCTCCGATGCGTCATTAGTATTGACTTCTAAATTTTTTGTATTTTTTCTAAACATGAACAAATGCACTTACTTGACTTCTGACTTCTTGGGTCCAATGAGGGGGAAGTATGGTAAATTTCCCACCTACTACTGTAATTAGCTAGTAGCGGAGGGGAAGGGGATGTCTAAAAAGTTTTTAATATTCCCTAATAATCAGGGAAGCAAGTGACTGCTTGATAAGTTTGATAAGTTCGTCCAAAAGTCGGTCGTTCCTATTATTTTAATAAAAATTAGTAATTGACCAAACGGCCAAAGAAAGAGGAATTTGTCAAGTTACTATTGAACCATTTCTTTTTTAATTTGCTAAACACATCACTATGGATTATGGAAACCTATGATTAGGACCACATTTCGGAAACTTTTAATCTTTGTTGGAATCTAATTAATAATTAATTGGTAGGAAGTGGGGAATTGAATATACTCTATCCCACATTTTGTGTTCCAACTTTATACTTCACTAACTGTAATTTAGTACATTTCAGATTGTATATTATTTTGTTTCCATTTTAAATTTAGTTATTTTAAAATTAAAAAAAAATAAAAAAACGTGATGAGTTTAATTTATTTTTTGGAGTATTAAAGTAGAGTATAAAGTGGAACACAGAAGATTTGTATTTGGAAGTGGGGTTATTGAGTTCTAATTTGATTTAATAGGGCTACCTAACTTATAATCAAAGGGTCTACCACGTCATAAAAGCGAGAAAGGCAAGAACATTTAATAGGTTGATCTCATTTAATTCCACGAGTATAAATGAATGAATTTTAATGTTTCAAACAATTTGATGATAATTGTCTTGTGCATGTTGAAACCAAAGTCCAAATTTCTCGAACTTAAAGCAATTTTGTAGTCCTTTTTTTTTTGTAAAACTTAGGTACAAGTTCCTTAGGTTCAAGTACATTAGGTTCCTAGTTGAATTCAAATACATTGAATTTAAATATTCTTGGAAAAGATAATATTGTTTGTGTTTCATTAGTTAATGCAATCATGTGTTTGAATTCAATTGGGGAACCTAATGTACTTAACCTAAGGAACTGTACCTAAGTTTTACCATTTTTCTTTTTTCTTTTTTTGGTTCACATTTGAAGCCATAACTGACATTTGGCTCTTTTTTCCTATGAGTAATGCTTAAGCCGACCATCTAATGCTTTTAGCCTCTTATTCCTATTTTGGTACTTTTGCAGGCTCTTATCTTAGGGGGCAGTGACACAACAACAGTAACATTGACATGGGCTCTCTCTTTACTTCTCAACAACCATGAAGTCCTAAGAAAAGCCCAACAAGAATTAGACCTCCAGGTTGGTAGAGAAAGGCAAGTGAAGGAATCAGACATGAAAAACTTGGTCTATCTCCAAGCTATTCTTAAAGAAACAATGCGTTTATACCCTGCCACACCACTCTCAGTGCCACATGAGTCCATTGAAGATTGCACTTTAGCTAGTTACCATGTCCCGGTAGGCACTCGGCTCGTTGTTAATCTTCCAAAGCTCCATCAAGACCCACATGTGTGGTCAGATCCAAGCAAATTTAAACCCGAAAGGTTTCTTACAAGCCACAAGGATGTTGACGTTAGGGGCCAACATTTTGAATTCATACCATTTGGTAGTGGTAGAAGAGTATGTCGAGGGATATCGTTTGCAGTACAAGTTATGCAACTCACATTAGCTACCTTGTTGCATGCTTTCGAAATTTCAACCCCATCAGATGAACCCGTGGACATGACTGAGAAAGGCGGACAAACCAACTTGAAAGCCACCCCACTTGAAGTCCATCTCACTCCCCGCCTTCCTGTCCAACTATATGCATAAGTTGACGACACATATCACACAGTAAAAATGAGAAAATTGCTTGGTACTTCTAGTTCCCAAGTACAATGATGTGATATTCTCCCATCTCACATAAATAGTAAAATATACCATAAATTTAATTAATGAAATCTACTATTGTGTGAGATAAGAAAGTACAACCTTACTATATTTTCGAATTATTGAATAATTACTCAACAAACTACTGAAATATTGTAATTGGGATCTTGTACTAGAGTTCTAGAAATGAGAAAATATCTAGATTACAAATATATGCATTATCATTATGATTTTTTATTTATCATGTGCATTTTCATTATGATATTTACTATCCAATCGACTTTTGATTACATTTTATAGAATTTTAAAATACCACACCTAATATAACTTGAGCGGACTTATATGTACGTGTAGCCGTTTTATTATAATTTGTTTAGATTTTTCTTTCGGTTATGGATACACTCATTTCTTGTTTGATTTTTGTTCAAAACTTTGAAGTTTTAGTATTCGAAATACTTGCATTATGAACAAAATTCTATGTCTCTCGAGCATATCGGGTTCCCTGACGTCGCAACTCTTTCTTTTGATTATATTTGGAGAGTTAGAAACTAGATTAATTAAGCATGGGGGCAGATACCAACCTTACAAGAAATCCTAAGAAAGATAGCTTTTCTGTTTGAAAGCCAAAGAAGTAATAACCTTATATAGCAACAAAAACCACAGCCAACCATAAGAGCTCCTCATGTTTCAGAATTGGAATAGACCAGAGCAATGAGTAGTCAAGTTCAACACGACACAACACTATCAAAATATTTAGCATGTCTTGCATGCTAATAGTCAGAGATTCATATGGCGAAGCAATTTAATCGGCATCCAAGTTCATTATGTTTGCTCCCCTTTTGTTGCAGAAACCAATGGATTGAGATGGCCACTTCAGAAGAATAAGGCAGATGGTTTCAACCGTGTCTAAAAGGAGATTGCAAGGAATGTTTTGATGCTTTATAAGGGATTCAGATGTGGGCTAGCAAATTTCAACTATTATAGATTGTTGAAGCATAAATTTTGCACAGCCAATCCAGATTCGATCACACCTGCAAAAAGAAAAAAGAGAATACAAGAATCATCGGGGTGATCCCGATGGGAGAATCTCTGATGCCAAAGTCAATATCAATAGTGTTTTTTTATGAACACAATATTTTTTGGCTTTTTATCCCATGCCTAATCATAATATGGCTTTTCCATATATAGGAAGTTAAGTTGAAATTTTCTTCATTATGTACTAGCATATAACCCGCGCAAAGCGCGGAATCATCTATATTAATATTCAGAAATATAATACAGATAATCAATCAATCCATTATAATCAAATAGAAAAATACCAAAACAATACAAATAATACAAATTTACTTCACAATAATATTACTTGTTTGAGACCTCCATAAATCAACTAAACATTGTATAGAGTAAATATAAAACATTGTGTTAACAAATAACAATGGTTTGTAATAACTTTTTATTTTTTCATCTTTAACACTTTTCCTTATTTTTTGCACTTCTAAGCTTTTTGTTCTCTGATGATTTTTCTTGAGTAGCCTTTGAACGCTTTTGAATCCTTTGTATTGTCATGTTGTCATCATCTGATTGCATATTTTCCACATTTATTGGCAATCTCACTGGAGAATATTCATCCATTGTTTTGTCTGCATATGTTTTCTGATTATTGTAGTAGTTGTCACTTTTTGAAGTTCCGACACATCTAATTGGAATTTCCTGTAATGATTGACAATTAATATTGTTAAAAACATAATCAAACCCAAACCTTCAAAAAATTAATCAACCAAAAGTACCCCAAACATGAAAAATATAAATCTAGTCCAAAGCCATAATCGACTTTGTGTTACTGGTCAATCTCCTTGAATGTGAAGACACAAAAAACAATAAATCAAAATAAGAATCATCAAAGTTAAAAAGCCATTATAAACCTTTTCTCCAAAAAAAAAAAAAAAAAAAAGAAGCCAAGATACATATTTATATGCGTTAAAGTCACAAATTCGTTATGGCATTAAAAAACCAAAGAATTCATTATAAGATAAATGTATTGAACTGTTACCTTCTTGATTTCAGCTTCATTTGAGGTACTATTTTTCTCTGATATATCAGGATCAAATATTCTTGAGACGGTGTAATTCTCCCTTCCATATTTCAAATTATATTCATCAAGGCGCAATTGGAATATATATTCCTTTCCAATAATTTTTTCCAGTTCCTTTGGCAGGTTATTATCATTCAAATTCTGTACAAATAGAATATAAAGTTATAAGAAGATACAATATGATGTATAGATTTAATTAAAAATTTTGAGTTCATAATTACCTCATCTTGCATTTCTGCAAGTTCCTTTGCAGTCTTCGGTATAATCTTTTCAACCCCGTTGTCAAACAGAATGAATGTTGTTGACCCCGTTGCATCTTCTACTTCAGTTTGTATCCTATAGCTATTTCATTTGCAAAATTGTTAGTAGAAGGAATATATATATATAAGTTTGGTAATTTATATAAATTTGTTTGTTTTTTAGTCTAATTTCTTGTTTACCTCGGTACTGCAAATTTAGGCTCAGCTTTACAACGCTCACACCATAAGAAACTTTTTGTAGGTTTAACCTTGGTCTTGCATATAATACATGCAATATAATACCATCCAAATCTGTTGTTGACATTTATGATTTTGGCTATGCATGTCACAAATATTTCCTGCAATATATAGATTATTTATTTTTAATAATACAATTTAATATTCATATATGACATTTAATTTAAAACGATTTATTGTAATTGATACCTTTGTCTCTGAGTTCCATTCCATTTCCTTTATTTCAGCCACTGTTTTCCTATTATGTAAGTGAAGTTCTCTATCTGAAACTTTCAATGGTCGTTCTACCATTATTTCCTTAACTTTCGATACAGTGGTGTTGTGCAATATACTCCTGAAAATGTTATATTATTATTTGTTAGTTTACATAATGTTGTTATAATAAAAATAAAGAATGATAGTGTGTTTACTTGTCAAGAAGTCTTTCAACTTCAGGAATCTCAAGGTTGATGTAGATTTTTGTTGCACTTGTTGATGATAAATTGTAATCACCTACAAAATAGTTAAACAAAATCGATTAAGATTATAAATATAACATCTTTCTATTGTTTCTAAGTTGTTAACTGAAAGCTTACCTCTGAAAGTTTTCACCATTGTTGAAGTGATTATTACAATGAATGGGCCAGGATTATTTTTATAGAAATCATCATCTGTTTGCATTATTGTATCCAAGTTGCCTTCATTACTCCCTTGTAGATCTCTGTTTAACTAATGTTTGCTTTTCTTATAGCATCCTATTCCATTTTATTCTTTTTTACCTTACTTCTTTTGTAATCTTTATATTGCAGATGGTAGGTGATTTCTTTGACCAGCTGAAGTCCAGAAGTAAAGGTTATGCCAGCATGGAATACACGTTTGTTGGGTAAATGGATATAATTTGTCTTCGATTATATGGGATTGAATGTATAGCTTCTTGATGATCTTCTATGATCTTGACAATAGACTTGATGAACTATCTACTGATCTTGACAATATTCAGTTTCTTTCTAGAATTTATGAGATGTCAGACCTTTGGCTAGGCCACATTCTCAGCACCTGAAAATAATTCACTCTACCATAGACTTGATGAACTATCTACTGGGAACCTCCTAAGCTCTTTGTTAAATATTGTCCTATTTCCCTACGACACTGACAAAATATTGGTGCACCACCACAAACGATATATTATTTCTGGACTTCTTAACCTCAAGTAAGTACACATACACATGAACTCAAAACAAATATTTGTATTTCATTATAGTATTTATTTCTGAACTCCATATCAAAGAAGACCGCATGGTATCCACTCATCAATGTAACGGTATGGAAGACAACAATATGACCTACCACCAACCTGACCCACAAACGCATACTGACATGAAATACAGAATAGTTAAAGTGATAGCATTGGATTAAACATCTTAAAAACTATCAGAGATACGGACACTTCAAACTTAAGTGTGGTGATGCCTCTTCTAGAACATTTACATTTGGTAAACATAAACACAAAATGTTTTCCAATCTGTCAAAATAAATGACATACTGCAGCATGTTTCCAGATCTAAAGACAGAAACTCACCTCTTCTAAAGGAGACTGGATGTTTGGAGGTGGTGTAGAATGTTTTTCAGTATATACAGCAGCTTGACCAAATGTAGCTAATAGGGTCTGCTCTGCCAATCCAATGTGCAACTTTGTCTACAAAACAAATTACAGAAACCTTAAAAATAGAAGAGGAGTCAACAATATATTTTAGTTTTTATGTCTTGCATTGTTTGTGAAATTGTTTAAGTGTGACTTCTTCTTGTTTTCTGTTTTTTATTTAGATTAACTTGCACAGAAGTTTCATCAATGAAAGCACTCCTACCATTGAAGATGCTTTGAAGGTATTTTTAAGCTTTTGTTTAATTCTATCTCTTTCACTGTCTTTCTAAAATAATTTTTGTTTTGCTGTTTTCTACCGTCTTTTTTATTGACATATTTCAACTTACAGCTGCCAACAGAAAAATGATACATCAAAGTAAGTTGAAAGCACGATACAATCCAAGTAAGCAATGGAAGATCTACTTAATGATATTATGAACTTTTTGAAAAGGTATTTGGTGCAATTTACACTTTCTTCAGGAAAACAGTAAAAAATTCAATGTCTTAGCATGAAACTCACTTGGCAGAAGATCAAAATACTGCTTTTTAAGTTTTATTTTAGAGCTTTTAATTCTTCTTTCGTGACTATGCATTCATGATCATGGTACTGGGTATTTTATCTGATCTGGGATTCATCAGATTCTACTGTCTATGCAGATTCTAAATTCCTTTTTCAGGTTTGTTTCTAAAACTTGTAGGTGTTATCTTTGGCTTCATTTTACTGTTACTTGTTATATTATTAGTGTCTGAATATATAGAATCTGGTTTAGGCCATTGATTGCACATCATATTGAAAATTTGTGGGTAATTTATGTCTCTGCTTAGTGATTCAGAGTGTTTTTTTTTTTAAATTACTTGCTCTGATGAGTGATAAAATTACTTGTTTATATTAGATTAATTTGTTTTTTGATCATAAACTGGATATGCATGCTAAGAGTTCCAATCCATGGGGTTTATTAATCTCTTTGATATCTAATCTTTTGAAGAGTTTTAACTACGGGTTCTCTTCCATGCTAGTGAGTAGTGAACTCTCTGAGAATGACTATTTGTATGGTATTTCTCTCTTATGTCCCACTTTGATGTAGATTCTTTAAATTTTATCTCAGCTCTTTTTTAATTTCCCAATTGCTTGATAAAACTACTGCCTCAAAATCTGAAGCGTGTGTCCCATATTAAGACACACTAATTGAATTTTGAGGCATGGTTTGGTATATGTTTCCAATCTCACTGCGAATGCTGTTTCTTGTTTTGAGATTGCCATTACCTTCAACTTCGTTCATCTATTGATGAACTCCTCAAACAATTATACATAAAGATTGGATCATATAAGTCATCTGTAGTTGTTTAAGATGTTTTAAGTTCCTGTAATGTTCTTTTGCAAACTGAAATATGGTTCTCTAATTCAAATGAACAACTTGGGTGCAGGGAAAAGCTTGCCAACCTACCAGTGAGTAACAGTTTGCATTATGAGTTGGTTGACCAAGCTATCTAATGTTTCTAGCCATAGAGGGCAATATCATGGGAAATATACAGATGAACGAATTTGGGATGGGGCTCAGAGTTCAGCGGTAATGACAATTTCTGCTTTCTAATAAATGAATATGAACAAAATGACAGCAAAGGGAAAAAGATTCATCCATTTTGCTTCACTGCATCTTACAATCATGTCATTATGTAATTTAAGGACATGGTCACTTTGACCACATCAAAGTGCAAATAATTTCCATATCAACTAAGTGCAGTTAAGTACAGCCAGCAAAGGCATTGGGCTCATTTCATATCCAATTCACCAACTACTAATTCAAACCTGACGCCCAGACAGTGTAGACTATTGACAAAGCAACCCAAAATATGACCATAGAAAGAAATCCAAGTATTTCCATCCCCTTTCTCATGATCTTAAGAGACAAACATTATTCCTCTCAATAGCACAATGCCAATACAACAATATTTGAAACATATTAGGAAAAGCCTAGTGGTAGTGGATGGAGATGGAAACGTAAAACATACAACTGGCATTACGCAAGACATACCTTTCGCAAGGTCTCAGACACAGCAACGGCTACCCAAGTTGGCCAAACAACAATAGCAATCAAAACCTTGTCACTATTATAACAGAATTTCCTCAGAGAACATATAAATGGAGAGAGAATTTAATTATCAATGAAACCTGAGGATGATTGTAGAATGAGTAAATCTTGGTCTATGAAGGAAAATACAACTGGCATTTACGCAAGACATACCTTTCGTAAGGTCTCAGACACAGCAACGGTTATCCAAGTTGGCCAAACAGCAATAGCAATCAAAACCTTGTCACTGTTATTGCTTCGCTAGGAGAAAAGAGAAAGTTGAAATTCACAATAAAGTGATGACAGTTGAAGAAAATATAAAGGAGGATGAATTCTTATTCACAAATAGGAAAAGCAAAGTGGTATTGGATGGAGATGGAAACGTAAAACAGGAAAACAAAAGGAAAAAGAAATCTGAAGACAAACAAAGATTTTCCTAACCTTTGAAATTGGTTCAGCCTTATCACTGTTATTGCTTCGCCAGGGAGAAAAGAGAAAGTTGAATTTCACAGTAGAGTGATGACAGTTGAAGAAAATATGATAACTACCCAAAAATAAAAGGGAAAAGCCAAACGTTGTTAGTGGTGAAACATGAAAATGAACTTGTCTTACAAACTGATGTGGCAAACTAACACATCAATAATTAAAACACCCAATTAGTTTGACAGAAATAATTTAACAAAATCTTTAATACCGTACAAACAATTGGTGCCCCTTTCCTTTTTTTCATCAAAAGTCCGTCCTCCACCCAGAACTGTCTTCCATGGAAATCTCCAACCTTCGGTACAAACAATTGGTGCCCCTTTCCTTTTTCTCATCAAAAGTCCGTCCTCCACCCAAAACTGTCTTCCACGACGAGTTGAAAAGTCGAGAATACCCTCGCCATGAACTGTCTTTCACGGCCAAACAAAAGCATCAACCTTAAGAAAAAAAAATATAAAATACTATAAGTAAACTAATACCGGCACAATCTTTTCTAAATTTGAATGATTTCTCTTCGGAATTTGGAGTGACTTGGACTCTTGATAGAGATACCTGCTATTACTTCGTTGGCTACATGCCTGCCTACACCACGGTAGTCTCATCTAGAAACTGCAGTTGCTACCTTTACGTCACAACCTTCAAGGGTATTCGCACATGAATAAATATCTTTGTTCCTTTTTTTTTTTCAATTTATATTCCTTATTTTTTATTTAAAATTCTAATTACTTTATAAGAAAATAAAAAAAGAAAAGTATTGTAATATGAAAAAGGGTTCGCTTAAGGGATAAGGATCCTCTCCATTTGGAAATCTCTCCATTTGTCCATTTCATGGTTCAGATTTTATTTCACAAATCTAACGATATATAGACTGTCTTGTCATTTAAAATTTTAAATGACATGGCAATCTGTATACTGTTAGATCTGTAATATTTAATCTAGACCATGAAATGGAGACTCTCCATTTGATTTCAAATGGAGAGGATCCTTATCCTCGCTTAAGGGCATTCATTAAGATTAATCAATTACCACGATATCTTTGTTTTCTTTCTTGTTTTTTTTTATTTTATTATATTTTATTTTGATGGTTAATTTGTTATTTTAATTGCTGATGTGGCAACCACATCAGTGCCACATCAGTTTTTAATACACTTGCTTTTTCTTTTTCTTTTATTCTATTTTAAAGATTTTGTTAAATTAATGTTGACGTGTTTTAATTGCTGATGTGTTAGTATGCCACATCAGTGCCACATCAATTAATAGAGATGCCACTTGTCATTATGTAAGGCACTCTTAGTTTCAACGCCCATGTCTTCTGCTATTATATATTATATAGATAGATATAGATATAGATATAGATACCCTCATTAAACATTAATAGATAAAAAAGGACTTTGACATATTTTTTTTAAGAATCCAACTTCGTTCCACATTGTATAACTAATAATTCTTATACTTCATAACTTTTAATGTTTCAAAAGATTTTCTTAGGAATCAAAACATGTACCTATTTTACAGATTAATAAATTTAATTACTTTTATTTCTAAAATTTAGACCAATAAAATTGGTTCTTTAAGGGCCTATATATATTGTCCATGTTCACTGGATTAAAAATCTTAATCACATGATTAAAATTAGAAGGAAATGCCACAACTCACAAGAGGTCAAGGAATGAATCAATATCCTCTATCCCACTTTTTTTGTTTCAATTTATACTCCACCAATTACAGCTTACCACGTGTTTTTTTCTTTTCCTTATAAAATAACTAAGATTTAAAATGGAAATAAATCAAATACAATTCGACATGTGTTATATTGTAGTTGGTTGAGTATAAAATGGAACACAAAAAGTAGAATAGAGAATATTCATTCCCAAGGAATTAAGGTAAAAGATGATCCAACCTTTCCACCTTAATTGTCTCTCCTCCGGTAACTCACATTGGTTTAATTTGCTTTGACATATTCTCTTTCTCAGCAATTTACTCTTTCTACAATTGAAATGTTCCTTGATCACCCATGCATGCAATAATGTATTTGAAATGTTCCCTATAGCTAGCTGATCACCCATAATAATTAATACAATTAAAAAAGTTATTGTATATTTTCTATCACATTCTATTCTAAAATGTCTGATAACTCAGAACCCACCACCCCATCCTCCATCTCTAGCTCAGAACAGACACCCTCCATATCATCGTCATCAGACTCTCTTTTTAAAACCCAATCGGCCATTGAATCTCTTTCCTCCATTATCCCTTCCTTTCCTCCTGATCTTTCATTTTCCGTCTCCTCCTCCAACCCTAGCCCTAGCCTTAACCCTAATCCTGCTTTCTCTCTTCTCCATGACCCCCAAGTTGCCTCCCAAGTCTCCTCACTCCTCCGCCAGCCCAACTCCGGAGCCGGCGACAACAACCTTTGTCGTTGGCTCTACGACACCTTCCAATCTGGTGACCCCAACCTCCAACTTGTCGTCCTCCGTTTCCTTCCCATCATTGTAGGAGTCTACCTCTCACGTGTCGCACTCCATAAACCCCTCGCCGGCTTCGAGGCTATCCTCCTAGCCTTCTACGCTCATGAGACCACCTCACGCGCCGGTCAACCCATAACTGTGAACGTACCAGACTTGTCACATCCCAGTGTTTACCATGAATCCATAGCACCCATTAAAAACAACGCCACAATGCTTAACCTAGCAGTAATATCTCCAAGTTTAGAGCCACATGGGACTATGAGGTCTACAAGAAGGGCCAGAATAGTTGGGGTGGCCTTAGAACTATATTACAGCAAGATATCTAGTATGCCAATTGGGTCCAAGATGGATTTCTGTGAATTTTGTATTGTTTGGGCTGGTCAAGAAGATGAAAGGGATGTGGACAAGGAGAGAGAGTCAAATAATGGTGGTAAAGAGGGAAGGATTCCTTTGCCATGGGAGTTACTGCAACCTGTATTGAGAATTCTGGGTCATTGCCTTATGGGGAACAAGAAGGACAAGGAACTGTTTGATGCAGCATTGGCAGCATGTAAGAGTTTGTATGCAAGGTCTATGCATGATATCAATTCTAAAGCACTTTTGGCCACTGGGAGTTTGCTTAGGCTTGGCAAGATGACTATGGAGCTAAATGATGAATATGATCCAACTGAAATTCAAAAGTCTAACGTCCTTACCATCTAAGAAAATCCATTTTACAATACTTGTTGGGCATTATATGTGATTTTTTTTCTTTCTTTCTACTCGATGATACATAGATGCTCTCTCTTTTTTCTGAAATTTTCGTAGTTAAATTCCACTTATGATTTTGCATGGATGGATTTTAGGTCTGCCTTATCTAATATTGTTTGTTCTTGTACTATATATTGTGCTATTCTTGATCATTTTCAAAAGGCAAAATTTTGAGATTCAAAGTCAACATTTCATATATGTGAGTTCTTTGGGATAAATAAAATTAAAGGGAAATTGCACTTTCTCCCATTTAACTATTGGATCTACTTCAATCTGCCTCTAATTTATAAATCTGAGCAATTTCACAGTCTAATTTTCTATTAAATCTAAGTAAAAATAACGAAATCTTTTTATGGTGTATTAATATGTAATGATAGATTTTAAGTATTATGACTTGAAATTGACAAAATACATTATAAAAATTCAATTAATTTTGTTTGGAGTTAACATAAATTAGATTGTGTGGGCTATTTGAATATTTTCAATACATAAGGGAAGACATTGATAGGTTTTATAGATTATGAAGGGAATTGAGATGAACCCAATAGTTGAATGGGGGGAAGTGCAATTTGCCCAAATAAAACATTATAATTTTTTAAATGATGAGATACTACAATTACAACGTTTTCACAACATTGCCTAGGTATCAAATTGTTATTGGTTTCCATATGGACACATCACTTACACCCCTTTATGGTTTACCATTTACAGCTTGCCACTTAGACAATATTGTGAAAATGTTGTAAAAACATTGTGCCTATAGCATTTTTGAAAGAGTAATATATGCTAGAGACACTATAAATTTTATTACAAGTTCTTTACAAACTGATGTAGCACTAATGTGGCATTGTGGCGCCTCATCAGTAATTAAAACACTAAATTAACAAGTCAATATTAACATTAATAAAATTATTAAAAATTTAAAAACACTTCCAAAACAATTACCTCAACAGTGCAAAATTGAATATAAAGACGTCAAAATTGAAAATCTATTCAAGATGAAGACTAGGCCTTCGCTACAAATACGTCACCAAGCATCGTAAAATAAATACTTGAATACTCCCCTCTCGATGCCATCCTTCGACTCTTGGAGTCATGATCAAGTAAATAACTATCAAATTGAATTTGTGACCCCTAGTCAATCACAAAGATGAGTTAACCAAATTTTGTTTAGTTTCAATGTTTCCAAATTAAAGTGATCACATTTTGAAATAGCTCTTTATCTCTTAATCAAAAGTTTTTTTTTTATTAAATAAAAATATATTTACAAGATGCATTGAGTTTCTAATTAAGATAATTTAAAATGATATGAAAACTTACTATATAGGGTTGAGAGTCTGAATTTTGATGGTTATAAAAAAAGAAAAAGAAAAAAGAATCAAGGTAGCTATGGTTAATAGTATGAGGAATTTCAACACTAATTATAATGGGGTCGATTATGATTATACTATTACTAGTTGTAGTACTAGCTGATCGTCCTCTATCTCCTAGTATTCCTCTTTATCTCATTCCATCTCGCACTTTTAGTCCAGTTACTCATTACCTTGATGCTAATGAACAAGTGCCCACTCAAAAGTTTTTAGAAGAAGAACGAGAAATTATTCAGTCCACCGGGTGACGTGGTTCACCCGTCCATCATTCTAATAATTAAATGACACGTCTGATAATTAATACAGCCAGCTTGATAATTAATACAGTCAGCTTTTAACCATTAACTCCATACTTTTAAAATGACCAAATAGTCCCAAGCTGACTGTATTAATTATCACACGTGTTATTTAATTATTGGAATGGTGGACGGATGACGTGGTTCACCCGGTGGACTGAATAATTTCTCAAGAAGAACATTGCCCAAGATATTGCTATGATAAATGCATTATACACTTTCGTCCTTCTTCCATTGCCTATGAATTCTTTGTCATGATGTATGTGTGAATACTTGCATGCGTCTTTGGATTAAATTCATGAAATCGATAATTCATTAAGCAGAGTCATGGGATTTAATGCTACATCTGGTAAAACGTTTCATTCTCCCGTTCTCTTCATGGAAGCATATATATGCTTAATTATATCTACTTATTATTAAAAAAAGAAAAGAAAAAAAGAGTACATTGAAGTTACAAATATAATAAATGAAATCATGCTTTTAGCAAATTTGAATCCATCACCACAATGAATTATTAGTGTTAATTTCATAAAAGAAAGTAAGAATTAGTTGAGAGTGGAAGCAATTATGTGGTTCTGCTATGTGAGCCTACGTCCACGGGTAAAATCCTAAAAAAGTTCGAATCAATAGGATTTGTTGTGCAACTTTTAAAAAGGAATATTCCTATACTAATATTCTAATTAATAATTACTAATATTCTAATTAATAATCAAAATTTTAAATAAAAAAAAATTGTGTTGTGTAACTTCATTCAAAAATAAAACGGATTCGCTTTCAAATTGGAAAATAATTTTTATTTTTTATTTTATTTTATTGTATTGAATACATTGTTTATTTTCGAATAAAGAATGACCTTATATTATAATAGAATAGAATGCCCTTTCCTTTAACTTTATTACTTTCTCCTTTTTACTTGAATTTGAACTCATTAGAATATGACTATATTGATTGAGCAATATTACAAGAATATTGTTATTATTTCTGTATTTTTAGAATAGAATTATATGACCTTTATATAGGCTACAGAGTAAATGTCATGAGACATATACATTAAGTTATACACATGAATCAAGAAAATATGATTCATGCACTTGATTTATGCTCATTAAATCATACATGAATCTCTTGATTCATGCAATTATATCACATGAATTCCTTGATTCATAATACAGAAAATTATTCAATAGTCCTAGACTCCAAATAATGTGTGGATCCCCTCTCTCACGGAGTGATGGGTCCCCTCATGAATTTAATTAGTGGGACCCACCATTCATGTGAGAAGGGAACTACGCATTTATTTGTAGTCCTAGACTACTAAATAATCACTTTTTCATAGTACTATCTTCAATATTAATTGTATATGGTGTTATGAAATGTATTTTCCAGATTATCAAAAAAAAAAAAAATGTACATTATCTTGGTAAAGATTTTAATTCATTGGGCATAATTCCAATTTTGTTGCTCACAAAATTTCAATATAAAAACAGGATCATTCGTAAACTAGTGGATTCTACGCTACTTCTAATTTTCAATTTTAATTGTTGTGAGAGAGATCGCTTAGTGTGTGACTATGTGGGATATTTGGTAGCTAATGTTGAAAATCTACCATGTGATAGATTAGTAATTTTACAAAAAGTTAAGCCTCAAGTTGAATTAATTATCAATAATGATTCGATATACTCACCTAAAAAGGTTAAATAAATTGTTAGTTCCTAAAATTTACTCAAGTTGAACGTTTAATCCCTAATGTTTAAAAGACGCATATATAAGGTGAAATAATTTAAGGTTTTAATTTAGTTAAATTTATATTGGCCCATAATTTTGGGATTTTGTTGAGATGAAAAAGAGAGCGCACAACCTATTGGTTTTTAACTTGGTTTATACGAGGGAGCAGCAGCGTTGGTGGGGTTCGAAACCTAGTGTTCGAGGACCACACTAAAACCATTTTTTATTATTAATAATGCAAAACTAAAACTAAATTTTTTTATTTTTTAAAATCCTTGTTTTATGTTTAGCATGTTAGGGAATCAGGCCAATTTTATTTTCAGTTTGATAAAAATAAATCTAGACAAGTTTAAGTATAAAATAATTCTATTAATTATCACTCACTTAAATTTGGTCAAGTTCCTACACAGGGCCGACTCATACATTAAGTAAGTTAAGCAATCGCTTGAGGCCCCTAACAAATAAAAAAAATCCACTGTAAAAAAGGCCCCAAATTATTAAAAAAAAATAAAAATAAAATACCCACAGGCCCCAATTTAAAGGAATTCTAAATTCTGGAGTAAAGAAAAGAAAAAATAATAAAAATTATTGAATCCAAGTGGCTTTTCATTTTTCTTTTCCGGATCAGCCTCTCTTTCTTCTCCTTAGCTCCTCACGGCTACACTGGTTTTGTACTAGTTTGTTCTTCACTTCTTCTTTTCTCTCTATCTCTCTCGCGCGCTCTCTCTTTTAATTTTTTTAATTCTATTTTGCCCACACTTGAGTTGACCAAAGTACTAAACATTAATGAGATATTTTTAACTTCATCTACCAACCACCACGTGGCCAATTCTTCTCCTCATCCATTTGATGCTTTTCTTTTTTTCTTCTTTTTATGCAATGGTTTTTTCTTTTCTAAACTCCATCATTATTATTTTATTATTATTATTATTGTTGGACTAATATATAAGGTTAGCTATTAAGATATGATGCTGTAATATAATATAATTTTCTATTTCTAAGAAATATATATAAATATATAATATAGCGGTAACCTCAAAATAGTATATCGATATTGACTGAGTTTCATTAGCCAAACCAGTACGACTTCCAATATGAAATTGACAAACTTGGTTGGTGTCCTCCTAAAACATATTGGTCATGTACATGTATTGTATGTGATTACATAATAAACATTTTAAAGTTTGCCAAGAATAAAAATGCAAATGATCAGGTCTCTCTCTTTTTCTCTAACCCATATAATTTTTAATTTTTAATTTTAAAAAATATTCTCTCTCTTACCATTTGAGACTTTTAGTATTGGTACTATTACTTTTTTTAATAATATCTAAAAATTTCTTAGATGTCAAAATGCAAATGTAATCAATAATTAGTAGGAAGAATAAAATTTCAATAAAAAAAATCATAAATACTAATTTAATTTAATATTAAATATCAAATACCCTAAATTGAGATTTCACTTGAAGTCTCAAAATGATTGGGCCGACCGTGTTCCTACACTTGAATTTAGCACACAGCAAAAGCAGTTACGTCGTCCTTGCATGCAACTCTGCCACGTACCTCCAAAGGTGGCAACCTCTGTGTTTGTCCCCGTGTGTGTGTGTGTTTCATAATTTCACTCCTGTCTCTTACAAAGCTCTCTGTCTCTTTGTCTCTTTGTCTCTGTGTGTGTGAAAATCATCGATCATGAACCCGCATAGTCTGTTTGCTTCGGCAGCGATTAACATAGGCTTGGCCTTGATAATTCTCACTCTTTTTTCCATCTTCAAGAAACAACCCTCAAACGCTCCCATATACTACGCTCGTCGTATCTCCCACCGCCACCACATTCACTTCCATCAATCTCTCTCTCTCCGTCGCTTCCTCCCTTCTGTTTCTTGGATCCCTCGCGCTTTTCGCGTCACCGAGGACGAAATCCTCGACTCCAGTGGCCTCGACGCTCTTGTCATCATCAGACTCTTCAAGTTCGGGTCAGTTTTTTTGTTTTGTTTTAATGAAATCTCTTCTACTTCTTTAGCATTTCTTAAAGGGTATATATTATTGCATATCAAAGTGTGCATACGCCATCTAATGTGGTCATACATCTGTAGAGTGTGGGCATCAATTTGATTACAACTTGTCAACATTAACGTTCACAAATGTCTATAATTTTATGAAAATATATCCACATTTTAGGGGATGTTCGCATATTACTATCCTTTAAACACTCAGTTACTTTGTACTATTTTTGTTTGTAAATTCAGTTTTGTGGGGTTTCTATGGTTTTCAAACATATAATGAAAAAAAAAAAAGTTACCCTTTATTTGTTTTTATGAAAATAAATGGAAAAGGATTTTTTTTTTTTTTCTTCTAAGAAAAATAAATGGGTGGGTCATTGTGTGAAATTAGAGGCCACAAAGCTTTGACACCAAACTGTTTGATTAATTGGACCAATGAGACCTCTATTGATCATTCAGCACAAAATTAAACATTAAAGATTAATGAATCTTTCAGGGGTTTTCCCAATTCATCATTCAAGTTAGAATGAAAAAGAGAAAAGCTTGGCTCTCCTTAAATAAATATTCAGTTGTTTCTGTCTCGTGCTCCATGCTTGCAATTTGAATCACTGAATGCTGAGTAGTGGCCTAATTACAAATGTTTCACCATGCTCATATCTAAATTGAGAGCTTTATTTCCAATACTGAAACATAAATCTGATTGGCTGCATTTTAAATAAAATGTACCGAATCTTGATTATTATAGCTAGAGGTATTTAATCTGTCCAGTTTTATAGGGTGTGTTCTGTTTGACCAAATTCTTTTGTGCCAAGCATTGGAGAAATGAATGTAGTTAGTTTTAACTTTTAAGAAATAAATGATGTCATATTTTTTGCAATGACTTATGAAATGATTTAGCATATCAAGTATCAAATATGCTTTGCATACTCTAGAAAGGTTTCAATTTTTTTTTGAGAATGATGCTCTTAGATTTTCATTTATTCTAAATGTGCTTGTTTTTCAGTATCAAATTTTTTATTGTATGCTCTCTTGTGGGATTGGTGGTACTTCTCCCAATTAATTACAATGGCCAGGATGACACATACCAGAGCTATCACACCATGGATTCTTTTACAATATCTAACATTAGTCCAGGTTCTAACAGGTGAGACTCTCTTAACCTTGTGTGTAAAACATTCACAGAGACTGGCATGAAGTAATTTAAATTTTGCACATCTTGTTACAGTTTTTCCAAGTTAGTTAATTTCTTTGATGTAGCATAGCATATTATCTTATTCGTACAAGCTGACCTGATAACATTAAAAGTAAATTTGCTTACCGATCGAGTTGCTTCCTATTCCAATCTGCAGGCTTTGGGTGCATTTTTCATGCTTATGGTTTATATCTTTCTATGGCTTATACCTACTATATAAGGTGAGTTTTGCAGCCATATCTTTAGCTATATAGTTACTAGTTCACTCCGCAAAAGCACTTAATGCATGGTTTATTGGGTCAGAGGAATGCTATTGACAGTTGCTGCATAAGCAACACTCACTCCTTGTATTCTGTAGAGACAAATCAGAGTTGGAGTTTTGATTATTAAAATAGTCATGTTGGTTCATGGACTTAGAAATTCAGATAAGTTAACATTACGGGTGACTTCCTGCATTTTTTTTCACTTCAGGAATATGATGAAATTTTGGTTAAAAGGATTCAACTTCTTCAGAAGATTAGGCATCGGCCTGACCAGTTTACTATTCTAGTTCGGGAAATTCCCTTTTGTTCTGAACACAAGGCTCGTGGGTGTTGTGTTGATCACTTCTTCTCTAAACATTATCCGTACAGTTATCATTCTTATCAAATGGTATATAAAGGAAAAGATGTTGAGGAGTTGTTGGTAAGGTTTGAACAGTTTGAAACTGATTATTCAATGTACATGTTATTGGCTATATCAGTACTTGCCTTCATTCTTTCATGTGCCCCATAGCTCTGTTCTTGCAAATCAATATTTTCCATCTATGATTCTACTTCTAACTTATTTTTTTTAGGAGTAGTTTCTATTGATACATGTAAAATTTTGGACTAGCAGGATCTCAACTGACAAGAAACAACGGCTGATGGATGATTGTTGAGGATGTCATCACAACTGTAGTTTCATTAAAAAATATCTAAATTTTTTGGGATGTTTTTCAAGAGGCTCAAAGACCTTCACACTAGAAGTGGGATATGTTGGAAAGCCTTATGATAAATGCCTAAGAAATATTTGAATGAAGAGTTTATTTTCTTCGGTTGAAAGCATTTCTGTTGGGTGGCACTGATGTATCCCTGCCCTGTTGGGGTTATTTAATTGAAAAAAAAAATTAAAAATTGGTTGAGAGGTGTGATGTGAGGGACTCTTAAACTGAATTTTCAAATAGGAACTCTCTTTTCTTATTCATGGACATAAGCATACCGCTGCAAATCGGGCTCTAGCCTCGTATGCATTAGTGTTTGCTACATTTAAGAATAACCTTTGTAATTAGATTTTAGTTTTGGTCCCACAAAATTGGCCTCAGAGTGTAGTTTAATTTTATTTTCCCTCATCCAATTTTTTTTTTTTCTTATGAAAGAAGTAAAATTACATGTTCAAATCAGTGGTAATATGTAAAATGATTGCAGTGTCTCACAACAACAATCAACTTTTGTCATTAGTGCATTGGCTTGACATTTTCAAGATGGCGATTTTGTTTTCACTGAGTACATGTGAAA
>OU015762.1:15362722-15404596 GCA_907173295.1 Fagus sylvatica | reverse complement strand
TGGTAGCTCTTCAACCCACCTGCCTTTAGCTTCCTCTAATCTTTTCTTTATACCATCCAGAATTACCTTATTCGAAACTTCAGCTTGACCGTTTGACTGGGGATATCCCGGTGAGGAGAAGAAATTCCTGATGCCAAGTTCCGAACAGAAGCCCTTGAAAAGCTTTCCCTCGAACTGCGTACCATTATCAGAGATAACCGCCCAAGGTATACCAAATCTCGTAATGATGCTCTTCCATAAAAACCGTTTAGTATCCACTTCTCGGATGTGAGAAAGTGGTTCGGCCTCCACCCACTTGGTGAAATAATCCGTTGCCACAATCAAAAACTTCTTGTTTCCTGGTGCACGAGGGAGAGGGCCCACAATATCCAAGCCCCACTGAGCAAAAGGCCAAGGGCTGGATAACGGATTGAGCTCCCGAGCAGGTTGATGGATCTTCGGAGCGAACCTCTGACACTTATCGCACTTTCTCACATACCGAACAGCATCACTCTGCATGAAGGGCCACCAGTAACCTTGGGACATTGCTCGGTGTGCCAAGGACCTACCCCCAGTATGGCTTCCACAGATTCCTTCATGAATCTCGTAAAGCAGATCATCTACCAAGCTAGGATGTACACACAACAGGTAGGGTCCTGAAAACGAACGTTTATAGAGATTCCCCTCTTTGGATAGCCAATACCTGGGAGCTTTTCTTTTGATAACATTAGCTGCTTTGGGGTCCTGGGGTAAGCAATTGTCCCGAAGATAAGCTATTAGAGGATCCATCCAGCTTGGCTCCATGTTCGTACCGCAACACTCTATCCACTGTATCAATCAGGTGTACTCGGGGCACTCAAAACCTCCACTGTTACTGATCGATGCAAATCTGACTCTAGGGCCGTTGCTAGTTTTGCCAATATATCTGCATGAGAATTATATTCTCTTCTGACCTGCTCTACCTGCACAGATTCAAATTTTGAAAGCAAAGATTTGGTAATGGAGAGATAAGTCATCATCCGTTCATCCCGAGCAGAATATTCCCCTGAAATATGATTTACCACCAACTGAGAATCACAGAAGACCTGCAACCGATCCGCACCTAGCCGAAGTGCACTTCTGAGACCAATAAGTAAAGCCTCATACTCGGCTTCATTATTTGATGCCAAAAAACCCAGTCTCACGGCTTGCTCTAAGATAAGTCCTTCTGGGGAGACTAGCACAGCACCTGCCCCAGCCCCTTTCATGTTGGAAGCTCCATCCACAAACAATTTCCACTCGGATGAATCCCCAATGACACACGGACTCGGAGTATGGTTCGATTCTGTGCTTGCTTCCTTTCCCTGGAATTCGGCCACAAAATCAGCCAGAACTTGCCCCTTTATAGATGTTCGGGGTTTATACTCGACTCCCAAAGATCCCAAATGCACTCCCCACCTTGTAATCCGTCCGGAAAAATCCGAACTATGCATTAACATCTTTAACGGGAGATCAGTGAGGACAGTAACAGTATTGGCCTGGAAATAATGAGGGAGTTTTTTGGCAGCTTGAATCAACGCCAGAGCAGCTTTCTCAAGAGGCAAGTATCTGGATTCCGTCTCGTCCATAGTTTTGCTCACGAAGAAGACTGGCCCCTGGCCTTCACTAGTTTCCCGTACCAGAACGGCACTCACCGCATGTTCGGAAACAGCTAAATAGAGAAAGAGAGGCTCTCCCGAACAGGGTATTGAGAGGCATGGGGGTGAGGAAAGATAGGCTTTTATGCCTTCAAACGCAGCCGAACAATCCTGGTCCCACAAAGAACTTCCTCCTCTTTCCCAAAAGCTGAAAGAACGGGCGGCACCTATCAGCCGAACGAGAAATAAACCGACCCAAAGCCTGCAATCATCCCTGTCAAGCGTTGGACCTGCTTGGCGTCTTTGGGAGGTTGAAGATTCAACAAGGCTGAGATTTGATCCGGGTTTGCCTCCACCTCCATTATAACTGATCATATGGCCCAAAAATTTTCCCTGAGCTAACGCCGAACAGACACTTTGTGGCATTAAGTCGCAACTTAGTGGCTCGGAGAATCTCAAGAACCTCCCTCAGATCTTCTACATGACTTGTCTTCTTCTTACTCTTTATCAGCATATCATCTATATAAGCCTCCACAGTGTTCCCGATCAGACGTCCGAACATACCGGTCACCATTCTCTGATATGTTGCCCCGGCATTCTTCAAACCAAACGGCATTACTCTATAACAGTAAACTCCTTTAGGTGTAATGAAAGCTGTCTTCTCTTGGTCCGAATGGGCCATCGGAATTTGATGATAACCCTGGAATGCATCCAGGAAACTCATCCTTTGATGCCCCGAAGCCGAATCTACTAACTGGTCTATTCTTGGAAGAGGGAAGGGATCCTTCGGACAAGCTCGATTCAAGTCAGTAAAATCCACACATACCCTCCACTTCCCATTCTTTTTCTTGACCACCACAGTATTAGAAAGCCAAGTAGGGTACTGTACCGACCGAATGGCATTGGCCTCCAGTAACCTCTCTACTTCTTTTGCAACTATCTCAGCCCGTTCGGGTGCCAACTTCCGACGCTTTTGACTTATTGGCTTTGCATTACCGGATATGTTCAGTGAATGACAGGCAAGATCTAGGCTCACCCCAGGGGCTTCATAAACTGACCATGCAAAAACGTCTCGGAATCCCATAAGGAGGGTAACCAACCCTTGTCTATCATCCACGGATAAATTTGTCCCTATTAAGAAATAAAATTCAGGCTTAGAGGGATCAAAATATACCTTCTCGGGATCCTTTTCTGCCGCAAGCTTATCTGTCACGGCAGCAGGTGCCTGTAACTGTCATGAAGCCTTGGTGGGATGTTCAACCTCCGGACTCTTTTGTGCTACAGCAGCTAAGACACATTGCTTTGCTGTCACCTGATCACCATTTATTTCCATGACTCCCTCTTCAGTTGGGAACCGCAGCTTCTGGTGCAAAGTTGATGGAACAGCTTTCATTCGGTGCAGCCAATCTCTTCCCACGATTGCATTGTATGGAGAGGTGCCACGAACCACTATAAACTCTGTTTGCAGATTGATCGGCCCAGCCAGTACGGGAAGTGTTGTTTTTCCCATTGGAATTGTTGACTCTCCTGTAAAGCCGAACACAGGTGTGGTGAAGTTCGCCAAATCCGCCTCCTTTAGACCCAACTTCTCATAAAGGCCTTTATACATGATCTCTGCAAAGCTACCCTGATCAACAAGGACTCTTTGAACATCATAATCCCCAAATCTAAGAGTTATGACGAGGGGATCGTTATGGGGCATCTGAACATCCGCCAAGTCTTCATCCGAGAATGAGACGACTTGATGCGCGGAAGAAATGGGAACCCCCGAACAGGATGTCGAGACGAAATGGGCATAATCTACAATTCCGTAGCTTCGTCTAAGATGTGACGCTTTTTGCATATCAGACCGGAAAGATGTTGGCAAGACAGAGATGCACAACGGATTGTGAATGACATGGATAACACCAGCTGGAGCAGGCCCCTGTGTTCCCGAACGACTCATACCAGCTCCTCGGGCCTTATTCGCAGTAGGAGTTGACTCAACATAATTTGAAAGATGCCCGGCCGCCACTAACTGCTCCAAAAGAGTTTTGTACTTGTGGCAATTCTCGGTCACATGCCCCTTATCTTGATGGTAGAAACAATAAAGGTTCTGATTCCGAGCTGCCGGATCTCCAATAAGCTTAGAAGGCCATACAAAGAAGGGCTTACCCTTAATTTTATCCAACAAGCGATGAATAGGCTCCTTGAAAACTGTGTGGAATGCTTTATATGAAGGCGCGGCATAGCTGGTCGGTGCCGAACGTGCCTTAGGAGCTTGAGCCGTTCGAACTGGAGGTCTAGGGACAGGTGGTGATACAGGGACTTCTGAAACCACTGCATTAGTGTTACCCCCGTCTTCTTCCATTCTGACAAACCGTTCCACACGATCCATTAGCTTCTTAAGAGTCGTGGGAGGACGCTTAGTCAAGGATTGACGTAGTCCGGTACTAGGAGGCAAGCCTAATTTGAAAGCTTGAAGGGCTGTATCCTCTGCACATGCATCGATGTCATTATAAGTTTCCCAGAACCTTGCCGAGTAATCTTTAAGTGACTCATTTGTACCCAACCTGATTACCATAAGTGTATCCAAGCCCCTAGATCTCCGGCTATTCGTTATGAACCTTCCCACGAATACTTCAGCCATCTGACTCCAAGACCCGATTGAACCTCGCTCAAGCTGGTTAAACCATCTGAGTGCTACTTCTCCCAGACTAGAAGGGAATATCCTGCACATCAGGGGATCTCTATAACGCCACAAGGCCATCCTATGATGATAATGATCTATATGGACAACAGGATCTGTTCGGCCATTATAGGTTTCAAGGCGAGGTGCAGTGAATCTTTCTGGCAGTTCAGCAGACTCTATTTCATCAGTAAATGGAGAGGATGATATTAAGTCTAAGGCTCTCCAGACTGCTCCTTGCTCCCCACGCCTCACCTTCTTCTTCGGCACTGTCGGAGGTAAAAAACCTTTATTACGAGGTTCATCCACCTGTTTATCTGGTCGGCCATCTTTCATTCTCATCTCCCGAAGAGTCGCGGAAGTTTCGGCCGAACTCACAGCCTTCTCTTTTACCGAAGGGCTTTCTGCCCAACCTTCAGGATGGGCACTACGTGACGCCTCTCCTTGTTCATCCTTATGGAAATTCTTCCTCAGCCTTTCTTTTGCTATGGACATATCCCGAGCTGCTTTCTTCAGAGAATCGACCTCCTGGCAGAGTGCTGCGATCACCCTTTCGCTGTCATCTGCTCGCGATGCTGCGGAAGGGGACTGTACTAACGACCTCTGGACTTGTGGACGTGTTACCTCTACAGAACCTTCCCCCCGACCTTCTGTTCGCTGATCAACCATATGCCGATGAAGCTTGGTGTGTTTAGAGGAGGATGCAATTGAGACAGCAACCCGAGTATGCTCAGTGGGCTTGTAGGATGACTCTGTTGAGGTTCTAGGACATGAGGGTGCCGGAGCCTGCCCTGCCTGTGATCCTGCGGGTCTTGATCGTTCAGGAATTTCCAGCTGACGTCGTGACGGCCCTGAAGCCTGGCGAGCTGGAGATTCTGCGGGCCTGGAGGGCCCTGGAACTGAGCGTGGCATGATCGATGAAACGGATTGGACCGAGCAATATTAAAGAGCCTCCCCACAGACGGCGCCAATTGTAAGTGGGTTTTTTGTAAATAATAAAAGGAAAGACTAATCAATATTATCAAGGCTTACTCGTCAATCGAATCCGAACACGCCCGAATTGTATATGGAGAGATCCGAGCAAATAGAAATTGATTCCGAATAATCTGGCTTGAAATCCGAATATCCTGGGGTACTCCTTCCTGTGTAAAGACAATGAGAAAGATCCTCAGATAAACTTGGCTGGCCCCGTAGGGACCAGCCTAAGAATCTCCGATGGTTTTGTTAATAATTCCATAATCAATGTCACACCAATCAGGAAAATAATTATATCTCTGTGTATTTCACTCTTAATTCTTTTTGTATTCTGAGGAACCCCTTTTTCAGTACCTCCCTCTTATATTTATACCACTTATTCCATCAAGATATTTTCTCTGTTTCTCCTATCTTCCTCTTCTTTTTCTGTCTGATTGCCATTAATGCTCCTTAATTACAGCTCATTTGGCCTCGTTTACCCCCCATCTAACTCGTAATGATCCTGACATTAATGCGATATTTTGTTTACATTTAATACGCCTGACTGGTGGCTTGATATTTCGCTTAGCATTAAATACAATCATTATGGAATATCTCCACGTATGTTTTTATACTATTCACATTTCCAGTAATAAATATCAAGGACCCGAACACTTTGTTCGGAAATAAACCTATTCGACCATGACCGAACAGATGACGTCAGCTCTTATATTTATTATTCTCGTATAAAATACTACCCCTCCACACACCCATGCTTTGAGGTCAAAACTCTCATTCACTATGGTGTCACTGTATAGTAACTGTGCAAGTGTTGTTTTACCAATACCACCCATTCCCACAATGGGCACAACACATATCCCATCGCTACTACTTGCATCATCTGATTGCCACAACTTAAAAATCGCTTCTTTATCAATATCTCTACCAAACACACCACACTTCTCTGGGCAAGAAGTTGTTAAACGTGGTGAAGGTAATGCTAGTACTCCACCAGCAACCTCTTTGAGACCAAGGATATTCTTTTTTTCAGTAATATCTTTTAAACATTCCAGAATCTTTTCTAGTTTGGATTGTATCCTTTTGTCAAATGAATTAACAAAAGTAGAGATAAAGCCACTTACCTTACTAGTGGATTCAGCTTCTAACTTGCATCGCAAGGCTTCATAGGCAATCTCATCCAGGAGGTCATCCGCAACATAGACAGCATCTTTAAGCTCATCCAGCCACTCTTTCACAGCTGGGTTTGTGATTTGCTTCTCCTCCGCATCAATGAGAACCGCATCAGCAGACATCAGCTCTATCTTCAACTTCTGCACCAATCTATCAATGAGTTTCCTTCTCTTGAGATAGTCTAGGATATCGCTAGAAGCCACTCTGTTAAACACCACCCGAAGGAATGCAGAGAGAACTGCTTCACCCACCGAAACCACAGCCATGGTCTCTTCTCTGCGAAAGATGTGAGTGTTGAAAACCAAAGGCAAGAGAACCAGAAGAGAGAGATGTGTTTTTTGAAAGTGTTTTGCAATAACTCTCAAAATACGTCCTCCCTCGCGTTTAAAAGTTTTAAAGCTTGTGTGAATGTGAGTACAATCATCTTAATTATTTATTTTTTCATCGAAAACCACACGGTGCGTCTTTGACCACATTGTCGGGCCCTCTCCTCGTTCGGCCCGTTGGCCTATTCGGATAGTAGCCTTCGGGCTTTGTCCATTGTCTGCTCCTATTTTATAATAAATAATTTCGACTCGATCCAGGAAAGCGCTGGCAACAACAAAAAGGAAGGGGTCCATTGAGCTTTCCAAACCATTCCCCCACTCAACTTCATTTTTCTCATCTTCATTTTTGGTGCATCATACGCATTGAGCCTCAAAATCAGATGGTCATGGTCACCATAAACTTAGATGTTAGAAAGGACCATAAAGCTCATAATCAACAAGTTGAATAGTTGGTGTAATACTCTAAGCATTATTTAGCATGGCATCTTTTCTTTTGATGTTTGTAACTTTATGTGAAGTAAATTCAATCCGGGTCATGGGACAGAATCGGATTTGAACTTGGTGGGGGCTAAAACATAGAGCCTATGATTTTACCTCCTCGGTCCTCACCTCACGGCACTTTAATAGGTAAAAAGTGTTAGAGATTCGGTCTGGCTGATGTGTTTAGTGTTTGGGATTTGTTGTTTGTGTTGGGGTTAATAGTGTCACTCTGCTTATGGGTGCGATATCGAATGTCATAAGAGGCTTTAGCTTCCATCACTAGACACCAATTAATTTTTAGATGAGATGATTAAAGGCCTAGTCCAACAAATAGTGTCAGAGCTAGGGCCATGACTTGGAGTCGTGGGAGCCTCATGTTAAGGGACGGATTGTTGGGGTTAACAATACCACTCTGCTCACGAGATGCAATGTCAAATGCCATAAAATGCTTTGTCTCGCTCACTGGACACCAATTGATTTGCAATTAATTGGTGGGCAGTCCCTTCTTGGGTACGTCCAAACAAGAAGGAAGTCTTCCCAAAATAAAAAATAAAAAAAATTGAGTGGAAGACTGGAAATTGCTTGCTAAAGTTGTTTCTGAAAAAAAAAGAAAAAAGAAGGATATGAAAAGATAATATAATTTACCTGAGCAGTGTAAGGCATTTTACCTTTTACAAAGTGAATTTGCTAGTGGAAGGAAGTCTTCCCAAAAAAAGTCTTCCCAAAAATTAAAAAAAATTAAAAAATCGAGTGGAAGTTGCTTGCTAAAGTTGTTTTTGAAGGGAAGAAAAAAGAAGGATAAAAAATGATAAAATATAGTTTACCTGAGCAGGAGTAAGGCATTTTACATTTTACAAAGTGAATTTGATAATTAAACTTTGTTGACCAGTGAAATGATTTTGCTTACTTGCAAGTTGCAACAGTATTACTAAACGCACAATTGATTTTATCATTTTTTAATAATAACGAACACGGTAAATTGTGATTAAAATAATATTATTTTATATAGATTCATCATTAACATCACGTTATTTACACTAATTTCAACATGATATCTTAGCCATAGTAAAAAAGATTGTGAAATTTATTATGTCTTATTGTATTAGCAAAAGCAATTGATTTGAAATTATATACATTATGAACTACACTATACTACCAACTTAAAAACTTTTCTTTCTCACAGACCTAGATGCTACTCAGTTTCTCCGCCGACAACCATAACCCAAACCCATGAAGTTTGCTGTCGGCTACCACAAACCCAAAATGCAATCCAAAACCTAAAACACAATCCCAATTTTGTCGGCAACCACAACACAATCCCAAGAGTCAAATGCGTGAGATTAAGGAAGCAAAGAAGTCTAAATCCTTCCCTTTACATACTTTCTCTCCCATTTCCCCCGCATATTGGGCAGAAAAAATTGTGTCTCCGGAGAGGAATCTCTTGGGGCCCACCAGTTTTCTTTTTCTCATTTTCAGTTCTTTTGTCCAATCAAATGGTGGAAAACTCGCATTTACACTTTCCCTTTTTCTTCCTTCTTATTTTCCTCTCTTTTTACTCTCCAATCAAACAGACCCTTACATTTGTAAAGTCTTTTATCTACTTTTCTCTTTCTCCTTAATTTCTTCTGTCCAATCAAATGGTGGAAAACTCTCGTTTACTTTTTACTTTTTTCTTCCTTCTTATTTTCCTCCCTTTTTACTCTCCAATCAAACAGACCCTTACATTTGTAAAGTCTTTATCAACTATTCTCTTTCTCCTTAATGACTTAGAAAAAAATAAAAAAATTGTCATAAACTTTGGATTCCCTAAAAATAATGACACTTTTTTCCCTTAAATTGTTTACTTTTGATCAAGTTTTAAGACCACTTTTTCTCCACCTTTAAGAAAATTTACTGATGTCCCGCGTGATGCAAGGTTTATTATTAAATAAGAAAAAATTAACAAACTTTTTAAAAGCCAGACTTGTAATGAGAATATTACTTATTTTAAAATAGAAAAAAATGAGGATAATAGGACCACAATTTCAGAACCATGCATTTTAAAAATGCACCGACGCATGACTGAGAAACCTCTAGGAAATGGTTGAAGAACTCTTTGTCAGACTTCACATTGTGTCATGTATGCATATAATGCTACTTTAAGTGGAAGACATAGTGGTTTGCTGCTTGCATTATTATACACAGGAATGATTGTTTAAGAGTTTCGAAATGAAGAAAGAGCCATTTTCCACAAATCCGACAGATGAAACTAAAAATATAACTGACAAAGTTAGATTGTTATTGTTAATAAGCAGCTAGCCTAAGCAAATCCGGGACCAAAATCACCACAAAATAAACAAAGCATGAAATTGTTTTTAAGGTGGCATCAACCCCCAAGAAACTTCCTTTTCTTTGTTGTGTTCATGTATGGTTTGATGACCCATTCAGTCTGAGCTTAATCTTGATCCATTGTTCCTAACTTTATTTGAAACAGCAACAAAGAGAACCAAATAGCACAATCATATACAAGCAAGTTACATACAATGGTACACATCTACTATATATGTAAAGACCCTTAACCATATCAAGCTAAAAATGAATAGAGCAATCCAACAATCTCATTAGAGAATAAGAAACTATCAATAGATGCTGAGGAGCTAAGCTTGGCATCAGTCCAACAATCTCATTAGAGAATAAGAAACTATCAATAGATGCTGAGGAGCTAAGCTTGGCATCAGTCATCAGATCAAGTGGATCAAAAGCATATAAACTAAATTTAAAGCATATAAACACTGCCCTCACTACGAAGTGTATTTAAATACTTTTAGCATAAATTAAGTGGCCACTCACAAAGACTCAAACCCACAATCTTATGATTCACAGCCTAGCACTTGCACCATCTTTCGAGACCACTTCACACGAAAAAAAAAGAATAGAAAAATCGAGTGAAGAAGTTGCTTGCTAAAGTTGTATCTGGAAAAAAATAAAATAAAATACGATGGCCAGGTGCAAGGCATTTTATTTTTGATAATTCAACTTTGTCGGCCAGTGAAATGACTTTGCTGACTAGAAACAGTAATGCTAATTGCTAAACGCACAATTAATTTTATAATTGTTTTAGGACTATTGATGTGATAAATTGTAATGTTACATACAACCTTTTCACAACATTATTTAAAATAACATCTATTTATATGAGTTTATTAACATTAAATTTATTAACACTAATCTATATAAGAGATTGTGAAATAACTTTTATCTTTTAGCAAAAGCAAAATAATTTTGAAAAATTATATGCTTAATGAGCTACACTATTGACTATACAACCAACTCAATCCTTAAAAATATCATAAAAATAAAATAAAAACCCAATCCTTAAAAGTTCAAAGGAGACGGGAGAGTTGCACATCTTAAACGATTAAGTCCCCTTATTCTCTGTTGCATTATCATCAAATGATATTTGTTTTCGAAGAATTTATACTATCAAGGGTTTTAGTGGCAACAATCACAAAATTTTGAACTTTAGTTTAATCTTTTTTTTTTATATATATATATATTATAAATGAATAGTTTCATCTAACTATTTAATTGAACATTAATGTGAATATAATGATTAGGTCCAAGTAATTTCTCTCCCCCTTTACTAAGAGCGGGTCTTAGACTCTTAGGTTCATTGAATGGGAGATAAAGGCTTCATGAGCGGGAAATAGGGGGATTCTACATTTTCTACTCTATTATTGTCCTTTAATAGAATAAGTCTAAATCCACAACGGTTGATATGATAAATTGTGCAATATGTAAAATAAAAGTGATGTTAGTGGTGATTGGGACCATATCAGCTGTAATGGTTTAATATACAATCTCTGCAATACTCTAATAATAACATGTCCCATAATAAAAAAAATCTTACGTAATATCTAACATATTTATTGGGTTTAACACATCATATATATTTTTTATTAGATGGCTTATTATTATTGGAGCATTGCAGAGATTGTATATTAAACCATGATAGTTGATATGCTCCCGTGGTGATCTTATGTGAAATTGATATTGCACTAATTAAAATCCACTACATCAACAATTATAAATTTTGTTACGTCGGTAACATTGTTATTAATCAAATGCTTCGACAATATAATAGGTGCATCTTTTAGCAAACATTGTCATAAATTTTGGGAGTACTTTTGAGGCATGCTTGACATATACATCTACAAGACCTTTATGGCTTTATCTACTCTTCTCTATTTCCTTATTGACTTAGGAAAAAAGAAAATTTGTCATAAACTTTTGATTCCCTAAACATAGTGATATATTTTTCCTTAAATTGTTTAATGCTGCCCAAGTTCATTTGCTAAACTTAAAGGTGAGACAAAAAGTGACTTTAAATAAATAAGTTGACTTATTTGAAAAAAATAAAAAATAAATCATTTGCTTAAAATCACTTTTTCCTCACCTTTAAGCAAACTAAAGGATGTCACACACGATGCGAAATAAGATCCTCTCTATTTCAAAATCTTATCATTTGTCCATTTTATAGTTAAGCTTTTATTTTTTAGATCTAACAGTGTCATGTGATGCACGGTGTATTAAACTTTTTTAAAAGCCATCCCCAAATGACTTGTAATGAGAATATTACTTATTTTAAAACAGAAAAAATGAGGATAATAGGACCTCAATTTCAGAACCATGCATTTTACAAATGCACGGGTACATGACTGAGAAACCTCCAGGAAATGGTTGAACCCTCTCACATTGTGTCATGTATGCATATAAATTACGAGCAGCTAGCTTAAGCATATCTGGGACCAAAATATACTTAACAATGTCAACCTCCAGTTAATGAGAATTCATGATGTTTCATATTACAATAATCTCTCTACAATACTATAAATATACTAGACAATGTAAGATTGATATTGGGCAGCTAGCTTAAGCATATCTGGGACCAAAATTACTGCAAAACAAACAAAGCTGAAATGTTTTTAAGGTGGCATCAATCCCCAAGAAACTTCCTTTTCTTTGTTGTGTTCATGTATGGTCTGATGACCCATTTAGTCTGAGCTTCATCTTGTTCCATTGTTCCTAACTTTATCTGAAACAGAAACAAAGAGAAACCAAATAGCACAGTCAAATACAAGCAAATTGCATACAATGGTACACATCTACTATGTAAAGACACTTTAACCATATCAATCCAAAAATGATGAGAGCAATCCAACAATCTCATTAGAGTATTAGAAACTATGAACCGAAGTTTTTACATGTAACATCAATATATAGATGCTGAGGAGCTAAAAGACTGATAGAAAGCTTTTACATCGGCTTGGCATCAGATCAAGTGGATCCAGAAGCAAAACCAAGCCTCACAAAATCTCCCAGTTAAAACCGTACATTTCCAAATCGGGTTGGGTCCAAACCGGATTGGGCAAAACCAGGCTCCACATATAGCCTAACATGCTACAACTGTTCCTTTCTGTTACTCCCACGTTTTAGTGATAAAAAACCAAGGACAACATTTAAGATTGGTGAACTCAATCAGTCAGGACGCCTCTATTACAATTTCCTTACAATGTACACTTTTTCGAAGGGAACAACCATTGTTGGGCAGAAACTTAACAAAGCTACCAGCCAGAAGGTTTCTACAAGAAATGAACAAATTAAACTATGAAGACCTTGTACACCACTTAATATAAGGGTCATTACCTAGTGCTAGTCCCATAAGGGGTGGCAATCCTTAAATACTTTTAGCATAAAGTGGCCACTCAGAAGAGTCATACCCACAATCTTATGCTTCGCAGCCTAGTACTTCACCATCTTTGGAGACGACTTCAAAAGTATTTCCTTTCTAATTCAATCACTTCATTTATTATTTATTTACATTGGCAAGAACACTACTGTTAATATGTATATATCATTGTTATTGTACTAGTCTAGGGTTTACTATGTATTTACTATACCGTACACTAGACTAGGCCTATATATATTCTTTTATCTGTACATGATTATTAAGAATACTCAATACACAGATTATTCTCTCTGTTTCTCTGTGCTTCCCTCTCTAAACTTAACATGGTATCAGAGCCAAATTAATCTTTTGGCATTGTGATTCTTAAAACTAGTCTAGGGTTTTCTGAAAACAATTTTTCAGAAAAAAAAACAACCGTGCCCCTCTTCTCCTACAATTGCTTCCAGAGACCTCCGTTCATCCTGTGCTGCCTACCGGTCTGATCGTCAGAGCTCGATTTCCAAAACCTGAAAATTGCAACGCCAGAAACCTGCTCACGCGCTGCCACGTGCCTCGTTTGTCTCCGACAAACCCGCCTGTTCTGATCTCCGCCGCCGCCGCTAGGCTGCTCCATCTGTCTTGTGCAAGCTATCCAAGGATTCGTCTCGTCAAGACGAATCTACACCAGAAATCTCGCCGCCAGAAAACGCCGCACGCGCCGGTGAAGCTTCCGGCGTGTTTTTTGTCCTCTAAACCACGCGCCCCGACCCGTGCGTGACCCGACCCGCGCGTGACCCGTACTCACTGCTGACGTCAGCCCTACCTATTGCTGACGTCAGCCCTAAAAAAAAAAAAAAAAAAAAAGGAAAAAGGCTTACCCATTATTTTTTTGTTTTCTTTTGCAGATCTTTTCTATATTTCTTATTCATTTCTAATGGATACCACCAAACTTCCTCAGACTGTTATTGCTGCTCATCCTTCTTCCTCATCCAGGAATGGTTCGAAATACTGCAAAAATTGTTATCAACAGGGACATCTTCTATTTGAATGCCCTACTGTCCAATGTCGATATTGTCACAAGATTGGTCACATTGTCTACAACTGCCCAACCAGGCCTCCCAAGCCAAGTCACTCAAGAACTCTTCCAAGGCCTAATAATCCCTCTATTGTTGCTGCTACTACAGAATCATTCTCTGCTCCTTCTCTCTCATATGTTTCGGTTAGTGAGTTAAGATCCTTAGTCTTTTCCATAGTCAAACAAATTCTGTCTACTTCTGGTAAGGTTTCTTCTGCTGTCTCAGGTAACACTTGGTATTTTGATTCTGCTTGTTGTAATCATATGTCTCCCGATTCTCAGTTATTTTCTTCTGTTATTCCTACTACTCATGCTCCTCTTATTCAAACTGCTAATGGCTCGTACATTTCTGCCAACCATACTGATTCTGTTTCCACTCCTACACTGTCTCTCTCTGACACATATCTTATTCTCAACCTCACTCTTAATCTCATCTCTGTTGGTCAATTATGTGAACTTGGTTATGACTTGTGGTTTGGTTCTTCTGGTTGTCGTGTGCAGGATCCTCGGACGAATCAAGTTCTTGGGACAGGCCGTAGAGTGGGACGGATGTTCGAGCTCACTTCACTCCACCTACCTTCCACCCCGACACCCCCTCCGTCTCAGGTTGCTCATACTGCTTCTGTTTTTCCTTTGAGTCTTTGGCATTTACGTTTAGGTCATGTGTCCGTTCAAAAACTTCGCTCTTTAGTCTCTAGTGGTTTCTTGGGTCAAGTCAAACATGATTCAGTTGATTGTGTATCGTGTCAGTTGGCCAAACAACCGGCCTTATCTTTTACTAATAGTGACTCCTCTTCTCATGCCTCTTTTGACTTGATTCACTCTGATATTTGGGGACCTAGCCCCACTGCCACTGTAGGTGGATCAAAATATTTTGTCATATTTGTTGATGATTTTTCTCGATATACATGGATCTATCTTATGCACAATCGCTCTGAATTAGCTCAAATCTATCGCACATTTGCCCAAATGATCTCCACACAGTTTTCAAAAACCATTAAAATCTTCCGCACTGATAATGCCATGGAATATAGAGACTCTCAATTCCTTGATTTCATTCACACACAAGGCACCATTATTCAGCGTTCCTGTGTAGGAACATCTCAGCAAAATGGTAGGGCTGAACGCAAACACCGCCACATACTTGACTCTGTTAGGGCTTTCCTCATTTCTGCTTCATGTCCTGAACGTTTTTGGGGGGAAGCCGCCCTCACTGCTGTCTACACCATCAACCGTCTTCCATCCTCAGCTCTCCAAAATGTGACTCCCTTTGAATGTCTCTATGGTACTCCAACTTCCTACTATTCTCTTCGCATCTTTGGTTATGCATGTTTTGTTTTACTTCAGCCGCATGAACATTCCAAATTAGAACCTCGATCTCGTCTATGTTGTTTTCTTGGGTATGGGATTGAACATAAAGGTTATCGTTGTTGGGACCCTATCTCTCAACGTCTTCGCATTTCTCGTCATGTTGTTTTCTGGGAACATACCATGTTTAATTCCCTGTCTAAGTTTACAACTTGTTCCACCCCTTCCTTTTTTACTAATCCATCACTACCTTTGTTTCCTATATCTCCTGCTGATTCTCCGGCTTCTTCTCTAGCACCTCCACTAGCTGTAGATCCTGTCCTTGATCAGACTCCTGACCTCCCTCTTGCTGCTCCTCCTGCTGACTCTCCGGCTTCGCCCCAATAACTTGCACCGCCTATGGATCCTGTCACTGATCAGACTCCTCTCCTCCCCCTTCGTCGTTCTGACCGGGTAAGAGCACCTCCTGCTCATTTGCGTGATTATTCTTGTTTTTCAGCTGTACTTTCCCTTCATGAGCCTCACACCTATCGTGAGGCCTGTACTAACCCTCTTTGGCAGCAAGCAATGACAGAGGAACTTCAGGCTTTGGAGAAGACTCATACTTGGGACTTGGTTGATTTGCCTCCTGGTAAATCTGCCATTGGCTGCAAATGGGTCTACAAGATCAAGACCAAATCTGATGGCTCTATTGAACGGTATAAGGCTCGTCTTGTTGCCAAGGGATATGCTCAGGAATATGGGATTGACTATGAGGAGACTTTTGCTCCTGTTGCTCGTATTACCTCTGTTCGTAGTCTTCTTGCTATTGCTGCAGTTCATCAGTGGCCTCTTTTTCAGATGGATGTTAAGAATGCCTTTCTAAATGGTGATCTCACTGAAGAAGTCTATATGCAGGCACCTCCAGGTTATTCAGACTGTCCTGACAAAGTTTGCCTCCTTCGTCGCGCTCTTTATGGTCTTAAGCAAGCTCCTCGAGCCTGGTTTGCCAAGTTTAGCAATATTGTACATCAGTTTGGCTTCTCATCCAGTTCTCATGATACAGCATTATTTATCCGCCGATCTGATAAGGGTATGATTCTTCTTCTACTATATGTTGATGACATGATCATTACTGGGGATGATCACTCTGGCATTTCTGATTTCAAGCTATTTCTCCACCAACAATTTGAGATGAAGGATCTTGGTCATCTGAGCTACTTCCTAGGCCTTGAGGTCTCTTCTGATTCCACTGGTTATTATCTCTCTCAGGCTAAGTATGCCTCTGACTTGTTATCTCGTGCTGGCCTGACTGACACTAAAGTTGTTTCTACACCCCTTGAGATGAATGCTCGCCTTACTCGCTTGGATGGCACACCTCTCTGTGATGCCACTCTCTATCGTCAACTTGTTGGCAGCTTAGTTTATCTCACTGTAACCCGCCCTGATATTGCTCATGCTGTTCATTTGGTGAGTCAATTCCTCTCTGCTCCCCATTCTACACACTATGCTGCAGTGCTTCACATTCTTCGCTATATCAAGGGTACTATGTTTCATGGACTTCACTTCTCTGCTCACTCCACCCTTGACCTCTGTGCTTATTCTGATGCTGATTGGGCTGGGGATCCTACTGACCGCCGCTCTACTACTGGATTTTGTTTCTTTTTGGGAGACTCTCTTATTTCTTGGCGCAGTAAGAAACAACATATTGTGTCTCGCTCTAGCACTGAGGCAGAGTACCGTGCTCTGGCTGATACTACTTCTGAACTTCTTGCTCTTCGTTGGCTGTTGGAAGATATGGGTGTTACACATTCTTCACCGACTGTCATACATTGTGACAACCGTAGTGCTATTCAGATTGCGCATAATGATGTTTTCCATGAGCGCACTAAGCATATTGAGATTGATTGTCATCTTGTGCGTCATCATCTGTCTGCTGGCATCCTACATCTTCTTCCAGTTAGCTCTTCTGATCAGACTGCTGACATCTTTACGAAGACTTTTCCTCCTGGTCGTTTTCGTGATCTTGTTTCCAAACTCAAGATGGCTTCTGTCAAACCACCTTGAGTTTGAGGGGAGATGTTAATATGTATATATCATTGTTATTGTACTAGTCTAGGGTTTCCTAGGGTTTACTATGTATTTACTATACCGTACACTAGACTAGGCCTATATATATTCTTTGATCTGTACATGATTATTAAGAATACTCAATACACATATTATTCTCTCTGTTTCTCTGTGCTTCCCTCTCTAAACTTAACAACTACGATGCCATCTTAGAACCATCTGGTTTTCAAATGATTTATCCAAAAAGTAGATTTAAGTATCATTACCACAATAAATGAATTTGAGCTCAAAAACAAAACATAGTTGGCAAACCACCAAAATTGTGGTGGGGCCCGCAAAAAGTTGGATTCAAATACAATCCATGAACCAAACATGTTCTATGGATTTCTAAATAATTTGGGAAGTATTCTCCTTGGGATAGATATTTTTTTAGCATGTGTGGGCATGTGGTTGAGAAGTATTTTACTATTCAATGTGATTTAATGGGGTTGGTCAATTGCGCGTTGTGGTGGATCCCACACGGTCATTGACGATTTGACATAAATGGACAGAGACATTAGAGTAAAGAATTAATAAATCTGTAAATAGTGATAGGCTGAAGTGTTTAAGGACATGGGTCGATTGTAAGAATGAGCTTTTGGTTGGATCACTAGAGTGGAGCCCCATGGTCCATTAAGGTAACTGCTTGAAGGCCCATTAAATTTGGCTGATAAAGGATTGCGAGTTTAGTAAGCAATTTTGTTTTTTAATGAGATTTGGTCATTATGGACCCAATGGAATAAGATAATTTTTCTTAACAGGGTGGTATTTTTAGAGACAGTAGTGGGATGTGGGTTACAAGTATTGCTGCCCAGAGCTATAAGAGTCACTATTAGTGTGATGGCTGAAACTTTGAAAGAGATTGCTTCCTGAGGGAAGAGTTTGTGATCTTTGATTCTCCACCTTCTGATGTGGAGCTTTTGTATAATTTAGACAATGTTACTATGTACATTACTAGCTTTTTTATTGCTTGATGCAACTTTATAAGATCGTTCTTTAATTAACATGCTATAAAAATGGTTTACAACCAGCAAAGATTTGCAAGTAATCTTAAATGATGATGTTGCAATAAACTAAAGAAAGAAAGAGGGATGAAATTCTTACAAAAAGGACTACTTAACATTCTTATATTTGAGAAAAATGACCAAAATGTCTCACACTTGCAACCTGAATTGGATAATACTTCATTGTTCCTTCGATTTGTGTAAAATAAAGTACTTGAAGGCCCACTTTGAATACCCTTTCATATTATAGCCATGGAGAAGGTATGGTGACTAGCATATCTCATTTGTGTAATTAGGCTTCTAGCTCTATGTTGGTGTTAATTTGTTCAACTTCATGTTGATAATAAAATGCGAAGACTCCTGTGGAAGATATCTCCATTTATCTTTTATTTTAGTTGTGAAGAACATGGCTTTCCAGAAGTACAGCCACATGGATCAGAGTCTATTTACAAGGTTTGTTCGGCTGGGCATTCCTTATATTGAGCTCAATGCCCAGGGTAGAGCCAGGCCAAGTATAGCCAAATTGTACAACTGGAGGTACAGAGATTTGGGAGACCTTCCTTATGTAAAGGTGGAGGCAATCTTCCATAGAGCAAATGCTGGATTCTCCTATGAGTATCAGTTAGTAGATGTGCCCGATTACCAAGGGAGAGATGAAAGCGCCCCTTCGCCTTGCTTCTATCAAAATGAGGGAGAAGCTGAATATGTTGTCAGTGTCTATATGTACTTGCATTTACTTGGGTACCTAGCAAATAAGATATCAATCTTGACAACTTACAAAGGCCAGAAACTTTTGATTCGTGATGTTATCAATAAAAGATGTGTTCCATATGACTTCATTGGTCCACCCAGCAAGGTAAATTAAGAATCTTACCCCTTTTACATTAGAATTAACAGACATATTGGCATTTAAATTGTGTGAGGTTTTATTTTATTGTTATTGTTGTAGGTTAGATGTTAAATTCTTACTGACCTGGTTGGAGAAAACCAGATTGAGATCTGGCAGGTCCATTATATGGTTCCCTAATGCCATTTGGCTTGTGTAACGTGATGGAACATGTACAACCAACATTTTCTATTATTCGTCTAATTGTAGAACTGCACTTTGTTATCAACTGTCGACTTTAGGTCTAATTGTTTTTGTTTTTGACTTTAGGTTACTACTGTTGATAAGTTTCAAGGTCAGCAAAATGATTTTATACTGCTGTCTCTTGTGCGTACTCGTTTTGTTGGTCACCTTCGTGATGTTAGAAGATTGGTTCTTGCCATGTCTCGTGCCCGACTTGGTTTGTACGTGTTTTGCCGTCGTTCTTTGTTTGAACAATGCTACGAACTACAACCAACATTTCAACTTCTGCTTCAGAGACCTGACCGCCTTGCCCTCAATTTGAATGAGATCACAACATATATAGAACAACATGTTGAAGACACTAGACCTATCCATCTTGTCAGCGGTGTGGAGGAGGTGATTAGCATTTTTAACTGGAGGTTTTAGGTATGCCTTTCTCTTTCTGGTGATAAACTTCTATCTTTATCAGTCCATGATTGGTGCATCAATTTAGAAAGAACTTTTGACTCTAGGTTATGCAAAAAAGCTTTATCCTGCATCCATGTTGGGTGATGGCTTAATCTGTTGCCTTAATTTTTTTATTTTTTATTTTTTTTGGGTTAGCCGGAATTGCATAATTCACTGAATTTTGAAGTTTAGACATAATTTTCTTGATGTCAGGAACGATACATGAGTCATCAATTTGATCAACAAAACGGTCAACAGAATTCAACAACAGTCTACCATGCCATGGACATTGATATACCTACTGTGCCACATGAAAGCAGCATAGAAGAGGAAGAGGATACAAAGATGGATGGCTCTGTAAATGGTCAAAATGGGGATTCTCTGCCTGTGGGTCATTCAAATGGGGATCTAGATAAGGAAGCTAGTAAAAATGATGCCAATGATGTGCTTACCTAAAAGCAATTCTAGGGAGAGAAATATGACGGAGGAATAGTGTAGTTAATAGTGTTTCTCAGGAGGGTCCTGTTTTGCAATCATGGCAACCAGTTAAGGCCATCCTATAATTGAGGTTTTAACCTAGTTGCTTATCAAACTATGTATTAGCTGTACAGTGCCAAATTTTGTTGAAAAATTTCATATTCTGAGAGGAAATTATTTGTTTGTGGTTTCTATACCAAATATTAATTGTAAGTATAACGTGTAATTTGGGTTCAGCTAATCTTGCCACTAATTTGAGTCAACCATACTAGTTTCTTGTATAACATTTAGCAGGCCTTTACTGATGATTGGAAATTTTATTGTTATATACTTATTTCTATCTCTTTCTCTTCTATCATGCAATTGATGCTAATGCATCTTAAAGTTGCTTTTGATCCTCTCTCTTGCATGTGTAAAGAGGTTTAGGGTTTGATGTCAATTTAGATGATGAAAATTTGATGGCTTTGTGAATTTTCAAAATGTAAAATGAAGACACTCCCTTAAACATTGAACTTTTGTCGACTCACACTTTTTTTAGTTCTTTATTGTTCCAAGCACACCCTCTATACTTTAATCACATCTCATACTCCAATTTCCCGTATTGATTTGTGTAAAATAAAGTGCTTTGATCTCACAATGACCTCTAAACCACGCGGTGTTGGAATTCAATTCACTAAGCAAATTGGCACTTCCATAGAGATGTGCCTTTAAACCGCTTAGTACCAAATGGAGAGTACCAAAGCCAAAAATACAAAATTAGGAATATTGTTTGGAAGACCTAGCAAACTCATGGAAAATTATCAAATTTTTGATTTGTTACAATCACAATTGGTATTCTATAAATTCTCTCCAAAGCTCTTCACAGTAGAACATGTTGGCAGAAAACATAGTAGTAATTTCTGGTACTGACATGACTCATGGGAAACCCTCAAGATTGGCCTTTCATCCCAAGGAACAAGACTTGAGCAATCTTGGGCCAGCAACCAGCTTTCCCTCCTCTGTCCCAGTCACCATTGTCTGAGCATAATACAATATAAAATTACTGATGTAAAAAAGGAAGTTGGGAAGTTCCTATCGGTGAGGAAAGCAACGATAGTAAGGGCAATGACTTGCTGAGCCTTTTGAGCCGTCTGGACTCTGGAGTTAGGAAGAGAAAAGCCAAAAATAGCACCCTGCCCTCTGGAGTGACTTCACATCTTCACGTCCACCATCCATTCCAAAATCTCAAAGAAAAATAGTCTCAGCAAGCCCATCGCAGTGAGTTTGTTGTATCTGATAAGTTAGACTGGATTTAGACTAGGCAAATGAAAAATACAAAATTCCCTTGGTAAGGACTGGGCACTTGCATCACAATGGCTTGGCAAAGGAGGAGTCAATATTGGAGTCATTGTATATGTGTGGGAGGAATGTTCTGCATTAGGCCAGGCCAATGGTATGTGAACCTGTCAACCAAGATGAGTTACTTTACAATCAAGTGGGATGCTCATGACAACCTAATTAAGTATAAGTTTAAAAAAAACAAAGGAATGATGAACTTTTGGCAGTATACTAACAAAAATAACCTTGTTATTTGTTTTCTTGCTTTTCATGTGAGAGAAGTTAAGCTTGGAGTACCTGGTTGGCCTTGGAGTGCTGCCAATGTTATTACTCTTTTATCGATACTTGTTCTCGTGAATTTTCCAACCTCACTTCTCTCACCAAGCAAACAAGTCCTACAAAGTATAAATTGAATTCAACACCTATGTACAATAGGAACAAAAGTATAATTCCAGAACAGTCCCTTGACATTTCACGTAGAAAATAATTAAGTTCTAGAAATTTCAAGATCATGGTTCAAACTCGATTAGCCTGAAGGACATGTTATACTTTTAATCAAATTTCAGTGCAGAAAATGAGGACCACCTGCGGTCATTCTTTCCATTGCTCTTGGAAGTCCAGTCTGGAAAAGAGAAAACAATACATGCTCTCAGGGCCCTCCTTCAGGCTCCAGCAAAAGCAGAAGCAGAAGCATAGGAAACTTCCGTGTAAAAATCTTTAAGAAAACAGATGAGGTAGTATAGCTGTTTGTAGAAATCTTGACGAAAGATGAGGTTAAATACTTAGAGGAAGGAGGTTGAGTGGGTTGGCTGCAGTCACCCTGAAATTTGAAAGCAAGGAAATAATTTTCAAAATGACCAGCTGAATTCAACACATTGTTGTTTAAAAAATATGTAGAATGGTTCAGCTGGTAGTGAGCTGACAAACCCACAACACGGAATAAAAATTTAATTATCTAATAGAGAAAGGTACTAAAATCAATTTGACAAGTAACTGGTTTCTGTAGAACAAGTACGTACCTAACTGTAATATTAAGTTGCTGCCATGTGAATGAAGAAAACAGGGGATGAGGACACGGTCTAAACTTTTGGTTCATATAATCACTTCATTATCATTTAAAACAATGCGGAAGTGAGCAATCTTGCACCATTCATTTACCTTCTTCTTACAGCATCATTCCTTCGACAGAGGATAATACTCATCAATGCTCAGCAAAGAAAGGGCGGTAAGTAGCCTGTTCTTCTGGCCAGTATGTACTTGAGCTGAAGGCATAAACTAATTGTGGCACCATTGAACATTCTTCTCTCACCAAGCAAACAAGTCCTACAAAGTATAAATTGAATTCAACACCTATGTACAATAGGAACAAAAGTATAATTCCAGAACAGTCCCTTGACATTTCACATAGAAAATAATTAAGTTCTAGAAATTTCAAGATCATGGTTCAAACTCAATTAAACTGACGGACATGTTATCCTTTTAATCAAATTTCAGTGCAGAAAAAGAGGACCACCTGCGGTCATTCTTTCCATTGCTCTTGGAAGTCCAGTCTGGAAAAGAGAAAACAATACATGCTCTCAGGGCCCTCCTTCAGGCTCCAGCAAAAGCAGAAGCAAAAGCATAGGAAACTTCCGTGTAAAAATCTTTAAGAAAACAGATGAGGTAGTATAGCTGTTTGTAGAAATCTTGACGAAAGATGAGTTTAAATACTTAGAGGAAGTATTGGGTGCACAAGGAGGTCAAGTTGTTTGGCTGCAGTCACCCTGAAATTTTATAGCAAGGAAATAATTTTCAACATGACCAGCTGAATTCAACACATTGTGGTTCAAAAAACATGTAGAATGGTTCAGCACCCTTGAAAATAAAATGAAAAGTTGAATAGTAATTTCTGGTAGTGAGCTGACAAACCCACAACACGGACTAAAAATTTAATTATCCAATAGAAGAAGGTACTAAAATCAATTTGAAAAGTAACTGGTTTCTGTAGAACAAGTACATACCTAACTATAATATTAAGTTGCTGCCATTTGAATGAAGAAAACAGGGGATGAGGACACGGTCTACACTTTTGGTTCATATAATCACTTCATTATCATTCAAAACAATGCGGAGGTGAGCAATCTTGCACCATTCATTTACTTTCTTCTTACAGCATCATTCCTTCAACAGAGGATAGTACTCATCAATGCTCAGGAAAGAAAGGGCGGTAAGCAGCCTGTTCTTCTGGCCAGTATGTACTTGAGCTGAAGGCATAAACTGATTGTGGCACCATTGAACATTCTTCAGCCAATCCTTTATCAAGTATTAACATTTTTCAGATATATTTACCTGAAAAATAAACTTGTAAATAAATATAAAGAAAATAAAACTGGAATGGGTTGGGTAGCCAAAGTACCTGAGTTTAAAACGTTTTAAAAAGTCAGGTAAATTTGTCACATTGCAATTGTAACTCACGTAATGACTTTGTTATCTGAGAAATCTTGCGCCACTTTTTTCCCTTCTTTCTTTGGTATCATTTCATCAATGAAGGACATACAAGTACAAAATAACAAATTAATTCAATAAACATATAATTGGCCTTAAAACACACACACACACATGATAGTGAAAACGATTTATTCAAAACTTTTATGCATACCGAGAACTCTTTCCACGTCTTCTCAGCAGATTCCAGCTTCATTTTTAGAGAGTTTGTAGAAGATTGAGAAAAAGATAAATCAGCAAATTACTGGAAATAAGTAGAATACTCAATAACATCGAAAAAGTACGGTCCAAACTTGAAGTAAACAGAACTAACTTGCAGGACAGACATCATTGCAGCTCATTGGATGTAAATTAGCTCTTCAGAAGTTTTGATTGCAGGTGGTTGATTTAATTGGTAGCAACCACCTCAGATCTTAAACTTGGGCTAGAATTATTCTATTCATCAATGGGATGATTTGATGAAATTGTCCCTCCCATTTACTATTGTCCGAGGCCTCAGCATTTTGTGTCTGAAACCTGCAGAAGAGTTGACACAGATTTAAAAATCATTTATGAATACATGTCAAAAGTTTAAATTAACATACACAAGTTAATAGAACAAACCTAACAACCACATAGCATCTCCGGCTTTAAAAGGCATATTAATAATTGCTGATAATCACATGAGAGTGCCTCAAGATTGGCCTTGATCTGTCATGGAACAAGCACATGAAAGTGTCTCCTGCCTTTAGCACAATTGTCGCACCAAAGGACAATATAAAATTCTTGTTAGTTAGAAGGGAGTTTGACAGCCCCAACTGGTGATGACACCACAACTCTTTTGAGCAATCATGTGCTGAAGCTTTTGAGCCCTCTCATGTTAAAAGAGAAGAACGAACCAAAAGCAGCAACCTGTCCTCTAGAGAGGACTTCACTATAGGCTCATCTTTCTTCTTCTACTCTTTCACTGGTCCAACAGAGAGTATCTCTGTGTGGCAAAGCTTCCTCAACTTGTTCACTACATCAACTGGATCGATGTCTCCTGTCACGGTGAACGTCTTGTCCTTGTCCATGTCCATGGACATAGTGCATGAATAAACTCCTATCAAATTACAATACAAAAACAATCAAATTTGTCAGCTTTTCATTCTTTAAGATCTGGGTTTTCTTTCTTGAATTCAAATTAAAGTTTCTTTGATTGGGAAAAGTAAGAAATGAAAAGAAATTTGAGTTTCTCTTTTTTTCATAAAAAGATAAAACAAAGATGTCAAATTGAAATTATACAATCTTAATTCACCAGTTTTTAAAAACCCAAATACCATGAAGAATAAGATTCAAATTTTTGCATCTTTCTTTTCATTTTATCCACTTTCTCAGCGGCCAAACAAAGGGGTTATAGTAAAAATTCTATACCTGACAGGCCAATGACTGAATTTATGGCTTCCTGCCTTGAGTCACTGTGTAATTCCACTTTCAAGACAACTTTTGTCACAAAAACAAGATAAGAATCTGTTAATATTTATCTCGAGAACCAAAGCTTCTGGTTGAAAAACAATTATCAGTGTTTCTTACATCGGTGTGCAAAAATATTTGTACTACTAAAAGTTGTTCCGGATGTTTTTAAGTTTTTCTCTAATTTAAAATTTATTATGAAGAGCTTATGATTAAGCCTTTATAAACTTTTGGGCATGCCCCAAATAAATTATTACAAAACCAATTTTTATTGTTTTTACAACTATACATTATCATGAAAAAATCCAATAACATAGAAATTTATAGCTAATATCCGTTGCTTATTTAATCTTTTAAAACTTCATTAAAACAATTTGAAGAATTTTTATTTTCTCTATTAATTAAACATGTTTATTGGTAGTTTGAGTTAGTTGTTTGTTAGTAGGCCCATCTTTCATTCTTTTTTCAAGACTATGTTATTAATCGGAAAATGAATTTTTCCCATATTTGTTGTATAATCGTACTTTCAAGCTTCTCATAAAGAAATAGATGAAATAGAAAGTTAATATTACTGTAGAATAAGTACCTGGGACAGAAGCGTTCTATCACGTGGAGATCTGATCGTTCTGCGATTAATCTCTATGTAGGGGATGGCAGCAATCTTGTCCCAGTCTTCCCCTTTCTCTTCTTCACACCTTTTTTCCAACAAAGGGCAACCACTGATACTTAGATGAGAGAGAGAGGTGGGCAAGCCTTCTTCTGGTAAGCACTGGAGCTTTGGACAGCAAACAATAAACAAGCTTTGAAGAGAGGTGGGCAAGCCTTCTTCTGGTAAGCACTGGAGCTTTGGACAGTTATTAATTAACAAGCCTTGAAGAGAGGTGAGGTGTTGAAACCCCTTTCCATTGAGTAATTTCAGATTTTGAAAAAATGAGATCTGAAAATGGATAAGAGTGGAGGGCAGCCACGCCTCCTCTGGAAAGTTCTCCGCTTCTTCACAGCCGGTGTCAATTCTGAATGTTCTGAGTTTTCTGAGAGAGTGCAATCTCCACTCCCTGCGACGGGAAAAGAGTTTGTCGCAGAACGTGATGTCAAGTGATTCTAAATTGGAAGGCAAACCTTCCACGGGAAGTGATTCTAAATTAGGGCAACTATCGATACTGAGAGAAGTCAGATTCGAATGACATCCCTCTGATGCCGAAAAGGAGTTGAGATTTTCACAGTTATATATTTCGATAGATTTGAGCTTCGGGAATAACTCTAATGGAAAAGACCAGAGTGAATGATGGCCATCACCATCTATATAAATACTTTCAAGTGATGGATAGTAATGACCACTTGTCAACTGTATCTTCGCCTCGACGTTAAATCCCTGGAGAGCCGGAGCCTTAGGAAGTGAAGCAACAAGCTGCTTACACCATCTAATTACAAGTTTGGTCAAAGAGGGAAGTTCATTGGGCAGACCCCGGCTTAGGTTGGGACAATTATTTATGTAAAGCTCTTGAAGACAAGGGAAAACTTCACCTTCAAATATAACCCATTCCTGCCACTCTTGCATATTCTCAAAGCTTAAATACTCAAGGGATCTGAACCGCGGCTCAATCGCAGAAGAATCATTCCCATAGAACTCAGGACCCACTTTTTCTCCCTTAAAACCTTCAATTTCGAGTTTCTTGAGGTAAGGTAGCTGTCCAAGCGGAGGACAGATGAAGCAATTCTTACAACCCTTAAGCACTATGGACACCATATTGCGGAATGAAGGATCTCCTAACCAATTTGGAAATTTTGTACCCACATAATTTACGATGGTGAGAGATTTCAAGTTTTTAGGAGGACACAACTGCTCAAGCACATTTCGTTCCTTTTCTGAATCGTCGGTGTCATGATCATCTTTCCATTTCAACTCCAACTCGGATAGATCTTGCTTATCCTTTAACATTACCTCTGTAGCATCTTTAATGCAATGAACGTTTTCCAAGTTTGATATAGACAATTTTCCAGAAAGTTGTTGCAGCTCCCCCAACTCTCCAATGTTAGACCCACCGTTTTTGTTGACAACAAAAACAGATAATTTTCTGAGATTTTTCAATCTACCCATTTGTGGTGGCATCTCTTCCAATTTGGGTAAAGTATTATCCAGGTGGCGCAAGTTGATTAGTTGACACATGTGGGTAGGCAACTTGGTGATGTATGGTGACAATATCAAGACTTGCAAATTATACAAGCTACATAAAGAATCGGGCAAGTGTTTGATTTTAGTGTTACCAATTTCCAAATAACGTAAATGTTTCAAATCACCAACAGAATTAGGCAACTCGCATATATCAGACAATGATAACACCTGTAAGTACTTAAATGCCTGCACTAATTCATCTATCATCTTCCCTAGGTTGTCATATTCATGCTGCCGATAGAGTAACCAGTCTCCTCCCAAGAAGGTTCGCAAACCCTTAGCTTCATAAGGGATCTCAAATTTCTTGAAGGCATCACGTTCAGCTTCAAAATATGAAAAATGACGTGTCTTTATTGTTATTTCATTGGACTTATCATTCTCTGGCCTAAAACAAAATTTTCCGGATATAGATTTTGTCAAGTCACTGATAAGATCATGCATTAAAAAACGTGATTCGTACTTATTTGATTGTTGGAAAAATGATTTTGATACTAGATCATTAAAGTATTCTTCACCTATTTCTTGAAATTCCATACTTCCATTTTCTTTGGGTTTTTGTAATAAACCTTCTGCCATCCACAACAGGATCAACTTGTTCTTCTCAAATTCACAATCATTTGGATAAATTGAGCAATAAGCAAAGCATGACTTCAAATGTGATGGGAGGTAATGATAGCTCAATCTTAAAGCTGGAAGGATATCACTTTTGGTTACCGGCAAATCCCATATATGATTATTCAAAATCTTATTCCAATATGGTAGGCTTAGATTTGAACGCAACGAACCCCCAATTATTTTTATAGCTAAAGGCAAGCCTCTACACTTCTCGACAATCTTTTTACCAGTTTCCTCTAGCTCTAGGAAATCATTGGGATTTCTATTCACAAATGCATGTTGTGTGAATAAATCCCAACAATCGTCATTTGACAATTCTGTTAGACAATAATGAGTTGGAACAGTGCGTACATTTGATGCAACTCTTTCACTCCGCGTCGTAACAATGATCTTAACCTCTTGTGCCCCACATTCAAAAACTTTAACTAACTCAGCCCAAGCATTATAATTCTCATTCCAAACATCGTCTAAAACCAGAAAAAACTTCTTCCCCGTCAAAGCCTCTCTAATTTCAGTTTGCAACGAATTCAAGTTTTGAGTTTTCGGAGGAGACTTAGTGACCTCCTCAATAATAGTTTTAAATATCTTAGAAATATCAAAATTTTCTGAAACGCAAACCCATGCTTTGAGGTGAAAACTCTCATTTACTATGGCGTCATTGTAAAGAAACTGAGCCAATGTGGTTTTACCAATCCCGCCCATACCCACTATGGGCACAACACATATCCCATCGCTACTTGCACCAGGTGATTGCCATAACTCAAATATCGCTTGTTTATCAATATCTCTACCATACACACGTTTTTCTGGGCAAGAAGTTGTTAATCGTGATGAAGGTAATGCTACTCCACCACCACCAGCAACCTCTTTCAGACCAAGGACATCTTTTTGTCGTGTAATATATTCTAATTTATGTAGAATCTTTTCTAACTCTGATTCTAATCCTTCATCAAATGAATTAACAAAGTCAGAATACTTACGTAGTGCCGGTTTGTGATTCAGCTTCTAATCTTGCATCGCAAGGCTTCAGTAGGCAATCTCATCCGAGGAGGTCATCCGCATCATAAACAGCATCTTTAAGCTCGTCCAGCCACTCTTTCACAGCTGGAGTTTGGTGATCTGCTTCTCCTCCGCATCAATGAGAACCTGCATCAGCAGATATCAGCATCCATCTTCAACTTCTGTAGCGATTCGATCAATTGAGCTTCTTTCCCTTTGAAATAGTTAAGGACCTCGGGGGAAGGCACTTTTTCAACCACCTGCCCAATGACTGCAGAGGCAATTTCTTTGCCAACGAATTCCAAGGCCATGCTTTCTTCTTGGTACGTAGAAACAGGGAAATAAAAAAGTAAAGGGAAGTGATTGTAATTTAGGCAGAAAACTAGAAGAGATTGGTTTTCACTTATGGAAACAAAGGCAAGAGAATGCAAAGAGAACCAAAGGAGAGAGAGAGAGAGAGAGAGAGAGTGAATGTGTTTTGTGAGAAGTGTTTTGCACTTGCAGGTCTTGTTTTTTAAGCGTGACTGGCAGCGAAGTCTTTTACCACTTTATGGATGGAGAAATTTTGATTCAATGAGTTGGTGAATTGCGCGTTGTGATGGATCCCACATGGCCAATAATTTATGCACATGCATTGTTAGTTCAATATTGTCATAGGTGAGAGAAACACCGTCTGATTAGGAGGAGGAATTCATCTACTAAGTTTCATATTGGAAGTTCTCAATACAATAAGTAATACAACAAAATTTAGGATTGTTATGAGGTGGTAGGTTGTGATTGGTGTATAAGTAAAGTGACGTCAATAGGAGTCTCATATAAAAGTAATGTACTAATCATAATTTATCATTTCAACTAATTATGAAATTTCTTGTGCAAGTAACATTATTGTTCTCAAACAAGTTGTGAAATTTCTCAAACCCTCATTTTATTGGGTTAGCATTGAGAGTGTTTTCTTGCCGCTTAATTATAAACAAGTACAAAATCTAAGCAATATAAACTAAAATATAATCCCAATAAATGGAAATTCAAGATTCATTGTTCACAAAATAAACTTTTAAAAGAAAATTGACATTGTTAAAGGTCCATGCATGGTCATTTAGAAATACAATATTATAGAAATACCATGGAAACTGAGGAAAATAAAAGGTCAAATCTATAAGGGTAATTTCGGATTTTACAAAAATACTAAGGGCATTTTGGGACGTTTGGTGAAAAAATCATTAAACTTAAATCCATTCCCTCCTATTCCTCCCAATTTTGGGAGGAATGAAAATTTGGGATTTGGAGGGAATAGGGAGGAATGGGTGTTCCATTCCATTCCCCTCACTTAAACTTCCAAACAAGGGAATGGTCTTTCCATTCCATTCCATTCCCTCATACTTAAACTTCCAAACAGAGGAAAGGAAAGAATATTCTTAAAATATTCTTATTTTTCCATTCCATTCCATTCCTTTCCCCCCTCCCAAACGGAGTGTTAGTGGATCCCACACGGTAATTTACTGAGATATTAGAGTAAAGAATTAATAAATCAGTAAATAGTGATAGGCTGAAGTGTTTAAGGACTTGGGTCGATTGTAAGACTGGATGATACACAATGGGCTTTTGGTTGGATCACTGGAGTGGAGCCCCATACTCCATTAAGATAACTGCCTGAAGGCCCATTAAATTTGGCTGGTAAAGGATTGCGAGTTTTGTAAGCAATTTTGTTTTTTAATGAGATTGGTTTACTATGGACCCAATGGAAAAAGATAATTTTTCTTAACGGGGTGGTATTTTTAGAGACAGTAGTGGGATGTGGTTTACAAGTATTGCTGGCTAGAGCTGTAAGAGTCACTATTAGTGTGATGGCTGAAACTTTGAAAGAGATTGCTTTCTGAGGGAAGAGTTTGTGATATTTGATTCTCCACCTTCTGATGTGGAGCTTTTGTATAATTTAGACAATGTTACTATGTACATTACTAGCTTTTCTATTGCTTGATGCAACTTTATAAAATCCTTCTTTAATTAACATACTAGAAAAATGGTTTACAACCAGCAAAGATTTGCAAGTAATCTTAAATGATGATGTTGCAATAAAACTAAAGAAAGAAAGAGGGATGAAATTCTTACAGCAAGAGATTTGAAGTTCTTTCAAAAGGACTACTTAACATTCTTATATTTGAGAAAAATGACCCAAATGTCTCACACTTGCAACATGAATTGGATGATACTTCATTGTTCCTTCGATTTGTGTAAAATAAAGTACTTGAAGGCCCACTTTGAATACCCTTTCATATTATAGCCATGGAGAAGGTATGGAGACTAGCATATCTCATTTGTGTAATTTGGCTTCTAGCTCTATGTTGGAGTTAATTTGTTCAACTTCATGTTGATAATAAAATGCGAAGACTCCTGTGGAAGATATCTCCCTTTATCTTTTATTTTAGTTGTGAAGAACATGGCTTTCCAGAAGTACAACCACATGGATCAAAGTCTATTTACAAGGTTTGTTCGTCTGGGCATTCCTTATATTGAGCTCAATGCCCAGGGTAGAGCTAGGCCAAGTATAGCCAAATTGTACAACTGGAGGTACAGAGTTTGGGAGACCTTCCTTATGTAAAGGAGGAGGCAATCTTCCATAGAGCAAATGCTGGATTCTCCTATGAGTATTAGTTAGTAAATGTGCCCAATTACCAAGGGAGAGGTGAAAGCGCCCCTTCGCCTTGGTTCTATCAAAATGAGGGAGAAGCTGAATATGTTGTCAGTGTCTATATGTACTTGCGTTTACTTGGGTACCCAGCAAATAAGATATCCATCTTGAAAACTTAAAATGGCCAGAAACTTTTGATCCGTGATGTTATCAATAGAAGATGTGTTCCATATGACTTCATTGGTCCACCCAGCAAGGTAAACTAAGAATCTTACCCCTTTTACATTAGAATTAACAGACATATTGGCATTTAAATTGTGAGGTTTTATTTTATTGTTATTATTGTAGGTTAGATGTTAAATTCTTACTGACCTATTTGGAGAAAGCTAGATTGAGATCTGGCAGGTCCAATATATGGTTCCCTAATGTCATTTGGCATGTGTAATGAGACGGAACATGTACAACCAACATTTTCTATTATACGTCTAATTTTAGAACTACACTTTGTTATCAACTGTCGACTTAAGGTCTAATTGTTTTTGTTTTTGACTTTAGGTTACAACTGTTGATAAGTTTCAAGGTTAGCAAAATGATTTTATACTATTGTCTCTTGTGTGTACTTGTTTTGTTGGTCACCTTCATGATGTTAGAAGATTGGTTGTTGCCATGTCTCGTGCCCGGCTTGGTTTGTACATGTTTTGCCGTCGTTCTCTGTTTGAACAATGCTACGAACTACAACCAACATTTCAACTTCTGCTTCAGAGACCTGACCGCCTTGCCCTCAATTTGAATGAGATCACAATGTATACAGAATGACATGTTGAAGACATTGGACCTATCCATCTTGTCAGTGGTGTGGAGGAGATGATTAGCATTTTTAACTGGAGGTTTCAGGTATGCCTTTCTTTTTCTGGTGATAAACTTCTGTCTTTATTAGTCCATGATTGGTGCATCAATTTCAGAAAGAACTTTTGACTCTAGGTTATGCAAAAAAGCTTTATCCTGCATCCATGTTGGGTGATGGCTTAATCTGTTGCCTTATATATTATTTATATATTTTTATTTTTTTTGGGTTAGCCGGAATTGCACAATTCACTGAATTTTGAAGTTGAGACATAATTTTCTTGATGTCAGGAACGATACATGAGTCATCAATTTGATCAACAAAACGGTCAACAAAATTCAACAACAGTGTACCATGCCATGGACATTGATATACCTACTATGCCACATGAAAGCAGCATTGAAGAGGAAGAGGATACAAAGATGGATGGCTCTGTAAATGGTCAAAATGGGGATGTTCTGCTTGTGGGTCATTCAAATGGGGAGCTAGTTAAGGAAGCTAGTAAAAATGATGCCAATGATGTGCTTACCTGAAAGCAATTCTAGGGAGAGAAATATGACGGAAGAATAGTGTAGCTAATAATGTTTCTCACGAAGGCCCTTTTTTGCAATCATGGCAACCAGTTAAGGCCTTCCTATAACTGAGGTTTTAACCTAGCTGCTTATTAGACTACGTATCAGCTGTACACTGCCAAATTTTGTTGAAAATTTTCATATTCTGAGAGGAAATTATTTGTTTTTGTTTTCTATACCAAGTATTAATTGTAAGTATAACATCATGTAATTTGGGTTCAGCTAATCTTGTCACTAATTTGAGTCAACTAATACTAGCTTCTTGTATAACATTTAGCATGTCTTAACTGATGATTGGAAATATTATTGTTGTATACTTATTTCTATCTCTTTCTCTTCTATCATGCAATTGACACTAATGCGTCTTAAAGTGGCTTTTGATCCTCTCTCTTGTATGTGTAAAGAGGTTTTAAGATTTGATGTCAGTTTAGATGATGAAATTTTGATGGCTTTGTGAATTTTCAAAATGTAAAATGAAAAGACACTCCCTTAAACATTGATCTTTTGTCTACTCACACTTAGTTCTTTATTGTTCCAAGCACACCCTCTATACTTTTAATCACATCTCATACTCCAATTTCCCGTATTGATTTGTGTAAAATAAAGTGCTTTGATCTCACAATGACCTCTAAACCACGCGGTGTTGGAATTCAATTCACTAAGCAAATTGACACCTCCATAGAGATGTGCCTTTAAACCACTTAGTACCAAATGGAGAGTACCAAAACCAATGCAATACTTGATAGCAATGGAGAGTACCAAAACCAAAAATGCAATACTTGATAGCCATGGAGAGTACCAAAACCAAAAATACAAAATTAGGAATATTGTTTGGAAGACCTAGCAAACCCATGGAAAATTATCAAATTTTTGATTTGTTACAATCACAATTGGTATTCTATAAATTCTCTCCAAAGCTCTTCACTGTAGAACATGTTGGCAGAAAACACAATAGTAATTTCTGGTACTGACATGACTCATGGGAGACCCTCAAGATTGGCCTTTCATCCTTCAAGGAACTAGACTTGAGCAATCTTGGGCCAGCAACCAGCTTTCCCTCCTCTGTCTCAGTCACCATTGTCTGAGCATAAGACAATATAAAATTACTGATGTAAAAAAGGAAGTTGGGCAGTTCCTATTGGTGAGGACAGCAACGACAGTAAGAGCAATGACTTGCTGAGCCTTTTGAGTCGTCTGGACTCTGGAGTTAGGAAGAGAAAGGCCAAAAATAGCACCCAGCCCTCTGGAGTGACTTCACATCTTCACGTCCACCATCCATTCCAAAATCTCAAAGAAAATTAGTCTCAGCAAGCCCATCGCAGTGAGTTTGTTGTATCTGATAAGTTAAACTGGATTTAGACTAGGCATATGAAAAATACAAAATTTCCTTGGTAAGGACTGGGCACTTGCACCACAATGGCTTGGCAAAGGAGGAGTAAATATTGGAGTCATTGTATATGTGTGGGAGGAATGTTCTGCATCAGGCCAGGCCAATGGTATGTGAACCTGTCAACCAAGATGAGTTACTTTACAATCAAGTGGGATGCTCATGACAACCTAATTAAGTATAAGTTTAAAAAAAACAAAGGAATGATGAACTTTTGGCAGTATACTAACAAAAATAACTTTGTTATTTGTTTTCTTGCTTTTTATGTGAGAGAAGTTAAGCTTTCTGGTCTTCATGGCTTTCTTGACAGAATGGCAGTTTTAATTTTTTGGTCCAAACTTAAACTAAATTACCTGAAAAAGTCACCATGTTGTTAAATCAGAGTCTCTGAGCAGAGAAGTTTGCTATCAGACCGCTTCGGTTGGATTTAGGTGTGGGGATAAAAGTGTTGGCGACAGTAATGTTTGCTGTGGTAGAATCTCTTCTTTGCAGACTAACTTTCCAAGAAGGACCCCCTATCTGCAAATGCCACTAAAAAAGAGAGGAAGAGAGTTGAAATTCTTCAAAACTTTGGGTATAAATTGGTTAAATTCATAACAATGTTCCTAAAAGTTGAATGAAACTTACATAAACAACCGAGTCATGAGCAGTCAGTGCAAGAATATCAGCACAGGACACCACTCAGAGACATTCCTTATTGCCTTTTCTAACTTGCCTTTGATGTCATCAACTACTTCATATCCTCTAACTGAATAATTGTGAGGACCTGCAGTTTTTTCTCCTACAAAGCTGCCCATATCATCCAACAGTACCCTGTGATCATTTTTTTTAATCCAAACATCTCAGCTTATCAAAGAGTTCATAAAAAAATGCTAGTGAAGCTATATACTTACATTTACAAAGCAGTCATGGAATTGCAGGCGGAGTAAAGAAGCCCCAATGCATGTTTCATGGGTTATGGCTGCTATGTCTGCTTCCTTAACAATTCAGGCATCGGGATGAGTAGTGAGTAGGGGATAGAGAACGCTTGCCATTACCTTTCAAAAAGGCACCAGCAGCCATGAGGACCAGCAGAAATATGTTGTAAGTTCCCTGACTTGCAAGTCCACACAGTTTTCAATGAAGTGCAGATTCAGCCTTGAAAATTAGACAACAACAATTGAGCTGAGAAACCTGAACAGTGGCCTCAATAATTTTTTGCACACACAAAGTTAAAAAAAGAAAAAAGAAAAAAAAGGATTGGTAATGGTAAGGAATACGTTTAATGAGTACTAACATAAAGTTTAACTGATGCTTATCGTTTTGTCTTTTTGATATGTATCTGGCAGTAAAATGAAATTTCTGTAGTTGATATACTCTATGCAAACATTGGGACTGCAAACAGGACAAGCATCCACAAATAATAAAAAACAATCCATGAATTAATGAAATGTGAAGCAATTTATTTTTAAATACATGCTTAAAATAAGGTCTTCGCCACATTTAGATAGTACGATTGCTTTAATACGCAATTGTGATCCCAGTATATACACTTACAGTATCAGCTATGAGGATCTATTTTTCCCACTACTCCCCCTTTGAATCACCATGTCAGTAGCAAAACTAAAAGCTCCAGCCTGGATTTGACTATTCAATAAAGGCTGAACAAAAAGAAACAATAAAAAGAAAAAAGACTCAAAGGATTAGAAACTTGGAACTTTGAAATGCAGAGATATAGGGGTAGATGGAGTACCTGGTTGGCCTTGGAGTGCTGCCACTGTTATTACTCTTTTATCGATACTTGTTCTCGTGAATTTTCCAACCTCACTTCTCTCACCAAGCAAACAAGTCCTACAAAGTATAAATTGAATTCAACACCTATGTACAATAGGAACAAAAGTATAATTCCAGAACAGTCCCTTGACATTTCACATAGAAAATAATTAAGTTCTAGAAATTTCAAGGTCATGGTTCAAACTCGACTAGCCTGAAGGACATGTTATCCTTTTAATCAAATTTCAGTGCAGAAAAAGAGGACCACTTGTGGTCATTCTTTCCTTTGCTCTTGGAAGTCCAGTCTGGAAAAGAGAAAACAATACATGCTCTCAGGGCCCTCCTTCAGGCTCCAGCAAAAGCAGAAGCATAGGAAACTTCCGTGTAAAAATCTTTAAGAAAACAGATGAGGTAGTATAGCTGTTTGTAGAAATCTTGACAAAAGATGAGTTTAAATAGAGGAAGTATTGGGTGCACAAGGAGGTCAAGTTGGTTGGCTGCAGTCACCCTGAAATTTTAAAGCAAGGAAATAATTTTCAAAATGACCAGCTGAATTCAACACATTGTTGTTCAAAAAACATGTAGAATGGTTCAGCACCCTTGAAAATAAAATGAAAAGTTGAATAGTAATTTCTGGTAGTGAGCTGACAAACCCACAACACGGACTAAAAATTTAATTATCCAATAGAAAAAGGTACTAAAATCAATTTGACAAGTAACTGGTTTCTGTAGAACAAGTACGTACCTAACTGTAATATTAAGTTGCTGCCATGTGAATGAAGAAAACAGGGGATGAGGACACGGTCTACACTTTTGGTTCATATAATCACTTCATTATCATTCAAAACAATGCGGAAGTGAGCAATCTTGCACCATTCATTTACTTTCTTCTTACAGCATCATTCCTTCAACAGAGGATAATACTCATCAATGCTCAGGAAAGAAAGGTCGGTAAGCAGCCTGTTCTTCTGGCCAGTATGTACTTGAGCTGAAGGCATAAACTGATTGTGGCACCATTGAACATTCTTCAGCCAATCCTTTATCAAGTATTAACATTTTTCAGATATATTTACCTGAAAAATAAACTTGTAAATAAATATAAAGAAAATAAAACTGGAATGGGTTGGGTAGCCAAAGTACCTGAGTTTAAAACGTTCTAAAAAGTCAGGTAAATTTGTCACATTGCAATTGTAGCTCACGTAATGACTTTGTTATCTGAGAAATCTTGCGCCACTCTTTTCCCTTCTTTCTTTGGTATCATTTCATCAATGAAGGACATACAAGTACAAAATAACAAATTAATTCAATAAACATATAATTGGCCTTAAAACACACACACACACATGATAGTGAAAACGATTTATTCAAAAATTTTATGCATACCGATAACTCTTTCCATGTCTTATCAGCAGATTCCAGCTTCATTTTTAGAGAGTTTGTAGAAGATTGAGAAAAAGATACATCAGCAAATTACTGGAAATAAGTAGAATACTCAATAGCATCGAAAAAGTACGGTCCAAACTTGAAGTAAACAGAACTACCTTGCAGGAAAGACATCATTGCAGCTCATTGGACATAAATTAGCTCTTCGGAAGTTTTGATTGCAGGTGGTTGATTTAATTGGTAGCAACCACCTCAGATCTTAAACCTGGGCTAGAATTATTCTATTCATCAATGGGATGATATGATAAAATTGTCCCTCCCATTTACTATTGTCCGAGGCCTCAGCATTTTGTGTCTGAAACCTGCAGAAGAGTTGACAAAGATTTAAAAATCATTTATGAATACATGTCAAAAGTTTATATTAACAAACACAAGTTAATAGAACGAATGTAACAACCACATAGCATCTCTGGCTTTAAAAGGCGTATTAATAATTGCTGATAATCACATGAGAGTGCCTCAAGATTGGCCTTGATCTGTCATGGAACAAGCACATGAAAGTGTCTCCTGCCTTTAGCACAATTGTCGCACCAAAGGACAATATAAAATTCTTGTTAGTAAGAAGGGAGTTTGACAGCCCCAACTGGTGAGGACACCACGACTCTTTTGAGCAATCATGTGCTGAAGCTTTTGAGCCCTCTCAAGTTAAAAGAGAAGAACGAACCAAAATCAGCAACCTGTCCTCTAGAGAGGACTTCACATCTTCCCATCCACCAGCAATTCCAAAATCTCAAAGAGAGATTGTCTGAGCAAGTCCCTCTCTGCACACTATCAGTGAGTTTCAGCTGCTATTAGAAGGTATTGAAGCAGGTTTGCTTTCAAATGCCCCAGTGTACCTGAGATTAATACCATGCCATATTGCCCAAGTCAAATCCCATATTACTTAAAATACCGTGAACTTATAAAGCAAATGGGGTAATCATCAAATACATATGCGGGAAAAAGTGCACTACCTTAGGATAATCGTTCCCTCAAAGTTCTTGTCTTGTACTTCAAAATTCCAAGGTAGAAATGCAGTAAATGTATAATGAGGCAAGACCAGCTCCAGCAAGAATGGGAGTAAAGGAATCTTTTATTTTATTTTTTATTTTTTAAAAAAGATGAGCTTTTGCAGTGACATTTAGGAGTGCATACACGATGCAGATTGCAGAAGGACCAGCAGCTATCAGTGGCATGAAATTGAGGCACTAGCTTGTTATTGACAACTAAAAGTGTCACTGCAAAAGAAAAGGCAATGAAATGAGCATATATTGGCATAAAAGTTAATGTCAACTGTAGCATGATCTAGTGCTTCCTATATATATCTCAAGAACCAAAGCTTCTGGTTGAAAAACAATTATCAGTGTTTCTTACATAGGTGTGCAAAAATATTTGTACTACTAAAAGTTGTTCTGGATGTTTTGAAGTTTTTCTCTAATTTAAAATTTATTATGAAGAGCTTATGATTAAGCCTTTATAAACTTTTGGGCATACCCCAAATAAATTATTACAAAACCAATTTTTATTGTTTTTACAACTATACATTATCATGAAAAAATCCAATAACATATATAGAAATTTATAGCTAATATCCATTGCTTATTTAATCTTTTAAAACTTCATTAAAATAATTTGAAGAATTTTTATTTTCTCTATTAATTAAACAGGTTTATTGGTAGTTTGAGTTAGTTGTTTGTTAGTAGGCCCATCTTTTTTTCTTTTTTCAAGAATATGTTATTAATCGGAAGATGAATTTTTCCCATATTTGTTGTATAATCGTACTTTCAAGCTTCTCATAAAGAAATAGATGAAATAGAAAGTTAATATTAGTGTAGAATAAGTACCTGGGCCAGATGCGTTCCACCAATTGCGACTGACTTCATGGCTTTCATCTTTGATTTTTCATTGTGTAATTCCACTTTCAAGACAACTTTCTGTCACAAAAACATGATAAGAATCTGTTAATATTTATCTCGAGAACCAAAGCTTGTGGTTGAAAAACAATTATCAGTGTTTCTTACATAGGTGTGCAAAATATTTGTACTACTAAAAGTTGTTCCGGATGTTTTTAAGTTTTTCTCTAATTAAAATTTATTATGAAGAGCTTATGATTAAGCCTTTATAAACTTTTGGGCATACCCCAAATAAATTATTACAAACCCAATTTTTATTGTTTTTACAACTATACATTATCATGAAAAAATCCGATAACGTAGAAATTTATAGCTAATATCCATTGCTTATTTAATCTTTAAAAACTTCATTAAAATAATTTGAAGAATTTTTATTTTCTCTATTAATTAAACAGGTTTATTGGTAGTTTGAGTTAGTTGTTTGTTAGTAGGCCCATCTTTTATTCTTTTTTCAAGAACATGTTATTAATCGGAAAATGAATTTTTCCCATATTTGTTGTATAATCGTACTTTCAAGCTTCTCATAAAGAAATAGATGAAATAGAAAGTTAATATTAGTGTAGAATAAGTACCTGGGACAGATGCGTTCCACCACTTGGAGATCCGATTGGTCTGTGATTAATCTCTATGTAGGGGATGGCAGCAATCTTGTCCCAGTCTTCCCCTTTCTCTTCTTCACACCTTTTTCCCAACAAAGGGCAACCACTGATTATTAGCTCAAAAAGAGAGGTGGGCAAGCCTTCTTCTGGTAAGCACTGGAGCTCATTGCAGTTCTGAAGCCACAAGCTTTTAAGAGAGGTGAGGTGTTGAAACCCCTTTCCATTGAGTAATTTCAGATTTCGAAAAGATGAGATCTGAAGATGGGTAAGAGTGGAGGGCAGCCACGCCTCCTCTGGAAAGTTCCTCGATTCTTCACAGTGGCTTCCAACTCTGAATTCTCTGAGTTTTTTGAGAGAGTGCCATCTCCACTCCCTGCGACGGGAAAAAAGTTTGTCGCAATTGAAGATTTCAAGTTCTTCTAAATTGGAGGGCAAACCTTCCTCCGGAAATGATTCCAATTCTGGACATCCTACTAATCCCAAATTCACAAGAGCTGGGAGGAGGGCGTGCATCCCTTCAGGCAGTGACTTTAACTTTTCGCAGTTCGAGACCGAAATCAAATTTGGGGCGTATGTTACTTCACTAAGAATGGATACGAAATTAGGGCAATTATAGATAGTGAGAGAAGTAAGATTTGGATGACATCCCTCTGATGCCGAAAAGGAGTTGAGATTTTCACAGTTATCTATGCGGATAGATTTGAGCTTCGGGAATAACTCTAATGGAAAAGACCAGAGTGAATGATGGCCATCACCATCTATATAAATACTTTCAAGTGATGGATAGTAATGACCACTTGTCAACTGTATCTTCGCCTCGACGTTAAATTCCTGGAGAGCCGGAGCCTTAGGAAATGAAGCAACAAGCTGCTTACACGGTCTAATTACAAGTTTGGTCAAAGAGGGAAGTTCATTGGGCAAACCCCGGCTTAGCTTGGGACAATTATATATGTGAAGCTCTCGAAGACAAGGGAAAACTTCGCCTTCAAATATAACCCATTCCTGCCACTCTTGCATATCCACAAAGCTTAAATACTCAAGGGATCTGAACCGCGGCTCAATCGCAGAAGAATCATTCCCATAGAACTCAGGACCCACTTTTTCTCCCTTAAAACCTTCAATTTCGAGTTTCTTGAGGTAAGTTAGCTGTCCAAGCGGAGGCCAGAAGAAGCAATTCTTACAATTCTTAAGCACTATGGACACCATATTGAGGAATGAAGGATCTCCTAACCAATTTGGAAATTTTGTGCCCATATAATTTACGATGGTGAGAGATTCCAAGCTTTTAGGAGGACACAACTGCTCAAGCACATTTCGTTCCTTTTCTGAATCGTCGGTGTCATGATCA
>OU015762.1:15264191-15362652 GCA_907173295.1 Fagus sylvatica | reverse complement strand
CCACTTATCACTCCTCCGGGTGTGTCATAAGTTGAGAGTATCTACTCGGATCCACTTATCACTCCTTCGGGTGTGTCATAAGTAAACAAGTCCCGATTCGGATCCACTTATCACTCCTCCGGGTGTGTCATAAGTTGAGAGTATCTACTCGGATCCACTTATCACTCCTTCGGGTGTGTCATAAGTAAACAAGTCCCGATTCGGATCCACTTATCACTCCTCCGGGTGTGTCATAAGTTGAGAGTATCTACTCGGATCCACTTATCACTCCTTCGGGTGTGTCATAAGTAAACAAGTCCCGATTCGGATCCACTTATCACTCCTCCGGGTGTGTCATAAGTTGAGAGTATCTACTCGGATCCACTTATCACTCCTTCGGGTGTGTCATAAGTAAACAAGTCCCTATTCGGACCCATTTAACACTTCTCCGGGAGTGTTATAAGTGAGCCATCCGGTAATACCTTAAAAGGCAATTAAAGGCGTATGGAAGATGCCAGGAACATCCTAATCAGAAAATGTGAAATGTTCTAGACATCCCCAAAGTCAGGCTAAGGTAAATTTTCCTTGTTTTATGAATTTAAAGTTACACCAAACCAGAATCCTATGTTGGCTATAAAGTTGTTCCATGAACAGAAGAAGTGGAAAATGTGTTATAAATAAATGTTTTTGTAGTTTTGAATAATCCCTAATCCTTATGTTGTATAATATGAATGACCATTATTTAGTTGAAGCAATCAGTGGTAGTGAAGAGTAAAGTAAGAACGCATTCAAACCGATAATAGTCATTAAAGTTAAAATCCAACGAAAGAAAAACTTAGTTAATAAGTTAAATCTCCGGGTTTCGATAAAAGAAGTACAGATGTGGATAAAAGTTACATAAAGCTAAGTTTCCTTATCAAAAATACAAAAAAAGAAATAGTAAGGGTTCTACGAGTCTGGGGGCTGTTCGGAAGTCGTAGAAGTCTGCTCGGTCAGATCAACCACATCTAGCACTACCACTGTTGGTTCGGTCCGATCATCTGCTTGAAGTTGACTTCCTTCTGCTATCGCTTCTCCTTCTTCTTTTTCTTTTTCTTCTTCTTTTCTTCCTTGTCCTTCTTTTCTTTCTTTTTCTGCTTCTTCTTCTTTCCTTCCTTCTCCTTCTGCCACTTCTCCTTCTCCTTGTTCTCCTCCGTCTTCCTTTTTTCCTTCCCCATCTTTCCCTTCTTTACCTTGTTGCCCTTTTTCTCCTTTTTCTCCTTCTTCTCCTTCTTCTTCTTCTTCTTCTTCTTCTTCTTCTTCTTCTTCATCTACCCCTCCTTCTTCGCTTCCTTCATCGTCAGACTCTTGTAGTCCTGCATCCGGGAATGGGAGTGGGGTGCCAGTTCGTAGGAACAGTTCGGATGTCTCGGGGTGTTCGGTTTTGTACAAGGCCGACTTCCATCCAAGTCTAAACCCACTGTTATAAACCAGTTGAAACTGGGTGGCGACTTCTCCCATGGCTCCCTCTCTTCCCAATGCTTTCCCTTTCTGCAGACCCTCCTCCATCCCTTTCTCCTCACCCTCTCTCATTCCTTCTTGGTGAGCTTTGTTGAGCCGAGAGATGCATTCAGATTCTAGCTTTCCCACTCTCTCTTGTAGTCTGGCCACTTCGGCTTCAGCTTCTGACCGTTTGGTCTCTTCTGCACGAACTCGTTCTTCGGCTTCCTTCATAAGGTTCGCCTTTTTGGAGATCTCATCCTCCAACTTCTTGAGGTTTTCACTGGCAGTCCTCAATGTGTCCGACATGACCTTCTCGTGTTCGGCCACGGTTTTCTGGTGTTTCTCTGACAGTCGGTAGAACTTTGCTTCCATGGTCATGATGCCCTGAGTGGCCTAAACAATAGGGAACGGCGTACAAGTAAAGGTCAAAAGGAATCTGAGAGTTTAACAAAAAGAGAACTTATACTTAAATCGTGCGAATAATCAGGGAATACTTACCATTATCAAATTTTTAGTAACTTGGCGGAAGGCTGGACCGGGTTGAGTACCAGCCCATTTCTTCATGTCTTCGGGCAGGCAGGTCGCGAAAGCCAGGCCACGGGCAATTTGTCCCGAGACCTCGTTGTCGGGGTTGTCCACAATGGAGTCCCGAACTGTAATCGGATGTTCTCCGAACAGTAGGGCGGGGTCCCAGGCCAAGGCATGAGAAGAAGGCCCTTCCGGTGGGATCATGGGGGGTATGTTCCTCCCTTTTTTCTTACGAGGTTGCAGCTCCTCTTCCTGTTCGGGTTCCTCGGATGTCTGATCCTTTGCCGGTTCAGGAGATGGTACTCGCTCGGGAATTGGTCGGCTTTCGGATTTCGTGATCGGGATTTCTTCGAGAGGCTTTTTCATGATCTTGGAAGCCTCAGGAGCTTTTCTCTTTCCTTTTCCCTTGTCTGTTGTCTTTTTGGAAGGGATCGCGGCGGATCGTTTTCCCATTACCTCAAAAGGGTTGATTGGAGGAGCCACTGCATAGACTTGACCGACGGGAACACGGTCGGGATAGTCTTCAGGCTTCTCGGTTTCTGCAGGCTGGGCTATGTATGGAGCTCGGGGCAGAATCTCGAAGGCCTCAGACCTAGGAACCGTAGGGCCTTCCAGGAACGATTTCACTTGGGGTTCGTATCCCAGAAGCAATGGAGCCGAGCGGGGTTCTCCTCTCTCATCAACGCAGAAGTTTGCTGATAGAACCCGCCTGATCAGTTCGGCATCCCCTTGCTTTCTTGCGGATTCCAGTCTTTTTTGATCTGCAAAAAAGCCATTGAACGAACGATGAGAAAACAAATTAAAACAAAAAAATACATCTATAAGTGTTCGGATACATTAAACAGGTGTTCGGACATGCTAGTTTAACATGCTTATAAAATACAAACCTGGGTGTCCATATTCGCTCCGGCAGAGAGAGCTACCTGGGAACCAAATCCCCCCGACCCTCAAGTAATCTTTCTCGAATCCTTTGTTGGTGCTCGGGAGACCGTTCACCAATTTCTCGTTCACGTTCCTGGCAACCAGATGACACAGGGTATTCGATTTGGCTCCAGGGCATTTGTATTGGTAAACAGCGAGTACTTCCCTAATCGTAAGATTCACATCTAAAAGCCGATTAATGGCTATAACACCCATGATAATCCTAAAAGTGTTGACTGAAATCTGGGAAGGGGTGGCGTTCACAGTTTGTAGGAAATCTATGAGAAATTCGTGAAGGGGGAACCTAACGCCACCCTCTACTACGGCCATGATCGGAATCAGAATTTCACCCCTATTTATGACGGGGAAATTGTCCGAGTTACAGTAGGTGAGAGAGACGGACGGAGGAATTTGATAGAGCAACCTAAACCTCATCATACTTTCCTCCGTGTTCACTAACATAGCTAATTTGCTCGTCATGATATCGGGAGGATCCTAATAAAACGTTTGGAAGGTTTGTAAAAAGAAAAAACCTAGCTAGAAAAACGACAAAGAGCTTACAGGGGTCTCTCAGGTAGTCGCAGCGGTGGGCTTTGGAAAAGAAGAGGGAAAGAAATTTTGTAGAGTGGAGAAGTACGGGGCATAGAAGTAAAAAGCTTATGGGTGGGGGGTAGATATTTATCTGACGTTTAAAAAGGAGGGATTAATTTCCCTCCAAGAAGTGGAACCGTTCGATTTCCCTTGGAAACGTGCGAGGGAAGGCGGCGGGTTATCATGCCAAAATCTTGGGAAATTCAAACGTTTGATTCCGGCTCCCTCCAAGTTACTGGAGGAAGCCGAAATCAGGGGGTAATTGGAGGGGTAGTATTTTATACGAGAATAATAAATATAAGAGCTGACGTCATCTGTTCGGTCATGGTCGAATAGGTTTATTTCCGAACAAAGTGTTCGGGTCCTTGATATTTATTACTGGAAATGTGAATAGTATAAAAACATACGTGGAGATATTCCATAATGATTGTATTTAATGCTAAGCGAAATATCAAGCCACCAGTCAGGCGTATTAAATGTAAACAAAATATCGCATTAATGTCAGGATCATTACGAGTTAGATGGGGGGTAAACGAGGCCAAATGAGCTGTAATTAAGGAGCATTAATGGCAATCAGACAGAAAAAGAAGAGGAAGATAGGAGAAACAGAGAAAATATCTTGATGGAATAAGTGGTATAAATATAAGAGGGAGGTACTGAAAAAGGGGTTCCTCAGAATACAAAAAGAATTAAGAGTGAAATACACAGAGATATAATTATTTTCCTGATTGGTGTGACATTGATTATGGAATTATTAACAAAACCATCGGAGATTCTTAGGCTGGTCCCTACGGGGCCAGCCAAGTTTATCTGAGGATCTTTCTCATTGTCTTTACACAGGAAGGAGTACCCCAGGATATTCGGATTTCAAGCCAGATTATTCGGAATCAATTTCTATTTGCTCGGATCTCTCCATATACAATTCGGGCGTGTTCGGATTCGATTGACGAGTAAGCCTTGATAATATTGATTAGTCTTTCCTTTTATTATTTACAAAAAACCCACTTACAGTGTGTGTTTCAGTAAATTATGATAATTTTAAGATATTAAAAACTATTTTTGAGGCGATCACTTTGCCACCTTGGAACATCCAAAACTTGGATTTGTTGCAAACTGATATTGGAAAGGCTTTGGCGGGAAAGAAATTATTTCTCGTTCTAGATGATGTTTGGAATGAGAATTATAATGATTGGACCGAGTTAATTAAAGTTTTTTATTCTGGGGCACTAGAGGTTAAGATCATTGTTACGACACGGAGTGAAAGAGTTGCATCAAATGTACGCACTGTTCCAACTCATTATTGTCTAAAAGAGTTGTCAAATGATGATTGTTGGGGTTTATTCGCACAACATGTATTTGTAAATAGAAATCCCAATGAATTTCCAGAGCTAGATAAAACTGGTAAAAAGATTGTCAAGAAGTGTAAAGGCTTGCCTTTAGCTGTAAAAACAGTGGGGGGTTCATTGCGTTCAAATCTAAGCCTAGCACATTGGGAAAAGATTTTAAAGAGTCGTATATGGGATTTACCAGTAGCCAAAAGTAATATCCTTCCAGCTTTAAGTTTGAGCTATTATTACCTCCCATCACATTTGAAGCGATGCTTTGCTTATTGCTCAATATTTCCAAAGGATTATGAATTTGAGAAGGACAAGTTGATCTTGTTGTGGATGGGAGAAGGTTTATTGCAAAAACCTAGAGAAGATAGGTTTATGGAATTTGAAGAAATAGGTGAAGAACACTTTAATGATCTAGTATCAATGTCATTTTTCCAACAATCAAATAAGTCTAAATCAGGTTTTTTAATGCATGATCTTATCAATGACTTGGCAAAATCTATATCTGGTAAATTTTGTTTTAGGTTGGAGACCGATGAGCCCAATGAAATAACAAGAAAGACACGTCATATGTCATGTTATGGAGCCAAAAGTAATATCCTTCCAGCTTTAAGATTGAGCTATCATCAACCCCCATCACATTTGAAGCAATTATTTGCTTGTTGCTCAATTTTTCCAAATGATTGTGAATTTGAGAAGAATGAGTTGATCCCGTTGTGGATGGCAAAAGGGTTTTTGCAACCATCTAATGAAGATAGGATAATGGAAGAAATAGGTAATAAACACTTTAAGGATGCCTATAAGAAATTTGAGATCCCTTGTGAATCTAAGGGTTTGCGAACCTTCTTGGGAGGAGAATGGTGGCATGAAAATGACGTCACAGGGAAGATGATAGATGAATTGTTGCATTCATTTAAGTGCTTACGAGTGTTATCATTGTCTGGTATAAGCAAATTGCCTGTTTTTGTTGGGAAGTTGAAACATTTACGTTATCTGGATATTCGTTACACTGGAATCAAACACTTGCCCAATTCTTTATGTTGTTTGTATAATTTGCAAACTTTGATATTATCGTGGTGCATCACCGAGTTGCCTATCAACATGGGTAAACTAGTCAACTTGCGCCACTTGGATAATACTGGAACCAAATTGAAAGAGATGCCACCACAAATTGGTAAATTGAAAAATCTCAAAAAATTACCTCTCTTTTTTGTGGGCAAACATGGGGGGTCTAGCATTAGAGAGTTAGTGGAGCTTCGACGTCTTTCTGGAAAATTGTCTATATCGAACTTAGAAAACGTTCATTGCACTAAAGATGCTACGGAGGTTATGTTAAAGGATAAGCGGGATCTATCTGAGTTGGTGTTGAAATGGAAAGATGGTCATGACAACGAAGATTTGGAAAAGTCAAGAAATGTGCTAGAGCAGTTGTGTCCTCATGAAAACTTGAATTCTCTCACCATAAAAAATTATAAGGGTACAAGCTTTCCCAATTGGTTAGGAGATTCCTCATTCTCCAATATGGTGTCCATAGTGCTTAGGAATTGTAAGTATTGCTTCTCCTTGCCTCCACTTGGACAACTACCTCTCCTCAAGAAACTCAAAATTGTAAGTTTTCATGGAGTATTTGCTGTAGATCATGAGTTCTACGGGAATGGTTCTTCTACAATTGAGCCACCATTCAGATCCCTTGAGTATTTAAGCTTTGTGGATATGCCAGAGTGGCAACAATGGGTTATATTTGAAGGCGGAGTTTTCTCTTGTCTCCTAGAGCTTCAAATAATAGATTGTTGCAAGCTAAGCAAGTGTCTGCCCAATCACCTTCCCTCTTTGACCAAACTTGTAATTCAAGGCTGTAAGCAGCTTGTTGCTTCACTTCCTAAGGCTCCTGCACTCCATGAATTGGAATGCGATGGGAAAATACAATTGGCAAGTGATCATTACTATCCATCACTTGAAAGTTTAAAGATAGAGGGTGGCTCTGATTCACTTTGGTCTTTGCCATTAGAGTTCTTCCCAAAGCTCAAATTTATCCAAATGCACAAGTGTGAAAATCTTGAATCTCTTTCAACATCAGAGGGATCTCATCCGAGTCTTACTTCTCTCACCTATTTGGGAATCTGGAAATGCCCTAATTTTGTATCATTTCCTAATGGTGGACTGTGCGCCCCAAATTTGACAGAGATTGAGGTCAGCGAGTGCAAAAAGCTAAAGTCACTGCCTGAAGGGATGCACACCCTCCTCCCATCTCTTGTGACTTTGCGATTGGAATTGTGTCCAGAACTAGAATCATTTCCTGAGGGCGGTTTGCCCTCTAATTTAAAAACACTTAAGATCGAATACTGTAATAAAGTCATTTCTCGTCGCATGGAGTGGGGTTTGCAAGGTCTTCACTCTCTCAAAGAACTCAACATTTGGAGTAATTGCAAAGAAGTGGAGTCCTTTCCGGAGGAGGCGTTGCTACCCCCCACTCTTACCACTTTTGAGATCTTAGATTTTCCAAATCTGAAATCACTCAATGGTAAGGGGTTTCAGCACCTCACCTCTCTTCAAAGCTTGACCATTGGGATCTGCAAGAAGCTCCAGTGCTTACCTGTAGAAGGCTTTCCCACCTCTATTTCTAAACTACACATCTATTACTGCCCTTTGTTGGAAGAATGGTGTGAACAAGAGAAAGGGAAAGATTGGCTCAAGATTGCACACATCCCCAACATAAGGATTGATTGAAAAGTGATAGGATGAGCTATGCTTATGCCCAGGTACTTATTCTACACTAAAATTAACTTTCTTTTGCTTATTAGCTCAATTTCGTTAATTCCCATGGATCATCAAGGCCATGGTCCTGAGTTTTGTTTGTTATTAGTTACTAGTCTCGATGAAAATCTTCTATCTCATTTTTTATGTTCCACTTTATATTCCACTAATCACAATTAGCCATGTATTTTTTTTTCCTTTCCTTATAAAAAAAACTAAGATTTAAAATGGAAAAAATCATTTCCTTATAAAAAAAAAACTAAGATTTAAAATGGAAAAAAAAATTTAACACAATCTAATACATGGCTAATTGTGATTAGTGGAATATAAAGTGGAACATAAAAAGTAGGAGAGAAGATTTTCATTCACTAGTCTCTAATCCGTACTCCATCTGTCCCAAATTGTTAGTTCTATTTTGAAAACTCAACTTTATAAGAGAACATCATTTAATATCTTGTCTTAAAAGTTTCCAAATCTATTCTTAAGCAAATTTATCAAACATTTGGAACACGAAATATAAAAACTTTCCTACTCCTATTTCCCAAAACTGGCGCCAAGCAATTTTGGAGTTTTCAATTTCATGCCACTGCTAGCTGCTGTTCCTTCTGATATGTGTTCAAGTCACTGTAAAAGCTCATCCTTTTATTTTATTTTTACCCAAAGAACCCTTTACTCTCATTCTTGCAGGAGCTGCTCTTGAATCGTCATTTCTACTTTGGACTTTTGAAGTACAAGACAGAGACTTTTAAGAGAATGATTAACCGAAGGTAGTGCAATTGTTGGACAGTTGAAAGCTAATGCTGCTTCAATACCTTATAATAGCAGCTGACTCTCTCTTTGAGATTTGGGAATTGGTGGTGGATGGGAAGATGTGAAGTCCTCTCCAGAGCTCAAAAGGTTCAACATATGACTGCTCTTGGTGTCCTCACCTGTTGGGGCTGTCAAACTCCCTTTCTTACTGCCAAGAATTTTATAATGTCCAATGGTGAGACAACTGTGCCAGAGGCAGAGGGGAGAATACTGGTCCAAGATTGCTCAGGTGCTTGTTCCATGATAGATCAAGGCCAATCTCGAGGCACTCTCATGTCATTATCAGCTGAAGATTCTATGTGGTTAGGCTCGTTCTATTAAGTTGTGTTTGTTGGTAAACTTTGGGCATGTAGTCATAAATGATTTCTAAATCTTTGTCAATCTTCTGCAGGTTTCAGACACAAAATGTTGAGGCATCTGATGAATAGAGTAATTCTAGCCCTGTTTAAGAGCTAAATTTAAGTCGAATCAGCTGCAATGATGTCTGTCCTACCAGCTAGTTCTGTTTACTTCAAGTTTGGACTGCCAAACAATGATGTAGCTCCAATTTTAACTTCTACTTATGAAAGAAAACATATTGTGATCCTGTGTTCGTGATACCTCTAGAACTTCTTGTTTTTCATGTGAGTTTTCTCGGATTTCTTATGAAATATTCCCAAATTCATACTCTTTGTTTGTTGGGTACTTTTTCAATGCCATTGAGTATTCTACTTATTTCTAGTAATTTTATGGTTTCGCTGATGTAGCTCTTTCTCTATCTTATACAAACTCTCTAAAAATGAAGCTGGAATCTGTTGAGAAGACATGGGAAGAGTTCAGTATGTGTAAAAGTTTTGAATAAATTGTTTTCACTATCATGTGTGTGTGTTGCAAGGCGCAAGATTTCTCACTTCACTCGCATACATATAAGTGATAAAGTCATTACATGAGCTACAATTCCAATGTGATAAATGTACCGGACTTTTTAGAATGTTTAAAAGCCAGGTACTTTGTCTACTCAACCCGTTTCAATTTGATTTTATTTAAATGTATTTACAAGTTTATTTATGGGTAAATATATCTGAAAAATGTTAATACTTGATAAAGGATTGGCTGAAGAATGATCAATGGTGCCACAATCAGTTTCTGCCTTCAGCTTAAGTACATGCTGGCCAGAAGGATGGGCTGCCTACCTCCCTTTCTTTGCTGAGCAATGCATTGATGAGGATTGTCCAATGTTGAAGGAACGATGCTGTAAGAAGAAGGTAAATGAATGATGCAAGATTCCTCACTTCTGCATTGTATTAAATGATAATGAAGAGATTATATGAACCGAAAGTGTAGACCAAGCCCTCATCTCCTGTTTACTTCATTCACATGGCAGCAACTTAATATTACAGTCAGGTACGTACCTGTTCTACAGAAACCAGTCAATTTTCAAATTGATTTTAGTACCTTTTCTTTTCTATTGGATGATTACATTTTTGGAGAGGAGATCAGAATGACTTATCAGGGAGAATTGAATGAGGAATAATTTCATAATCTGTTCTTTTATGAAATAACAATAAGATTATTGTTAGAAGATATTAAGTAGAGAATTGGATGATACAGGCAGCTTTGAAGGAGAGAAAACGGCAGGTCCTAACAATTATTCAGTTAGAAGATATGAAGTAGTTGATGACATCAAAGCCAAGTTAGAGAAGGTATGTCCTGGAGTGGTGTCCTGTGCTGATATTCTTGCTCTGGCTGCTCACGACTGGGTTGTTTATGTAAGTTCCATTCAAGTTTTAGGAACATTGTTATGAATTGAACCAATTTATAACTTAAGTTTTGAAGAATTTCAACTTTCTTTCTCTCTTTTTTGGTGGCATTTGCAGTTAGGGGGTCCTTCTTGGAAAGATAGTTTGGGAAGAAGAGATTCTACCATAGCAAACATTACTGCTGCCAACACTTTTATCCCTGCACCTACGTGCAACCCAAGCGGTCTGAAAGCAATCTTCTCTGCACAGGGACTCTCATTTAAGAACATGGTGGCACTTTCAGGTAATTCAGTTTAAGAATGGACCAAAAAGTTAAAACTGTCAAGAAAGCCTTGAAGACAGCTTAACTTCTCTCACATAAAAAGCAAGAAAATGAATAACAAAATTATTGTCGTTAATATAATGGCAAAAGTTCATTCCTTGTTTTATAAACTTATACTTAATTAGGTTTTGTCATGAAATTGAGCATCCCATTTGATTGTAAAGTAACTCATCTTGGTTGACAGTTTCACAACTTCACATACCATTGGCCTGGCCAGATGCACAACATTCCGCCCACACAAATACAGTGACTCCAATTTCGACTCCTCATTTGCCAATTCATTGCAGTGCAAGTGCCCAGTCCTAACCAAGGAAAATTGTATGTTTCATATGCCAAAGTCTAAATCCAGTTTACACCATCAGATGCAACAAACCCACTGTGATAGGCATGCTAAGACTATGTTTCTTTGAGATTTTGGAATTGATGGTGGACGTGAAGATGTGAAGTCATCTCTAGAGGACAGGGTGCTATTTTTGGTTTTTCTCTTCCTAATTCCAGTGTCCAGACAGCTCAAAAGGCTCAGCAAGTCACTGCTCTTACTGCCATTGCTGTCCTCACCAATAGGAGCTCCACAACTTCCTTGAGGCTCTCTCATGTCAGAAACTGAAATTACAAATATGTTTTCTCCAACAAAAAAGGTGAGTGGTTGTCTGGTTTGTTCAATTTATTTATGTTTCTTGGTATAAGCTTTTGACTTGCAACGAAGGATTATTTTTAAAATCTTTGCAAACTCTTTCACAGGTTTTCAGACACAAAATGTGCAACATGTTTGTGGCTTCTATACTAGGCAATTGCTTCACGTAATCCGATTTACCAGCCTGGTTTAAGATCTGAGATGGTTGCAACAAACCAAATTAACCTCCTGCAATCAAAACTTCCAAAGAGCTAAATTTACATCACATGAGTTGCAATGATGTATGTCCCGCCAACATGTTTTGTTTACATCATTTCAAATTTAACCCCCTTGTATGAAGTTCTACAGTGAGAGCAATGGAGAGAATGGTTACCCATTACTCCAATTTTCAACACCTAGATATGATTGACAACGTTTCTTGTAGGCAATTTATAGAATATAAATCGTGATTGCAACACGACTAGGACTTTGATCATTTTCCATGAGTTTGGTATGATGCCTTCGGAAAAAATATCCCTGAATCTATATTTTTTGTTTTGGTACTCTCCAATGCTATAAAGTATTCAGCTTATTTCTAGTACTTTTGTTCCATGTGTTAAGGATTCTATATTGTGTCCATCTATGATAATTTTGGCAGCTGTCTTGTCAGCTTCATGGGCTTCATTTATATTTTGATAAATTATAGGAGTGCCTAATTTTTCCTTTGAAATTGATTGGAGTTCAAGATTTGAAAATACTAAGCAGTTTGAAGGCATAGCTGGAAGTGCCAATTTGCTTAGTGAATTGATTTTCAAATTTCAATACAACATGTTTTAAAGATCATAATGAGATCAAAGTATTCTATTTTACACAAATCGAAGGAACAATGAAGTGTGAGTTATCCAATTCAGGTTGCAAGGGTGAGACATTTGGGTCATTTTTCTCAAATATAAGAATGTTAAGTAGTCCTTTTGAACGAACTTCAAATCTCTTTCTGTAAGAATTTCATCCCTCTTTCTTTCCTTAGTTTTATTGCGACATCACCACTTGGGTATTCGGCCCAGTGATAATCTCCTCCCCAAAAAAACCCTACCCCTCTATGAGGGTGTGGATTCGATTTCTGGGATCTTCAAAATATACGTGTGTGTGAGTTTAGATTAGAATTTCTATCATAAAAAAAAAAAAAAAAAAAAAAAAAAAAAAAAAAAAAAAAAAAAAAAAAAAAGTTTTATTGCAACATCATCATTTAAGATTAGTTGCAAATCTTTGCTGGTTGTAAACCATTTTTATAGTTGTAAATTAAAGAAGGATTTTATAAAGTTGCATCAAGCTATAAAAAAGCAAGTAATGTACACATAGTAACATTATCTAAATTATACAAAAGCTCCACATCAGAAGTTGGAGAATCAAAGATCACAAACTCTTCCCTCAGTAGGCAATCTCTTTCAAAGTTCAGCCATCACACTAATAGTGACTCTTATAGCTGTTAGGAATAAAAACAATATTCCTAGAACTTGTGAGATGCAAAATGGAGAAGAACACTCAAAAGAAAAAAATTCACACAACACAAAATTTATGTGGTTCACCACTAGAGCTACGTCCACAGAGTTGCAACGATCTTTCACTATAAAATAGGGAGATTACAAAGGTGACATGAAAACACTCTCACTAACCCAAACCCCAAATACATCCAATAAGCTTTTTGTACTAAAGAATAATACCAGAGAAATATTCTCTCTATTCTTTCTCTTACGCAACACTTACAGAAGGACAACATTGAAAAATATCTTCTTTGTTCCTACTGCTGCTCCTTATCTTCTTCTCACGTACAAAGCTTATCTATTATATTATATAAACTAATAGGTGAAGCTGAGAGATTTGTTTTTTGTCTTCTCCCAAACTTGCCACGTCAGATTTTCCCTTCCCACATCATTCCCAATCTCATGGCCCACTTTCCTTTTTATTTTGTTGGGCTTTTGTAATCCGGCTCACTTCCCTTTTTATTTTGTTGGGCTTTTATTATTTTAACTCATCATTTCTCTATTTGATTCAATTCTCACTCACACATCTCATAATTACAGTTTGGGACCGGCTCACCTCCCATTCAAAATCCTCCAATTTCCTCCCATATTTATCCGGATGATGGACACGTGGCAAATATAAGATCTAAAGGTAAAAAACAAACCATCTCCCAACCATATGTTTTAGCAACCTCCCATGGAAAACCCACCGCCCAGGCACCAACATCGATGTCTTCTGCTGCCAAGACCTCCGCCACCTTCTCCAACATCGGCGGTCACCACCTTCTTCCTAAACGCTCCTTTTGCCATTCCCAGCTGCAACTCAGTGCTCAATGTGGCGAAGAAGGGGACGAATACGACATCGGCTTGTTCGAGATCGAAAACCCGGTTGGCGAAGGAGGCAGAGCGTAGGTTTTGAGGGGTGATGAGGTCTGCCATGATCCAATACTCGATGCTGTACTGTTTGATGAGTGGGTTTTGAGGATAGGGAAGGAATTTGAGGTTTTGGTGGAGATGGGGTTGGGGTTGATGGGTTTGGGAGTGGGTGGGGAGACGGGAGTCTGGAACGGAGGAGGACCAGTAGGTGTTGAGGAGGCCGTAGTTGAGGGATCTGGGGAGGTCGGAGATGTAAACATTGATGGAGTGATGGGGATGAAGGGAGATTTGGGTTTGGATTTGTGGGTTGGAGAAGAGGAAGAAGAGGGTGAAGGAGAGAATGCAGAGGAGAGTGAGAGAGAGGAAGAGAGTGGGGATTGAGCATAGAGATGAGATGATGTTGGTGTTGGTGTTGTTCTTGAGAGCCATGTGTGTAAACTGCTGCCAACACCTTCACCGGTGTTGGAGAAGGTGGCGGAGGTCTTGGCAGCAGAAGACATCGGTGTTGGTGCCTGGGCGGTGGGTTTTCTATGGGAGGTTGCTAAAACATGTGGTTGGGAGATGGTTTGTTTTTGACCTTTAGATCTTATATTTGCCACGTGTCCATCATCCGGATAAATATGGGAGGAAATTGGAGGATTTTGAATGGGAGGTGAGCCGGTCCCTTAAAGTTTTCTCTCTCACACGTTCTCCACACTCTCTCTCTCTCTCTCTCTCTCTCTCTCTCTCTCTCTCTCTCTCTCTCTGTTTTACGCACAGCTCCTAATCTACCTACAAAACGGTATACGCTTCTTCTTCTTCTTCTATTTTCCCTTTCCCTCTTTTCTCTCTCTTGCTCGACTCCTCAGCTCCATTAAATCCGGCCTCCTTTTAACACATACTAAGTCAGGGCCAGATTCTTTAACCGTTTTCTTACAAAAATTGAACCGATTTTCCCATTGAAGGCAGCTCACCGTTACTTTGCCCCAACCTCTCTAAATCGAAAAATCTCTGATTTCCTCTTATTTAATCCCTTCAGTACCCGCTGCCCTAACAACAGCCAACCCAGCCAACCCAAGGTGAGCCTTTTTTATTTCTTGATTTTCTGGTGGATATTTTATGGTCTGTGTCTGAATCCTCTTTCAGTGGTTACACGTTTTGGGTGTTGACCGAATGAGAAGTTCTGCAACTCCAGGATGCAATTAGATTTTGATTCAGAAAAAAAAAATGTTCCTACTTACCAGGTATGTTTTGTACTCTTCCTTCGTATTTCTTTGTTTCATATGCTATATAAACATCTTCATGATACCCTATGAAGACACAAAGATAACATCCTTCTATGACCCAACCTTTGACAGGGAGACGTTCACAGTGGAGGTCGGATTTTCTATCCTCAATTAGGTTTCTTTGTCTGCTTCAATTTCTCCTTTAGATAGTATCAGTATTTCAGTTTGTTACTCAATTTTAGGGATTTGATATGATATAATTTGAATATGAAGAAGCCCAATTAAATTTGAATATGAAGAAACCCAATTAAAAATATTTTTTTGAAGAAGAGATAAGAAATTGAAGATTTATGGTACTAACTCAAATATGAAACTAACAAATCTGGGCAGTTTTATTTTATTATTTAATCTGCAGAATTTGTCAGCCTAAAAATGCCCAGCATATGTTCGATGGAACTCCTGATATATGTAATGTTTAATGGAACTCATATATTGTTTCATATATTGATGCTTTTCATAACTGTTATAAAGCATTATAGAGTGTATTGAGCAATTACTAAACATGTCACAGCCAAAATACCAAATTATTAAGATCGTTGTAAAGTGATTCGTTCAATTCGATATTTTAAGTGTAATGGCCATATTGATTGTTGTAGCTTCACAAGAAATGTCCTTAATTTGATTTTATTAATTAATAGATAAAATGATCACCATCTGATACGATAAAAGAACTTTATGAAATCTATTAATGTAAGCTTGGTTAGGATTAATTTAGCAGGTGGGAACAAAGTTTAAAAAGTCTATAGCAAGTTGAAACTCAGTGGCAGAATTCATATTAGTACGTTCATTCCCAGCTACCGGCTTTGGAGATAGCTGCCGACAAAGTGTAAGCGTTCCCACTAACATTGGCACGCTGTTCAAATATTCTTCAATGATTGAATGACTAAAGGTTTCACACTGCATTAATAATAGAAAAGAAGAGGAAATTAACTCTCCCTTTAGTGGATAACACCATTATTAAACCCACTTTAGTGACTAGAAAAAAACAGCAGGCTTTTGATATGATCAACATTAATCTTCCTCCCTATTCTGTTTTTTTATTTATTTTTTATTTTTTTATTGTGACATTATACAAATCTGTTCTGCATATTTTGGTGTAAACATGCAAAAAGCTAACTGATTGGTAAATAGTATGGGTTAGCTATTGAAAATAACACCAAATCAAATTAGTATTACCCTCTTTATAAATTAGTATTATCTTCATGAAATTCAAATACACTTAAGATTTAAAAAGGAAGTCAAGGTTTAATTTTGTATTGCTTTTGATTGAATTTGTGGGGTTTGTGGTATGGGATTTTGTGTTTTAGTTAAATCAGATTGGGTTTTCTGTTTGTGACTTTATGTTGTGTGCTTTCATTCAACCAAAATAATCATTGCTTACTTTAGTGTTGCATATTGCTGTTTTTGGAAATAATTCTCAGCACCTTTTATTTATTTATTTTTCTTGTAGGAAGCTAGAAATTGTACTGCTTGCAGTATAGACTCTGCAGATATGAGATCCAGAATCTGCTCTTCTGATTTAAATGACTCCCAGAAAGAACCAGTTCTTAGCTGCTTGGTAACTAGGAATTACAATCATCAAAATATAGTCAAACTAATATGGGGGTCCTCGGGACTAGGAAAACCATCATGGAAAGCTAACTCATCCTTTTTTTTGCTATAGGTGTTTAGTTGTTCCATTGAGATGGCCAATTGACTCAAGCATTAGTCCCAAAGCTGATCCTATGTTGTCTCTATCAGAACCATTGGCTTCACTCATTCTGAGGGATGATTTAGAATCATCATCTACAATTATATGTGAGTAACAAGTTTAAATTTGCAGCAATTATTCTTTTATTCAATCTGTCTTACTTTAGAATAGCTTAGACAAAAGTGTAGGGCAGTTTTTATTCAATTTATGTATGCATTAGATTGTCAAATGGGATTTACCATGCTGTTGAAGTAAGGTAAGACATCGGCAGAATGTTCTGTTTTGCTTTAAGTGACTAGCACAGCTTCTTTCCGAAATCCTGATACTGCATATAATATAACCACTGATTACTCATGCTGGTATTTGAAGAAATTCCTATAGAAGTCTTAAAATTATGGTGTGCAACATTGTAGTTTTTGTTTTTTTTTTCGTTCGTAACCCTATTTTGGAAATGATATTTTGAAGGCTTCAATCTATATTAGAACTTGATGTGTCATTTGTTTAAAGATTTCTTATATTATATATATTATGCCAAAATAAATGGAAAAAATTTTAATATGACACCAACATGACTGTTGTGTGAAGGTTTGATGTATGCATCATGCTTAGTTCTTCAATCTCATGAAACACTTATGTTATCAAGTTATTGTCGGACAGGTTTATTTATGAGAATTTTAATTATGGACTGCTCTTATATAGTATAAAAGTAATAAGCTTCTTGATACTGCCATGGACTGCTCTTCAATTGAATTAATTATTTTCTCAATTGACAATAGATGGCTGGATGATATAGTTACAGGAAAGCAGGGTGTGCCTTGGCAAATAACAACCTTATGTACTGGAAGACCTCTGAGGTTTGCTGGCTCTGAAAATGCAAACATTTGCATTTAGTACATAAAAAAGGTGCTGTAAAAAAACAAGACCGCTGGCAACCTTGGTGACAAAGTCTTTTTTTTTTTCATGTAATACAAATTGTAGTGGTTTGTAGTTTTTTTATACGCTATTAATCCTACTCTTTTCTGTACTTTCTTTACCACATAACCAAAATAAAATGTAAGTTCCTATGATATAAATGTGATATCTTCCTCTCTCTCTCTCTCTCTCTCTCTCTCTCTCTCTCTCTCTCTCTCTCTCTATATATATATATATATATATATATATATTTTTTTTTTTTTCTTTTCTTTTCAAGATTTATAAAAAGCTTAAAGATTTATATATAAAAAGCTTAAAGAAAATGTCCATGACTATATTCAAAGGGCTTAAAGATATTTGGTCAAAGGTTGGAAATTATCTTCTTTACAAGGTTTGTAATCATGTTTGTATTGATACATTGATTGTTGATGGTTTAAATGTATATCTTATTTTCGAAAATGTATTTTTTAGGTGTGTTTACTAAGTTTTTTTAACTAAATAATATATATTTTTTCACTTACCTTTTTAAAAGTGGCGTAGGTTAGCCATTAGTGGTTGATTATTGTGTAAAGTGTAGCAAAGTGTTTAATCTATTTGTTAGTTTTTTTTTTTGTTATATATGTGTTTATTTCTATTCACAAATAAATTGTCATAGGCTTTGAATGCAATGATTTTGAAGAGTTTTTTTCTTTAAAATTGTTACCTATTGATTTGATGCTAGATCATGTATACAATGCTTTTGTATAAATGCTAGGTGAAGAATTATCATGTATTATTAGATGAAATAGATAGTCATTTAAATTCAAGTGCTCTTTTTTGTTCTTTGGAATTCAAACAAATTCTAACAACTTTTCATTGACATTCTCATTTTATTTATATATATATATATATATATAAATTCAATCCCAGATATTTTGTATAATAACAATTAATTTTATAGGCTAAAATGACAGGTACTCACAACCACCTACTAGCTAGCTGTTAAACATTATTGATTTCCCAATTTATATGATTAATACATAGGACTTCGCCTCTCAAATATGGTGAAAACAGTCACCGATCATCCAATTATTATTATTATTATTTTTTTTTTTTGGGGGGGGGGGGGGGTGGTTTAGATTATAACGAGTGAAAGAAGGGGATTTGAACTTCGAGCCTAAATTTTCTTTGATTGGAGAACAAAGCAATTTCATTGAATTGTTCTTTTAGGGAAACAACCTTTTAAATTAGCATTAATTAAATCACAGTTATTTAATAAATTAAAAAAAAATCAAATCATACATGCCCTTGTAATCCAACTCACACATTGCATTTATTTGCTATTCACAACATTGTTAAAAGTTAAGACGACCGAACCCAAGTCAGTTCAATGAAAGAAGAAGAAAAAACAAAAGTACTCAAAAGTCAGTGGGCATTGAATGCTATCAGTTGTTCTTCCCAAGAATGGTTCATATTCACGCGGTGTTTTATTTTCTTTTGAAATTTGATGCAAGTTGTGGAAAAATGGGCATGTCTTATTCGCATTGATCGTTGTGTTATACCCCACATATTACGTGTAGTACCATCAATCATGCAAGCATTCAAAGAGGGTCTTATATTTTGCATCCATCTGTCTAGTATTTATAATAGGCTTGATATCAACTTCAATAAAAGCTAATCGATAGCTAGTACACACACAATTTCAACATTGTCAGCACAATCTTTGGCCAAATCTATAAGTAGCCAACTTGTACGACCTTTGGAGATTCATGGGTTATCATTCCATGTGATGCAATTAATTCAAAACTACATTTAATGAGCTTGTGCCACTAAGTCTATATTTGTGCAACTTAATTTCGGCTAAGGTGAGAACCAAGTAGCCGACGAAAAGACTTGTAGGAACATATGAGTTGCAATCCCATATGCCTCCACCTACTTGCATGTTTTCTTCTTTCTTCATAAACCACAATTGTTGACCAAGTAAAATGCCTCCACCTATGTGCAATACATGCACTGTTTTCTTCTTTCAAATATGAGTCACAATTGTTGACTAAGTAACATGGGCAATAATCCCATATTATGTATCATTCATGTGTTGCACTAGTGCTCCACATAACCAACAATAGCTCTAGGTAGCAATACTTGTAACCCACATCCCACTACTGTCTCTAAAAATACCACCACGTTATTAAGAAAAATTATCTTATTCCATTGGGTCCATAATAACCAAATCTCATTAAAAAAAAAAAAACAAAATTACTTAATAAACTCGCAATCCTTCATTAGCCAAATTTAATGAGTCTTCAAGCAGTTACCTTAATGGAGCATGGGGCTCCACTCCAGTGATCCAACCAAAAGCTCATTTATGTCAATGACCGTGTGGGATCGACCCCAACGCGTAATTGACCAACCCATTAAATCACATTGAATGGTAAGATACTTCTCAGACACACATGCTAAAAAAATATCAAGGGAGGAAGAAGCATTTCGGAAGTAATTCACACTTTCTGCAAAACACTTTCACTTCTCTCTTCTGGTTCTCTTCTTTGCATTCTCTCTCTTGCCTTTGGTTTTTTTCACCACTCACATCTTTCACAAAGAAGAAGACATGGCCGGTGCTTTGGTGGGTGGAGCATTTCTCTCTGCATTCCTTCAGGTGGTGTTTGACAGACTGGCTTCCCCCGAGGTCGTGAACTATCTCAAGGGAAACAAACCCGTTGATCAATTACTGCGAAAGTTGAAGATGGAGCTGATATCTGCTCATGCGGTTCTCAATGATGCGGAGGAGAAGCAATTTACAAACCCCTATGTGAAAGAGTGGCTGGACGAGCTTAAACATGCCACTTATGATGCTGATGACATCCTAGATAAGATTGCCTACGAAGCCTTGCGATGCAAGTTAGAAGCTGAATCTCAAACCGGCACGAGTAAGGTATGTCCATTCTCTACTTCTGAGCTAGAAGAGATGCTGGAACGTTTAAAAGATATTACAAAAAACATTAATGTCCTTGGTCTGAAAGAGGTTGCTGGTGGTGGTGGAGTAGCATTACCTTCATCACGATTAACAACTTCTTGCCAAGAAAAACGTGTGTATGGTAGAGATATTGATAAACAAGCAATATTTGAGTTATGGCAATCACCTGGTGCAAGTAGCGATGGGATATGTGTTGTGCCCATAGTGGGTATGGGCGGGACTGGGAAAACCACATTCGCTCAGTTTCTTTACAATGACGCCATAGTAAATGAGAGTTTTCACCTCAAAGCATGGGTTTGCGTTTCAGAAAATTTTGATATTTTTAAGATATTTAAAACTATTATTGAGGAGGTCACTTTGTCCCCTCCGAAAACTGAAAACTTGAGTTTGATGCAAACTGAAATCAAAGAGGCTTTGAAGGAGAATAAGTTTTTTCTGGTTTTAGACGATGTTTGGAATGAGAATTATAATGCTTGGGCTGAGTTAGTTAAAGTTTTTGAATGTGGGGCACAAGAGGTTAAGATCATTGTTACGACACGGAGTGAAAGAGTTGCATCAAATGTACGCACTGTTCCAACTCATTATTGTCTAACAAAATTGTCAAATGACGATTGTTGGGATTTATTCACACAACATGCATTTGTGAATAGAAATCCCAATGAATTTCTAGATCTAGTGAAAATTGGTAAAGAGATTGTCAAGAAGTGTGGATGCTTGCCTTTAGCTATAAAAACAATTGGGGGTTCGTTGCGTTCAAATCTAAGTCTACCATATTGGAATAAGATTTTGAATAGTCATATATGGGATTTGCCGATAACCAAAAGTTATATCCTTCCAGCTTTAAGATTAAGCTATCATTACCTCCCATCACATTTGAAGCCATGCTTTGCTTATTGTTCAATTTTTCCAAATGATTGTGAATTTGACAAGAACGAGTTGATCCTGTTGTGGATGGCAGAAGGTTTATTACAAAAACCCAAAGAAAATGGGAGTGTGGAATTTGAAGAAATAGGTGAAGAATACTTTAATGATCTAGTATCAAAATCATTTTTCCAACAATCAAATAAGTCTGAATCATGTTTTTTAATGCATGATCTTATCAGTGACTTGGCAAAATCTATATCCAGGGAATTTTGTTTTAGGCCAGAGAATGATAAGTCCAATGAAATAACAATAAAGACACGTCATTTTTCATATTATAAAGCTAAACATGATGCCTTTATGAAATTTAAGATCCCTTATGAAGCTAAGGGTTTGCGAACCTTCTTGGGAGGAAGCTGTTTATTGTATAGGCTGCATGAATATGACAACCTAGGGAAGATGATAGATGAATTAGTGCAGGCATTTAAGTGCTTACGGGTGTTATCATTGTCTAATATAGGCGAGTTGCCTGATTCTGTTGGTGATTTGAAACATTTACGTTATTTAGATATTGGTGACACTAAAATCAAACACTTGCCCGATTCTTTATGTAGCTTGTATAATTTGCAAGTCTTGATATTGCCGAGATGCATCACCAAGTTGCCTACCCACATGTGTAAACTAATCAACTTGCGCCACCTGGATAATACTTCACCCAAATTGGAAGAGATGCCACCACAAATGGGTAAATTGAAAAATCTCAGAAAATTATCTGTTTTTGTTGTCAACAAAAATGGTGGGTCTAACACTAGAGAGTTGGGGGAGCTGCAACAACTTTCTGGAAAATTGTCTATATTAAACTTGGAAAACGTTCATTGCATTAAAGATGCTACAGAGGTAATGTTAAAGGATAAGCAAGATCTATCCGAGTTGGAGTTGAAATGGAAAGATGATCATGACACCGACGATTCAGAAAAGGAACGAAATGTGCTTGAGCAGTTGTGTCCTCCTAAAAACTTGGAAATCTCTCACCATTGTAAATTATGCGGGTACAAAATTTCCAAATTGGTTAGGAGATCCTTCATTCCAATATATGGTGTCCATAGTGCTTAAGGGTTGTAAGAATTGCTTCTTCTTGCCTCCGCTTGGACAGCTACCTTGCCTCAAGAAACTCGAAATTAAAGGTTTTAAGGGAGAAAAAGTGGGTCCTGAGTTCTATGGAGAATGATTCTTCTGCGATTGAGCCGCGGTTTAGATCCCTTGAGTATTTAAGCTTTGTGGATATGCAAGAGTGGCAGGAATGGGTTATATTTGAATGGTGAAGTTTTCCCTTGTCTTCAAGAGCTTTACATATATGATTGTCCCAAGCTAAGCCGGAGGTTTGCCCAATGAACTTCCCTCTTTGACCAAACTTGAAATTCAAGAATTGTAAGGCAGCTTGTTGCTTCAGGCTCCGGCTCTCCAGGAATTTTCCGAAGATACTTCAGTGGTCATTACTATCCATCACTTGAAAGTATTTATATAAATGGTGATGGCCATCATTCACTCTGGTCTTTTCCATTAGAGTTATTCTCGAAGCTCAAATCTATCAGCATGTGGAACTGTGAAAATCTCAACTCCTTTTCGGCATCAGAGGGATGTCATCCGAATCTTACTTCTCTCACTATCCATAATTGCCCTAATTTCGTATCCTTTTTTAGTGAACTGCGAAAAGTTAAAGTCACTGCCTGAAGGGATGCACGCCCTCCTCCCAGCTCTTGTGACTTTGAGATTAGAACGATGTCCAGAACTGGAATCATTTCCTGAAGAAGGTTTGCCCTCCAATTTAGAAAAACTTGAGATCTTTGACTGCGACAAACTCTTTTCCCGTCGCAGGGAGTGGAGATGGCACTCTCTTACAAAACTCAGAGAATTCAGAGTTGGAAGCCGACTGTGAAGAATCGGGGAACTTTCCAGAGGAGGCGTGGCTGCCCTCCACTCTTACCCATTTTGAGATCATATCTTTTCGAAAATCTGGAAATCACTCTCTTCTCGAAAGGGGTTTCAACACCTCACCTCTCTAAAAGCTCTTAAAGCTCCAGGCTTGGGGCTTGCTTACTGCAATGAGCTCCAGTGCTTACCAGAAGAAGGCTTGCCCACCTCTCTCTCCCGATTAATATGCCCTTTGTTGGAAAAAAGGTGTGAAGAAGAGAAAGGGGAAGACTGGGACAAGATTGCTGCCATCCCCTACATATGGATTAAAAACAGAGAGATCAGATCTCCAAGTGGTGGAACAAAGATGAAAGCTTCTGCCCCAGGTACTTATTCTACACTAATATTAACTTTCTATTTCATCTATTTCTTTATGAGAAGCTTGAAAGTACGATTATACAACAAATATGGGAAAAATTCATTTTCCGATTAATAACATGTTCTTGAAAAAAGAATAAAATATGGGCCTACTAACAAACAATCTAACTCAAACTACCAATAAACCTGTTTAATTAATAGAGAAAATAAAAATTCTTCAAATTATTTTAATGAAGTTTTAAAAGATTAAATAAGCAATGGATATTAGCTATAAATTTCTATGTTATTGGATTTTTTCATGATAATGTATAGTTGTAAAAACAATAAAAATTGGTTTTGTAATAATTTATTTGGGGTATGCCCAAAAGTTTATAAAGGCTTAATCATAAGCTCTTACATAATAAATTTTAAATTAGAGAAAAACTTCAAAACATCCAGAACAACTTTTAGTAGTACAAATATTTTTGCACACCTATGTAAGGAACACTGATAATTGTTTTTCAACCAGAAGGCTTTGGTTCTCAAGATATATATATAGGAAGCACTAGATCATGCTACAGTTGACATTAACTTTTATGAACTATGTGATTTTCAACATGGCAAAATAATGCTCAATTCATTGCCTTTTCTTTTGCAGTGACACTTTTATTTGTCAATAACAAGCTAGTGCCTCACACGGGTGCTGTAAATTTCATGCCACTGCTAGCTGCTGGTCCTTCTGCATCGTGTATGCACTCCTAAATGTCTGATATGTTTTCAAGTCACTGCAAAAGCTCATCCTTTTCATATAAAAAAAATACTCCTTTACTCTCATTCTTGCTGGAGCTGCTATTGCCTTATTATACATTTACTGCATTTCTACCTTGGAATTTTGAAGTACAAGACAAGACTTTTGAGGGAATGATTATCCTAAGGTAGTGCACTTTTTCCCACATATTTATTTGATGATTACCACATTTGCTTTATAAGTTCACGAGTATTTTAAGTAATATGGGATTTGACTTGGGCAATATGGCATGGTATTAATCTCAGGTAGACACTGGGGCATTTGAAAGCAAACCTGCTTCAATACCTTCTAATAGCAGCTGAAACTCACTGATAGTGTGCAGAGAGGGACTTGCTCAGACTATCTCTCTTTGAGATTTTGGAATTGGTGGTGGATGGGAAGATGTGAAGGTCCTCTGCAAGAGGACAGGTTGCTGCTTTTGGTTCGTTCTTCTCTTTCTAACTTGAGAGGAGCTCAACAAGCTTCAGCACATGATTGCTCAAAAGAGTCGTGGTGTCCTCACCAGTTGGGGCTGTCAAACTCCCTTCTTACTAACAAGAATTTTATATTGTCCTTTGGTGCGACAATTGTGCTAAAGGCAGGAGACACTTTCATGTGCTTGTTCCATGACAGATCAAGGCCAATCTTGAGGCACTCTCATGTGATTATCAGCAATTATTAATATGCCTTTTAAAGCCGGAGATGCTATGTGGTTGTTAGGTTCGTTCTATTAACTTGTGTTTGTTAATATAAACTTTTGACATGTATTCATAAATGATTTTTAAATCTTTGTCAACTCTTCTGCAGGTTTCAGACACAAAATGCTGAGGCCTCGGACAATAGTAAATGGGAGGGACAATTTCATCAAATCATCCCATTGATGAATAGAATAATTCTAGCCCAGGTTTAAGATCTGAGGTGGTTGCTACCAATTAAATCAACCAACTGCAATCAAAACTTCCGAAGAGCTAATTTACATCCAATGAGCTGCAATGATGTCTGTCCTGCAAGGTAGTTCTGTTTACTTCAAGTTTGGACCGTATTTTTTCAAAGCTATTGAGTATTCTACTTATTTCCAGTAATTTGCTTATGTCTCTTTTTCTCAATCTTCTAAAAATGAAGCTGGAATCTGCTGAGAAGACGTGGGAAGAATTATCGGTAAGCATAAAAGTTTTGAATAAATCGTTTTCACTATCATGTGTGTGTGTGTGTTTCAAGGCCAATTATATGTTTATTGAATTAATTTGTTATTTTGTACTTGTATGTCCTTCATTAACGAAATGATACCAAAGGAAGAAGGGAAAAGAGTGGTGCAAGATTTCTCAGATAACAAAGTCATTACGTGAGCTACAATTGCAATGTGACAAATTTACCTGACTTTTTAGAACGTTTTAAACTCAGGTACTTTGGCTACCTCAACCCGTTTCAGTTTAATTTTCTTTATATTTATTTATAAGTTTATTTTTGGGTAAATATATCTGAAAAATGTTAATACTTGATAAAGGATTGGCTGAAGAATGTTCAATGGTGCCACAATCAGTTTATGCCTTCAGCTCAAGTACATACTGGCCAGAAGAAAGGCTGCTTACCGCCCTTTCTTTCCTGAGCATTGATGAGTATTATCCTCTGTTGAAGGAATGATGCTGTAAGAAGAAAGTAAATGAATGGTGCAAGATTGCTCACTTCCGCATTGTTTTGAATGATAATGAAGTGATTATATGAACCAAAAGTGTAGACCGTGTCCTCATCCCCTGTTTTCTTCATTCACATGGCAGCAACTTAATATTACAGTTAGGTACGTACTTGTTCTACAGAAACCAGTTACTTGTCAAATTGATTTTAGTACCTTTTTCTATTGGATAATTAAATTTTTAGTCCGTGTTGTGGGTTTGTCAGCTCACTACCAGAAATTACTATTCAACTTTTCATTTTACTTTCAAGGGTGCTGAACCATTCTACATGTTTTTCTAAACAACAATGTGTTGAATTCAGCTTGTCATTTTGAAAATTATTTCCTTGCTTTCAAATTTCAGGGTGACTGCAGCCAACCAACTCGACCTCCTTGTGCACCCAATACTTCCTCTAAGTATTTAAACTCATCTTTCGTCAAGATTTCTACAAACAGCTATACTACCTCATCTGTTTTCTTAAAGATTTTTACACGGAAGTTTCCTATGCTTTTGCTTTTTGGAGCCTGAGGAGGGCCCTGAGAGCATGTATTGTTTTCTCTTTCTCCAGACTGGACTTCCAAGAGCAATGGAAAGAATGACCGCAGGTGGTCCTCATTTTCTGCACTGAAACTTGATTTAAAGGACAACATGTCCTTCAGGCTAATCGAGTTTGAACCATGATCTTGAAATTTCTAGAACTTAATTATTTTCTATGTGAAATGTCAAGGGACTGTTCTGGAATTATACTTTTGTTCCTATTGCACATAGGTGTTGAATTCAATTTATACTTTGTAGGTCTTGTTTGCTTGGTGAGAGAAGTGAGGTTGGAAAATTCACGAGAACAAGTATCGATAAAAGAGTAATAACAGTGGTAGCACTCCAAGGCCAACCAGGTACTCCATCTACCCCTATATCTCTGCATTTCAAAGTTCCAAGTTTCTAATCCTTTGAGTCTTTTTTCTTTTTATTGTTTCTTTTTATTGTTCAGCTTTTATTGAATAGTCAAATCCAAGCTGGAGCTTTTAGTTTTGCTACTGACATGGTGATTCAAAGTGGGAGTAGTGGGAAAAATAGATCCTCATAGCTGATACTGTAAGTGTATATATTGGGATCACAATTGCGTATTAAAGCAATCGTACTATCTAAATGTGGCGAGACCTTATTTTAAGCATGTATTTAAAAATAAATTGCTTCACATTTCATTAATTCATGGATTGTTTTTTATTATTTGTGGATGCTTGTCCTGTTTGCAGTCCCAATGTTTGCATAGAGTATATCAACTACAGAAATTTCATTTTACTGCCAGGTACATATCAAAAAGACAAAACGATAAGCATCAGTTAAACTTTATGTTAGTACTCATTAAACGTATTCCTTACCATTACCAATCCTTTTTTTTCTTTTTTCTTTTTTTAACTTTGTGTGTGCAAAAAATTATTGAGGCCACTGTTCAGGTTTCTCAGCTCAATTGTTGTTGTCTAATTTTCAAGGCCGAATCTGCAGTTCCATTGAAAACTGTGTGGACTTGCAAGTCAGGGAACTTACAACATATTTCTGCTGGTCCTCATGGCTGCTGGTGCCTTTTTGAAAGGTATGGCAAGCTTTCTCTATCCCCAACTCACTACTCATCCCGATGCCCGAATGCATTGTATATTGTTAAGGAAGCAGACATAGCAGCCATAACCCATGAAACATGCATTGGGGCTTCTTTACTCCGCCTGCATTTCCATGACTGATTTGTAAATGTAAGTATATAGCTTCACTAGCATTTTTTTATGAACTCTTTGATAAGCTGAATTTGGACTAAAAAAAATGATCACAGGGTACTGTTGGATGATATGGGCAGCTTTGTAGGAGAAAAAACTGCAGGTCCTCACAATTATTCAGTTAGAGGATATGAAGTAGTTGATGACATCAAAGGCAAGTTAGAGAAGGCAATAAGGAATGTCTCTGAGTGGTGTCCTGTGCTGATATTCTTGCACTGACTGCTCATGACTCGGTTGTTTATGTAAGTTTCATTCAACTTTTAGGAACATTGTTATGAATTTAACCAATTTATACCCAAAGTTTTGAAGAATTTCAACTTTCTTCCTCTCTTTTTTGGTGGCATTTGCAGATAGGGGGTCCTTCTTGGAAAGTTAGTCTGCAAAGAAGAGATTCTACCACAGCAAACATTACTGTCGCCAACACTTTTATCCCCGCACCTAAATCCAACCTAAGCGGTCTGATAGCAAACTTCTCTGCTCAGAGACTCTGATTTAACAACATGGTGGCTTTTTCAGGTAATTTAGTTTAAGTTTGGACCAAAAAATTAAAACTGTCATTCTGTCAAGAAAGCCATGAAGACCAGAAAGCTTAACTTCTCTCACATAAAAAGCAAGAAAACAAATAACAAAGTTATTTTTGTTAGTATACTGCCAAAAGTTCATCATTCCCTTTTCTATTTTTTAAACTTACACTTAATTAGGTTGTCATGAGCATCCCACTTGATTGTAAAGTAACTCATCTTGGTTGACAGGTTCACATACCATTGGCCTGGCCTGATGCAGAACATTCCTCCCACACATATACAATGACTCCAATATTTACTCCTCCTTTGCCAAGCCATTGTGGTGCAAGTGCCCAGTCCTTACCAAGGAAATTTTGTATTTTTCATATGCCTAGTCTAAATCCAGTTTAACTTATCAGATACAACAAACTCACTGCGGTGGGCTTGCTGAGACTATTTTTCTTTGAGATTTTGGAATGGATGGTGGACATGAAGATGTGAAGTCACTCCAGAGGGCTGGGTGCTATTTTTGGCTTTTCTCTTCCTAACTCCAGAGTCCAGATGACTCAAAAGGCTCAGCAAGTCATTGCTCTTTCTGTCGTTGCTGTCCTCACCGATAGGAACTCCCCGACTTCCTTTTTTACATCAGTAATTTTATATTGTCTTATGCTCAGACAATGGTGACTGAGACAGAGGAGGGAAAGCTGGTTGCTGGCCCAAGATTGCTCAAGTCTTGTTCCTTTCTGTTATCACTAAAACGTGGGAGTAACAGAAAGGAACAGTTGTAGCATGTTAGGCTATATGTGGAGCCTGGTTTTGCCCAATCCTTTTTGGACCCAACCGCGATTTGGAAATGTACGATTTTAATTGGGAGATTTTGTGAGGCTTGGTTTTGCTTCTGGATCCACCTGATCTGATGCCAAGCCGATGTAAAAGCTTTCTATCAGTCTTTTAGCTCCTCAGCATCTATATATTGATGTTACATGTAAAAACTTCAGTTCATAGTTCCTAACACTCTAATGAGATTGTTCGATTGCTCTCATCATTTTTGGATTGATATGGTTAAGTGTCTTCCATTGTATGCAATTTGCTTGTATTTGACTGTGCTATTTGGTTTCTCTTTGTTTCTGTTTTAGATAAAGTTAGGAACAATGGATCAAGATGAAGCTCAGACTGAATGGGTCATCAGACCATACATGAACACAACAAAGAAAAGGAAGTTTCTTGGGGATTGATGCCACCTTAAAAACAATTTCAGCTTGCTTTGTTTTGCAGTAATTTTGGCCCCAGATATGCTTAAGCTAGCTGCCCAACATCAATCTTACATTGTCTAGTATATTTATAGTATTGTAGAGAGATTATAGTAATATGAAACATCATGAATTCTCATTACCTGGAGGTTGACATTGTTAAGTATATTTTGGTCCCAGATATGCTTAAGCTAGCTGCTCGTTATTTATATGCATACATGACACAATGTGAAAGGGTTCAACCATTTCCTGGAGGTTTCTCAGTCATGTGCCCGTGCATTTGTGAAATGCATGGTTCTGAAATTGAGGTCCTATTATCCTCATTTTTCTGTTTTAAAATAAGTAATATTCTCATTACAAGTCATTTGGGGATGGCTTTTAAAAAAGTTTAATACACCGTGCATCACATGACACTGTTAGATCTAAGAAATAAAAGCTTAACTATAAGATGGACAAATGATAAGATTTTGAAGTAGAATGGATCTTATTCCGCATCGCGTGTGACATCCTTTAGTTTGCTTAAAGGTGAGGAAAAAGTGATTTTAAGCAAATAATTTATTTTTTTCAAATAAGCCAACTTATTTATTTAAAGTCACTTTTTGTCTCACCTTTAAGTTTAGCAAATGAACTTGGGCAGCATTAAACAATTTAAGGAAAAATATATCACTATGTTTAGGGAATCAAAAGTTTATGACAAATTTTCTTTTTTTCTAAGTAAATAAGGAAATAGAGAAGAGTAGATAAAGCCATAAAAGTCTTATAGATGTATATGTCAAGCACACCTCAAAAGTACTCCCAAAATTTATGACAATTGGTTTGCTAAAAGATGCACCTATTATATTATCGAAGCATTTGATTAATAACAATGTTACGGATATTACAAATTTTATAATTTTTTATGTAGTGGATTTTAATTAGTGCGATATCAATTTCACATAGGGTCACCACGGGAGCATATTAGCTACCATGGTTTAGTATACAATCTCTGCAATGCTCTAATAATAATACGTCACCTAATAAAAAATATATGTAATGTTTTAAACCAAACAAACATGTCAGATATTAAGTCAAATTTTTTTATTAGATGACGTGTTATTATTGGAGTATTATAGAGATTGTATATTAAACCATTGCAGCGGATATGATCTCGATCACCACTAACATTACTTTTATTGTACATATTGCACAATTTATCATCTCAACAGTTGTGGATTTAGACTTATTCTATTAAAGGACAATAATAGAGTAGAAAATGTAGAATCCCCCTATTTCCCGCTCATGAAGCCTTTATCTTTCATTCAATGAACCTAAGAGTCTAAGACCCGCTCTTAGTAAAGGGGGAGAGAAATTACTTGGGCCTAATCATTATATTCACATTAACGTTCAATAAAATAATTAGATTAAACTATTCATAAAAATAAATAAAATAAAAAAAAATAAAAAAATAAAAAGGGGGGGGGGGATTAAACTAGAGTTCAAAATTTTGTGATTGTTGCCACTAAAACCCTTGAAAGTATAAATTCTTCGAAAACAAATATCATTTGATGATAATGCAACGGAGAATAAGGGGACTTGATCGTTTAAGATGTGCAACTCTCCCGTCTCCTTTGAACTTTTAAGGATTGGGTTTTTATTTTATTTTTATGATATTTTTAAGGATTGAGTTGGTTGTATAGTCAATAGTGTAGCTCATTAAGCATATAATTTTTCAAAATTATTTTGCTTTTGCTAAAAGATAAAAGTTATTTCACAATCTCTTATATAGATTAGTGTTAATAAATTTAATGTTAATAAACTCATATAAATAGATGTTATTTTAAATAATGTTGTGAAAAGGTTGTATGTAGCATTACAATTTATCACATCAATATTCCTAAAACAATTATAAAATTAATTGTGCGTTTAGCAATTAGCATTACTGTTTCTAGTCAGAAAAGTCATTTCACTGGCCGACAAAGTTGAATTATCAAAAACAAAAAACTTATCAAAAATAAAATGCGGTGGGCCTTAGGGTTTGAAAACTTGTGGCTTTAGGGCTTTTGGAATTGTTAAGGCCTAAAGGAGTTTGATTAATGGTTAAAAAAAATATAGATTTGATACAAAGAAGGGATAGACCTCAAGGAGAAGTAAGTTGCAAGATTTTGCTGGCAGCAGCAAGGATTGTTTTTCAGGGATGTTATGATAGGCAATATGGTGTCAGAAAAGTTGGGAAAAATTTGTTTCCTTAGGGTTTCAGAAATGTGGGAGAGAAGGTGTATCGTTTGGGTTGTAAATAGGGAAGAAAGTAGGGTTTACAGGGTTTTTTTTAGCTGTGAATAGTAATCTGTAAACAGTGCACTGAGTGGAGAAGAACACATCAAGCACTTAATGTCTTCCATAGACCAAAGTGCCTAATATTCCTCAATCAAAGTCTAGTTGTTAAGATTCTCAACTTTTTCTTACCCTACTAGGACAATGACTATTAAATATGGAAAGTATCTAATAAACACATGAAAGACTGACTTAATACTGAAGAAACGAAAAATATTACTAGAACACCATATCATAACCTTAATTAAGAAAATATCCTATAAATACTGAAAATAAAATTCTACGCTGGTCTTATAAAAATAATAATAAATAAAATTCTATGCAGGAACTGCAAGAAATTACGACTGCTGAATATAAAATGATTGTATAACTCCTCGACCTTTCCCAACTTGAAAACTGTTTTAACCTTATCCTAACCATACACGTGTCACTACAATTTGACATCGCATGTGGACCCATACTTTAAACACCTTACTTCTGAAAATTAAAAATTATGCAGAAAACTGCTGTTAGACCCTATCTGCCACTGTTAATCGAGTTACTTTTTCTAGTTAATTATGCTATCATTTTGAGTCTTTGATTTTTTCATAAATAACCACCAGAAGCTTTAGAAGGTTTATTGAAGAAATTTATTATTAATTTGACCTATTTTGAATTCACCCCTTTCTAGTTCTCAGAAAGGTCTGTTATAAAGCAGAATTTAACTTTTTTGTGGTGTAAGCTTTATATGGGCAATTAACTTTCTGTGTGGTGACTGAATTAGATGGGACGCGGCTGCTAAAATTGTTCCGGATGGCATCTCTTTTGCTTGTTGCTACTGCTTTTATGATTTTTTTTCCCTGTCATGCTTTTGGTTGCCATAATTCTCATTTAAACTTCTTTTTTTTTTTTTTTTTTTTTAACTTATTCTACTTATTTTCAATTTCGATTTTCTCTTTGGCTTCAGTAAAATCTGCTCTGTGCTGAACAGCACAAATATTTGCTTTTGAACCATATTAACAACTTATAAACATGCAGGCATCATACTTATGAAAAGCATGGAGGTCCTAAATCAATTGAGCTTAAAGAAGTTGGTCCTCGGTTTGAGATGCGGCTTTATCAGGTATTTTATGCTACTTTTAGTTCACCTTTTCCAGTCAAAATTGTTTCACTACACCTTAATTATATTGCTGCTGGTTTTACACTATCAGATTATGCTATAATAACACAGCATTTTCCTTCGCATTCTGTACCTAGTTGGTGTTGCATTTTACACATCCAAAATATACTTTTTTGTCATGAATCCTCCTTTTCATCCTTGTTGGTTTATAAACCTTGTGTACTAGTATACAGCAAAAGCAAACTGAGATCACTATCATCATTACGTGTTGGATTGTGACTACTATTCAGAGTCCTCCTTTTTTCAATAAAAAATATTAGTTATTATTTATAGGGTAAAATGCAAAAAGACCCCTGAACTTTGGGTCAAAATTGAACTAAACCCCTGATCTTCTAATTTGAAATTAGAAGCCCTTGAACTTTGAGAAATACTCAAATTGATTTTGTCTCCTTTTTTTTTATTTTTTTTATTTTTTTTTTTATTTGAGAGAAAGCATACGAAAAAAATATATTTAAATTTTAAGTTTGGGAGTGTTTTTGCATTATATATATATATATATAGAGAGAGAGAGAGAGAGAGAGAGGTTTGTAATCCATTTTTATCATTATGAGTTTAAATGAGTACTTTAATTTTCTCATGGTATTTATCTAAACTAGTAATTAAATCCATCATATTTTTTATTTTAGACTTGAGAATGAGATCTTGTCATTATCATCTCATTCTTCTATTCCTTCCTATTCTCGTTCATTATATTTATCCAAACTTGCCCTTAACTCCATGTATCTTTGGGACCTTAGCTATCCACTAGATTTGGCTTGATGGGATTCATCAGTTGATTGGTGAGCATTAGATGTGTCTACACAATGGATCTTCTTTTATGTTCTCTGTTCTGCTTCCACCAGAACTATCTTTTATTGTGATGGAGTAGCAGTCCTTCTGTAGCACTAGCACCCACCGCTATTTTTCACTAATTTATTGGCAAAAGGCACCAATCCTTTAGGGCATTGGGCTCACTAATTGACCAAAACTTTTACATGTAACACATTGGACTTCTTCCTTACCTTTGAAGTAGAGCCCTGCTTCATTGAGTATCATATGAATCAGCAAAGTTTTCTCAAGTATAAATTTTTAACAGTAATTAGGTTTTGCTGGTTATCTTAATTAATTTGAACAAATACAAATATTTAACTGTATTTTTGGATAGATCATTTGAAAACCAGATGTTTCTAAGATGGCATCGTAGTGGTCTTGCCAAAGTAAATAAATAATAAATGAAGCGATTGAACTAGAAAGGAAATAATTTTGAAGTCGTCTCCAAAGATGGTGAAGTACTAGGCTGCGAAGCATTAGATTGTGGGTATGACTCTTCTGAGTGGCCACTTTATGCTAAAAGTATTCAAGGATTGCCACCCCTTATGGGACTAGCACTAGGTAATGACCCTTATATTAAGTGGTGTAAAAGGTCTTCATAGTTTTGTTCATTTCTTGTAGCAACCTTCTGGCTGGAAGCTTTGTTAAGTTTCTGCCCAACAATGGTTGTTCCCTTCGAAAAAGTGTACATTGTAAGGAAATTGTAATAGAGGCATACTGACTGATTTGAGTTCAATCTTAAATGTTGTCCTTGGTTTTCTATCACTAAAACGTGGGAGTAACAGAAAGGAACAGTTGTAGCATGTTAGGCTATATGTGGAGCCTGGTTTTGCCCAATCCGTTTTGGACCCAACGCGATTTGGAAATGTACGATTTTAATTGGGAGATTTTGTGAGGCTTGGTTTTGCTTCTGGATCCACTTGATCTGATGCCAAGCCGATGTAAAAGCTTTCTATCAGTCTTTTAGCTCCTCAGCATCTATATATTGATGTTACATGTAAAAACTTCGGTTCATAGTTCCTAATACTCTAATGAGATTGTTGGATTGCTCTCATCATTTTTGGATTGATATGGTTAAGTGTCTTTACATAGTAGATGTGTACCATTGTATGCAATTTGCTTGTATTTGACTGTGCTATTTGGTTTCTCTTTGTTTCTGTTTCAGATAAAGTTAGGAACAATGGATCAAGATGAAGCTCAGACTGAATGGGTCATCAGACCATACATGAACACAACAAAGAAAAGGAAGTTTCTTGGGGATTGATGCCACCTTAAAAACAATTTCAGCTTTGTTTGTTTTGCAGTAATTTTGGTCCCAGATATGCTTAAGCTAGCTGCCCAATATCAATCTTACATTGTCTAGTATATTTATAGTATTGTAGAGAGATTATAGTAATATGAAACATCATGAATTCTCATTACCTGGAGGTTGACATTGTTAAGTATATTTTGGTCCCAGATATGCTTAAGCTAGCTGCTCGTTATTTATATGCATACATGACACAATGTGAAAGGGTTCAACCATTTCCTGGAGGTTTCTCAGTCATGTGCCTGTGCATTTGTGAAATGCATGGTTCTGAAATTGAGGTCCTATTATCCTCATTTTTTCTGTTTTAAAATAAGTAATATTCTCATTACAAGTCATTTGGGGATGGCTTTTAAAAAAGTTTAATACACCGTGCATCACATGACACTGTTAGATCTAAGAAATAAAAGCTTAATTATAAAATGGACAAATGATAAGATTTTGAAATAGAGAGGATCTTATTTCGCATCGTGTGTGACATCCTTTAGTTTGCTTAAAGGTGAGGAAAAAGTGATTTTAAGCAAATGATTTATTTTTTATTTTTTTCAAATAAGCCAACTTATTTATTTAAAGTCACTTTTTGTCTCACCTTTAAGTTTAGCAAATGAACTTGGGCAGCATTAAACAATTTAAGGAAAAATATATCACTATGTTTAAGGAATCAAAAGTTTTTGACAAATTATCTTTTTTCCTAAGTAAATAAGGAAATAGAGAAGAGTAGATAAAGCCATAAAGGTCTTATAGATGTAATATGTATATGTCAAGCACACCTCAAAAGTACCCCCAAAATTTATGACAATTGGTTTGCTAAAAGATGCACCTATTATATTGTCGAAGCATTTGATTAATAACAATGTTACCGACATAACAAAATTTATAATTGTTGATGTAGTGGATTTTAATTAGTGCAATATCAATTTCATATAGGATCACCATGAGAGCATATTAACTATCATGGTTTAATATACAATCTTTGCAATGCTTCAATAATAAGTCACCTAAAAAAAATATATGTGATGGGTTAAACTTAACAAACATGTCAGATATTAAGTCAATTTTTTTTATTGGGAGACGTGTTATTATTGGAGTATTGCAGAGATTGTATATTAAACAATTACAACGGATATGGTCCTGATCACCACTAACATCACTTTTATTGTACATATTGCACAATTTATTATCTCAACAGTTGTGGATTTAGACTTATTCTATTAAAGGACAATAATAGAGTAGAAAATGTAGAATCCCCCTATTTCCCTCTCATGAAGCCTTTGTCTCCCATTCAATGAACCTAAGAGTCTAAGACCCGCTCTTAGTAAAGGGGGAGAGAAATTACTTGGACCTAATCATTATATTCACATTAACGTTCAATTAAATAATTAGATTAAACTATTCATAAAAAAAATAATAATAATAATAATAATAAAAAAAGAGATTAAACTAGAGTTCAAAATTTTGTGATTGTTGCCACTAAAACCCCTGAAAGTATAAATTCTTCGAAAACAAATATCATTGATGATAATGCAACGCAGAATAAGGGGACTTGATCGTTTAAGATGTGCAACTCTCCAGTCTCCTTTGAACTTTTAAGGATTGGGTTTTTTTTTTTTTTGGATGATATTTTTAAGGGTTGAGTTGGTTGTATAGTCAATAGTGTAGCTCATTAAGCATATAATTTTTCAAAATTATTTTGCTTTTGCTAAAAGATATAAGAAATTTCACAATCTCTTATATAGATTAGTGTTAATAAATTTAATGTTAATAAACTCATATAAATAGATGTTATTTTAAATAATGTTGTGAAAAGTTTGTATACGTAGCATTACACTTTATCACATCAATAGTCCTAAAACAATTATAAAATTAATTGTGCGTTTAGCAATTAGCATTACTGTTTCTTGTCAGCAAAGTCATTTCACTGGCCGACAAAGTTGAATTATCAAATCACTTTGTCAAAAATAAAATGCCTTACACCTGGCCATTGTATTTTCTTATCTTTCTTTTTTCAGAAACATCTTTAACAAGCAACTTCTTCACTCGATTTTTTTTTTCTTCGTGGGAGGTGGTCTCTAAAGAAATGGGTCATTCTATAATATCTACACTCTTTCTGTGAGTATGTATCCATTCAATTAGTACCATCAAATATGATATAAGTAACATCATATGTGATGTTAATACTATCTAATATGATATTGGTACCATATATATTTTTATATATATTAAATTTAAATAAAAAATAAAAAATTAGGTTACCAAGCAATGTGATGGTAGATACTATCATATGTGAGGTAGGTATTATCATGTGTGACATTAATACCATCAATGTTAGATTTTATCTATTAGAAGTACCGTATCTATATGGGTATTATAGAATTACCTCAAAAAACGGAGTAAGTGCTAGGCTATGAATCATAAGATTGTGGATTTGAGTCTTGTGAGTGGCCACTTAATTTATGCTAAAAGTATTCAAATACACTTCCTAGTGAAGGCAGTGTTTATATATATGCTGTTAATTTAGTTTATATGCTTTTGATCCACTTAATCTGATGACCGATGACTGATGCCAAGCTTAGCTCCTCAGCGTCTATTGATAGTTTCTTATTCTCTAACGAGATTGTTGGATTGCTCTAATCATATTTGGCTTGATATGGTTAAGGGTCATTACATAGTAGATGTGTACCGTTGTATGTAACTTGCTTGTATATGATTGTGCTATTTGGTTCTCTTTGTTGCTGTTTCAAATGAAGTTTGGAACAATGGATCAAGATTAAGCTCAGACTGAATGGGTCCTCAAACCATACATGAACACAACAAAGAAAAGGAAGTTTCTTGGGGGTTGATGCCACCTTAAAAACTGTTAGAATATAAGTCCAATGGGTCTTAGGCCCAATATATTGTCTTGTATAGCACTCCTTTTACTTGTGCATTACTCTTACCTCTGCCTATATAAAGGCTTTCTCTTGTACTACATTTGACATATAATACAATACACACTTTCAGTATTTTAACATGGTATCAGAGCTAAGGCTCTAATATTGTGCAGTTTTAGTCCTTCCAGGCGTTATTCCGCTGCCTCAGCTATCTCCGGCACTGCCCAGCCGCCACCGTCAGAAATCCGGTTGCCTGCGTTGTCAAGAAGCTGATTCCTCGCCGAACGAACTTGCTGCCACCCTCGGTTCTCGTGCTACCGGACTCCGATCACGACACATCCGCTGCCGTTGGAAAGATCTCGGAAAGCTTGACTCAACCACACAAAAAAACAACCCAATCGGCCTCCGGACGCGCCCTCACGAACCGCCTGAAGATCCGGTGCGCCGTCACTCTCCTGCACGCGCCCCCACGCGCCAGACTTCTTCACTGCCACGTCAGCCCTAGGTGACACGTCAGCCCTAGTGCCACGTCAGCAAGTGCCACGTCAGCCCTAGTTGACCGTTGACTTTGACCGTTGACCGTTGACTTTTACCGGAGTTGACTTTTTGCAATCCAGGTGCTTCCTACCCAGTTTTTCGCGCTGATTTCATTTTTGTGGTCTGTTTTTGCAATTGAGGTTTCATTATGACTCAAAGTGAAATTTCTAAGCCTATTCATAGGCGATCCAATCAAAAGAATTATCATCTTATTTGTGCCTTTTGCAAGCATCGCGGTCACACTATTGATCGATGTAACATGCGTGCCAGCATTCTTCAGCGCTCTGCAGCCTTGACTGCCTCTGAGTCTGTACCATCATCCGATGCTGCATCTTTTGATCCTGTCTCATTGACTACACCTACTTACAGCATAGCAGATCTACAAGCCCTCTTCAGTCAGGTTCAAGCTTTGTCTTCCAGTGCATCCAATTCTGCTCTTTCTGTGACACCAGGTATCTCTTCTGAATGGTTCTTAGATTCTGCCTGCTGCAATCATATGACGGACAATCCTCACCTCACAAGTGCCCACACTCCTTCTGTCTTACCCACTATTACCACTGCTGATGGCTCCGCCATGACTGTTAGTCATGTTGGCTCCATCTCTACCCCTAACTTATCTATCTCTGATGTCTTTTGTGTTCCTAAACTGCATCTTAATCTTTTATCTGTTGGCCAACTAACCGAACTTGGTTTAAACTTGTTCTTTTCTTCTCGTGGTTGTCTTGTGCAGGATTCTCGGACGGGGCAGATCGTTGGGTCTGCGCGTAAGGTTGGACGGTTGTTTGAGCTCACTTCCCTTCACTTTCCATCTTCATCAGTCTCCGCCCCTATTATTGCTGCTTCTGCCTCCATCGAGTTGTGGCACTCTCGTCTAGGTCATGTTTCTCTTCCTCGTATTCAAACCTTAGTATCTAGGGGTCTATTAGGTTCAGTTTCTTCCAATCCATTTGATTGCATGCCATGTCAGCTCGGCAAACAACCTGCCTTACCTTTTAATAATAGTGAGTCTATTGCTTCTGCAACTTTTGATCTTATACATTCAGATGTATGGGGGCCCTCTCCTGTTCCCACAGTGGGGGGGTCAAGATATTTTGTTATTTTTGTCGATGATTTTTCTCGTTACACTTGGATTTATTTAATGAAAAATCGTTCTGAAGTTCTCACAATATATCGTGATTTTGCTAAAATGGTTCAGACTCAGTATTCCAAAGCTATTAAGGTATTTCGCTCCGACAATGCACGAGAATATAGACAAACAGATTTTTCTACTATTCTTAAACACTATGGAACTATTTTTCATACCTCTTGTGCTGGCACCTCACAACAAAATGGACGAGCTGAACGTAAACTCCGTCACATCCTAGATACTGTTAGGGCTCTCACCAATGCAGCCTCCACTCCTGCCTCATTCTGGGGTGAAGCTGCTCTCACTACAGTGTACACCATCAACCGATGCCCCTCACCTGTCATTCAAAACACAACACCATATGAACGGTTGTTTGGCATAGCTCCAAACTACAGTCTACTCAAGGTTTTTGGTTGTGTCTGTTTTGTTCTTCTTCAACCACATGAGCGCACTAAACTTCAACCCCGCTCCCAGCTATGTTGTTTTCTTGGCTATGGCCTTGAAGAAAAGGGGTACCGATGTTATGATCCAGTCGCCAAGCGTCTTCGAGTCTCTCGGCATGTGGTATTCTGGGAACACAAGATGTTCTATTCCTTACCTTTATTTTCTGCAGGTAATTCTGATTCTCAGGCTGATCCTCTACCAAATCTTTTCCCTGAGATTCCTTCCCCTTCTGCTGAGTCAGTTAATCCCATCTCCAACGAGTCTTCTCCTGCTGATCCCTCTTCTGATGAGTCTCCTACAGCCGATCCTACCTTCGACGAGTCTCCTCTCTCTGCCCCTGCTGCGAATCCTGTCAACACTACTGCTCCTGAGCCTCGTCGCTCTCATCAGGTAAGTACTCTTCCCTCTCATCTTCGTGATTTTCACTGCTTTTCTGTCTTTGCCACCTTACATGAACCTCACACCTTTCGTGAGGCCTCCTCTGACCCTTTATGGCAGCAAGCTATGAAAGAAGAATTGAATGCATTGTTAAAGACAGGTACTTGGGATCTGGTTGATTTTCCAGCTGGTAAATCTGCTATTGGTTGCAAGTGGGTGTACAAGATCAAGACTCGATCAGATGGTACTGTTGATCGCTACAAGGCTCGTCTCGTTGCCAAGGGATTCACTCAAGAGTATGGCATTGACTATGAGGAGACATTTGCACCGGTGGCTCGCCTCTCCTCTGTTCGTACTCTTATCGCAGTTTCTGCTTCCCGACATTGGCCACTTTTTCAGATGGATGTGAAGAATGCATTCCTTAATGGAGAACTAACTGAGGAAGTCTACATGCAGCTCCCTCCTGGTTTCTCCCAACCTCCAGGCTTTTCTCCCAAAGTGTGTCGCTTACGTCGGGCACTATATGGTCTTAAGCAAGCTCCACGAGCTTGGTTTGCCAAGTTCAGCTCCACCATTTCTCAGCATGGTTTTTCAGCTAGTTCATATGATTTGGCTCTGTTCTTCCGACGCTCAGATCATGGTATTACCCTTCTCTTGTTGTATGTAGATGACATGATTATTACTAGTGATGATGTGCAAGGCATCCAGGATCTTAAGCGCTTTCTTGGTCAGCATTTTGAGATGAAGGATCTGGGTCCTCTTAGTTATTTTCTTGGCCTTGAAGTCTCTTCCTCCTCCGATGGTTACTATCTCACTCAAGCCAAGTACACATCTGATCTTATCTCTCGAGCTGGAATCACGGACAGCAAGATCGTTGACACATCCATTGAATACAACAATCGCCTGAATACTCATGATGGAGAACCACTTCCTGATGCTACCCTCTATAGACAATTAGTTGGGAGTCTTGTTTACCTCACTGTCACTCGACCGGACATCTCCTATGCTGTTCACATTGTTAGCCAGTTCATGGCTGCACCGCGGTCTCTCCATTATGCAGCTGTACTTCGGATTCTTTGGTATTTGAAAGGCACCTTGTTTCATGGACTTCACTTCTCATCTCAGTCGTCGCTCACTCTTCAGGCTTATTCTGATGCCGACTGGGTAGGGGACCCTACTGACCGTCGTTCCACTACAGGGTATTGTTTTCTTCTTGGTGACTCCCTCATCTCTTGGCACAGCAAGAAACAATCTGTTGTTGCTCGTTCTAATACTGAAGCAGAATATCGAGCACTTGCTGACACCACTGCTGAGCTCCTTTGGTTAGGTTGGCTTCTCCAGGACTTAGGCATTGATTGTTCTACTGCAGTTCCGATCCATTGTGACAATCGAAGTGCCATCCAAATTGCTCACAATAATGTCTTCCATGAGCGTACCAAGCATATTGAGATCGACTGTCACTTTGTTCGTCATCACTTACTACAGGGTACTTTGCAGCTCCATTCAGTGTCTTCTCAGGACCAGTTAGCTGACATATTTACCAAACCTATGCCTCCAGGCCGTTTCCGTGATCTTATTTCCAAACTCAAGTTGGTGTCTGTTCACCCAACATGAGTTTGAGGGGGGATGTTAGAATATAAGTCCAATGGGTCTTAGGCCCAATATATTGTCTTGTATAGCACTCCTTTTACTTGTGCATTACTCTTACCTCTGCCTATATAAAGGCTTTCTCTTGTACTACATTTGACATATAATACAATACACACTTTCAGTAAACAATTTCATGCTTTGTTTATTTTGTGGTGATTTTGGTCCCAGATTTGCTTAGGCTAGCTGCTCATTAACAATAACAATCTAACTTTGTCAGTTACATTTTTAGTTTCATCTTTCGGATTTGTGGAAAATGGCTCTTTCTTCATTTAAAAACTCTTAAACAATCATTCCTGTGTATAATAATGCAAGCAGCAAACCACTATGTCTTCCACTTAAAGTAGCATTATATGCATACATGACACAATGTGAAGTCTGACAAAGAGTTCTTCAACCATTTCCTAGAGGTTTCTCAGTCATGCGTCGGTGCATTTGTAAAATGCATGGTTCTGAAATTGTGGTCCTATTATCCTCATTTTTTTCTATTTTAAAATAAGTAATATTCTCATTACAAGTCTGGCTTTTAAAAAGTTTGTTAATTTTTTCTTATTTAATAATAAACCTTGCATCACGCGGGACATCAGTAAATTTTCTTAAAGGTGGAGAAAAAGTGGTCTTAAAACTTGATCAAAAGTCTTAAAAAAAAAAAAAAAAAAAAAAACTTGATCAAAAGTAAACAATTTAAGGGAAAAAAGTGTCATTATTTTTAGGGAATCCAAAGTTTATGACAATTTTTTTATTTTTTTCTAAGTCATTAAGGAGAAAGAGAATAGTTGATAAAGACTTTACAAATGTAAGGGTCTGTTTGATTGGAGAGTAAAAAGGGAGGAAAATAAGAAGGAAGAAAAAAGTAAAAAGTAAACGAGAGTTTTCCACCATTTGATTGGACAGAAGAAATTAAGGAGAAAGAGAAAAGTAGATAAAAGACTTTACAAATGTAAGGGTCTGTTTGATTGGAGAGTAAAAAGAGAGGAAAATAAGAAGGAAGAAAAAGGGAAAGTGTAAATGCGAGTTTTCCACCATTTGATTGGACAAAAGAACTGAAAATGAGAAAAAGAAAACTGGTGGGCCCCAAGAGATTCCTCTCCGGAGACACAATTTTTTCTGCCCAATTTGCGGGGGAAATGGGAGAGAAAGTATGTAAAGGGAAGGACTTAGACTTCTTTGCTTTCCTTAATCTCACGCATTTGACTCTTGGGATTGTGTTGTGGTTGCCGACAAAATTGGGATTGTGTTTTAGGTTTTGGATTGCATTTTGGGTTTGCGGTAGCCGACAGCGAACTTCATGGGTTTGGGTTATGGTTGTCGGCGGAGAAACTGAGTAGCATCTAGGTCTGTGAGAAAGAAAAGTTTTTAAGTTGGTAGTATAGTGTAGTTCATAATGTATATAATTTCAAATCAATTGCTTTTGCTAATACAATAAGACATAATAAATTTCACAATCTTTTTTACTATGGCTAAGATATCATGTTGAAATTAGTGTAAATAACGTGATGTTAATGATGAATCTATATAAAATAATATTATTTTAATCACAATTTACCGTGTTCGTTATTATTAAAAAATGATAAAATCAATTGTGCGTTTAGTAATACTGTTGCAACTTGCAAGTAAGCAAAATCATTTCACTGGTCAACAAAGTTTAATTATCAAATTCACTTTGTAAAATGTAAAATGCCTTACTCCTGCTCAGGTAAACTATATTTTATCATTTTTTATCCTTCTTTTTTCTTCCCTTCAAAAACAACTTTAGCAAGCAACTTCCACTCGATTTTTTTAATTTTTTTTAATTTTTGGGAAGACTTTTTTTGGGAAGACTTCCTTCCACTAGCAAATTCACTTTGTAAAAGGTAAAATGCCTTACACTGCTCAGGTAAATTATATTATCTTTTCATATCCTTCTTTTTTCTTTTTTTTTCAGAAACAACTTTAGCAAGCAATTTCCAGTCTTCCACTCAATTTTTTTTATTTTTTATTTTGGGAAGACTTCCTTCTTGTTTGGACGTACCCAAGAAGGGACTGCCCACCAATTAATTGCAAATCAATTGGTGTCCAGTGAGCGAGACAAAGCATTTTATGGCATTTGACATTGCATCTCGTGAGCAGAGTGGTATTGTTAACCCCAACAATCCGTCCCTTAACATGAGGCTCCCACGACTCCAAGTCATGGCCCTAGCTCTGACACTATTTGTTGGACTAGGCCTTTAATCATCTCATCTAAAAATTAATTGGTGTCTAGTGATGGAAGCTAAAGCCTCTTATGACATTCGATATCGCACCCATAAGCAGAGTGACACTGTTAACCCCAACACAAACAACAAATCCCCAACACAAACAACAAATCCCAAACACTAAACACATCAGCCAGACCGAATCTCTAACACTTTTTACCTATTACAGTGCCGTGAGGTGAGGACCGAGGAGGTAAAATCATAGGCTCTATGTTTTAGCCCCCACCAAGTTCAAATCCGATTCTGTCCCATGACCCGGATTGAATTTACTTCACATAAAGTTACAAACATCAAAAGAAAAGATGCCATGCTAAATAATGCTTAGAGTATTACACCAACTATTCAACTTGTTGATTATGAGCTTTATGGTCCTTTCTAACATCTAAGTTTATGGTGACCATGACCATCTGATTTTGAGGCTCAATGCGTATGATGCACCAAAAATGAAGATGAGAAAAATGAAGTTGAGTGGGGGAATGGTTTGGAAAGCTCCAATGGACCCCTTCCTTTTTGTTGTTGCCAGCGCTTTCCTGGATCGAGTCGAAATTATTTATTATAAAATAGGAGCAGACAATGGACAAAGCCCGAAGGCTACTATCCGAATAGGCCAACGGGCCGAACGAGGAGAGGGCCCGACAATGTGGTCAAAGACGCACCGTGTGGTTTTCGATGAAAAAATAAATAATTAAGATGATTGTACTCACATTCACACAAGCTTTAAAACTTTTAAACGCGAGGGAGGACGTATTTTGAGAGTTATTGCAAAACACTTTCAAAAAACACATCTCTCTCTTCTGGTTCTCTTGCCTTTGGTTTTCAACACTCACATCTTTCGCAGAGAAGAGACCATGGCTGTGGTTTCGGTGGGTGAAGCAGTTCTCTCTGCATTCCTTCGGGTGGTGTTTAACAGAGTGGCTTCTAGCGATATCCTAGACTATCTCAAGAGAAGGAAACTCATTGATAGATTGGTGCAGAAGTTGAAGATAGAGCTGATGTCTGCTGATGCGGTTCTCATTGATGCGGAGGAGAAGCAAATCACAAACCCAGCTGTGAAAGAGTGGCTGGATGAGCTTAAAGATGCTGTCTATGTTGCGGATGACCTCCTGGATGAGATTGCCTATGAAGCCTTGCGATGCAAGTTAGAAGCTGAATCCACTAGTAAGGTAAGTGGCTTTATCTCTACTTTTGTTAATTCATTTGACAAAAGGATACAATCCAAACTAGAAAAGATTCTGGAACGTTTAAAAGATATTACTGAAAAAAAGAATATCCTTGGTCTCAAAGAGGTTGCTGGTGGAGTACTAGCATTACCTTCACCACGTTTAACAACTTCTTGCCCAGAGAAGTGTGGTGTGTTTGGTAGAGATATTGATAAAGAAGCGATTTTTAAGTTGTGGCAATCAGATGATGAAAGTAGTAGTGATGGGATATGTGTTGTGCCCATTGTGGGAATGGGTGGTATTGGTAAAACAACACTTGCACAGTTACTATACAATGACACCATAGTGAATGAGAGTTTTGACCTCAAAGCATGGGTGTGTGTTTCAGTAAATTATGATAATTTTAAGATATTAAAAACTATTTTTGAGGCGATCACTTTGCCACCTTGGAACATTCAAAACTTGGATTTGTTGCAAACTGATATTGGAGAGGCTTTGGCGGGAAAGAAATTTTTTCTCGTTTTAGACGATGTTTGGAATGAGAATTACAATGATTGGACCGAGTTAATTAAAGTTTTTAATTCTCGGGCACTAGAGGTTAAGATCATTGTTACAACACGGAGTGAAAGAGTTGCATCAAATGTACGCACTGTTCCAACTCATTATTGTCTAAAAGAGTTGTCAAATGATGATTGTTGGGGTTTATTCGCACAACATGTATTTGTAAATAGAAATCCCAATGAATTTCCAGAGCTAGATAAAATTGGTAAAAAGATTGTCGAGAAGTGTAAAGGCTTGCCTTTAGTTGTAAAAACAGTAGGGGGTTCGTTGCGTTCAAATCTAAGCCTCACACATTGGGAAAAGATTTTAAAGAGTCCTATATGGGATTTACCAGTAGCCAAAAGTAATATCCTTCCAGCTTTAAGTTTGAGCTATTATTACCTCCCATCACATTTGAAACGATGCTTTGCTTATTGCTCAATATTTCCAAAAGATTATGAATTTGAGAAGGACAAGTTGATCTTGTTGTGGATGGGAGAAGGTTTATTGCAAAAACCTAGAGAAGATAGGTTTATGGAATTTGAGGAAATAGGTGAAGAATACTTTAATGATCTAGTATCCATGTCATTTTTCCAACAATCAAATAAGTCTGAATCAGGTTTTTTAATGCATGATCTTATCAATGACTTAGCAAAATCTATATCTGGTAAATTTTGTTTTAGGCTGGAGACTGATGAGCCCAATGAAATAACAAGAAAGACACGTCATATGTCATGTTATGGAGCCAAAAGTAATATCCTTCCAGCTTTAAGATTGAGCTATCATCACCCCCCATCACATTTGAAGCAATTCTTTGCTTGTTGCTCAATTTTTCCAAATGATTGTGAATTTGAGAAGAATGAGTTGATCCCGTTGTGGATGGCAGAAGGGTTTTTGCAACCATCTAATGAAGATCGGATAATGGAAGAAATAGGTAAAGAACACTTTAAGGATGCCAATAAGAAATTTGAGATCCCTTGTGAAGCTAAGGGTTTGCGAACCTTCTTGGGAGGAGAATGGTGGCATGAAAATGACAGCACAGGGAAGATGATCGATGAATTGTTGCATTCATTTAAGTGCTTACGGGTGTTATCATTGTCTGGTATAAGCGAATTGCCTGTTTTTGTTGGGAAGTTGAAACATTTACGTTATCTGGATATTCGTTACACTGGAATCAAACACTTGCCCAATTCTTTATGTAGTCTGTATAATTTGCAAACTTTGATATTATCGTGGTGCATCACCGAGTTGCCTATCAACATGGGTAAACTAGTCAACTTGCGCCACTTGGATAATACTGGAACCAAATTGAAAGAGATGCCACCACAAATTGGTAAATTGAAAAATCTCAAAAAATTACCTCTCTTTTTTGTGGGCAAACATGGGTGGGTCTAGCATTAGAGAGTTAGTGGAGCTTCGACATCTTTCTGGAAAATTGTCTATATCGAACCTAGAAAATGTTCATTGCACTAAAGATGCTACGGAGGTTATGTTAAAGGATAAGCGGGATCTATCTGAGTTGGTGCTGAAATGGAAAGATGGTCATGACAACGAAGATTTGGAAAAGTCAAGAAATGTGCTAGAGCAGTTGTGTCCTCATGAAAACTTGAATTCTCTCACCATAAAAAATTATAAGGGTACAAGCTTTCCCAATTGGTTAGGAGATTCCTCATTCTCCAATATGGTGTCCATAGTGCTTAGGAATTGTAAGTATTGCTTCTCCTTGCCTCCACTTGGACAACTACCTCTCCTCAAGAAACTCAAAATTGTAAGTTTTCATGGAGTATTTGCTGTAGATCATGAGTTCTACGGGAATGGTTCTTCTACAATTGAGCCACCATTCAGATCCCTTGAGTATTTAAGCTTTGTGGATATGCCAGAGTGGCAACAATGGGTTATATTTGAAGGCGGAGTTTTCTCTTGTCTCCTAGAGCTTCAAATAATAGATTGTTGCAAGCTAAGCAAGTGTCTGCCCAATCACCTTCCCTCTTTGACCAAACTTGTAATTCGAGGCTGTAAGCAAGCTTGTTGCTTCACTTCCTAAGGCTCCTGCACTCCATGAATTGGAATGCGATGGGAAAATACAGTTGGCAAGTGATCATTACTATCCATCACTTGAAAGTTTAAAGATAGAGGGTGGCTCTGATTCACTTTGGTCTTTGCCATTAGAGTTCTTCCCAAAGCTCAAATCTATCCAAATGCACAAGTGTGAAAATCTTGAATCTCTTTCAACATCAGAGGGATCTCATCCGAGTCTTACTTCTCTCACCTATTTGGGAATCTGGAAATGCCCTAATTTTGTATCATTTCCTAATGGTGGACTGTGCGCCCCAAATTTGACAGAGATTGAGGTCAGCGAGTGCAAAAAGTTAAAGTCATTGCCTGAAGGGATGCACACCCTCCTCCCATCTCTTGTGACTTTGCGATTGGAATTGTGTCCAGAACTAGAATCATTTCCTGAGGGCGGTTTGCCCTCCAATTTAAAAACACTTAAGATCGAATACTGCAATAAAGTCATTTCTCGTCGCATGGAGTGGGGTTTGCAAGGTCTTCACTCTCTCAAAGAACTCAACATTTGGAGTAATTGCAAAGAAGTGGAGTCCTTTCCGGAGGAGGCGTTGCTACCCCCCACTCTTACCACTTTTGAGATCTTAGATTTTCCAAATCTAAAATCACTCAATGGTAAGGGGTTTCAGCACCTCACCTCTCTTCAAAGCTTGACTATTGGGATCTGCAAGAAGCTCCAGTGCTTACCAGTAGAAGGCCTTCCCACCTCTATTTCTAAGCTACACATCTATTACTGCCCTTTGTTGGAAGAATGGTGTGAACAAGAGAAAGGGAAAGATTGGCTCAAGATTGCACACATCCCCAACATAAGGATTGATTGAAAAGTGATCGGATGAGCTATGAGTGGTGGAATGCTTATGCCCAGGTACTTATTCTACACTAATATTAACTTTTTTTTGCTTATTTGCTCAATTTCGTCAATTCCCATGGATCATCAAGGCCATTATCCTGAGTTTTGTTTGTTATTAGTTACTAGTCTCTGACCCGTACTTCATCTGTCCCAAATTGTTAGTACTATTTTGAAAACTCAACTTTATAAGAGAACATCATTTAATATCTTGTCTCTTCAATATAAAAAATAAAAGTTTCCAAATCTATCCTTAAGCAAATTTATCAAACATTTGGAACACGAAATATAAAAACTTTCCTACTCCTATTTCCCAAAACTGGCGCCAAGCAATTTTGGAGTTTTCATTTTCATGCCACTGCTAGCTGCTGTTCCTTCTGATATGTGTTCAAGTCACTGTAAAAGCTCATCCTTTTATTTTATTTTTACCCAAAGAACCCTTTACTCTCCTTCTTGCAGGAGCTGCTCTTGAATCATCATTTCTACTTTGGACTTTTGAAGTACAAGACACAGACTTTTGAGAGAATGATTAACCGAAGGTAGTGCAATTTTTCCAGCTGAGTATTTAATCTCAGGTAGGCACTGGGACAGTTGAAAGCTAATGCTGCTTCAATACCTTATAATAGCAGCTGACTCTCTCTTTGAGATTTGGGAATTGGTGGTGGATGGGAAGATGTGAAGTCCCCTCCAGAGCTCAAAAGGTTCAGCATATGACTGCTCTTGGTGTCCTCACCTGTTGGAGCTGTCAAACTCCCTTTCTTACTACCAAGAATTTTATAACGTCCAATGGTGAGACAATGGTGCTAGAGGCAGAGGGAAGAATACTGGTCCAAGATTGCTCAGGTGCTTGTTCCATGACAGATCAAGGCCAATCTCGAGGCACTCTCATGTCATTATCAGCTGAAGATTCTATGTGGTTAGGCTCGTTCTATTGAGTTATGTTTGTTGGTAAACTTTGGGCATGTAGTCATAAATGATTTCTAAATCTTTGTCAATCTTCTGCAGGTTTCAGACACAAAATGTTGAGGCATCTGATGAATAGAGTAATTCTAGCCCTGTTTAAGAGCTAAATTTAAGTCGAATCAGCTGCAATGATGTTTGTCCTGCCAGCTAGTTTTGTTTACTTCAAGTTTGGACTGCCAAACAATGATGTAGTTCCAATTTCAACTCCTACTTATGACAGAAAACATATTGTGATCCTGTGTTCGTGATACCTCTAGAACTTCTTGTTTTTCATGTGAGTTTTCTCGGATGTCTTCTGAAATATTCCCAAATTCATACTCTTTGTTTTTTGGGTACTTTTTCGATGCCATTGAGTATTCTACTTATTTCTAGTAATTTTATGGTTTCGCTGATGTAGCTCTTTCTCTATCTTATACAAACTCTTTAAAAATGAAGCTGGAATCTGTTGAGAAGACATGGGAAGAGTTCAGTATGTGTAAAAGTTTTGAATAAATTGTTTTCACTATCATGTGTGTGTGTTGCAAGGCGCAAGATTTCTCACTTCACTCGCATACATATAAGTGATAAAGTCATTACATGAGCTACAATTCCAATGTGATAAATATACCGGACTTTTTAGAATGTTTAAAAGCCAGGTACTTTGTCTACTCAACCCGTTTCAATTTGATTTTATTTAAATGTATTTACAAGTTTATTTATGGGTAAATATATCTGAAAAATGTTAATACTTGATAAAGGATTGGCTGAAGAATGATCAATGGTGCCACAATCAGTTTCTGCCTTCAGCTTAAGTACATGCTGGCCAGAAGGATGGGCTGCCTACCTCCCTTTCTTTGCTGAGCAATGCATTGATGAGGATTGTCCAATGTTGAAGGAACGATGCTGTAAGAAGAAGGTAAATGAATGATGCAAGATTCCTCACTTCTGCATTGTATTAAATGATAATGAAGAGATTATATGAACCGAAAGTGTAGACCAAGCCCTCATCTCCTGTTTACTTCATTCACATGGCAGCAACTTAATATTACAGTCAGGTACGTACCTGTTCTACAGAAACCAGTCAATTTTCAAATTGATTTTAGTACCTTTTCTTTTCTATTGGATGATTACATTTTTGGAGAGGAGATCAGAATGACTTATCAGGGAGAATTGAATGAGGAATATTTTCATAATCTGTTCTTTTATGAAATAACAATAAGATTATTGTTAGAAGATATTAAGTAGAGAATTGGATGATACAGGCAGCTTTGAAGGAGAGAAAACGGCAGGTCCTAACAATTATTCAGTTAGAAGATATGAAGTAGTTGATGACATCAAAGCCAAGTTAGAGAAGGTATGTCCCGGAGTGGTGTCCTGTGCTGATATTCTTGCTCTGGCTGCTCACGACTTAGTTGTTTATGTAAGTTCCATTCAAGTTTTAGGAACATTGTTATGAATTGAACCAATTTATAACTTAAGTTTTGAAGAATTTCAACTTTCTTTCTCTCTTTTTTTATAACTTAAGTTTTGAAGAATTTCAACTTTCTTTCTCTCTTTTTTGGTGGCATTTGCAGTTAGGGGGTCCTTCTTGGAAAGATAGTTTGGGAAGAAGAGATTCTACCATAGCAAACATTACTGCTGCCAACACTTTTATCCCTGCACCTATGTCCAACCCAAGCGGTCTGAAAGCAATCTTCTCTGCACAGGGACTCTCATTTAAGAACATGGTGGCACTTTCAGGTAATTCAGTTTAAGAATGGACCAAAAAGTTAAAACTGTCAAGAAAGCCTTGAAGACAGCTTAACTTCTCTCACATAAAAAGCAAGAAAATAAATAACAAAGTTAATATAATGGCAAAAGTTCATTCCTTGTTTTATAAACTTATACTTAATTAGGTTTTGTCATGAAATTGAGCATCCCATTTGATTGTAAAGTAACTCATCTTGGTTGACAGTTTCACAACTTCACATACCATTGGCCTGGCCAGATGCACAACATTCCGCCCACACAAATACAATGACTCCAATTTCGACTCCTCATTTGCCAATTCATTGCAGTGCAAGTGCCCAGTCCTAACCATGGAAAATTGTATGTTTCATATGCCAAAGTCTAAATCCAGTTTACACCATCAGATGCAACAAACCCACTGTGATAGGCATGCTAAGACTATGTTTCTTTGAGATTTTGGAATTGATGGTGGACGTGAAGATGTGAAGTCATCTCCAGAGGACAGGGTGCTATTTTTGGTTTTTCTCTTCCTAATTCCAGTGTCCAGACAGCTCAAAAGGCTCAGCAAGTCACTGCTCTTACTGCCATTGCTGTCCTCACCAATAGGAGCTCCACAACTTCCTTGAGGCTCTCTCATGTCAGAAACTGAAATTACAAATATGTTTTCTCCAACAAAAAAGGTGAGTGGTTGTCTGGTTTGTTCAATTTATTTATGTTTCTTGGTATAAGCTTTTGACTTGCAACGAAGGATTATTTTTAAAATCTTTGCAAACTCTTTCACAGGTTTTCAGACACAAAATGTGCAACATGTTTGTGGCTTCTATACTAGGCAATTGCTTCACGTAATCCGATTTACCAGCCTGGTTTAAGATCTGAGATGGTTGCAACAAACCAAATTAACCTCCTGCAATCAAAACTTCCAAAGAGCTAAATTTACATCACATGAGTTGCAATGATGTATGTCCCGCCAACATGTTTTGTTTACATCATTTCAAATTTAACCCCCTTGTATGAAGTTCTACAGTGAGAGCAATGGAGAGAATGGTTACCCATTACTCCAATTTTCAACACCTAGATATGATTGACAACGTTTCTTGTAGGCAATTTATTGAATATAAATTGTGATTGCAACACAACTAGGACTTTGATCATATTTCATGAGTTTGGTATGATGCCTTCGGAAAAAATATCCCTGAATCTGTATTTTTTGTTTTGGTCTCCAATGCTGTGAAGTATTCAGCTTATTTCTAGTACTTTTGTTCAATGTGTTAGGGATTCTATATTGTGTCCATCTATGATAATTTTGGCAGCTGTCTTGTCAGTTAGCTTCATGGGCTTCATTTATATTTTGATAAATCATAGGAGTGCCTAATTTTTCCTTTGAAATTGATAGGAGTTCAAGATTTGAAAATACTAAGCGGTTTGAAGGCATAGCTGGAAGTGCCAATTTGCTTAGTGAATTGATTTTCAAATTTCAATACAACATGTTTTAAAGATCATAATGAGATCAAAGTATTCTATTTTACACAAACGAAGGAACAATGAAGTATGAGTTATCCAATTCAGGTTGCAAGTGTGAGACATTTGGGTCATTTTTCTCAAATATAAGAAAGTTAAGTAGTCCTTTTGAAAGAAACTCAAATCTCTTGCTGTAAGAATTTCATCCCTCTTTCTTTAGTTTTATTGCAACTAGGGATAGCAACGGGGTGGGTTGGGATCGGATCATGGGTGACCCGAATCCGCCCCGAACTATAAACATGTGACCCAACCCCGCCCCGCCCCGGTGGTCGGGGCAACCTACCCCGCCCCATCCCCGAACCGCCCCGCCCTGCCCCGAATTTAAAAAAAAAAAGTTGTACTCCTCAATTAAAATGAAACCCAAACCTCAAAAATTCAACTAACATGGATTCTCTTTAATAAACACAAACAAAGATTCTTTGCTTTGAATTGGTTTTACCCAAAATGTTATGATCACATAATAATAAAAATCAATATTTTTATAATATTATTAAAAGTAGGTGCGGGTCGGGGTAGGTCGGGCTAATCGGGGCAAGTCAGTGCCAATACCCATTACCACCCCGCCCCGGTGATCGGGGCAAAAGTCTTGCCCCGTCCCCGCCCCGCCACCTCTACGGGGCGGGGTGGTTTGGTGCGGGTCAAGCCGGGTCGGTGCAAAATTGTCATCCCTAATTGCAACATCCTCATTTAAGATTACTTGCAAATCTTTGCTAGTTGTAAACCATTTTTATAGTATGTTAATTAAAGAAGGATTTTATAAAGTTGCATCAAGCAATAAAAAAGCAAGTAATGTACATAGTAACGTTGTCTAAATTATACAAAAGCTCCACATCAGAAGGTGGAGAATCAAAGATCACAAACTCTTCCCTCAGGAAGCAATCTCTTTCAAAGTTTCAGCCATCACACTAATAGTGACTCTTATAGCTCTAGGCAGCAATACTTGTAACCCACATCCCACTGCTGTCTCTAAAACTACCACCCTGTTAAGAAAAATTATCTTATTCCATTGGGTCCATAATAACCAAATCTCATTAAAAAACAAAATTGCTTACTAAACTCGCAATCCTTAATCAGCCAAAATTAATGGGCCTTCAAGCAGTTACCTTAATGGACCATGGGGCTCCACTCTAGTGATCCAACCAAAAGCCCATTCTTACAATCGACCCAAGTCCTTAAACACTTCAGCCTATCACTATTTACAGATTTATTAATTCTTTACTCTAATGTCTCAGTCCATTTATGTCAAATCGCCAATGACCGTGTGGGATCCACCACAACGCGTAATTGACCAACCCCATTAAATCACATTGAATGCTAAAATACTTCTCAGCCACATGCCCACACATGCTAAAAAAATATCAAGGAGAATACTTCCCAAATTATTTAGAAATCCATAGAGCATGTTTTCCGTAGAGCATGTTTGGTTCTATTTGAATCCAATTTTTTGCGGCCCCACCACAATTTTGGTTGTTTGACAGTTATGTTTTGTTTTTTTAGCTCAAATCCATTTATTGTAATAATGATACTTAAATCTACTTTTTAGAGAACAATAAAAAGATGTTTTTATTTATTAATTTTTGTTCTTAACATTATTGTTCAATATAATAATAATTTTTATTTTTCGTTTTACTAAACGTTTTGCGCTCTCTCTCTCTCAATCAATCTCTCCAACCTCCACTCACCTGAATCTCAAACAAAGCAACCAAGAACATGAGTGCCGATGAAGCATGAAGAGACAAGGTGCGGTGCCACACCGCAAGGTGAGCGACAATGTGAGTCAGCATTGTCCCCCATTAAACCTTCATCTCCCATGTAGTGAACCTAAGACCCCTTCTATAAATCAATATATTCAAATTAATCCCAAGGAACTAGAGATTGAACTAGGGGCCTTGATCATTTTAGATGGGTGAGTCTCCTACTATCCATGTTGGTGTTGGTGGCATTGTGCAACTCAGTCATATTTTGAAATTCTTTTGCTTTTGCTGGTCAGTCAAATTCGTTTACTGGCCAATAAAATTGAATCACAATTGAATTCACTTCTCCAAAAGTAACAATCAAAGGGAAAATTCCTAACACCTACCCTAAGGTCAAGTCTTTGTCCTTTCTCCTTTTTTGTTTCTAAGGCTCCATTTGTTTCGACGTAAAACATTTTCTGTCTTAAAATGTTTGCAAATGCAAATGATTTACAGGAAAACGTTTGTTTTTCTGGTGTTTGTTTGCACTCTAGGAAAATGCTCCAGAAAATATTCTACATTGTGTGTTTGGAGCAACGTAAAACAAATCAACAGAAAATACCCACACCTAAAACCACAGCAATCCACCAAAAATAACCCCCACTGCCAGCCAGTCACCCAAACCCACCCCGCAACCTTGCAACCCACCCCGCAGCCCACCCAAACCCACCCCGCAACCCCGCAACCCACCCTGCAGCCCACCCAAACCCACCCCGCAACCCCACAACCCACCCCGCAACCCCGCAACCCCGCAAAGCCCAGATCCGCTTACGACCAACGCGAAGCCCACCGCGAAGCCTAGATTTGCCGCGAAGCCCGCCGTGAAGCCCACCGCGAAGCCCAGATCTGCATCGAAGCCCACCGCGAAGCCTGCTGCGAAACCCACCGCGAAGCCCACCGGGAGAACAAAGGCTTGATGGGCGAGAGAGAGAGCAGAGGGAGACGCACGCGTGTTTTGGAAAATGGTTTACAAAAAAATTTTCCGTAAACCGTTTTCCTTATTTTCACTTATGATTTTCCGGTCAAACTCAAACGTTTTCTGTTGACTTATGGTTTTACTGCATAACAAACGTCCGAAAATAATAAAAACGTTTTCCGTAAAACGTTTTACATCCATTCAAATGGAGCCTAAGTCGACTCAGAATCATCCAAGCTCTTAGCAAGCAGCTTCCGCTAGCTTTCTTTGATGTAACTTCCTTCCACTAGCTCAACAACATGAGCACATGACCAATGACTCAAATGAAATTTAATTCAACGTTACAAGAAAACAATCTCAATGCTAACCCAATAAAATGAGGGTTTGAGAAATTTCACAACTTGTTTGAGAACAATAATGTTACCAACACAAGAAATTTCATAATTTGTTGAAATGATTAATATATCATTCCTATCTTTGGTTGATTCACAACATTCATCAAATTAATTAAAAAAATTATAAATTGATTAAAATAATCTAAAAAACTAAAAAATAACAAAAATACCATTGACATCACAAAAATGATCAAAATATTCCCGAAACCACCAAAATTACCAAAATATCCCTGAAACTATTGAAAATACTAAAATACCCCCCAAACCTAATAAAATCACCAAAATACACCCGGAACCTCTAAAAGGAGCAAAATAACCCTAAAACTTTTAAAATGACCAAAATACTCTTAAAATCTCTAAAAATGACTTAAATAACCTAAAAATCCTAAATTGGCCAAAATATCCCTAAAACCATTGACAATGACCAAAATACCCTCAAACTCCTAAAATAACCAAAATGTCTTGAAACCTCTAAAATGACGAAAATATCCCTAGAACCCCTAAAAATGATTAAATACCCTCAGAATCCTAAAATGACCAAAATAACACTGAAACCTCTAAAAAGACCAAAATAACCATGAAACTTATAAAATGACTAAAATACCCCATGAATCCTAAATTGACAAAAATAACCCCAAAACCTAGAAAATGACTAAAATATCATCTAAACCTCCAAATGACAAAAATAACCCTAAAACTTTTAAATGACCAAAATACCTCAAAAAACCTTTAAAATGATCAAAATACCCTCAAAACCTCTAAAATAACCAAAAAACCCTTAGAATCCAAAAATTTCCAAAATACTTTTGGAAACCTACAAAATGACAAAAATAACTCCAAACCCTCTAAAATGATCAAAATACCCTCGTAACCACTAATACGACCACAATACTCCCATAACCTAAAAAATGTCCCAAATAACTATGGGAATCATTTACCTTTTTGGTCCCGTATTAGCTTAATTTGAGTTGGATATTCAATTTTCATTGTTTTACTAAGGTGGTTGTATGTTTGGAATAACTTTGTGCTAGAATAAAAGGCATATTGAAATTTTTTTTATATTACTTTGGTGGATGAAGGAAAATAAAAGGAAAATGGGTATACATTGACACCCCCGAGGTATGTCAAAATTACACTCTTTATACCCGATTTTCGAGAAATGACATTTTGCCCCCAAAATGACCAAATAAGTTGACACTCTGCCCCCGAGGTATTTTGGTGGTTTCAAGTGTATTTTTGTCATTTTAAAGGTTTCAAGAGTATTTTGGTCATTTTTGTCATTTTGGGGTATTTTGGTTGTTTTGGTGGTTTTAAGGATATTTAAGTAATTTGATAGGTTTCAAGCTTATTTTTGTCATTATAGATGTTCCAATGGTATTGTGGTCATTTTAGGGGTTTGAGATATTTTGGTCACTTTGGTGGTTTCTGGGTATTTTGGTCATTTTAAGGATTTCAGGGGTTCTTTGGTCACTTTGGTGATTCCCTGGGTATTTTGGTTATTTTAGGGATTCCGAGGATATTTTGGTCATTATAGAGTTCTAGGGGTATTTAGGTCATTTTGGAGCTTTCAGGAGTATTTGGGTCATTTTTGGGGTTTCAAGTCATCTTGGACGTTTTAGGTGTATATTGGTTATTTTTAGAGGTTTCAAGGATATTCTGGTCATTATAGGGTTCTAGGGGTATTTTGGTCATTTTTGGGGTTTCGGGTTATTCTAGTCATTTTGGACGTTTTAGGTGTATATTGGTCATTTTAGAGATTCCGAAGATATTTTGGTCATTGGTTTCTAGGGGTTTTGATCATTTTGGATATTCAGGAGTATTTGGGTCATTTTTTGGGTTATTTTGGTCATTTTTTTAGGTTTGTGTATTTTGGTCATTTTTTGGATTATTCTAGTCATTACGATCACAGGTAGATCAACTAAACCAAATGCCCCCTTTATAGTAACATGAAACATCATGAATTCGATGCTGGAGCCTTTTTAGTTTCATTTTTTGGATTTAAGGAAATGGCTCTTTCGGTAAAATACTTTGAGAGGATGTTGCATATTTGCATACATGTTACATAAATACTTCTTTCTTTTGTGAATGTAAGATAATCATTCTGGGTCTCTAATACTATTTAACATATTAGATTGTCTTTTCTTATACAACTTTGCCAAGCAACTTCCACTCGATTTTTTATTTTGGGTAGACTTGACATAAAGTTACCAACATCACAAGAAAAGACGCCCCAATGCGAACCGAAATAATGGTTTGAGTCATTGAGTGTAACACCCACTATTAATTCTACTTTTTGATTAAGATGATAATTAATTACAATATTATAAAAATGAAGAATTTAATCATTTAAATAATATATATATATATATATATTTTTTTTATTCTCATTCATGTTAATCTCTCCTGCATTAAAAGGTTTGAAATCTAATCACTTATTCTAATACAAATTATTATCTTTGTCTTGGCACTACCACAAGATAAATTGCATTCAAATAAGGTCTGTCACTTTTTTACCTGTTGGTAGGAACTATCACAGCTGATAAGAACAACTGCACAAGAGTCATATATGTCAAATTGTCAATTATTGTTTGCATTCTCTCTTTCTCCTGGTTCTCTCGTTTGCATTCTCTCTCTTGCCTTTGGCTTTTTTCTTTTTTCACTACTCACATCTTCACTTCCACAAAACACATATCTCTTTCTTCTGCTTCTCCTGCCTTTGGTTTTTTTCTTTTTTCACTACTCACATCTTCACTTCCACAGAACACATCTCTCTTTCTTCTGCTTCTATTGTTTCCATTCTCTCTCTTGACTTTGGTTTTTTCACCACTCACATCTTTCGCAAAGAAGAAAGCATGGCCGGCGCTTTGGTGGGTGGAGCATTCCTCTCTTCTTTCCTTCAGGTGGCGTTTGACAGACTGGCTTCCCCCGAGGTCCTGGACTATCTCAAGGGAAAGAAACCCATTGATCGATTGCTGCGAAAGTTGAAGATGGAGCTGATCTCTGCTCGTGTGGTTCTCAATGATGCGGAGGAGAAGCAATATACAAACCCAGATGTGAAAGAGTGGCTGGACGAGCTTAAAGATGCCGCTTATGATGCGGATGACATCCTGGATAGGATTGCCTTCGAAGCCTTGCGATGCAAGTTAGAAGCTGAATCTGAAACCGGCACTAGTAAGGTATGTCCATTCTCTACTGCTGAGCTAAAAGAGATGCTGGAACGTTTAAAAGATATTACAAAAAACATGAATGTCCTTGGTCTGAAAGAGGTTGCTGGTGGTGGTGGTGGTGGAGGAGTAGCATTACCTTCACCACGACGATTAACAACTTCTTGCCCAGAAAAATGTGTGTATGGTAGAGATGAGGATAGGGAGGCGATATTTAAGATGTTGCAATCAGATGATGCAGGTGGTGATGAGATATGTGTTGTTCCTATTGTGGGCATGGGTGGGATTGGTAAAACAACCCTAGCTCGGCTTGTATACAATGACAAGCGAGTAAAGGAGAGTTTTGATCTCAAAGCATGGGTTTGCGTTTCAGATAATTTTGATAGTTTTAAGATATTTGAAACTATTCTTGAGGGGGTCACTAAGGAAACTAGTGAAATTCAAGACTTGGATTTGTTGCAAACTAAAATTAGAGATGCTTTGCAGGGGAAGAAACTTTTTCTCGTTTTAGACGATGTTTGGAATGAGAATTATAATGATTGGGAAGAGTTACTTAATGTTTTTAAATGTGGGGCACAAAAAATTAAGATCATTGTTACGACACGCAACGAAAATGTTGCATCAAAAGTATGCACTATTCCAACTCATCACCGTCTAAAAGAATTGTCAAATGATGAATGTTGGGTTTTGTTTGCACAACATGCATTTGGAAATAGAGAGTCCAGTGAATTTCCGCACCTAGAGGAAATTGGTAAAGAGATTGTCAAAAAATGTAGTGGCTTGCCTTTAGCTGCAAAAACACTTGGGGGTTCGTTGCGTTCAAATCAAAACCCAACACATTGGAATAGGATTTTAAAGAATCATATATGGGATTCAAAAGATGCCCAAAGTAATATCTTTACGGCTTTAAGATTGAGTTATCATTACCTCCCATCACATTTGAAGCGATGCTTTGCTTATTGCTCAATTTTTCCAAATGATTGTGAATTTAAGAAGAGTAAGTTGATCCGATTGTGGATGGCAGAAGGTTTATTGCAAAAACCAAAAGAAAATGGAAGTATGGAATTTGAAGAAATAGGTGAAGAATACTTTAATGATCTAGTATCAAGATCATTTTTTCAACAATCAAATAAGTTTGAATCACATTTTTCAATGCATGATCTTATCAATGACTTGGCAAAATCTATATCTGGGAAATTTTGTTTTAGGCCAGAGAATGAAAAGTCCAATGAAATAACAAAAAAGACACGTCATTTTTCATATTATGAAGCTACAAGTTATGCCAAAATGCAATTTAAGATTCCTTATGAAGCTAAGAGTTTGCGAACCTTCTTGGGAGGAGACTGGTTTATCTATAGGCCGCATGACCTAGGGGAGATAATAGATGAATTTTTGCAGACATTTAAGTGCTTACGGGTGTTACAATTGTCTGGTATAGGCAAGTTGTCTGATTCTATTGGTGATTTGAAACATTTACGTTATTTGGATATTGGTGACACTAAAATCAAACACTTGCCCGATTCTTTATGTAGCTTGTATAATTTGCAAACCTTGATATTGCCGACATGCATCACCAAGTTGCCTACCCACATGTGTAAACTCATCAACTTACGCCACCTAGATAATGGAGACATTTTTCGAACCAAATTGGAAGAGATGCCACCACAAATGGATAAATTGAAAAATCTCAGAAAATTAACTGTTTTTGTTGTGGGCAAAAATGGTGGGTCTAACACTAGAGAGTTGGGAGAGCTGCTGTGGCAGCTTTCTGGAAAATTGATTATATCGAACTTGGAAAACGTTCATTACACCAAAGATGATACAAAGGTTATGTTAAAGGATAAGCAAGATCTATCCAAGTTGGAGTTGAAATGGAAAGATGATCATGACACCTGTTAGTATATATTATAGGCTTATTGTAGGCTTACTGGGCTTTAGGCCCAATCTACTTGTACTGCACATACTTGTACTGCACACACTATTCTGCCTATATAAAGGCAGTTCCATGTATTAACCTAATTACTGAAAATAATATACAGAGCAATTTTGCTCACTTTCAGTTTCTGTTTTCTCTCCCTCTTCTTATTCTCAACATGGTATCAGAGCCACTTTCTTGTGGCCTTCACTAGGCAAAATCCGGCGTTCCTCCGCTGCTACAGGTTCACGGTCTCTTCTCCGAGATTGCAAACACTCTCGCCGTTTCTGCCTTCCTCGGAATCCTCATCTCCGAGTTTCTGTTTGACTCAAAACAACCTTCATTGGATAGATCTCATCACGATCTGTCCATTGAGACAAAAATCGGCCGGATCCAGCCCCGCACGCGCCCCCACGCGCCGCCAGAAGTTTCTGGCTCTCCAGCCACGCGCGCACGCGCTCCCACGCGCAGACCAGCGCCGCCACGCGCCCTCACGCGCTCCCACGCGCCTCACGCGTGTTTCTTTGCTGCTTGCCACGTCAGCCCTAGTGACGTCACACTGACGTCAGCCCTAGTGACGTCAGCGCCACGTCAGCCCTAGTGACCGCCGCCGTTGACCGTTGACCGCCGCCGTTGACCGGACAAAAAAAAAAAAAAAAAACTACTGTCCTTCACGGTTTTTCGCGTAGATTCCATTTTTTAAGTCCGTTTTCTCATCCGGCTCTTCCAGGTATGGGTTCTACTTCAGGTCATGAGATTACACATCCCATTACTGTTATTCTTGATGGACCCGCTTCTTATCATGCTTGGTCCCAAAACATGACTGTATTTCTCAAAGGGCGCCGACTTTGGCGTTATGTTACTGGTGACATTCCAAAACCAGTGCCTAGGTCTGACACAGATTCCGGTAGTTCTGATGGTGACTCTGTAGCTGCAGCAGTTGTTCAGGTTGATGATTTTGAGGCTCGTCTTGAGGAGTGGGAAAGCATCCAATGCCGGATCCTTTCCTGGTTCATTAACACCTCTGTGCCTGCCATTAGCAGTCTCCTTCCTCGATTGGAAACAGGTCAAGCGGCCTGGTCTTTCTTGGCCACTCGGTACAACTGCACTTATGACTTTGCCTTGGAGTTTCATATTGAAGTCAAGCTTTATCAAATGCGCCAAGAATCAGGTCAGTCTATTTCTGATTATTACTCACAGACTGCTTCTATGTGGGAACAACTAGCTGCAGCTGATCCACCACTTCGATATGCTGAAGACATCGATCTTTTTGCCAAGTACAAAGATCGTCGTCGCTTCACACAGTTTATGATGGGTCTCCGTGAGGACTTTGAACCTACTCGAGCTGCTTTGCTTAGTCGTTCTCCTCTTCCTTCACTTGATGCTGCTGTCAAGGAGCTTATTTCTGAGGAAAATCGACGTCCTCACCATCATTTATCTTCTTCAGATGTTGTCCTGGCTACACCCCATCCTCCATCTTTTTCTGATCGATCTCGTCGTTTTTGCACGTACTGTCAAAAACCAGGTCATGACATCACTGAGTGCTACCGCAAGAAAAAGGATGACAAAAGGAAACAACATCAGTCCCGAGGTATTCTTCCTCTTCCACAAGCAGCCGCTGTGAGTTCTGCCCCTGTTAATGATCCTGTGGTCACTGTTTCTCAACTTGAGAGTATGTTTCATCGGTATATGTCTCAACCTTCCCCTGCCCTTTCAGTCACCCCAGGTAACAAATCTTGGCTCTTAGACTCAGCTTGCTGTAATCACATGACTCCTTATGCTTCCCATTTTTCTCAAAAGACGCCTTTAGTTCCTTCCCCTATCATTTACACTGCTGATAGCTCACATATGTCTGTTAGTCACATAGGCACTATATCTTCTCCTGATTTGACTATCCCTGATACATATCTTGTTCCAAAGTTGTCCCTCAATCTTCTTTCTGTTGGTCAACTTTGTGAACTTGGCCTTGATCTCCATTTTTCTAATCGTGGTGTTGATGTGCAGGATCCACTGACGGGCAAGCTGCTTGGGACAGGCCGTAAGACTGGACGTTTGTTTGAGCTATGCAACTTACAGATTCCCTCACATATGGTCTCTTCCTCTATTGCTGCCACAACCACCTTATCTCCAGACTTATGGCATTCTCGTCTTGGTCATGCCTCTTTATCTCGTCTTCAATTATTAGCTTCTCAAGGTCACTTAGGGTCTGTTAATTTTAATAAATTTGATTGTATGTCTTGTCAATTTGGCAAACAAACAAAATTACCATTTAATAACAGTGACTCTTTTTCTTCTGCCCCTTTTGACCTTGTTCATTCTGATGTTTGGGGTCCTGCTCCATTTACCACTGAGGGGGGATCTCGCTATTTTGTGATATTTGTTGATGATTATTCTAGATTCACTTGGATTTACTTGTTAAAACATCGTTCTGACCTTGTTTCTATTTTTCAAACTTTCCACAAAATGATCCAAACACAATTTTCTCGCACAATTAAGGTTTTTCGGTCAGATAATGCCCAAGAATATCATGATAAATCTTTCCTCTCCATTTTGGATTCTAATGGCACCCTTCCCCACTATTCATGTCCCTATACCTCTCAACAAAATGGTCGTGCCGAACGCAAACTTCGTCACATTCTTGATGTTGTGCGTACCCTCCTCATATCTGCCTCTGTCCTCTGAGCGTTTTTGGGGTGAAGCGGCTCTCACTGCCGTTTACACCATCAATCGCATTCCCTCACCTACTACTCACAAGAAATCTCCCTTTGAGTTACTTTATGACAAAATCCCAGACTATTCCTCTCTTCGAGTATTCGGTTGTGTTTGTTTTGTCTCTCTTCCTTCCCATGAACGAAACAAACTTGAACCAAGGTCTCGGCTGTGTTGTTTTCTTGGCTATGGTATCTCTCAAAAGGGTTTTCGTTGCTATGATCCCATATCTCGTCGCCTTCGTATCTCCCGTCATGTTGAATTTTGGGAACATCAGACTTTTTCTAGTCGTCAACATTTTCCCTTTATCTCTTCCTCCATGACTCCCATTTTCACTGATCCTTCCATTGACCTTTACCCTGACCTTGTGCGAGACTCTACCCAGTCTCCTAGCTCTTCAGATGTCCCATCTTTGGTTTTGTCTCCAGCTGCTGGCTCGCCTGATTCGGATCCTGCATCATCAGCACCACCAGAGTCTCCCACAGATATACGTCGTTCCACTCGGGTAAGGGCTCCTCCTTCTCATCTTTCTGATTATCATTGTTATTTTGCCCTTGCTACCCTCCATGAGCCTCATACATATCGTGAGGCTAGCACTAATCCTCTTTGGCAGCAAGCTATGGCTGATGAACTTGATGCATTTCACAAGACTCATACTTGGGACATGACCACTTTGCCTCCTGGCAAGTCTGCCGTTGGTTGTAAATGGGTCTATAAGATCAAGACTCGGGCTGATGGATCCGTGGAACGTTACAAGGCTCGCTTGGTTGCTAGGGGATTCACTCAGGAATATGGCATTGATTATGAGGAGACTTTTGCTCCTGTTGCTCGTCTTACCTCAGTTCGATCTTTACTTGCTGTTGCTGCTGTTCGTCATTGGCCTCTGTTTCAGATGGATGTGAAAAATGCCTTCCTCAATGGTGATCTTCTTGAGGAAGTCTACATGCAGCCACCTCCTGGCTACCCTGATTCTCAGAATCAAGTTTGTCGCCTTCGCCGTGCTCTCTATGGTCTTAAGCAAGCTCCTCGGGCTTGGTTTGCTAAGTTCAGTTCTGTGGTTGCTCAGCAGGGTTTCACCCCTAGTTCATATGATTCAGCTCTCTTCATTCGTCATACATCTACTGGTATCACTCTCATTCTTCTTTATGTTGATGATATGATTATTACAGGTGATGACCCTGCAGGCATCTGTGATCTACAGAAGTTCCTTAGTCAACAGTTTGAGATGAAAGATCTTGGCACTCTTAGCTACTTTCTTGGTCTTGAGGTCACCTCCTCTTCTGATGGTTACTATCTTTCTCAAGCCAAGTATGCTTCTGATCTTCTCTCTAAGGCCGGTCTCACTGATAGCAAGACTGTCTCCACTCCCTTAGAGCTTAATGTTAAGCTCAATACTACTGATGGTGAGCCTCTCTCTGATGCTACTTTATACCGACAGTTGGTGGGCAGTCTCATCTATCTTACTGTCACCCGTCCGGACCTTGCTTATGCTGTTCATCTGGTTAGTCAGTTCATGTCTGCTCCTCGCTCCACTCATTATGCTGTAGTTCTTCGTATTTTGAGGTACATCAAGGGGACACTTTTTCATGGTCTTCACTTCTCGGCACAGTCTTCTCTTGAGTTGCGCGCCTATGCTGATGCAGACTGGGCTGGAGATCCCACTGATCGTCGTTCTACCACAGGTTACTACTTCTTACTGGGTTCCTCTCTTATCTCTTGGCGTAGCAAGAAACAGTCTGTTGTTGCTCGTTCCAGTACTGAAGCTGAGTACCGTGCTCTTGCCGATGCCACCTCGGAACTCCTTTGGCTTCGTTGGCTCCTGGCTGACATGGGTGCTCCCCAGACCACCAGTACTCCTATTCACTGCGACAATCGTAGTGCTATTCACATTGCCCATAATGATGTTTTTCATGAGCGCACCAAGCACATTGAGATCGATTGTCACTTCATTCGTCATCATCTTCAGCAGAGTGCTCTTCACTTACTATCTGTCTCCTCTGAGGACCAGCTTGCTGATGTCTTCACCAAGTCCCATCCACCGGGACGCTTACGCGATCTTGTGTCCAAACTCAAGATGGCTTCTTCGTCACCACCTTGTGTTTGAGGGGGGATGTTAGTATATATTATAGGCTTATTGTAGGCTTACTGGGCTTTAGGCCCAATCTACTTGTACTGCACATACTTGTACTGCACACACTACTCTGCCTATATAAAGGCAGTTCCATGTATTAACCTAATTACTGAAAATAATATACAGAGCAATTTTGCTCACTTTCAGTCTCTGTTTTCTCTCCCTCTTCTTATTCTCAACAACACCGACGATTCAGAAAAGGAACGAAATGTGCTTGAGCAGTTGTGTCCTCCTAAAAGCTTGGAATCTCTCACCATCGTAAATTATATGGGCACAAAATTTCCAAATTGGTTAGGAGATCCTTCATTCCTCAATATGGTGTCCATAGTGCTTAAGAATTGTAAGAATTGCTTCTTCTGGCCTCCGCTTGGACAGCTAACTTACCTCAAGAAACTCGAAATTGAAGGTTTTAAGGGAGAAAAAGTGGGTCCTGAGTTCTATGGGAATGATTCTTCTGCGATTGAGCCGCGGTTCAGATCCCTTGAGTATTTAAGCTTTGTGGATATGCAAGAGTGGCAGGAATGGGTTATATTTGAAGGCGAAGTTTTCCCTTGTCTTCGAGAGCTTCACATATATAATTGTCCCAAGCTAAGCCGGGGTTTGCCCAATGAACTTCCCTCTTTGACCAAACTTGTAATTAGACCGTGTAAGCAGCTTGTTGCTTCATTTCCTAAGGCTCCGGCTCTCCAGGAATTTAACGTCGAGGCGAAGATACAGTTGACAAGTGGTCATTACTATCCATCACTTGAAAGTATTTATATAGATGGTGATGGCCATCATTCACTCTGGTCTTTTCCATTAGAGTTATTCCCGAAGCTCAAATCTATCCGCATAGATAACTGTGAAAATCTCAACTCCTTTTCGGCATCAGAGGGATGTCATCCAAATCTTACTTCTACTTCTCTCACTATTTATAATTGCCCTAATTTCGTATCCATTCTTAGTGAAGTAACATACGCCCCAAATTTGATTTCGGTCTCGAACTGCGAAAAGTTAAAGTCACTGCCTGAAGGGATGCACGCCCTCCTCCCAGCTCTTGTGAATTTGGGATTAGTAGGATGTCCAGAATTGGAATCATTTCCGGAGGAAGGTTTGCCCTCCAATTTAGAAGAACTTGAAATCTTCAATTGCGACAAACTTTTTTCCCGTCGCAGGGAGTGGAGATGGCACTCTCTCAAAAAACTCAGAGAATTCAGAGTTGGAAGCCACTGTGAAGAATCGAGGAACTTTCCAGAGGAGGCGTGGCTGCCCTCCACTCTTACCCATCTTCAGATCTCATCTTTTCGAAATCTGAAATTACTCAATGGAAAGGGGTTTCAACACCTCACCTCTCTTAAAAGCTTGTGGCTTCAGAACTGCAATGAGCTCCAGTGCTTACCAGAAGAAGGCTTGCCCACCTCTCTTTTTGAGCTAATAATCAGTGGTTGCCCTTTGTTGGGAAAAAGGTGTGAAGAAGAGAAAGGGGAAGACTGGGACAAGATTGCTGCCATCCCCTACATAGAGATTAATCACAGACCAATCGGATCTCCAAGTGGTGGAACGCATCTGTCCCAGGTACTTATTCTACACTAATATTAACTTTCTATTTCATCTATTTCTTTATGAGAAGCTTGAAAGTACGATTATACAACAAATATGGGAAAAATTCATTTTCCGATTAATAACATGTTCTTGAAAAAAGAATAAAAGATGGGCCTACTAACAAACAACTAACTCAAACTACCAATAAACCTGTTTAATTAATAGAGAAAATAAAAATTCTTCAAATTATTTTAATGAAGTTTTAAAAGATTAAATAAGCAATGGATATTAGCTATAAATTTCTATATATGTTATTGGATTTTTTCATGATAATGTATAGTTGTAAAAACAATAAAAATTGGTTTTGTAATAATTTATTTGGGGTATGCCCAAAAGTTTATTTATAAAGGCTTAATCATAAGCTCTTCATAATAAATTTTAAATTAGAGAAAAACTTCAAAACATCCAGAACAACTTTTAGTAGTACAAATATTTTTGCACACCTATGTAAGAAACACTGATAAATGTTTTTCAACCAGAGGCTTTGGTTCTCAAGATATATATATAGGAAGCACTAGATCATGCTACAGTTGACATTAACTTTTATGAACTATGTGATTTTCAACATGGCAAAATAACGCTCAATTCATTGCCTTTTCTTTTGCAGTGACACTTTTATTTGTCAATAACAAGCTAGTGCCTCACACGGGTGCTGTAAATTTCATGCCACTGCTAGCTGCTGCAAAAGCTCATCTTTTTTAAAAAATAAAAAATAAAATAAAAGTCCTTTACTCCCATTCTTGCTGGAGCTGGTCTTGCCTCATTATACATTTACTGCATTTCTACCTTGGAATTTTGAAGTACAAGACAAGAACTTTGAGGGAACGATTATCCTAAGGTAGTGCACCTTTTCCCGCATATGTATTTGATGATTACCCCATTTGCTTTATAAGTTCACGGTATTTTAAGTAATATGGGATTTGACTTGGGCAATATGGCATGGTATTAATCTCAGGTACACTGGGGCATTTGAAAGCAAACCTGCTTCAATACCTTCTAATAGCAGCTGAAACTCACTGATAGTGTGCAGAGAGGGACTTGCTCAGACTATCTCTCTTTGAGATTTTAGAATTGCTGGTGGATGGGAAGATGTGAAGTCCTCTCTAGAGGACAGGTTGCTGATTTTGGTTCGTTCTTCTCTTTTAACTTGAGAGGGCTCAAAAGCTTCAGCACATGATTGCTCAAAAGAGTCATGGTGTCCTCACCAGTTGGGGCTGTCAAACTCCCTTCTTACTAACAAGAATTTTATATTGTCCTTTGGTGCGACAATTGTGCTAAAGGCAGGAGACACTTTCATGTGCTTGTTCCATGACAGATCAAGGCCAATCTTGAGGCACTCTCATGTGATTATCAGCAATTATTAATACGCCTTTTAAAGCCAGAGATGCTATGTGGTTGTTACATTCGTTCTATTAACTTGTGTTTGTTAATATAAACTTTTGACATGTATTCATAAATGATTTTTAAATCTTTGTCAACTCTTCTGCAGGTTTCAGACACAAAATGCTGAGGCCTCGGACAATAGTAAATGGGAGGGACAATTTCATCATATCATCCCATTGATGAATAGAATAATTCTAGCCCAAGTTTAAGATCTGAGGTGGTTGCTACCAATTAAATCAACGACCTGCAATCAAAACTTCCAAAGAGCTAATTTATGTCCAATGAGCTGCAATGATGTCTTTCCTGCAAGGTAGTTCTGTTTACTTCAAGTTTGGACCGTACTTTTTCGATGCTATTGAGTATTCTACTTATTTCCAGTAATTTGCTGATGTATCTTTTTCTCAATCTTCTACAAACTCTCTAAAAATGAAGCTGGAATCTGCTGATAAGACATGGAAAGAGTTATCGGTATGCATAAAATTTTTGAATAAATCGTTTTCACTATCATGTGTGTGTGTGTGTTTTAAGGCCAATTATATGTTTATTGAATTAATTTGTTATTTTGTACTTGTATGTCCTTCATTGATGAAATGATACCAAAGAAAGAAGGGAAAAGAGTGGCGCAAGATTTCTCAGATAACAAAGTCATTACGTGAGCTACAATTGCAATGTGACAAATTTACCTGACTTTTTAGAACGTTTTAAACTCAGGTACTTTGGCTACCCAACCCATTCCAGTTTTATTTTCTTTATATTTATTTACAAGTTTATTTTTCAGGTAAATATATCTGAAAAATGTTAATACTTGATAAAGGATTGGCTGAAGAATTTTCAATGGTGCCACAATCAGTTTATGCCTTCAGCTCAAGTACATACTGGCCAGAAGAACAGGCTGCTTACCAACCTTTCTTTCCTGAGCATTGATGAGTATTATCCTCTGTTGAAGGAATGATGCTGTAAGAAGAAAGTAAATGAATGGTGCAAGATTGCTCACTTCCGCATTGTTTTGAATGATAATGAAGTGATTATATGAACCAAAAGTGTAGACCTGTGTCCTCATCCCCTGTTTTCTTCATTCACATGGCAGCAACTTAATATTACAGTTAGGTACGTACTTGTTCTACAGAAACCAGTTACTTGTCAAATTGATTTTAGTACCTTTTTCTATTGGATAATTAAATTTTTAGTCCGTGTTGTGGGTTTGTCAGCTCACTACCAGAAATTACTATTCAACTTTTCATTTTATTTTCAAGGGTGCTGAACCATTCTACATGTTTTTTGAACAACAATGTGTTGAATTCAGCTGGTCATTTTGAAAATTATTTCCTTGCTTTAAAATTTCAGGGTGACTGCAGCCAACCAACTTGACCTCCTTGTGCACCCAATACTTCCTCTATTTAAACTCATCTTTTGTCAAGATTTCTACAAACAGCTATACTACCTCATCTGTTTTCTTAAAGATTTTTACACGGAAGTTTCCTATGCTTCTGCTTTTGCTGGAACCTGAAGGAGGGCCCTGAGAGCATGTATTGTTTTCTCTTTTCCAGACTGGACTTCCAAGAGCAATGGAAAGAATGACCGCAAGTGGTCCTCTTTTTCTGCTCTGAAATTTGATTAAAAGGATAACATGTCCTTCAGGCTAATCGAGTTTGAACCATGACCTTGAAATTTCTAGAACTTAATTATTTTCTATGTGAAATGTCAAGGGACTGTTCTGGAATTATACTTTTGTTCCTATTGTACATAGGTGTTGAATTCAATTTATACTTTGTAGGACTTGTTTGCTTGGTGAGAGAAGTGAGGTTGGAAAATTCACGAGAACAAGTATCGATAAAAGAGTAATAACAGTGGCAGCACTCCAAGGCCAACCAGGTACTCCATCTACCCCTATATCTCTGCATTTCAAAGTTCCAAGTTTCTAATCCTTTGAGTCTTTTTTCTTTTTATTGTTTCTTTTTGTTCAGCCTTTATTGAATAGTCAAATCCAGGCTGGAGCTTTTAGTTTTGCTACTGACATGGTGATTCAAAGGGGGAGTAGTGGGAAAAATAGATCCTCATAGCTGATACTGTAAGTGTATATACTGGGATCACAATTGCGTATTAAAGCAATCGTACTATCTAAATGTGGCGAGACCTTATCTTAAGCATGTATTTAAAAATAAATTGCTTCACATTTCATTAATTAATGGATTGTTTTTTATTATTTGTGGATGCTTGTCCTGTTTGCAGCCCCAATGTTTGCATAGAGTATATCAACTACAGAAATTTCATTTTACTGCCAGGTACATATCAAAAAGACAAAACGATAAGCATCAGTTAAACTTTATGTTAGTACTCATTAAACGTATTCCTTACCATTACCAATCCTTTTTTTTCTTTTTTCTTTTTTTAACTTTGTGTGTGCAAAAAATTATTGAGGCCACTGTTCAGGTTTCTCAGCTCAATTGTTGTTGTCTAATTTTCAAGGCTGAATCTGCACTTCATTGAAAACTGTGTGGACTTGCAAGTAAGGGAACTTACAACATATTTCTGCTGGTCCTCATGGCTGCTGGTGCCTTTTTGAAAGGTAATGGCAAGCGTTCTCTATCCCCTACTCACTACTCATCCTGATGCCCGAAGGCATTGTCTATTGTTAAGGAAGCAGACATAGCAGCCATAACCCATGAAACATGCATTGGGGCTTCTTTACTCCGCCTGCAATTTCATGACTGCTATGTAAATGTAAGTATATAGCTTCACTAGCATTTTTTTATGAACTCTTTGATAAGCTGAGATGTTTGGATTAAAAAGAATGATCACAGGGTACTGTTGGATGATATGGGCAGCTTTGTAGGAGAAAAAACTGCAGGTCCTCACAATTATTCAGTTAGAGGATATGAAGTGGTTGATGACATCAAAGGCAAGTTAGAAAAGGCAATAAGGAATGTCTCTGAGTGGTGTCCTGTGCTGATATTCTTGCACTGACTGCTCATGACTCGTTTGTTTATGTAAGTTCTATTCAACTTTTAGGAACATTGTTATGAATTTAACCAATTTATCTTTTTTTAACTTTGTGTGTGCAAAAAATTATTGAGGCCACTGTTTGATGCGATCCTCAATAGACACGCTTTGAGACCCAGCAAACAATATTGGATTACTTGCCCAAGAAAGCTAAAATCAGAGTTTTGATAGAACACCCCAACCCAACGTTTATAAATGAAACGCGAATTGAAAGTATAAAGATAACAGACCCCGACCCAATGATTATGAAAGAATCATGAACCGAAGGTATAAAATTTGAACGCCACAAGGAAGAATCCTTGATAAGTTCACAAGTTCACTGAAGAACTAATAGAAGAAACAAACCTCACGTTTTTCTTTGTATTCAGATTCAATAATGCTCTATTACAATGAGTGCAGGCTATTTATAACCTGTTTTCAACCCTAGATGCCCATACAATAAAGAGAAACGAATTTGGTTCTAAAAGACTAAAATTAAGGGCCTAAAATTAAGGCTAATAATGTCTGACATTAGCAGCCAAAATAGACTGAAATAGATTGAAAGTCTGAAATGGAAAAGTCTAGAATGGCAGGTGCCTAAAATTATGGAAAGACTGAATTGGAAAAGTCTAAAATGGAAGGTGCCTAAAATTATGGAAAGTCTGAAATGGAAAAGTCAATCAGCCAAATTAATTGACTTGGAAAAAGGAAAGTAAACCAGCCAATTTATTGGCCTGATTTTGGAAAGTAATCAGCTTTCCCTTTCTAAATCCTGCAAATATTCAGCCATTAATCAATGCCATTTCTGAGGGAATTAGGCCCAATTAAGCATGCTCAGCCCCATCAGTAGCTTGGATTAAATTTATGACGCCTTCATCCTCTTTTGGGCCAAGCTTGGAATGCCCCGTTGTAGAATCAGCCCAAATATCTTGAATCAGCCCATTAAGTGCTTCTTTGATCTTCTTGGATCTTGCTCTAGTAATTGGCCCAACTGGAACATGCAATGGATCCTTTAATAGTGCTTGTTGGATTCTCATCATTCCCCCTCTCTTCAAAAGGATTCGACCTCGAATCGTCACCTACATCAAAAAGAGAAAGATCAGAAACATTAAATGTAGCACTAATGTTATACTCACCAGGAAGATCCAGCTTGTATGCATTATCATTGATTCTCTCAAGGACTTGAAATGGACCATCCCCTCGAGGATGTAGCTTGGACCGCCTACGGGCTGGAAACCTTTCCTTTCTCATATGCACCCAAACCCAATCACCTGGTTCAAAGATGACCTGTCTACGACCCTTGTTGGCTTTGTTTGCATATTGTTCATTTTTCTTTTCTATGTGTTGCCGGACGCTTTCATGTAGTTTCTTCACCATCTCAGCCTTCTTTTGACCATCCAAACTAGTCCTTTCATTAACTTTGCTTGTATCTGATCACATAAGGAAATGTTTCAATGAATTCCCACCCACTTGGCATGGCGTCTGTTCAACCTTTGCTGTCCTTTCAAATGCTTCAAAGATTCATGATCTGTGTGAATCACGAATTCCTTTGGGCCATAGATAGTGCTGCCAATTTTCCAAAGCCCTTACCAAGGCGTATATCTCCTTATCATAAGTCGGGTAATTTAGGGCTGCCCCACTCAACTTTTCACTGAAATAAGCAACTGGATGGCCTTCTTGCATCAAAACAGCTCCAATACCTATACCTGAAGCATCACACTCAATTTCAAAAGTTTTAGCAAAGTTAGGTAAAACAAGCAAAGGTGCATTAGTTAACTTTTCTTTGATCAGATTAAATGCCTTTTCTTGTTCTTTCCCCCACTTAAATGGCACATTTTTCTTGATGACTTCAGTAAGAGGTGAGGCTAAGCTACTAAAATCACGCACAAACCATCTATAGAAGCTAGCTAAGCCGTGGAAACTCCACACTTGGCTGATTGTTGTAGGCGTTGGCCACTCTTGGATTGCCTTAACCTTTTCCTCGTCCACCTCAATTCCTCTCTTACTAACAACAAAACCAAGAAACACAAGTTTATCCGTGCAAAAGGTGCACTTCTTGAGATTAGCAAACAACTTTTCTTTCCTTAGAATTTCCAAAACAGATTTCAACATGCATTACATGTTCTTCCAAGTTTGTTGCTATAAATTAGGATATCATCAAAATACACAACGACAAATCTGCCAATAAATGCACGCAAAACATGGTTCATTAAACGCATAAATGTGCTCAGAGCATTAGTTAAACCGAAAGGCATCACAAACCACTCATACAAACCATATTTAGTCTTAAAAGCAGTTTTCCATTCATCACCTTCCTTCATCCTAATCTGATGATATCCACTCTTAAGATCAATTTTTGTAAAGACACATGAACCATGCAATTCATCCAGCATATCATCTAATCTAGGAATGGGATGACGATACTTTACCGTTATGTTGTTGATGGCTCGGCAGTCAACACACATTCTCCATGTTCCATCCTTCTTAGGAACTAATAGCACCGGAACTGCACAAGGACTCATGCTTTCACGCACATACCCCTTCTCCAATAATTCACCTACTTGCCTCTGGAGTTCCTTGGTCTCCTCGGGATTACTCCTATAAGGAGGTCGGTTTGGAAATGATGCACCTGGTATGAAATCAATTTGATGTTCAATCCCTCGGAATTGGAGGTAATCCATAAGGTACTTCTTCGGGAAGGACATCTTCAAACTCCTGCAAAAGAGAAATAATAACGCTCGGCAAAGCACCGACGAGATCATTAGTACACAAAAGAGCCTCCTTGTACATGAGTACAATAAGGGGCTGGTGTGAAAATAATGCTCTCTTGATCTCACTTTTTTTTGCAATGTAATTGAATTTTTCCTCTCTTGCTCTCACTATGGCCGAAATCCCCTCTCTTTCTTTTTCTCTCTGATCAATGTTTTTCTCTCGCTCTTTTTTTTCAATTTCGGCCTTCATTTCTTTTTCTTTCTTTTTTTCATTTGAGCTTTGTAACTTTAATTGGTCCTCCCTGACCTGTTTTGGAGTCAATGGTACAAGAATAATAGGCTGCCCTTTATGAGTGAAAGAATACCTATTTGTGAATCCATCATGCTTAGCCCTCTTATCATACTGCCATGGTCTTCCCAACAATAAATGGCATGCATGCATAGGAACCACATCACAAAGCACCTTCATCCTCATATTTACCAATGGATAATGCCACCAACACTTGCCTTGTCACCTTGATTTCGCCACATTCATTCAGCCACTGAAGCCGATAAGGGTGAGGATGTTTCAAGGTAGTTAAGGCCAATTTCTCCACCAAATAAGTGCTGGCTACGTTTGTGCAACTCCCTCCATCGATAATGACACTGCAAACTTTGTTGTTTACAAAGCACCGAGTATGAAACAAGTTCTCCCTTTGGCGACTTTCTTCCTCCTTAACCTGCACATTGAGAACTCGCCTTGCTACCAATAAATCTCCAACCACAGCACTTTGCTCATCATCGGCATCCTCCAAAGGTGGCATGTCAGCATAATCTACGGGTGCACGCCTTGCTTGCCTTCTAACATAAGGGCCTCCCTGAGGACGTCCCTCGCGCCAACCAGCAATAACGGCATCTTGCCTATCCATCCGATCCCGAATCTCATTAAACATCACGTCCATGCGTTCAAATTGTTGTTGCATAGCCCGCAACATGAGAGACGACTCCGCCTGTCCTTCTTTGTTTGATGTTTCGCCCCTGGAAGACATAATATATATATATATATATATATATATAGAGAAATGCTTAAATTAAATTAATTCCTCACAACACTCCCTCACGTGTTTGCACTCAGATTATGTCACTCACACTCGTGTTTCACTCTTAAATTGGCTTTTTTTTTTCCTTTTTTTTCGATATTAGTCTCACACTCTCTTGCCTTTTTCCACTCAAAGCTTCTCCTTTTCAGTTCTTCCTGAAACTAATAAACTTAATCAAGAAATTCAACTTGCAGAATTTAAACCAATACCAACAGCAAGGAAATATATGGCAGAAACAACTAATCAATGAGGAAAAAGAAAAAAAATCAGATTTTTTTTTTTTTTTTGTTTGAGAGAACTGAAACTACAAAAGTCACAATTCAAGAATAAAGTAACTTTGAGAAGATAGAATGATAGTATCTGTTGCTTCAGTATCACCTCTTTTTTTTTTCAACTTGGTGCTTCAGTATCACTTTTTCTTTTCTTTTCTTTTTTTTCTTTTTTTCTTTTTTTTTTTTTTCAACTTGGTGCACAACACAAAAACAAAGAATAAGGAATAAGAACAGAAACGAAAAAAAGATAGAATGATAACAAGAAACAAAAGGTAAACCTGATTTTAGAGCCAAGCTCTGATACCAAATGATGCGAATCCTCAACAGACACGCTTTGAGACCCAGCAAACAATATTGGATTACTTGCCCAAGAAAGCTAAAATCAGAGTTTTGATAGAACACCCCAACCCAACGTTTATAAATGAAACGCGAATTGAAAGTATAAAGATAACAGACCCCGACCCAATGATTATGAAAGAATCATGAACCGAAGGTATAAAATTTGAACGCCACAAGGAAGAATCCTTGATAAGTTCACAAGTTCACTGAAGAACTAATAGAAGAAACAAACCTCACGTTTTTCTTTGTATTCAGATTCAATAATGCTCTATTACAATGAGTGCAGGCTATTTATAACCTGTTTTCAACCCTAGATGCCCATACAATAAAGAGAAACGAATTTGGTTCTAAAAGACTAAAATTAAGGGCCTAAAATTAAGGCTAATAATGTCTGACATTAGCAGCCAATAATAGACTGAAATAGATTGAAAGTCTGAAATGGAAAAGTCTGGAAAGACTGAATGTCTAGAATGGCAGGTGCCTAAAATTATGGAAAGTCTGAAATGGAAAAGTCAATCAGCCAAATTAATTGACTTGGAAAAAGGAAAGTAAACCAGCCAATTTATTGGCCTGATTTTGGAAAGTAATCAGCCCCTTTCCCTTTCTAAATCCTGCAAATATTCAGCCATTAATCAATGCCATTTCTGAGGGAATTAGGCCCAATTAAGCATGCTCAGCCCCATCAGTAGCTTGGATTAAATTTATGACGCCTTCATCCTCTTTTGGGCCAAGCTTGGAATGCCCCGTTGTAGAATCAGCCCAAATATCTTGAATCAGCCCATTAAGTGCTTCTTTGATCTTCTTGGATCTTGCTCTAGTAATTGGCCCAACTGGAACATGCAATGGATCCTTTAATAGTGCTTGTTGATTCTCATCAGACTCTTTTTTCTTGAAGAATCATTCTGATGTGTATAATCATGCCAAAAGTTCAAAATTCCATTCTTTTTTAAAAAAAAAAACTTATACTTAATTAGGTTGTCATGAGCATCCCACTTGATTGTAAAGTAACTCATCTTGGTTGACAGGTTCACATACCATTGGCCTGGCCTGATGCAGAACATTCCTCCCACACATATACAATGACTCCAATATTGACTCCTCCTTTGCCAAGCCATTGTGGTGCAAGTGCCCAGTCCTTACCCAGGAAATTTTGTATTTTTCATATGCCTAGTCTAAATCCAGTTTAACTTATCAGATACAACAAACTCACTGCGATGGGCTTGCTGAGACTATTTTTCTTTGAGATTTTGGAATGGATGGTGGACGTGAAGATGTGAAGTCATTCCAGAGGGCAGGGTGCTATTTTTGGCTTTTCTCTTCCTAACTTCAGAGTCCAGATGGCTCAAAAGGCTCAGCAAGTCATTGCTCTTACTGTCGTTGCTGTCCTCACCAATAGGAACTCCCCAACTTCCTTTTTTACATCAGTAATTTTATGTTGTCTTATGCTCAAACAGAGGAGGGAAAGCTGGTTGCTGGCCCAAGATTGCTCAAGTCTTGTTCCTTGAAGGATGAAAGGCCAATCTTGAGGGTCTCCCATGAGTCATGTCAGTACCAGAAATTACTACAATGTTTTCTGCCAACGTGTTCTACAGTGAAGAGCTTTGGAGAGAATTTATAGAATACCAATTGTGATTGTAACAAATCAAAAATTTGATAATTTTCCATGAGTTTTGGTACTCTTTGCTAGGTCTTCCAAACAATATTCCTAATTTTGTATTGTTGGTTTTGGTACTCTCCATTGCCATCAAGTATTGCATTGGTTTTGGTACTCTCCATTTGGTACTAAGCGGTTTAAAGGCACATCTCTATGGAAGTGCCAATTTGCTTAGTGAATTGAATTCCAACACCGCGTGGTTTAGAGGTCATTGTGAGATCAAAGCACTTTATTTTACACAAATCAATACGGGAAATTGGAGTATGAGATGTGATTAAAAGTATAGAGGGTGTGCTTGGAACAATAAAGAACTAAGGAAGTGTGAGTAGACAAAAGATCAATGTTTAAGGGAGTGTCTTTTCATTTTACATTTTGAAAATTCACAAAGCCATCAAATTTTCATCATCTAAACTGACATCAAATCTTAAAACCTCTTTACACATACAAGAGAGAGGATCAAAAGCCACTTTAAGATGCATTAGCATCAATTGCATGATAGAAGAGAGAGAGATAGAAATTAGTATATAACAATAACATTTCCAATCATCAGTATGAACCCAAATTGCATGCTAAATGTTATACAAGAAGCTAGTATTAGTTGACTCAAATTAGTGACAAGATTAGCTGAACCCAAATTACATGATGTTATACTTACAATTAATACTTGGTATAGAAAACACAAACAAATAATTTCCTCTCAGAATATGATTTTTATAAACAAAATTTGGCACTGTACAGCTAATACATAGTTTGATAAGCAGCTAGGTTAAAACCTCAGTTATAGAAAGGCCTTAACTGGTTGCCATGATTGCAAAAAAGGGCCCTCGTGAGAAGCACTATTAGCTACACTATTCCTCTATCATATTTCTCTCCCTAGAATTGCTTTCAGGTAAGCACATCATTGGCATCATTCTTACTAACTCCCCATTTGAATGACCCACAAGCAAAACATCCCCATTTTGACCATTTACAGAGCCATTCATCTTTGTATTCTCTTCCACCAAAATGTGGATGGTCACCATTTACCAATGCTTACAATCAACATGATGAATTTGGTAATTGGAAAAACAGTAAAACACAAATGGGTTGATTTGGGTCCTGAAACGGTTCGCTTGGTCGTGTAGTAACTAAATGAGCATTCATTGGCAATTAAATATAAATTCTGCTCCATCCACTTCTTCAATCAATTAAATAACTGAATGATTGTTATAGAATTGCCAATAAGTTTCTTCGAAAGATTAGAATGACTTCAAATGATAGTATGTACTCCGTGCCTTCCAAATTGGTCATACCTCCAACTGCCCTCACTAGTTCAAACTCATTATGTTAAATTTTTTTTTTTTTTTTTTATAACAATTATGTTAAATTTTTAATCATTCTTAGCGAGTGAAGCTAATTCAGAAACGGTTCACTTAAAGAAATAACTAATGAGCATCAACCCAAGAATTTGTCGATTGCTCACTGCTGGCCACTCAAGCTTAATCCTTAAGCATGCTTTAGCATATCATTAATCCTGCTTGAGCGTGTGACAAGCAGGCATGGCACCTCAATTTCTATAATTCTATGCCTGTGCATTCCAAAAATAATAGGAAAATAAACGTTTCTCTTTCAAAATATTTTTATTTGTATGATAAATTGGATTTAAAAAGAAATACATATGTATAATATATGGTATATAGTACGTAATTAACGTGTTTTATATGTTTAGTTATAGAAAAACGTGTATTTTTCAGAATATTTTTATTTTTACGATAAATGGGAGTTTGTTTTGAAAAATACATATGTACTATATTATATGATATATGATATAGTATGCATATACTTATCAAAAAAAATGATATAGTATGCATATATTAGTGAGAATGTATCTAATGTTATACTATTAATCCTTGGGAAGTTGGCTTTGACTTTGAGGTCTTTTCCGGAGGATTATTCCCTAGCGTGTGAGTCATATGCTTGCTTCTATTGGCCATCTATGTCAATTTGTCAATCATTGTGCGTCTTGGAAGGTGCAATGACCATGTATGTTGTCTCTCTTTAGCATTATCTTAAACTGTCAAATCTTATCTCTCTCTCTCTTCTGGTTCTCTTGTTTGCATTCTCTTGCCTTTGGGTTTTCATCACTTACATCTTTCGCAGAAAGAAGAAAGCATTAAGCATGGCCAAGGCTTTGGTGGGTGGAGCAGTTCTCACTGCATTCCTTCAGGTGGCGTTTGACAGAGTGGCTTCTCGCAAGGTGGTGGACTATCTCAAGGGAAGGAAAGTCATTGATAGATTGGTGCAAAAGTTGAAGATAGAGCTGCTGTCTGCTGATGCAGTTCTCATTGATGCGGAGGAGAAGCAAATTACAAACCCAGCTGTGAAAGAGTGGCTGGATGAGCTTAAACATGCTGTTTATGATGCAGATGACCTTCTGGATGAGATTGCCACTGAAGCCTTGCGATGCAAGTTAGAAGCTGAATCTCAAACTGGCACTAGTAAGGTATGGAACCCATTCTCTACTTCTGTTGTTTCATTAGACAAAGGGATACATGCTGAGCTAGAAAAGATTCTGGAAAGTTTAAAAGATATTATAGAAAAAAAGAATGGTCTTGGTCTGAAAGAGGTTGCTGGTGGTGGGATACCATTACCATCACCACAATTAACAACTTCTTGCCCAGAAAAATGTGGTGTGTTTGGTAGAGATATTGATAAAGAAGAGATATTTAAGTTGTGGCAATCAGATGATGCAAGCAGGGATGGGATATGTGTTGTGCCCATAGTGGGAATGGGTGGGATTGGTAAAACAACACTTGCTTAGTTTCTATACAATGACAGCTTAGTGAATGAGAGTTTTGACCTCAAAGCATGGGTTCATGTTTCAGTAAAGTTTGATCGTTTTAGAATATTGAAAACTCTTCTTGAGGAGGTCACTTTGTCTACTTGTGACATTCAAAGCTTGAATTTGTTGCAAACAAAAATCAGGGAGGCTTTGACGGGGAAGAAATTTTTTCTTGTTTTAGACGATGTTTGGAATGAGAATTATAATGATTGGGAAGAGTTACTTAAAGTTTTTAAATGTGAGGCAAAAGAGATTAAGATCATTGTTAAGACACGCAGTGAAGGAGTTGCATCAAAATTATGCACTGTTGCAACTCATCATTGTTTAAAGGAACTCTCAAATGAAGAGTGTTGGGTATTATTTTCACAACATGCATTTGTAAATAGAAAGCCATATGAATTTCCACACCTAGAGGCCATTGGTAAAAAGATTGTCGAAAAGTGTAGAGGCTTGCCTTTAGCTGCAAAAACAGTTGGTGGTTCGTTGTGTTCAAATCTAAACCCAACACATTGGAATAAGATTTTGAAGAATCATATATGGGATTTACTAGAAGCCAAAAGTAATATCCTTCCAGCTTTAAGATTGAGTTATCATTACCTCCCATCACATTTGAAGCGATGCTTTGTTTATTGCTCAATTTTTTCTAAGGATTATGAATTTGAAAAGGAGGAGTTGATCCTATTGTGGATGGCAGAAGGTTTATTGCAACAATCTAAAGAAGATATATAGGAGTAAGAAATTCGAAGAAATAGGTGAAGAATACTTTAATGATCTAGTATCAAGATCAATTTTCCAACAATCAAATAAGTTTGAATCATGTTTTTTAATGCATGATCTTATCAATGACTTGGCCAAATCTAAATCCCGGGAATTTTGTTTTAGGCTGGAGAATGATGAGTCCAATGAAATAACAAGAAAGACACGTCATTTATCAAATTATAGAACTAAATTTGATGCCTCTAAAAAATTTGAGATCCCTTACGAAGCAAAGGGTTTACGAACCTTCTTAGGAAAAGATTGGTTATCATATTGGTGGCAAGAATATGAAAGCATAGGGAAGTTGATAGATGAATTGTTACAGACATTTAAGTGCTTACGAGTGTTATCATTGTCTGGTTACAACATAAGGGAGTTGCCTGTTTCTGTTTCGGCTTGTTTCGGCCGGTATGCTTAATCCGGTCGGAATACTTTTTGGTTTTTTTATTTTTTACTTTTTTCTCTCTTTTCACCTAACTAGCCCTGAAATAGATCAAAACTTTTGATCTCTCCGCCAATCCGCCTCCACCAGCCGCCTCCAGCTTCAGCCTTCAAGCCTTGCCGCCTCCCTTCAACCACATCACATTGTGGAAGAGATAAGAGAGAAAGAAATGGAAGCTTAGCTAGAAGAATAACAGCAGGACGGTAGCTAAAGGAAGAAGAAGAAGACAATGAGTCTTGGGTTGAAGATGATGCTGAAGTGGAGGAGGAGGACCACAATGGTTTCAATGATGACAAAGCCAAGGCCATACCTTTTTTTGTGTGTTTGTTTATTTGTAAATTTGGAGAAGAAGGAAAGAAGAAAGAGAAGGAAGTGATTGGTTGGTTAAAAGTAAGGGTGAGTTGTCATTTTTCTAGTGGTGGAGGAGATTTCATTAGGATAAGGGTGTATAGTGAACTTTTAGTTTTACACTATGGGCAATTTGGTCACTTCAATTTTTTTTTTAAAACTATGATGTGATTCACTTTTCTTCATATTTCTATTATTTATTATTCAAAATACAAGTGTAAGCTTATTATTATTATTAATATTAAGATTGATATGTGCTTATAATTTGAAAGATTCCTAACTAACAAATTATAAATTTTGATGAATAAATGTATAGAGGAGTAAATCATATATATATATATATATATATATTTGCGGTAAACCCGAAACGGAACGCAGGTATTAACCGGTATCGAAATATCTCATTCCAATGACCAAACCGAAACGGTACCGAAACGGAATATACATCATTACCACGTATGGGTAAATTGAAAAATCTCATAGAAATTCAAGTTTATTTGTACAGCAACCTGCCCTCAAGGAACTCAAAATTCGAGGTTTTGATGAAGTATTGGGTGTGGGTCCCGAGTTCTACCGGAATGATTCTTCTATGATTAAGCCATTTGAATACCTTGAGTATTTAAGCTTTGCAGATATGCCAAAGTTTCAGGAATGGGTTTATATTTGAAGGTGAAGTTTTCCCTTGTCTTCGACAACTTCGCATAAGTTGTTGTCCCAAGCTAAGCAGGGGTCTGTCCAATCACCTTCCCTCATTGACCAAACTTGAAATTATAAGCTGTAATCAGCTTGTTGCTTCACTACCTAGGGCTCCTGCCCTCCATGAATTGTACTGCGATGGGAAAATACAGTTGTCAAGTGGTAATTACTATCCATCACTTGAAAGAATAGCCATAATGGGTGGCCCTGATTCTGATTGGTCTTTTCCACGAGAGAGATTCCCTAAGCTTAAATACATCCAAATTGTTTGAATGTGGAAATCTCGAATCACTATCGGGCATCAGTGGGATTCCATACGAATGGAGTGGAGTACTTTCAAGAGGAGGCATTGCTGCTCCCACTCTTACCTCTCTTAAAAGATTGTTGATTGATTTTCACGATAAGCTCTAGTGATTACCAAAAGAAGGCTTGCCCACCTCTCTTAAAAGCTTGACGTTGTAGTCCTGCGATAAGCTCCAGTGTTACCAGAAGAACGCTTGCCCACATCTCTTTCTGAGCTAAGAATCAATCATTGCCCTTTGTTGGAAGAACGGTGTGAAGAAGAGAAGGGGGAATAACTGGCACAAGAATCAATCAAGTCACTGTTAAAGCTCATCCTTTTTCTTTCTTTTTTAAATTAAAGAATCCTCTCATTCCTGCTGGAGCTGCTCTTGCCTCATTATACATTTACTTCTTTTCTCTTTTCAACTTTTGAAGTACAAGACAAAGCCTTTTGCAGGAAAGATTAGCCTAAGGTAATGCTATTTTTCCAGCATATGTATTCGATGATTAACACATTCGTTTAATAAGTTAAGAGTATTTTAAGTAATATTGCGATTTGACCAGGGCAATATGGCATGCTATTTAATCTCAGGTAGACACTGGGGCAGTTGAAAGCTAGTGCTGCTTCTTTACCTTCTAATAGCAGCTGAAACACACTGCTCGTGTGTGGAGTTGGAATTGCTCAGATTATTTCTGTTTCAGATTTTGGAATTGGTGGTGGATGGGAAGATGTGAAGTCCTCTCCAGAGCTCAAAAGGTTCAGCACACGACTGCTCTTGGTGTCCTCATCAGTTGGGGCTCTCACACTCCCTTTCTTACTACTAAAAATTTTGAATTGTCCTATGGTGCGAGTGTGACAATGGTGCCCAAGGCAGCGAAGGGGAAGACTGGCCCAAGATTGCTCAGGTGCTTGTTTCATGACAGATAAAGGCCAATCTCAAGGCACTCTAATGCCATTATTAGCAATTACTAATACGCTTTTTAAAGCCAGAGATGCTATGTGATTGTTAGGTTTGTTCTATTAAGTTGTGTTTGTTGGTATAAACTTTGGACATGTAGTCATAAATGATTTTAAAATCTTTGTCAACTCTTCTGCACGTTTCAGACACAAAATGTGCAAAATGTTGAGGCCTCTGACAATAGCATATGGGACAGTTTCTTCAAATCATCCCATTGATGAATAGAATAATTCTAGCCCTGGTTTAAGATCTGAGGTGGTTTCTACCAATTAGATCAAACACCTGCAATCAAAACTTCCGAAGAACTTACTTTACTTCCAATGAGCTGCAATGATGTCTGTACTGCCAGCTAGTTCTGTTTACTTCAAGTTTGGACTGCCATACATATAGTTATGTAATGAAGAGCACTGGAGAGATTGTGCCTCGTAGCTCCAAGATTTGACAGAAAACATATCTTTTAGGCAAATTATAGAATATCAATTGTGATTGTGTGTTCGTGATACCTCTAGAACTACTTGTTTTTCATGTGAGTTTTCTCGATGTCTTCTGTGAAATATTCCTAAATTCATACTCTCTCTTTTTGGGAGAGGTATACTTTTTCAATGATATTGAGTATTCTACAGATTTCCAGTAATTTTAAGGTTTTGCTGATGTAGCTCTTTCTCTACCTTCTAAAACTCTCTAAAAATGAAGCTGGAATCTGCTGAGAAGAAGTGTGAAGAGTTATTGGTATGCGTTAAAGTTTTGAATAAATTATTTTCACCAGCATGTGTGTGTGTGTGTGTGTTTTTGAAGCCCAATTATATGTTTATTTACTTAATTAGTTGTCTTTGTACTTGTGTGTCCTTCATTGACAAAACGATACCAAAGAAAGAAGGGAAAAGAGTGGCGCAAGATTTCTCATATCCCTCGCATACATATGGATGTCGAAGTCCTTACATGAGCTACATTTCCAATGTGACAAATGTACCTAACTTTTTAGAGCTTTTTAAAGTCAGGTACTTTGTCCTACTCAACCCGTTTCAATTTGATTTTATTTATATTTTTTTATAAGTTTATATTTGGGTAAATATATCTGAAAATGTTAATACTTGACAAAGGATTGGCTGAAGAATGGTCAATGGTGCCAAAATCAGTTTCTGCCTTAAACTCAAGTACATGCTGGCCAGAGGGATAGGCTGCTTAGTGCTTGCCTCCCTTTCTTTGCTGAGCATAGATGTGTATTGTCCTCTGTTGAAGGAATGACGCTGTAAGAAGAAGGTAAAAGAACACTGAGACATTGGTGACTGAGACATAGATTGATGAAGGCCGAGATTGCTTAAGTCTGTTCCTTGAAGGATGAAGGCCAATCTTGAGGTTCTCTCATGTCAGTACCAGAAATTACTAATATGTTTTCTTCAACAAGAAAGGTGAGTGGTTGTCTGGTTTGTTCAATTTATTTATGTTTCTCGGTATAAGCTTTTCACTTCCAACGAATGATTATTTTTAAAATCTTTGTAAAGTCTTTCACAGGTTTTTAGACACAAAACACCAAGAAGTTTGTGGCTTCTATACCAGTCAATTGCTTCACATAATCCGATTTACCAACCTGGTTTAAGATCTGAGATGGTTGCAACAAAGCAAATTAACCTCCTGCAATCAAAACTTCCTAGGAGCTAAATTTACATCAAATGAGTTGCGATGATGTATGTCCTGCCAACATGTTCTGTTTACATCATTTCATATTTAAAACACCTTGTGTAAAGTTCTACAGCAAAGAGTAATGGAGAGAATGGTTACCATGACTCCAATTTTCAACACTTCAATATAATTGACCACGTTTCTTGTAGGCAATTTATAGAATATCAATTGTGATTGCGACATGCCTAGAACTTGATCATTTTCCATGAGTTTGATACGAAGCCTTTCAGAAAAATATCCCTGAATTTGTAGTTTTGTTTTGGTACTCTCCAATGCTATAAAGTATTCAGCTTATTTCTAGTACTTTTGTTCCATGTTTTAAGGATTCTATATTGTGCCCATCTATGATAATTTTGGCAGCTGTCTTGTCAGTTAGATTCATGGGCTTCATTCAGATTTTGATAATGGGAGTGCCTAATTTTTCCTTTGAAATTAATAGGAGTTCAAGATTTGAAAATACTAAGCAGTTTGAAGGCATAGCTGGAAGTGCCAATTTGCTTAGTGAATTGATTTTCAAATTTCAATACAACCGTGTTTTAAAGATCATAATGAGATCAAAGTACTTTGTTTTACAGAAATCGAAGGGACAATGAAGTAGGAGTTATCCAATTCAGGTTGCAAGTGAGAGACATTTGGGTCATTCTTCTCAAATATAAGAATGTTAAGTAGTCCTTTTAAAAGAACTTCAAATCTCTTGCTGTAAAACTTCATCCCTCTTTCTTTCTTTAGTTTTATTGCAACATCATCATTTAAGATTAGTTGCAAATCTTTGCTAGTTGTAAACCATATTTATAGTATGTTAATTAAAGAAGAATTTTATAAAATTGCATCAAGCAATAAAAAAGCAAGTTTGTACAGTAGCATTGTCTAAATTATACCTAAATTATACAAAAGCTCCACATCAGAAGGTGGAGAATCAAAGAGGACAGGGTGCTATTTTTGGCTTTTCTCTTCCTAACTCCAGAGTCCAGACGGCTCAAAAGGCTCAGCAAGTCACTGCTCTTGACCTGACGTTTGCTGTCCTCACCAATAGGAGCTCCCCAACTTCCTTTTTTTACATCAGTAATTTTATATTGACTTATGCTGAGACAATGGTGATTGAGACACAGGAGGGAAAGCTGGTTGCTGGCCTAAGATTGCTCAAGTCTTGTTCCTTGAAGGATGAAGGCTAATCTTGATGCTCTCTCATGTCAGTACCAGAAATTACTACTATGTTTCTCCAACAGAAAGGTGAGTGGTTGTCTGGTTTGTTCAATTTTTTATTTTTATGTTTCTTGCCATAAGCTTTTGATATTCAACGAATGATTATTTTTAAAATCTGTGCAGACTCTTTCACAGGTTTCAGACACAAAATACCAACATGTTTGTGGGTTCTATACCAGGCAGTTGTTTCACATAATCCTGTTAAAAATCAAGCACTGCCTCTCTCTCTCTAGAATCTTCTCTAGAGTTTTCTAGAAATTTCTCTCTTTAGATTTCTAGAAATTTCTATAAGTCTCTCTAGAAGCTTCTCTCTAGAGCTTTCTAGAGGTTTCTCTTACTCTCTAGAAATTTCTAGAACCCTCTCTAGAAATTTCTTTATCTCTCTAGAAGTCTCTGCAAGATACCACTATCTAGAGACTTCCATACACAAAAATGTCCTAGAAGCTTGGTGAAGAGTTGATTTTGCCATTATACAAGAATTGCCTAGAAACTCTCAAGCTAGTATAAATAGAGAGCAATGGATCCCATTTTGTAGTGTAAAGTGAAGTGAAGTAGTGTGAAGCTAAGTAAAGCAAAGAGTAAAGTCCTAGTGTGAGTGCTTAGGTGTCTAAGAGTGAGGTGTGTATAAGTGGTCTTATATAAGAGTGAATGTGTTGTAAACTGGTGTATTTAAGTGAACATAAATATTTGTAAAGTGTTTCTTAGTGAGTTTATTCACTTTAAACTCAACAAATCCAACTTACCAGCCTGGTTTAAGATCTGAGATGGTTGCAACAAACCAAATTAACGTCCTGCAATCAAAACTTCCAAAGACATCAAATGAATTGCAATGATGTATGTCCTGCCAACATGTTCTGTTTACAATCATTTCATGTTTAAAACTACTTGTGTAATGTTCTACAGTGAAGAGCAATGGACAGAATGGTGCCCCGTGACTAATTTTCAGCAAACGTTTATTGTAGGCAATTACAGATAACAAATGTGATTGTAACATATCTAGAACTTGATAATTTTCCATGAGTTTGCTATGCGTCTTCCAAAAAATATTCCTGTTTTGTATTTATTTTATTTTATTTGGTACTCTCCATTTCTATCAAATCTTTGCCTGCTTGGTAATGAGATAATTTGCTCAATCAGCCTTTGACTTGAGCAAATCAAATGCCTTACACTCTTCAAGCTCTTGAAACATAGTCTTAAGATGATGAAAGCACCCCTTAGCTGCTCTCATGTCTCTCTCAAATGACTCACCCGTAAAAATTGGATGTGGAGTGTTGGAGAAAAGTTCCTTGAAGGGAAAGCGGTCTTTAACAAATTTTGGTTTATCTTCATTCTCTGCACAAGAAGCCAAGAATTGCTCCCAGCATGAGTATACATGAAGCAACCATGTCCAAGAAGATAGCATGCAGGTGCATCCCTCTGTTACAATAAACAGAAACACGCATTAAAAACTATCATACAAGTAGCCAAAGAAGCTTACAAACTAAAAGCTTAACTACTGGACAAGCATAATTCATTTTACAACTGAAGGGGAAAGGTGAAGTTGTCATCTTGAAGTGATAACCCATCCCCACCTGCATTATCTTCTCTAAAAGGCCATTCAAAGCCTGATTTGAATGATTGATAATTAACGTTCGCTGAAAAGGACAATTGGAATAAAGAACATTAAGGATTTGCACAGAAGTTGAACAAATTAGCTCCAACATAGAGCTGGAAGCCTAATTAGGCACATGAGATATGCTAGTCTCTGTACCTTCTTCATTGGCTATAATATGAAAGGGTATTCAAAATGGTTACATGCATAATATCATCCAGTGAAATTAGCATATGAAACATTCACAATACCAGCCACAATGACTTCAAACCTTAACATGAAAATCCATTGAGTATCCTTTATGTTTCAAATATTGTTTAAGATCCCGTGTGAATAATAATTCGGAATTAATAAATTTAAGATTAATCACATACTCTTAACCATCTGGCGCCTTGAGAAACTGGTTTGCTAAAACATACATGGATATAGTATTTTAGTTTGACTGATTATCTATATATAAATTAAAGCAGAAGACGTTGTCGAATGTCTGTCATTTGGCATGTATGACAACGTCTTCTGCATGACACTTGACATCTTAGTTGGATAGATATAGCCACATAAGTGTCACGTGTCTATATTTATGTATATAATAACTATAAATAAATGGCAAAAAGTGCACCACCTTTACAATAACTAATTAATGGTGTATTTATTATAAATTTTCAATCAATTTTGACCTTTCATTTTCCAGCATCTATGTGTTAATTTGTCTTCAAATTTCTCTTTTCATAATATATATGTATATATAATCAATTTTGACCTTCATTTAAAAAAATCCCACCACTATTTATGTGTTTCACCTACAAATACTATTAGCTCATTTATTTTTACCTTTGTTTTTTGGTTACACTACTTTGTCTTATTGATATATATATATATAAAACTGCCACTCCAAAACGACGTCGTTTTCTTTGTTTTACGTTAAAATAATAAAAATCAAATGACAAATGGCCTTCTTTGGTTCAACGCTCCATTTTTTCAGGTGAGTGATTTTTTATGTTGGTTTTGGGGTGTGGGTCAATGGTTTTTGGTTTGGGTTTTATGGGTTTCAGGTGAGTGGTTTCTTATTTGGATTTTCTGATCTGGTTTGGGAGTTTGAATTGTGAGAGGTTCAATATTGGCAAATGTCTCCTTGGATTGAACTAGAAGCTTTGAATTTGCTGGGTTCACCAAGTGTTCGAAAAAAGTCCTTAGAAGCTTCAATTTGCTATTCTGGAAATTTGAATTGGGGTTTCGAATTGCTAATTTGAATCGCTTACTAGAGCATTCATACTTGATCGAAGCTTTATGTTTGTTAAAACCGTGAAGCTGGCCTTCTATTCTTTCATCAATAAATCATTGACAATATATATGATGATGTCCAAAGTCAGTTGGATCAAAAACAAGGCTGCATACATATTTGACTTTGAAGACAAATCAAAGTCACCAAATTAATGTGCACTTTGTTGTGCATGCAAAAGAGTCCCAGTTGCAAACCAATTTTTGACAAAACTGCACACTCTATTGCGTTAGTTTTCTTTCATTTTTCTGATTTTCTGATAATATTTGGGTGGCCTGTAGAGGAGAGATACCGTGGGCAAGGTGATCCGGTGAGAGAAGAAGGAGAGGAGTGTTTTCTTTTTTTATTCTGTTATAATTTTATTTATTTATTTATTATTATTTTTTTTAACATGCGAATAACGGAAGCAAACAAGAATAACCACAGGTGGACAGAGTGTCAATTTCTAAATCACGAGTAAATAACTTGTAAATAAACCAAATCACAGGTGGCTAAACTGTATTTTCCCCTATTACTTACTACAACAAAAAGTAATAGCCTATGAGCGTACAACCTCATTTGCATCTCTTCTCACTCAACTAAAAGCAATTGTCCACTTGATATATTCGAGTGAATCATTTAAGGCTTTAAAAAAGGCTTTCGTATCTCCTTCAACTATAATCCCTTATGAAACGTGGTCTTTTGCCCGCACTTTAATCACTTTTCCAACTTCATCTTGAGCAACTACTAACCTTGTCTTGTACTTTAAGTTTATGAAAAATTTGGTTTGCTAAAAGATACAACTATTATATGTCAAAACATTTGATTAACAATAATACTACTAACATAATAAATTTTATAACTGTTGAGGTAGTAAATTGTGATGAATGCAAATATCATCTCACATAGGATCACCATTAATATCATTTTTATTGTACACTAATCACAATTTGTCACCTTACAATTGTGAAATTTGTTGTGGATTGTATTGATACTTTAGACGTACTTTTGTTTACAAAAGGACAAAAATAGAGTAGACATCTTGAGTCAGAATTCTCCCTAATGAAGCCTTTATCTCCCATTCATGAACCTAAGAGCCCCTCTTGGAAAAGGAAAATGATGCTCTCCATTTCAAAATCCTTCTATTTGGTTATTTCATGGTTCAGATTAAATATTTCAGATTTTAATCTATCATGTTATTTAAAATTTTAAATGATGTCGTAGTGTGTATACTATTAGATTAAAGAAATAAAATTTGAACCATAAATTGGACAAATGAAATAATTAGAAAAATGGGAGGGAAATTACTTGAACATATTCATCATATTCACATTAACGCTCAATCAATTAATTAGATTGAACAAGAGTTCAAATTTTTGTGATTTTGCCACTAAAACCCCCAATAAAGTATAAATTCTTCCTAAGCAAATATCATTTGATGGCCTATGCAACGGAGAAGGGCTTGATTGTTTAAGAGGTGCAAGTCTCCTTTGAACTTTGAGTTGGTATAGCATAGCAAGCTCATAACGTATATAATTTTTCAAAATTATTTTGATTTTGCTAGTCCACAAGACATACCAAATTTCACAATCTCTCATACTATTGTTCTATTGTTGAGATTTGGTGTTCTGATAATCTGATTGCTGTTAATAAAGGTGCGAGTGTCCTTTATAAAGTTGGTAGCATAGTGCAGCTCATAACGTATATAATTTTTCAAAATTATTTTGCTTTTACTAGTACACAAAAAATAATAAAAAATTTCTGTACTATTGTTCTATTGTTGAGATATTGTCATATTGTGTATATTGTGTTCTGATTGTGGTTAAGAGTATTCATAGTAGGGTGAATAAACCGTATAAAACACCCGAATATAGCAAAAATTTGGGAAAATCGCACCACTGCAGTCTCCCAAAACGAGTGAAATACAGAAGCTGATGAACAGTTACTCCCTAAGTTGGAGGAGTAACTGTTCATCCGCTTAACTATTAAATAATCATATTTTCTCTCTCTTTCACTCTGTCTCCCTCGCCAAGAATAACGGAAACAACAACAACAACAAAAACAAAAACAACAAAGGTGAGAAAGAATGAAGAGAAAAGAAAAGGAGAAAAGAAAAAAGAAAAAAGAAAATGAGAAAAAGAAATACTAACAGAGGTGAAGTAGCAGTAGCAGCATCAAACTGTTTGATGATGGTGAGAGTGGCAGTAAAGATGGAGGCTCAAAATGAAAAATAAAATAAAATAAAAATAAGCACTGTTGAAGAGAAAAAAGAAAATGAGAGAAAAGAAAGAAAGAAAGAAAGAAAAAAAGAAAGGAAATGAGGAGGGGGACGAACTGGGGAGGAAATGAGAGAAAAGAAAGAAAGAAAGGAAAGAGGAGGGGGATGAACTGGGGACGAACTGAGAGAAAAGAAAGAAAAAAAAGAAAGGAAATGAGGAGGGGGATGTACTGGGCAGGAAATGAGAGAAAAGGGAGGGAGTACGTGGGTGGTGGGGAAAAAAAGAAAATAAAATAAAAATAAAAAATAAGGAGTAGATGTACGTGGGTGGTGGGAAAAAAAGAATAGAGGGAAGGGATATAAAGCAGGTAGAGAGGAAGAGTGAGGAGGAAAATATGAAAGGTAGGTATTTTGAGAGTTGTGAAAGAAAAAATAAATAAAAATAAAATAATAAAAATATGTTAAAAAATTGAATAATAAAGTTTAAATAAGGAGTTCGATGTAATTATGTTTTAATTAAACAAAAAAGTGAGTTTTTTAGAACTCATTTAACCAAAAAAAAAGAAAAAGAGATTACTATAAATGCTCTAATAAACACATATAAGTTGATTCTATTTTCATCACAATTTATAATAATAGTCATCGAAAAAAAATATATAAAAAAGAAAGAGATTACTATAAATGCTCTAATAAACACATATAAGTTGATTCTATTTTCATCACAATTTATAATAATAGTCATCGAAAAAAAAATTATAAAATTAATTGTGCGTTTAGCATTCTGTTGCTAGTCAGCTAAATCATTTCATTGGCCGACAAAAAGATGAATTATCAAAGTCACTTTGTCAAAAGTAAAATGCTTTACACCTGTTGCTAGTCAGCAAAATCATTTCACTGGCCGACAAAGTTGAATTATCAAATTCCACTTTGTCAAAAGTAAAATGATTAAAGCTGGTCTCAGGTAAATTAGATTGTCTTTTCCTATACAACTTTGCCAAGCAACTTCCATTCGATTTTTAATTTTGGGTAGACTTGACATAAAGTTACAAACATCAAAAGAAAAGACGCCCCAATGCGAACCGAAATAATGGTTTGAGTGTGACAACCACTATTAATTCTACTTGTTGATTAAGATGATGTTTGTAAATGATGGATGTGTAAAATTCATTAACCAGTGATAAGAGTTTTAGTTAAACTCTATGAAATAAACTTTTTTGATTGTTTTTAGCATTAGCTCTATGAAATTATGATGCGTAAAAATGGTATTTAAAAAATTAATAAAATATATAAATGATGATGTGAACAATTGTGACAGAATCATAAAAAATTCCAACATCTTAGGTTTTATATATTATATAAATATAAATTAATTGATGATAGGTTGAGAGTCTTGGGACAGAATTCATATGTAAAAATGAACATTTTCAAAGTTAAGGGACGAAAAACGAATTTTTAAAGTTTAGGGACGAAAAACGAACTTCATGCAAGTTTGGGACGAAAACAATGTTTTGCCAAAAATTTAAAAAATAAGGAAAAAAAAAAGAATTAATTTATTATAAATAAAAAATTAAAAAAAAAAAAAAAAAAACTCAGCAACGGGACTCACTGTAGAAAATTAATAAAAAAATGAAAACAGTCGAGAGTCTATGTGGGAAATTAAATATATACTAAGAAAAAATGAAAAAAGACTCCCGAGGTCAGAGTCTTTGTAGGTAAAAAGAATAACTAAAAACAAATGAAAAGCAGTCATTATAAAAATTTTTTTTTTTTTTTAAATGCCAAATTATACTCTCTAAGTTTAGTTAAATTTCAATTCGATCCTCTAAGTTTTGACCGTTCCAATTTAGTCTTTCAAGTTTGATTCGGTTTTAATTTAATTCTCTATGTTTTGATCATTTTAATTTAGTCTTCTAAATTGTTTTCGCTTCAATTTAATCATTTAAGTTTGATTTCGTTTCAAACTGTCTGAGAGAAATTATCCTACTTTAACAATCTTTTGATACGAAACCAAATTTAGAGGGCTAAATTGAAACGAAATCAAACTTAGAGTATTGAATTGAAACCAAACTAAATTTAGAGAACTAAATTGAAATGGTCAAAACTTAAAGAAATAAATTGAAAATTGGCCAAACTTAGAATACTAAATTAAAACGTTCAAAACTTAAAGAAATTTAACTAAATTTAGAGGGTGTAATTTATAATTTGACCAAAAAAATAAAAGACCCCGGGAACACCTCAACATCTTGGATGCCATCTTATATAGGCTTAAGGAAAGCTTCAACAATGGCAATAGCAGACTTAATAGGGAAGAAAAAATTTCTACCTCACTAAGCATATTGATACCTTTCTTTTTCTTAGACGAACTAGAATGATTTTTTAAGTCTCCTGTTACTTTTTTCACAGTTGAATTTACCACATTTTTTTTTTTTTTAATCCAAGTTGAATTTACCACATGGTAGGCCGCACAGGGAAGCGAATATTGCTCTTCAAACTTGACCCTTCGTACTTTATGTCTTTATCGTACCCACTGTCACTTAAGAGTTAAGACTCCTGCAGACCTGCCAAAGGCATTTTGGCCCTCAGATTCATTTTAGACAAATTTTAGAATATGGGTTCATCCTTGGCATTCTCATTTGGCAAAGAAAAAAAAGACCACTTGGATATCGTATTCACCCAATTAGGCTTATATTAGACTAATTTTGTAGAAAATAATTAAATTTGGTACCAAGTGCTCTAAAAAAACTAACTGTGACATTGAAAGCACAAAAAGCTCTTTGGGCTATTTGGACTGAGAAACAAGTTTGCAAAAACATGCACCTAATATTTTAGTTGGATTGATTAAATAATAATAGTTGAATACAAGAGTGATTATTCAGTAGTTTAGGACTACAAATAAATGTGTAGGTTCTCTTCTTATATGAATAGTGGGCCCACTACATGAATGGAGGATCCCACAAATTCAATTTATGGTAGAACTCATCACTCTATGAGAGGAAGGATAATGCATTTATTTATAGTACATGACTACTGAATAATTTTCTTGAATACTATGAGTTAGCATTCCCACTCAAAACTCATCGCTCTCATGGATTGAATTTAAAACCTCCTTTTAGAAAAGGGGTTGAGATACTATCTGAACTACAATAATCATATTCAACTTAATACTGAATTTAATAATTAAATTGATCAAAAGTTCAAATTTTTTAGGATTTTCTACTCAAACCCCAAAGATTTAAAATTCTTTGTAATAAAAATTCCTTAGAAGGTCTATTCAGTGGACAACAAAAGACCTTAATGTTTTTATTTTTTTTAATAGTTACGATAGTATTTGAATTTATGGTATTCACTTCATGATGATTGCTATTACCAACACTAATCGGAATTCTAACACACTTCAGCCTATCACTATTTACAGATTTATTAATTCTTCACTCTAATGTCTCAGTCCATTTATGTCAAATCGTCAATGACCGTGTGGGATCCACCACAACGCGTAATTGACCAACCCCATTGAATCACACTGAATGCTAAAATACTTCTCAGCCACATGCCCACACATGCTTAAAAAAATATCAAGGAGAATACTTCCCAAATTATTTTAGAAATCCATAGTGGTAAAAGACCTCGCTGCCAGTCACGCTTAAAAAACAAGACCTGCAAGTGCAAAACACTTTTCACATAACACATTCACTCTCTCTCTCTCTCTCTCCTTTGGTTCTCTTTGCATTCTCTTGCCTTTGTTTCCATAAGTGAAAACCAATCTCTTCTAGTTTTCTGCCTAAATTACAATCACTTCCCTTCACTTTTTTATTTACCTGTTCTACGTACCAAGAAGAAAGCATGGCCTTGAAATTCGTTGGCCAAGAAATTGCCTCTGCTGTCATTGGGCTGGTGGTTGAAAAAGTGCCTTCCGTCCTTAACTATTTCAAAGGAAAGAAGCTCAATGATGAATCGCTACAGAAGTTGAAGATAATGCTGATATCTGCTAATGCAGTGCTCATTGATGCGGAGGTGAAGGAGATCACCAACCCAGCTGTGAAAGAGTGGCTGGACGAGCTTAAAGATGCTGTTTATGATGCGGAGGACCTCTTCGATGAGATTGCCACTGAAGCCTTGAGATGCAAGATAGAAGCTGAATCACAAACCGGCAAACGTAAGTATTCTGACTTTGTTAATTCATTTGATGAAGGATTAGAATCAGATTTAGAAAAGATTCTACATAAATTAGAATATATTACACAACAAAAAGACGTCCTTGGTCTGAAAGAGGTCGCTGGTGAAGTACCATTACCATCATCACGATTAACAACTTCTTGCCCAGAAAAATGTGTGTATGGTAGAGATCTTGATAGGGAGGTGATATTTAAGATGCTGCAATCAGATGATGCAGGTGGTGATGAGATATGCGTTGTTCCTATTGTGGGCATGGGTGGGATTGGTAAAACAACCCTAGCTCGGCTTCTATACAATGACAGCCGAGTAAACGAGACTTTTGATCTCAAAGCATGGGTTTGCGTTTCTGAAAATTTTGATAGTTTTAAGATATTAAAAACTATTCTTGAGGGGGTCACTAAGAAAACTTGTGACTTTCAAAGCTTGGATTTGTTGCAATCTGAAATTAGAGATGCTTTGAAGGGGAAGAAACTTTTTCTCATTTTAGACGATGTTTGGAATGAGAATTATAATGATTGGGAAGAGTTACTTAATGTTTTTAAATGTGGGGCACAAAAAATTAAGATCATTGTTACGACACGCAACGAAAATGTTGCATCAAAAGTATGCACTACTCCAACTCAACATCATCGTCTAAAAGAATTGTCAAATGATGAATGTTGGGTTTTGTTCACACAACATGCGTTTGGAAATAGAGAGTCTTGTGAATTTCCGCACCTAGAGGCAATTGGTAAAATGATTGTTCAGAAGTGTAGAGGCTTGCCTTTAACTATAAAAACAATTGGGGGTTCGTTGCGTTCAAATCTAGACCTAACACATTGGGAAAAGATTTTGAAGAATCATTTATGGGATTTACCAGAAGCCAAAAGTAATATCCTTCCAGCTTTAAGATTGAGCTATTATTACCTCCCATCACATTTGAAGCGATGTTTTGCTTATTGCTCAATTTTCCCAAAGAATTATGAATTAGAGAAAGACAATTTGATCTTGTTGTGGATGGCAGAAGATTTATTGCAAAAACCCAAAGAAGATGGGAGTATGGAATTTGAAGAAATAGGTGAAGAATACTTTAATGATCTAGTATCAAGGTCATTTTTTCAACGATCGAATAAGTATAAACCACATTTCGTAATGCATGATCTTATTAATGACTTGGCAAAATTTATATCTGGGAAATTTTGTTTTAGACCAAAGAATAATTATGAGTCCCAAGAAATAACAAGAAAGACACGTCATTTGTCATATTATGATGTTGAATTTGATGCCTCTAAGAATCTTGAGATCCCTTATGAAGCTAAGGGTTTGCGAACCTTCATTGGGGGAGACGAGCTATTTTATTCGTGGCATAATAATGGCAACATAGGGAAGATGATAGATGAATTGGTGCAGGCATTTAAGTGCTTACGGGTGTTATCATTGTCTAATATAAGCGAGTTGCCTGATTCTGTTGGTGCTTTGAAACATTTACGTTATTTGGATATTGGTGACACTGAAATCAAACACTTGCCCGATTCTTTATGTAGCTTGTATAATTTGCTAGTCTTGATATTGTCGCCATACATCACCAAGTTGCCTACCCACATGTGTAAACTAATCAACCTGCGCCACTTGGATATTGATACTTATGAAGTCAAATTGGAAGAAATGCCACCACAAATGGGTAAATTGAAAAATCTCAGAAAATTACCTTTTTTTATTGTGGGCAAAAATGGTGGGTATAACGCTAGAGAGTTGGGGGAGCTACTGCGGCAGCTTTCTGGAAAATTGATTATATCGAACTTGGAATACGTTCATTGCACCAAAGATGCTACAGAGGTAATGTTAAAGGATAAACAAGATCTATCCGAGCTGGAGTTGAAATGGAAATATGATCATGACACCGACGATTCAGAAAAGGAACGAAATGTGCTTGAGCAGTTGTGTCCTCCTAAAAGCTTGGAATCTCTCACCATTGTAAATTATATGGGCACAAAATTTCCAAATTGGTTAGGAGATCCTTCATTCCGCAATATGGTGTCCATAGTGCTTAAGGGTTGTAAGTATTGCTTCTTCTGGC
>OU015762.1:15236535-15264091 GCA_907173295.1 Fagus sylvatica | reverse complement strand
ATTTTACGTCCACGCGAATAAACAGTTGACAAGTGGTCATTACTATCCATCACTTGAAAGTATTTATATAAATGGTGATTGCCATCATTCACTCTGGTCTTTTCCATTAGAGTTATTCCCGAAGCTCAAATCTATCTGCGTAGATAACTGTGAAAATCTCAACTCCTTTTCGGCATCAGAGGGATGTCATCCGAATCTTACTTCTCTCATTATCCATAATTGCCCTAATTTTGTATCCTTTCTTAGTGAAGTAACATACGCCCCAAATTTGACAAAGGTTTCGGTCTCGAACTGCGAAAAGTTAAAGTCACTGCCTGAAGGGATGCACGCCCTCCTCCCAGCTCTTGTGACTTTGAGATTAGTAGGATGTCCAGAACTGGAATCATTTCCCGAAGAAGGTTTGCCTTCCAATTTAGAAAGACTTGACATCTTGGACTGCGACAAACTCTTTTCTCGTCGCAGGGAGTGGAGATGGCACTCTCTCAAAAAACTCAGAGAATTCAGAGTTGAAAGCCACTGTGAAGAATCAGGGAACTTTCCAGAGGAGGTGTGGCTGCCCTCCACTCTTACCCATTTTGAGATCTCTTCTTTTCGAAATCTGAAATCACTCAATGGTAAGGGGTTTCAACACCTCACCTCTCTTAAAAGGTTGTGGCTTAATCACTGCGTTAAGCTCCAGTGCTTACCAGAAGAAGGCTTGCCCACCTCTCTCTCTGTGCTAACAATCTTTAAATGCCCTTTGTTGGAAAAATGGTATGAAGAAGAGAAAGGGGAAGACTGGGACAAGATTGCTGCCATCCCCTCCATAGTGATTAATAACAGAAAGATCAGAAATCCAAGTTGTGGAACGCTTCTGCGCCGGGTACTTATTCTACACTAATATTAACTTTCTATTTCATCTATTTTTGTTTTTATGAGAAGCTTGAAAGTACGATTATACAATAAATATGGGAAAAATTCATTTTCTAATTAATAACTTGTTCTTGAAAAAAGAAAAAAAGATGAGCCTACTAACAAACAACTAACTCAAACTACCAATAAACCTGTTTAATTAATAGAGAAAAAAAAATTCTTCAAATTATTTTAATGAAATTTTAGAAGATAAAATAAGCAATGGATATTAGCTACAGATTTCTATGTTACTGGATTTTTTTCATGATAATGTATAGTTGTAAAAACAATAAAAATTGGTTTTGTAATAATTTATTTAGGGTATGTCATTTGTTTATAAAGGCTTAATCATAAGCTCTACATAATAAATTTTAAATTAGAGAAAAACTTCAAAACATCCAGAACAACTTTTAGTGGTACAAATATTTTTGCACACCTATGCAAGAAACACTGATAAATGTTTTCAACCAGAGGCTTTGGTTCTCAAGATATATATATATATATATATAGAGAGAGAGAGAGAGAGGAAGCACTAGATCATGCTACAGTTGACATTAACTTTTATGAACTAGGTGATTTTCAACATGGCAATATATGCTCATCTCACTGCCTTTTCTTTTGCAGTGGTCCATTTAGTTATCAATAACAAGTGCCTCACACACCTGCTGTCAATTTCATGCCACTGCTTGCTGCTGGTCCTTCTGCATCTTGTATGCACTCCTAAATGTCTGATATGTTTTCAAGTGACTGCAAAAGCTCATCTTTTTGAAATAAATAAATAAAAGACTCCTTTACTCTCATTCTTGCTGGAGCTGCTCTTGCCTCATTATACATTTACTGCATTTCTACCTTGGAATTTTGAAGTACAAGACAGACTTTTGAGGGAATGATTACCTAAGGTAGTGCAATTTTTCCCACATATGTATTTCATGATTAACACATTTATTTTATGAAAGTAATATGGGATTTGACTTGGGCAATATGGCATGCTATTTAAGCTCAGGTAGACACTGGGGCAGTTGAAAGCTAATGCTGCTTCAATACCTTTTAATAGCAGCTGAAACTCACTGATAGTGTGCAGAGAGGGACTTGCTCAGACTGTCTCTCTTTGAGATTTTGGAATTGGTGGTGGATGGGAAGATTTGAAGTCCTCTCCAGTGGACAGGTTGCTGCTTTTGGTTTCTTCTTCTCTTCCTAACTAGAGAGAGCTCAAAAGGTTCAGCACATTACTGCTCTTGGTGTCCTCACCAGTTGGGGCTGTCAAACTCCCTATCTTACCAACAAGAATTTTATATTGTCCTTTGGTGCAAGAATGGTGCCTGAGGCAGGAGGCACTCTCATGTGCTTGTTCCATGACAGATCATTGATCAAGGCCAATCTTGAGGCACTCTCATGTCATTATCAGCAATCACTAATACGCTTTTTGAAGCCGGAGATGCTATGTGGTTGTTAGGTTCGTTCTATTAACTTGTGTTTGTCAATATAAACTTTCAATAGTCATAAATAATTTTTAAATCTTGTCAACACTTCTGCAGGTTTCAGACTCAAAATGCTGAGGCCTCAGACAATAGTAGATGGGAGGGACAATTTCTTCAAATCATTCCATTGATGAATAGAATCATTCTAGCCCAGGTATAAGATCTGAGGTGGTTGCTACCAATTAAATCAACCATCTGCAATCAAAACTTCCAAATAAATAAGTGCTGAGAAGACGTGGGAGGAGTTATCAACCAGGACTGCCTCCTAAATGCTGAGAAGATGTGGGAAGAGTTATCGGTATTCGTAAAAGTTTTGAATAAATCGTTTTCACTATCATGTGTGTGTGTGTGTTTCAAGGCCAATTATATGTTTATTGAATTAATTTGTTATTTTGTACTTGTATGTCCTTCATTGACAAAATGATACCAAAGATAGAAGGGAAAAGAGTGGTGCAAGATTTCTCAGATAAAAAAGTCATTACGTGAGCTACAATTGCAACGTGACAAATTTACCTAACTTTTTAGAACGTTTTACTTTTAACTCAGGTACTTTGTGCTACTCAACCCGTTTCAGTTTAATTTTCTCTATATTTATTTATGGGTTTATTTTTGGGTAAATATATCTGAAAAATGTTAATACCTAATAAAGGATTGGCTGAAGAATGTTCAATGGTGCCACAATCAGTTTATGCCTTCAGTTTAAGTACATACTGGCCAGAAGAACAGGCTGCTTACTGCCCTTTCTTTCCTGAGCATTGATGAGTATTATCCTCTGTTGAAGGAATGATACTGTAAGAAGAAAGTAAATGAATGGTGCAAGATTGCTCACCTCCGCATTGTTTTGAATGATAATGAAGTGATTATATGAACCAAAAGTGTAGACCGTGTCCTAATCCCCTGTTTTCTTCATTCACATGGCAGCAACTTAATATTGCAGTTAGGTACGTACTTGTTCTACAGAAACCAGTTACTTGTCAAATTGATTTTAGTACCTTTTTCTATTGGATAATTAAATTTTTAGTCCGTGTTGTGGGTTTGTCAGCTCACTAAAAACAATGTGTTGAATTCAGCTTATCATTTTGAAAATTATTTCCTTGCTTTCAAATTTCAGGGTGACTGCAGCCAACCAACTCGACCTCCTTGTGCACCCAATACTTCCTCTATGTATTTAAACTCATCTTTCGTCAAGATTTCTACAAACAGCTATACTACCTCATCTGTTTTCTTAAAGATTTTTACACGGAAGTTTCCTATGCTTTTGCTGGAACCTGAGCATGTATTGTTTTCTCTTTTCCGATAACCAAAAGTTATATCCTTCCAGCTTTAAGATTAAGCTATCACTAGACTATAACCCGCGTAATGCACGGCTCTTTTTTATTGTTTTTCTATAAATATATTCCTAACAAAGCAACTTAACCAAGAAGAGGGAAGAAATAATAACAATAATGAAAAGGAAAAAAAAAATAAGAAAGAAAAGAAAAGCGTATAATAGAAAATGTAAATATTTTTTTTTTTTTGCGCTTAAAAATAGAAATGATTTTTCTTATATTTCATCAAATGTATTAAACTAAGGCTATAAAGATAACTACCAATAACTTTTTAGCCTAGTTGCATCAATTCCTTTCAATGGGGGTTTATATCTCGGGGTTACATTCACTTAGAAAAAGAAAAAAAAAAAAACTCACTTCACATCTTTTATGAATTTTAATCACTTTGGTGAACCTTAATTGTTACATACAGGGATTCCAAATATTCAGAGGTTCCTTATTTCAATTTGTCACATATTTATCCCATCTATACATTTTTTGACTTTTTTTGTTTCTCTTTTTTTTTTTTTTTTGGGTAATTTCTTGCTTATTAATAATCACAGATCTAGAAACAATATTTGTGACCTTAGAAGTCTATCCTATAACAAATTGGTCGACGAAGATAAAAATGACAATGTCATCTTAAGTCTAATACGTATCTTAGGAAAATTTAACACAGAGAACAAAAATGTTAAGATGTTATTCCTCTGCCCCTAAAACAAATTTACAATTGCCTTTTTTGGTTATCTCTAAATGATAGTTCATTGATGTCCTAAATCTAAGATAATTTGAATGTTGCCTCATCAATTCCAATATGAGTGATGAAATATAATTTATGCTTAACACTTCCCCCCAAAATATATATTAAACATATACTTACCATGCAATTTAGCATATCCAATTGTATAAAAATAAAAAGATCAAGTCAAACTAAATTTTATATGCAATTAGATAGTATCAGAAATTGTAAAAAAAAAAAAAAAAAAAAAGGCATTTTTGGTTGCATAAAATAAAGGATTACAACTTAACCAAGCAAAAATATTTTGAATGTAAAATATACATACGTCGTAAAATTATATTCTAAACGATTTGTGGATCTCGGGAATTGAACTCACACCCTCACAGAAGGGTGAGACTTTTTGGGGAGAAAAATGACCACTGGGCCAAATGTCCAAGTTGTAATTTAAATGCATATTTGAAACAACATATTATAACTATTGTGTTTAAGGATTAAAATAAATGGGTTAAAAAATATATATAAGGTCATTTGACATTTTTGGCAATTTCAAAGTCATGGAATATGAATGATTTGGAAAACTGATTTGCAAATGAGAAATTCAAAATTAATATATATATATATATATATATATATATATATATATATATGAAGAAGAAATTTGAAGGGACATTTTTTATGTTTCAAATAATTAATTGCCATATATATTATATAGATAGATATTGACACATATTAACTCGTGACAATTAAGGAGCAATAATATACACTATTAAAGCTTCATTATTTATAAGTTATTTTATTTTATTTTATTTTTTCCCTTGGTGAAACCACATAATTTTTTAAGTATGAATATAGGAAATTAGTGGAATTAATAGTTCACATTTAATATTGCACATTTAAGGGCATTACTTTTTTCTTTCTTTTTATAATTTATTATAGATAAATGGCAAATACGTGGCAGCATTTATCCAACTAAGCTACCACGTGTCATGCAGAAGACGTTGCCATACATGCCAAATGGCAGATAGATGGCAACGTCTTTTGCTTTAATATATACTAGTCGCATACCCGCGCGATGCGCGAAATATGTAATTATTCTACCGTATAGAGTTCTTATTAACATACGTGGTATATAAGGAACGTATTTCTTCAAAGCTTCAACATGTTAACCTCCATTTCACTTTTACACGCTTTTGTCATGAGCTTTATCCTATATCATTTTTATAGTAGTAGTTATGTTAGTGTGTTATTTTAATTGTTTTGAGTTTAATTAATTTTAACGTGGTAGTTGAGAGGTTTTAAACTGTTCTGTCTAAAGTACATTTTTTTTTTTTTTTTTTGCTAATATTAATTAATAGCATTCTTGTTACTTATTAGGTTTGCCACTACATTCTACTACCAATTAATGAGCATTATTGCCTTAACATACCGTCATCTAAATAAATTTTTTTTTTTGCTTTAATATTAATTAATAGCATTATTGTTACTTATGAGGTTTGCATATTCTACTGCCAATTAATGAGCATTACTAACTTAACATACTGTCATAGATAAACATCAGAATACCAAGAGTTATTGTTTATAATGGAAAAAATAAGCACTTGAATATACTATATTCTTCAAATTTTCAGCATCATGAATTGTATTCTCTATCATTGTTTTGGTAGTAGTTATATCAGTGTGTTATTTCAATTCTATTGAATTTAATGTATTTTAATGTGGTAGCTAAAAGGGTTTTTTAGCTGTTATGTCTAAGTAATAATTTCTTTAGCAAAACACTATCATTGTTGGGGATATATTTTTCCTTTAAATATATCATTTTGTTTTGAAAGATATTATTTTAAATTTATGTTAGTGGATTAAAGAAGTGGCGTAATCTTAGGCTTTTATTTTAAAGGGAATGTGAGGATTTAAAGAATGTTATATGGTAGAGTAACTTAAGAATTCTAGAGGATCTCACTTTTTATATGAATTTAATTTGTAATCAGTTTAATTGATGCTATTATAAGTGATACAACCTTTCGTATATTATTCTACTTTGGTCAATATTTACTTATGTTAAAAATATAAATCATTTTCTAAATATGATATCTTTTGGATAAATAAAATATCTAAATGTCAAATATTCACATTTCCTGCATTTTAGGAATGATATCATACATGTAAATGTCTCCTATAAATAAAAGAAGAAAAAAAAAAAGCAACATGTAAATTATTTTAACCAAAAATAAAAATATGCCAAAATTATTAGAGCATTAAAGAAAGTGATTTACATTCTATACATTTAATTTGGAAGTTTTAAAGTCCATTAAAATGAAGTTAAGATACTCGATTCATATTTTTATTCTTCAAATATTTAAATGTCCAACTACTAATTAGGAATGCTCCATTCAGATTTAAATTCTCCATTTAATGTAATCATTCTAACCGGAAAAAATACAATATCTAAATATATGTATCTCCTCTTTGCAAACCGGTTATATCATTTAAATATTAAATGCTCTATGTCTAATTAGAATACTCCATTCATATTTTAATTCTTCAAATATTTAAATGCCCTACCTCTAATTAGGAATACTCTATCCAGATTTAACTCTCCATTTAATGTAAATCATTTTTACCGGGAAAAAATAAAATAAAATATCTAAATCTCAACATCAACATTTATTCCACATTTACTCCACTCCCTATTTTTCCTCCTTTCAAACCAGTTAAATTTTTCAAATAGCTAAATGCTCTAAGTCAAATTAGAATACTCCATTCATATTTTAATTCTTCAAACATTTAAATGCCCTACGCCTAATTAGGATGCTCTATTCAGATTTAAATTGTCCATTTAATGTAAAATCATTCAAACCGGGAAAAATAAAATATCTTAATGTCAATCAACATTTATTCCACATTTACTCCAAGCCGTTTTTTCCTCCTTGCAAACCGGTTAAATTCTTCAAATATCTAAATACCCACATAAATTTCAAATTTGCAAAGAAAACTCCCAAATTATAATCCCAATGCACAAACCCACCATGAAAATGAATAAAAAAAAAATTAGTCCCACTTTTTTTTTTTTTGGAGTTGAAAGATAGAATTGTTTTGAATGAAAACCAAACAATTACAGGTACAAATGTAATATAAAACAAACAGCAAAGGATAAGCATAACTTCCATTGCTACCCATTCAAAAGTAAAGAAAATGTTTCTAGGATGAACGTGTCATTTTAGGAGACTCCATTCGGTGGATGTAAGTTGGTCCGATTGGCACAATGTAGGTTCAGTTGTTGTTGATCAATAAGCAAGGTCGTGGCTGTGTTAAGAATCTTGGATGGATGAGTTTGGTACTGCTAAAAAACGAACCGGTTTCTTACATTCCATATCGCCCAACACACCATTGACCATTTCTCCAAATCAGACTGAGGATTTTCTTGAGCAATGCTCAATGTGAGATCAAAGAAAGGCTGCTAAACTTTCAAATGCACAAAATCTCAAAGACCAATGTCATTCAATACTAAAGAAAAAATATTAAAAATATTTCAATTTGGATCAAATTACAACCTGCAAGTCTCAAATGGAACCCAAAAAGAATCATAATCCAAGACCCAAAAAGAATTCCAAGACTTTCAAATTTCGAATCTATCAACAATTTTGAAGGCTCACAAGTCAATGCCTACACAGAAACTTAAAAATAAAAAAAAATCAAATTATTTATTCATTGTTCATATGCCTACTCAACCGTGCATAATAACACCCTATACTACCTATAAAAAAAAAGGCAACCACAGAAAATTGTTTAAATAGGAGATTGGGGTGCAATCAATCGGGGAGATAAGGAGGTGGGGGAGATGAAGAGGTGAGGGAGTTCAAGAGGTGAGGTAGAAGAAAATGTGAGGAAGAGGAAAAGCTTATGAAAAGAGAAAGAATTAAATAGAGGTAAATGTTAAAAGGTAAGAGTGAGAAAATTAATTAATTAGAGATATGGGTGAGGGGTAAGGGTGTGGGAGTAGGAGTAGGAAATCTGATGTGGCATCTTTAGGGAGAAAGCTAAAGCTTCACCTATTAGTTTAGATAATAGATATAGATTTCCTCCCATCATATTTGAAGCCATGCTTTGCTTATTGTTCAATTTTTCCAAATGATTGTGAATTTGACAAGAACAAGTTGATCCTGTTGTGGATGGCAGAAGGTTTATTACAAAAACCCAAAGAAAATGGGAGTGTGGAATTTTAAGAAATAGGTGAAGAATACTTTAATGATCTAGTATCAACATCATTTTTCCAACAATCAAATAAGTCTGAATCACATTTTTTAATGCATGATCTTATTAGTGACTTGGCAAAATCTATATCCGGGGAATTTTGTTTTAGGCCAGAGAATGATAAGTCCAATAAAATAACAATAAAGACACCTCATTTGTCATATTATGAAGCTAAATATGATGCCTGTAAGAAATTTGAGATCCCTTATGAAGCTAAGGCTTTGCGAACCTTCTTGGGAGGATACTTGTTATTCCAAAGGTGGCATGAATATGACAACCTAGGGAAGATGATAGATGAATTAGTGCAGGCATTTAAGTGCTTACGGGTGTTATCATTGTCTGGTATAGGCGAGTTGCCTGATTCTGTTGGTGATTTGAAACATTTACGTTATTTGGATATTGGTGACACTGAAATCAAACACTGGCCCGATTCTTTATGTAGCTTGTATAATTTGCAAGTCTTGATATTGCCGAGATGCATCACCAAGTTGCCTACCCACATGTGTAAACTAATCAACTTGCGCCACCTGGATAATACTTCACCCAAATTGGAAGAGATGCCACCACAAATGGGTAAATTGAAAAATCTCAGAAAATTATCTGTTTTTGTTGTCAACAAAAATGGTGGGTCTAACACTGGAGAGTTGGGGGAGCTGCAACAACTTTCTGAAAAATTGTCTATATTAAACTTGGAAAACGTTCATTGCATTAAAGATGCTACAGAGGTAATGTTAAAGGATAAGCAAGATCTATCCGAGTTGGAGTTGAAATGGAAAGATGATCATGACGACGATTCAGAAAAGGAACGAAATGTGCTTGAGCAATTGTGGCCTCCTAAAAACTTGAAATCTCTCACCATTGTAAATTATGCGGGTACAAAATTTCCAAATTGGTTAGGAGATCCTTCATTCCAATATATGGTGTCCATAGTGATTAAGGGTTGTAAGAATTGCTTCTTCTTGACTCCGCTTGGACAGCTACCTTGCCTCAAGAAACTCAAAATTAAAGGTTTTAAGGGAGAAAAAGTGGGTCCTGAGTTCTATGAGAATGATTCTTCTGTGATTGAGCCGCGGTTTAGATCCCTTGAGTATTTAAGCTTTGTGGATATGCAAGAGTGGCAGGAATGGGTTATATTTGATGGTGAAGTTTTCCCTTGTCTTCAAGAGCTTTACATATATGATTGTCCCAAGCTAAGCCGAGGTTTGCCCAATGAACTTCCCTCTTTAACCAAACTTGAAATCAAGAATTGTAGGCAGCTTGTTGCTTCACTTCCTACTTCATGTCATTACTATCCATCACTTGAAAGTATTTATATAAATGGTGATGGCCATCATTCACTCTGGTCTTTTCCATTAGAGTTATTCTCGAAGCTCAAATCTATCAGCATGTGGAACTGTGAAAATCTCAACTCCTTTTCGGCATCGGGATGTCACCCGAATCTTACTTCTCTCACTATCCATAATTGCCCTAATTTTGTATCCTTTTTTAGTGGCGAAAAGTTAAAGTCACTGCCTGAAGGGATGCACGCCCTCCTCCCAGCTCTTGTGACTTTGAGATTAGAACGATGTCCAGAACTGGAATCATTTCCTGAAGAAGGTTTGCCCTCCAATTTAGAAAAACTTGAGATCTTTGACTGCGACAAACTCTTTTCCCGTTGCAGGGAGTGGAGATGGCACTCTCTTACAAAACTCAGAGAATTCATAGTTGGAAGCGACTGTGAAGAATCGGGGAACTTTCCAGAGGAGGCGTGGCTGCCCTCCACTCTTGCCCATTTTGAGATCATATATTCCCGAAAATGGAAATCACTCTCTTCTCGAAAATGGAAATCACTCTCTTAAAAGGTTGGGGCTTGCTTACTGCAATGAGCTCCAGTGCTTACCAGAAGAAGGCTTGCCCTATGTTGGAAAAAAGGTGTGAAGAAGAGAAAGGGGAAGACTGGGACAAGATTGCTGCCATCCCCTACATATGGATTAAAAACAGAGAGATCAGATCTCCAAGTGGTGGAACGCTTCTGCCCCAGGTACTTATTCTACACTAATAATAACTTTCTATTTCATCTATTTCTTTATGAGAAGCTTGAAAGTACGATTATACAACAAATATGGGAAAAATTCATTTTCCGATTAATAACATGTTCTTGAAAAAAGAATAAAATATGGGCCTACTAACAAACATCTAACTCAAACTACCAATAAACCTGTTTAATTAATAGAGAAAAAAAAAATTCTTCAAATTATTTTAATGAAGTTTTAAAAGATTAAATAAGCAATGGATATTAGCTATAAATTTCTATGTTATTGGATTTTTTCATGATAATGTATAGTTGTAAAAACAATAAAAATTGGTTTTGTAATAATTTATTTGGGGTATGCCCAAAAGTTTATAAAGGCTTAATCATAAGCTCTACATAATAAATTTTAAATTAGAGAAAAACTTCAAAACATCCAGAACAACTTTCAGTAGTAAAAATATTTTTGCACACCTATGTAAGGAACGCTGTTAAATGTTTTTCAACCAGAGGCTTCGGTTCTCAAGATATATATATAGGAAGCACTAGATCATGCTACAGTTGACATTAACTTTTATGAACTATGTGATTTTCAACATGGCAAAATAACGCTCAATTCATTGCCTTTTCTTTTGCAGTGACACTTTTATTTGTCAAAAACAAGCTAGTGCCTCACACGGGTGCTGTAAATTTCATGCCACTGCTAGCTGCTGGTCCTTCTGCATCGTGTATGCACTCCTAAATGTCTGATATGTTTTCAAGTCACTGCAAAAGCTCATCCTTTTCATATAAAAAAAATACTCCTTTACACTCATTCTTGCTGGAGCTGCTATTGCCTTATTATACATTTACTGCATTTCTACCTTGGAATTTTGAAGTACAAGACAAGACTTTTGAGGGAATGATTATCCTAAGTTAGTGCACTTTTTCCCACATATGTTATTTGATGATTACCACATTTGCTTTATAAGTTCAGAGTATTTTAAGTAATATGGGATTTGACTTGGGCAACATGGCATGCTATTAATCTCAGGTAGACACTGGGGCAGTTGAAAGCAAACCTGCTTCAATACCTTCTAATAGCAGCTGAAACTCACTGATAGTGTGCAGAGAGGGACTTGCTCAGACTATCTCTCTTTGAGATTTTGGAATTGGTGGTGGATGGGAAGATGTGAGGTCCTCTCCAGAAGGACAGGTTGCTGCTTTTGGTTCATTCTTCTCTTCTAACTTGAGAGAGCTCAAAAGCTTCAGCACATGATTGCTCAAAAGAGTCGTGGTGTCCTCACCAGTTGGGGCTGTCAAACTCCCTTCTTACTAACAAGAATTTTATATTGTCCTTTGGTGCGACAATTGTGCTAAAGGCAGGAGACACTTTCATGTGCTTGTTCCATGACAGATCAAGGCCAATCTTGAGGCACTCTCATGTGATTATCAGCAATTATTAATATGCCTTTTAAAGCCGGAGATGCTATGTGGTTGTTAGGTTCGTTCTATTAACTTGTGTTTGTTAATATAAACTTTTGACATGTATTCATAAATGATTTTTAAATCTTTGTCAACTCTTCTGCTGGTTTCAGACACAAAATGCTGAGGCCTCGGACAATAGTAAATGGGAGGGACAATTTCATCAAATCATCCCATTGATGAATAGAATAATTCTTGCCCAGGTTTAAGATCTGAGGTGGTTGCTACCAATTAAATCAACCACCTGCAATCAAAACTTCCGAAGAGCTAATTTACGTCCAATGAGCTGCAATGATGTCTGTCCTGCAAGGTAGTTCTGTTTACTTCAAGTTTGGACTGTATTTTTTTCGATGCTATTGAGTATTCTACTTATTTCCAGTAATTTGCTTATGTATCTTTTTCTCAATCTTCTAAAAATGAAGCTGGAATCCGCTGAGAAGACGTGGGAAGAATTATCGGTAAGCATAAAAGTTTTGAATAAATCGTTTTCACTATCATGTGTGTGTGTGTGTTTCAAGGCCAATTATATGTTTATTGAATTAATTTGTTATTTTGTACTTGTATGTCCTTCATTGACGAAATGATACCAAAGGAAGAAGGGAAAAGAGTGGTGCAAGATTTCTCAGATAACAAAGTCATTACATGAGCTACAATTGCAATGTGACAAATTTACCTGACTTTTTAGAACGTTTTAAACTCAGGTACTTTGGCTACTCAACCCGTTTCAGTTTAATTTTCTTTATATTTATTTATAAGTTTATTTTTGGGTAAATATATCTGAAAAATGTTAATACTTGATAAAGGATTGGCTGAAGAATGTTCAATGGTGCCACAATCAGTTTATGCCTTCAGCTCAAGTACATACTGGCCAGAAGAACAGGCTGCTTACCGCCCTTTCTTTCCTGAGCATTGATGAGTATTATCCTCTGTTGAAGGAATGATGCTGTAAGAAGAAAGTAAATGAATCGTGCAAGATTGCTCACTTCCGCATTGTTTTGAATGATAATGAAGTGATTATATGAACCAAAAGTGTAGACCGTGTCCTCATCCCCTGTTTTCTTCATTCACATGGCAGCAACTTAATATTACAGTTAGGTACGTACTTGTTCTACAGAAACCAGTTACTTGTCAAATTGATTTTAGTACCTTTTTCTATTGGATAATTAAATTTTTAGTCCGTGTTGTGGGTTTCTCAGCTCACTAACAGAAATTACTATTCAACTTTTCATTTTACTTTCAAGGGTGCTGAACCATTCTACATGTTTTCTAAACAACAATGTGTTGAATTCAGCTTGTCATTTTGAAAATTATTTCCTTGCTTTCAAATTTCAGGGTGACTGCAGCCAACCAACTCGACCTCCTTGTGCACCCAATACTTCCTCTAAGTATTTAAACTCATCTTTCGTCAAGATTTCTACAATCAGCTATACTACCTCATCTGTTTTCTTAAAGATTTTTACACGGAAGTTTCCTATGCTTTTGTTGGAACCTGAGAGCATGTATTGTTTTCTCTTCTCCAGACTGGACTTCCAAGAGCAATGGAAAGAATGACCGCAGGTGGTCCTCATTTTCTGCACTGAAACTTGATTTAAAGGACAACATGTCCTTCAGGCTAATCGAGTTGAACCATGATCTTGAAATTTCTAGAACTTAATTATTTTCTATGTGAAATGTCAAGGGACTGTTCTGGAATTATACTTTTGTTCCTATTGCACATAGGTGTTGAATTCAATTTATACTTTGTAGGTCTTGTTTGCTTGGTGAGAGAAGTGAGGTTGGAAAATTCACGAGAACAAGTATCGATAAAAGAGTAATAACAGTGGTAGCACTCCAAGGCCAACCAGGTACTCCATCTACCCCTATGTCTCTGTATTTCAAAGTTCCAAGTTTCTAATCCTTTGAGTCTTTTTCTTTTTATTGTTTCTTTTTGTTCAGCTTTTATTGAATAGTCAAATCCAGGCTGGAGCTACTTATCAAAAAATAAAAAATCCAGGCTGGAGCTTTTAGTTTTGCTACTGACATGATGATTCAAAGGGGGAGTAGTGGGAAAAATAGATCCACATAGCTGATACTGTAAGTGTATATATTGGGATCACAATTGCATATTAAAGCAATCGTACTATCTAAATGTGGCGAGACCTTATTTTAAGCATGTATTTAAAAATAAATTGCTTCACATTTCGTTAATTCATGGATTGTTTTTTATTATTTGTGGATGCTTGTCCTGTTTGCAGTCCCAATATTTGCATAGAGTATATCAACTACAGAAATTTCATTTTACTGCCAGGTAAATATCAAAAGACAAAATGATAAGCATCAGTTAAACTTTATGTTAGTACTCATTAAACGTATTCCTTACCATTACCAATCCTTTTTTTCTTTTTTCTTTTTTTAACTTTGTGTGTGCAAAAAATTATTGAGGCCACTGTTCAGGTTTCTCAGCTCAATTGTTGTTGTCTAATTTTCAAGGCCGAATCTGCAGTTCCATTGAAAACTGTGTGGACTTGCAAGTCAGGGAACTTAACAACATATTTCTGCTGGTCCTTATGGCTGCTGATGCCTTTTTGAAAGGTAATGGCAAGCTTTCTCTATCCCCAACTCACTACTCATCCCGATGCCCGAATGCATTGTCTATTGTTAAGGAAGCAGACATAGCAGCCATAACCCATGAAACATGCACTGGGGCTTCTTTACTCCGCCTGCATTTCCATGACTGCTTTGTAAATGTAAGTATATAGCTTCACTAGCATTTTTTTATGAACTCTTTGATAAGCTGAGATGTTTGGACTAAAAAAAATGATCACAGGGTACTGTTGGATGATATGGGCAGCTTTGTAGGAGAAAAAACTGCAGGTCCTCACAATTATTCAGTTAGAGGATATGAAGTAGTTGATGACATCAAAGGCAAGTTAGAGAAGGCAATAAGGAATGTCTCTGAGTGGTGTCCTGTGCTGATATTCTTGCACTGACTGCTCATGACTCGGTTGTTTATGTAAGTTTCATTCAACTTTTAGGAACATTGTTATGAATTTAACCAATTTATACCCAAAGTTTTGAAGAATTTCAACTTTCTTCCTCTCTTTTTTAGTGGCATTTGCAGATAGGGGGTCCTTCGAAAGTTAGTCTGCAAAGAAGAGATTCTACCACAGCAAACATTACTGTCGCCAACACTTTTATCCCCGCACCTAAATCCAACCTAAGCGGTCTGATAGCAAACTTCTCTGCTCAGAGACTCTGATTTAACAACATGGTGGCTTTTTCAGGTAATTTAGTTTAAGTTTGGACCAAAAAATTAAAACTGTCATTCTGTCAAGAAAGCCATGAAGACCAGAAAGCTTAACTTCTCTCACATAAAAAGCAAGAAAACAAATAACAAAGTTATTTTTGTTAGTATACTGCCAAAAGTTCATCATTCCTTTTTTTTCTTTTTTTTTAAACTTATACTTAATTAGGTTGTCATGAGCGTCCCACTTGATTGTAAAGTAACTCATCTTGGTTGACAGGTTCACATACCATTGGCCTGGCCTGATGCAGAACATTCCTCCCACACATATACAATGACTCCAATATTGACTCCTCCTTTGCCAAGCCATTGTGGTGCAAGTGCCCAGTCCTTACCAAGGAAATTTTGTATTTTTCATATGCCTAGTCTAAATCCAGTTTAACTTATCAGATACAACAAACTCACTGCGATGGGCTTGCTGAGACTATTGTTCTTTGCGATTTTGGAATGGATGGTGGACGTGAAGATGTGAAGTCACTCCAGAGGGCAGGGTGCTATTTTTGGCTTTTCTCTTCCTAACTCCAGAGTCCAGACGACTCAAAAGGCTCAGCAAGTCATTGCTCTTACTGTCATTGCTGTCCTCACCGATAGGAACTCCCCAACTTCCTTTTTTACATCAGTAATTTTATATTGTCTTATGCTCAGACAATGGTGACTGAGACAGAGGAGGGAAAGCTGGTTGCTGGCCCAAGATTGCTCAAGTCTTGTTCCTTGAAGGATGAAAGGCCAATCTTGAGGGTCTCCCATGAGTTATGTCAGTACCAGAAATTACTACTATGTTTTCTGCCAACATGTTCTACAGTGAAGAGCTTTGGAGAGAATTTATAGAATACCAATTGTGATTGTAACAAATCAAAAATTTGATAATTTTCCATGAGTTTGCTAGGTCTTCCAAACAATATTCCTAATTTTGTATTTTTGGTTTTGGTACTCTCCATTGCTATCAAGTATTGCATTTTTTATAATTTTCCATGAGTTTGCTAGGTCTTCCAAACAATATTCCTAATTTTGTACTTTTGGGTTTGGTACTCTCCATTGCTATCAAGTATTGCATTGGTTTTGGTACTCTCCATTTGGTACTAAGCGGTTTAAAGGCACATCTCTATGGAAGTGCCAATTTGCTTAGTGAATTGATTTCCAACACCGTGTGGTTTAGAGGTCATTTGAGATAAAGCACTTTATTTTACACAAATCAATACGGGAAATTGGAGTATGAGATGTGATTAAAAGTATAGAGGGTGTGCTTGGAACAATAAAGAACTAAGGAAGTGTCAGTAGACAAAAGATCAATGTTTAAGGGAGTGTCTTTTCATTCTACATTGTGAAAATTCACAAAGCCATCAAATTTTCATTATCTAAACTGACATCAAACCTTAAACCTTAAACCTCTTTACACATACAAGAGAGAGGATCAAAAGCAACTTTAAGATGCATTAGCATCAATTGCACGATAGAAGAGAAAGAGATAGAAATAAGTACATAACAATAACATTTCCAATCATCAGTAAAGACCTGCTAAATGTTAGACAAGAAACTAGTATAGTTGACTCAAATTAGTGATAAGATTAGCTGAACCCAAATTACATGTTATACTTACAATCAATATTTGGTATAGAAACCAAAAACAAATAATTTCCCCTCTCAGAATATGAAATTTTTCAACAAAATTTGGCACTGTACAGCTAATACATAGTTTGATAAGCAGCTAGGTTAAAACCTCAGTTATAGAAAGGCCTTAACTGGTTGCCATGATTGCAAAAAAGGGACCTCGTGAGAAACACTATTAGCTACACTATTCCTCTGTCATATTTCTCTCCCTAGAATTGCTTTAAGGTAAGCACATCATTGGCATCATTTTTACAAGCTTCCTTATCTAGCTCCCCATTTGAATGACCCACAAGCAGAACATCCCCATTTTGACCATTTACAGAGCCATTCATCTTTGTATCCTCTTCTTCTTCAATGCTGCTTTCATGTGGCATAGTAGGTATATTAATGTCCATGGCATGGTAGACTGTTGTTGAATTCTGTTGATAATTTTGTTGATCAAATTGATGACTCATGTATCATTCCTAACATCAAGAAAATTATGTCTCAACTTCAGAATTCAGTGAAGTGTGCAATTCCGGCTAACTAAAAAAATAAAAATAAAAAGTAAAAGGTCAAGGCAACAAATTAAGCCATCACCCAACATGGATGCAGGTTAAAGCTTTTCTACATAACCTAAAGTCAAAAGTTCTTTCTAAATTGATGCACCAATCATGGACTGATAAAGACAGAAGTTTATCACCAGAAAGAGAAAGGCATACCTGAAACCTCCCGTTAAAAATGCTAATCATCTCCTCCACACCGCTGACAAGATGGATAGGTCCAGTGTCTTCAACATGTCGTTTTGTATATGTTGTGATCTCATTCAAATTGAGGGCAAGGCGGTCAGGTCTTTGAAGCAGAAGTTGAAATGTTGGTTGTAGTTCGTAGCATTGTTCAAATAGAGAACAACGGCAAAACATGTACAAACCAAGTTGGGCATGAGACATGGCAACAACCAATCTTCTAACATCAAGAAGATGACCAACAAAACGAGTACACACAAGAGACAGTAGTATAAAATCATTTTGTTGACCTTGAAACTTATCAACAGTTGTAACCTAAAGTCAAAAACAAAAACAATTAGACCTAAAGTTGACAATTGATAACAAAGTGCAGTTCTACAATTAGACGAATAATAGAAAATGTTGGTTGTACATGTTCCGTCTCATTACACATGCCAAATGGCATTAGGGAACCATATAATGGACCTGCTAGATCTCAATCAGGTTTTCTCCAACCAGGTCAGTAAGAATTTAACATCTAACCTACAACAATAACAATAAAATAAAACCTCACACAATTTAAATGCCAATCTGTCTATTAATTCTAATGTAAAAGGGGTAAGATTCGTAATTTACCTTGCTGGGTGGACCAATGAAGTCATATGGAACACATCTTTTATTGATAACATCACGAATCAAAAAGTTCTGGCCTTTGTAAGTTGTCAAGATGGATATCTTATTTGCTGGGTACCCAAGTAAATGCAAGTACATATAGACACTGACAACATATTCAGCTTCTCCCTCATTTATAATCTATAATCTATAATCTAAATTAAAAGCTGAAGCTGAGAGAAATTTGTGTGGCTTCTCCAAAACCTGCCATATCTGAATCTCTCTTCATATAAAATTCCACGTCACCCCAGCCTCAATCCTCTTTCTCACGTTTGTTTTTCACCCTTTCCCATTAAATGCATTCTCCTCCACTAATTCTTAATAAATCATGTTCAGACCATTAAATCCAAGCTCATTCTCTAACGATCTCTCTTCCGTCCATTCCTCTCCTTCTCTTCTTCAATTATGTAACTATTCATTCTTCAATTTCATGTTGTGGTGTAACAGTCCATTCTTCCCCAGCATCCGTTACACTTAAGAATCTGTACAGTCAAACCTAACGCCCACCACTCAGTTTTCTGACTTCTCTTCTTCTTCCAAAACTCTTCACCTTCTCTTATTTTGAGTAGCATATAAACTGCATAGATCCAACGAAGTCATTCCCAAACCGATTCACTGCCCCGATTCCAGCAATCCTATCAACTCAAATCGACACTCAGCAAAGCATCCCTTTCGTAAGGTTCAACACCACGCCGTTAGCCCAGATTCTGTACGTTGCCTACTTTGTTTTCCTCAAACCCATTGAAGCAACACTACCACTGAATCAAGGTAGCTGCTTTTGGTCTTGGCTTCACAAATTTTGATCACTTCAATGACGAAGAGAACGATTCTTCCCTCACCATGTCTCTCTCTGAAATTGTTAGATTCACCAGGTCTTTCTCTCTTTCTGTAATTATTTTTGTTTTTGGTGGTGGTATGCTTGAATGAACGAATATAAATGTTCTTCATCACATGTGAATAGAGACCAATGTATCACCCTCAATGTGTTTGACAAAATGCTTGAGCCAAACCGAAAAGGGGTTGGGCTTGAGGCCACTAAAAAACATTTTAAAAAATATCTATTTTTCCTTCCTGTGGTTGGTGGAACCTAGATCTGGGTGCTCTGACTGATTACTAACAAAATGGCATTGAAGAATATCAAAGCAGACGAACTACCGGGAGTGTTAAGTCATTGGTATGACCTTATATTGTCTTTGATTAGTTTTCCTATTATATTAATTTTTTTTCTTCACAATGTTTGCTGCTGAAATGCATATATAACTGCTTAGATGAATCAATGAATTTGCAATGTGAAAACGGGCATGAACAAGGTGCATATATGCATGTCTTCTCATGGTCACTTTTTCTACTGTAAGTAACCACTTCTTTGCACCCATACTTGAGTTTTGGCATGGAATTTTGACTGCTTCTAGAACTTTCTCAATGGCTCGGCAACGGATATAGCCAATAGGCCAAAAGCAGGAGGGACATTTATTACTAAGTTTGATGCAGCAGGAAGAGCAAGCTATATGCCCATTCTCACACTGAATTGTCATGCAAGAAGACAGAAAGTTATCAGATTGGATTTGATATAATATATGTGTGCCATCAAAATATGATATACTCAAGAGGTAGCAACATGGATAACTGGAAGATACATATTTTGCAGAAACAAAAAGGGAGCACTTCTTAGAAAATGGTCAAATCATAAGACATCAAAGATCACCAATTCTGAATCATTATTGGGGTAAGTAATAGTATATATCTCTTAATCAATTTTAAAATGCCATAAAAATTTCAAGTATTATTCACGTTTACCTGTTAACACAGTTTTTGGCTCAATGTGTATGTATCCAAACCATACTGTCTCTTATTCTCTCACTGTGATTGATACTTTCCGAATCACTATTCAATTTATTTGCGTCTGTTTTCTATGATTCTTTTTCTAATTGTATTGGAGTTAGGCTATTTTGTTGTTGTTAAATGAATAGAATGTTTGGGTTCGATAATTGATTATTTGCTTAGGACCTTTGGTTGTTTGCCTTATACGTGTTTGTATTATTTTCCCTATGGGGTTTCAACTTTGCTCTTTACATATATATTTTGTAACTTCAATTCATCAAATAAAATTATCGTCTCACTAAATAAAAATTAAAAAATGTCCCCCCCCCCCTTTTATTTTACTGAATGGCTGGAACGTTTATTTTCATTTTTGTGCTTGGCTGGAACGTTTTTTTCACAATTGGTATTGAGTGTTTTTTTTTGTATGTTTTTTGCTGCGAAGATTTCAGTCACTAAACAAAGATGTGAAAGAATTTAGTTGATGGGTTTTGAGTTGAATGTGTTTGTGGGTAATTCTTTAATCACAGTATATACAGAAAGTGGTTGCAACAATAATGCATGATGTGTGCTTGATAAAATGCCTAAAAAAGACTATGTTATGTGGTCCATTTGACAAAAGAAAGTGATATGAGCCATGCATAAACCATTACGGTTCAGTAGTTTTTCATTTGATTGGCAGTTTTTCAAGTAAGTTTTAGTGAGACTAGGGTTTGAATTGTGCCAATAGAAGAGACATTTGCTTATGTTTTATATGTAATATACATCTTATAAAAAAAATGTTATATATGTAATGTACATGTTCTTGGTTGCTCAAAATTGTTTTGACCATTGGATCTGCTATAGAAAAGAAAATTTACTCTTAAAATTTGCTTAAAATATTTTTATCGTAAACTTAAGCCTTAAGTTATGCAATACATATTTATTCTTATTCATGTTTTACTTTTCTTTTCTTTTTTCATAATTGTGTATTACCAAATCATATGTGTAGGTGAATCAGCAAGTGTTTACATGCTTATGTTGTCAATCTTTCTCTTTTGAAGTGTGAGAAAAGATCAGCCCAATGAGCTAATGACTATGGACTGCAATTTGCATTAGATTTATAAATCCAGAGTTGTCTTGGTTCAATATAGTTAGAAAATTTTGAAGTTACAAAAAGGCATAACATTTGAAAGTGGTGGGCTCTTTTTAGAGAACTATACCATGTACAGGTCTCTTCAGCAAAGTCACAAATGTTAACAACAATGCCAAAGAACAAAATTTGACCAAACGAGAGCAACAACCAGTGTTCATCCCGCAAACCTAAAATGGTTCTCTCTTTTTAGTGGTGGGCTCTTTTTAGTTATAGGCCAACTTAATCGCCAAGGTTCACTTTACAGAGAAAAAAAGAAAAGAAAAAAGAATGGAGTATAAAGGAAAACAATGTGATCTTGCAGTACCACTTTCACTGATTCTTTACATTGGATTCAAAGAATCATGACTTTAAGTGGCAGAGCAGTTTGACAATCCGTGCATTGGTGACTGACTGGGCAAAGCATGCCTATTTTAGTAAATTGATTTGTCATAATTAGACATCACCTGAATTCAAATGTGTAAATTTATTATGTATATATTACCGATTTTGATATGTTATATTAGTGACTCTCATAACGTTTTGGTATGCCGTGGTTAAATTTTATGTTGAATGAAACTCACATATGGAGACCAAAATAACCTCTATTCATGTTTTTTATTTTTAATTCCATCCTTAATTGAGTGCAATTGAGTTATTTTTTATGGGATTTGATTCTTATTTTCATAGTTACATGCACACCATTTGTTTGATCAAATACTTGAGTGTTTTGTTGACATTCTAGAATATGGGTTGCTACAATATTCATTTTGCAGGTATAATAAATGTATATAATTTAGCAAACAAAATGAAATGTATATAGTTCTTCCTATAGTACTTACACGGCCTAGCTGCCACATACTTTCATTATCTACATTGTGTATGGTCAGTACTTCAATGAGAAAAAACTTACACCAGTGATGGAACTATTGTACACAAATATTCAAGCTAGAAAAGGAAATGTCTTTTTTTAAGTGTGAAACTGGAAACTGAAGCTCACGATTTGTGTTTGGATGTGATTGTGGGGTTCTGGACAATGTGTTGCATGTGACTTGGGAATATATTCTTTGTGTTGAACTTTAGTACTTGGATTTATATTATTAAACTAATTCATTCATTCAACTAGAGGCTTAGATTATTTTTACCTACTCAGTTAGGAGATAATGTTTTGTTTTGACCAACCATTTGGAAATCACCTTTTTGACCATTGAGTGCTTTGCATAGCGGTTGGGTGGATTTTGAAATTTGAATGATTTGGTAGAAAGAGTCAGAGGGATAAGTAAATTATATGCCGCTGTAATTTTTTTATTTTTTTTGGTTGAATATAGCATTTTCATTATATGATAAAACACTTGCAATCTTTTATTGCTTAAAATAAACTTAAAACAACGTAGTGTATTTGAGGCTGAGATCTGAGAAGGTGGAGTTGTTGTGGATTGGTCTTTGTGATGCCAGCCTTAGGTGTGCACAAATCCATATTGGATTTAAAAAAAAAAAAATTAATAGAGAATGAACTTTTAGATTCTGTAACTATTTAGAACATATGGAGCAAGAGCATGAATTTATCTGTATAAAGTTTTGAACAATTAAGCATCGAGTAACTATTCTATAATCATTGTAGTGTTTATATACCAATGCTAGACAATCTATTATCCGATCAGTTTGTCAAATTTTCATATTTAAGCGGTACACATTGTTGGATTTATTAGTATTCCCCTGATTTATTCTTCTTTGTTGAATTTTGAAAGGATTATATATATTGTGGGATTTGTTAGTTTTTTTAGATGAAGTGTTTAGTGGTTCCCCCATTTGCAAAGCCCTCCTTGAAACAACTAACAAAAATTTTGAATTAATGTCTCTATACTTCCCCCCATACAACTAAAATTTTTGGAGATAAAAAAAAAGTAAAAAATATATGTGATATGTGACTAAAAAAAAATTAAAAAAAAAGAAGAAGAAGAAGAAGAGGTTCCTAATGGAACCAGCTTACCTAAAATTAATTATGTCAAATATAAAATTGAGATTGCAATTCTTTTAACAAAGATGCTTACACTTTTACTTTTTTTGTTTTAATAGTTCTGATGCTGTAAAATAAAACATAGCCACAAAAACTTCTCAAAAAATGCAAAATATTGTCCTCTTATACATGATATATGACTACAAAATAACCACATCAAATTCTCCGCGCATCGCGCGGGTCTGCGACTAGTTTTGATAGAACCAAGGCAAAGGGGCGCTTTCATCTCTCCCTTGGTAATCGGGCACATCTACTAACTGATACTCATAGGAGAATCCAGCATTTGCTCTATGGAAGATTGCCTCCACCTTTACATAAGGAAGGTCTCCCAAATCTCTGTACCTTCAGTTGTACAATTTGGCTATACTTGGCCTTGCTCTACCCTGGGCATTGAGCTCAATATAAGGAATGCCCAGACGAACAAACCTTGTAAATAGACTCTGATCCATGTGGCTGTACTTCTGGAAAGCCATGTTCTTCACAACTAAAATAAAAGATAAATGGAGATATCTTCCACAGGAGTCTTCGCATTTTATTATCAACATGAAGTTGAACAAATTAACTCCAACATAGAGCTAGAAGCCTAATTACACAAATGAGATATGCTAGTCTCCATACCTTCTCCATGGCTATAATATGAAAGGGTATTCAAAGTGGGCCTTCAAGTAATTTATTTTACACAAATCGAAGGAACAATGAAGTATTATCCAATTCAGGTTGCAAGTGTGAGACATTTTGGTCATTTTTCTCAAATATAAGAATGTTAAGTAGTCCTTTTTGTAAGAATTTCATCCCTCTTTCTTTCTTTAGTTTATTGCAACATCATCATTTAAGATTATTTGCAAATCTTTGCTGGTTGTAAACCATTTTTATAGCATGTTAAGTAAAGAACGATCTTATAAAGTTGCATCAAGCAATAAAAAAGCTAGTAATGTACATAGTAACATTGTCTAAATTATACAAAAGCTCCACATCAGAAGGTGGAGAATCAAAGATCACAAACTCTTCCCTCAGGAAGCAATCTCTTTCAAAGTTTCAGCCATCACACAAATAGTGACTCTTATAGCTCTGGGCAGCAATACTTGTAACCCACATCCCACTACTGTCTCTAAAAATACCACCCCGTTAAGAAAAATTATCTTATTCCATTGGGTCCATAATAACCAAATCTCATTAAAAAAACAAAATTGCTTACTAAACTCACAATCCTTTATCAGCCAAATTTAATGGGCCTTCAAGCAGTTACCTTAATGGACCATGGGGCTCCACTCTAGTGATGCAACCAAAAGCCCATTGTGTATCATCCATTCTTACAATCGACCCATGTCCTTAAACACTTCAGCCTATCACTATTTACTGATTTATTAATTCTTTACTCTAATGTCTCAGTCCATTTATGTCAATGACCGTGTGGGATCCACCACAACGCGCAATTGACCAACCCCATTAAATCACATTGAATGCTAAAATACTTCTCAGCCACATGCCCACACATGCTAAAAAAATATCTATCCCAAGGAGAATACTTCCCAAATTATTTAGAAATTCATAGAACATGTTTGGTTCATGGATTGTATTTGAATCCAACTTTTTGTGGGTCCCACCACAATTTTGTTGGTTTGCCAGCTATGTTTTGTTTTTGAGCTCAAATTCATTTATTGTGGTAATGATACTTAAATCTACTTTTTGGATAAATCATTTGAAAACCAGATGGTTCTAAGATGGCATCGTAGTGGTCTTGCCAAAGTAAATAAATAATAAATGAAGTGATTGAATTAGAAAGGAAATACTTTTGAAGTCGTCTCCAAAGATGCACCTATTATATTGTCGAAGCATTTGATTAATAACAATGTTACCGACGTAACAAAATTTATAATTGTTGATGTAGTGGATTTCAATTAATGCAATATCAATTTCACATAGGATCACCACGGGAGCATATCAACTACCATGGTTTAATATATAATCTCTGCAATACTCCAATAATAATAAGTCATCTGATAAAAAATATATGTGATGTGTTAAACCCAATAAATATGTTAGATATTAAGTAAGATTTTTTTTATTAGGGGACGTGTTATTATTAGAGTATTGCAGAGATTATATATTAAATCATTACAGCGGATATGGTCCCAATCACCACTAACATCACTTTTATTTTACATATTGCACAATTTATCATATCAACCGTTGTGGATTTAGACTTATTCTATTAAAGGACAATAATAGAGTAGAAAATGTAGAATCCCCCATATTTCCCGCTCATGAAGCCTTTGACTCCCATTCAACGAACCTAAGAGTCTAAGACCCACTCTTAGTAAAGGGGAAGAGAAATTACTTCGACCTAATCATTATATTTACATTAACGTTCAATTAAATAATTAGATTAAACTATTCATAAAAAAAATAAAAAAATAAAAAGATTAAACTAGAGTTCTAAATTTTGTGATTGTTGCCACTAAAACCCTTGAAAGTATAAATTCTTCGAAAACAAATATCATTTGATGATAATGCAACGGAGAATAAAGGGACTTGATCGTTTAAGATGTGCAACTCTCCTGTCTCCTTTGAACTTTTAAGGATTGGGTTTTTATTTTATTTTTATGATATTTTTAAGGATTGAGTTGGTTGTATAGTCAATAGTGTAGCTCATTAAGCATATAATTTTTCAAAATTATTTTGCTTTGCTAAAAGATAAAAGGTTGTATATGTAACATTACAATTTATCACATCAATAGTCCTAAAACAACAATTAGCATTACTGTTTCTAGTCAGAAAAGTCATTTCACTGGCCGACAAAGTTGAATTATCAAATCACTTTGTCAAAAATAAAATGCCTTACACCTGGCCATTGTTTTTTCAGAAACATCTTTAGCAAGAAACTTCTTCACTCTATTATTTTTATTTTTATTTTTTTCCGTGTGAAGTCGTCTCTAAAGATGGGATCATTCCACCATATTCACACTCTTTTTTTGAGTATGCATTCACTCAATTAATATCATCAAATGTAATATAAATACCATCATATGTGATATTGATATTATCCAATATGATGTTGGTATATATATTTTTATATATATTAAATTTAAATAATAAATAAAAATTTAGGCTATCAAGTAATGTGATGGTAGATACCATCATATATGAGGTAGGTATCATCATGTATGACATTGATACCATCAATGTGAGATTTTATCTATTAGAGATACCGTACCTATATGGATATTGTAGAATTACCTCCAAAAACGGTGTAAGTTCTAGGCTACGAATCATAAGATTGTGGATTTGAGTCTTGTGAGTGGCCACTTAATTTATGCTAAAAGTATTCAAATACACTTCCTAGTGAAGGCAGTGTTTATATATATGCTGTTAATTTAGTTTATATGCTTTTGATCCACTTAATCTGATGACTGATGACTGATGCCAAGCTTAGCTCCTCAGCACCTATTGATAGTTTCTTATTCTCTAATGAGATTGTTGGATTGCTCTAATCATATTTGGCTTGATATGGTTAAGGGTCTTTACATAGTAGATGTGTACCATTGTATGTAACTTGCTTGTATATGATTGTGCTATTTGGCTCTCTTTGTTGCTGTTTCAAATAAAGTTAGGAACAATGGATCAAGATTAAGCTCAGACTGAATGGGTCATCAAACCATACATGAACACAACAAAGAAAAGGAAGTTTCTTGGGGGTTGATGCCACCTTAAAAACAATTTCATGCTTTGTTTATTTTGTGGTGATTTTGGTCCCAGATTTGCTTAGGCTAGCTGCTCATTAACAATAACAATCTAACTTTGTCAGTTATACTTTTAGTTTCATCTTTCGGATTTGTGGAAAATGGCTCTTTCTTCATTTCGAAACTCTTAAACAATCATTCCTGTGTATAATAATGCAAGCAGCAAACCACTATGTCTTTCACTTAAAGTAGCACTATATGCATACATGACACAATGTGAAGTCTGACAAAGAGTTGAACCATTTCCTAGAGGTTTCTCAGTCATGCGTCGGTGCATTTGTAAAATGCATGGTTCTGAAATTGTAATCCTATTATCCTCATTTTTTTCTATTTTAAAATAAGTAATATTCTCATTACAAGTCTGGCTTTTAAAAAGTTTGTTAATTTTTTCTTATTTAATAATAAACCTTGCATCACGCGGGACATCGGTAAATTTGATTTAGGTGGAGAAAAAGTGGTCTTAAAACT
>OU015762.1:15210812-15236435 GCA_907173295.1 Fagus sylvatica | reverse complement strand
GGGCAAATCAATAGCATTATATTTCGAAAAAAGATTGTTCCATTCTATGTGTGCACACATGAGTTTGTGCATGTGTTTGTCAACATATAAACTAGATGTTTATTTGATTTGAGAGGTTTTAGAAGAAATCCATAGTATTGTTATATGATTGTTAGAATGTATTTGAGATGGATGTTGTATATTTGAACAACTATATCTTATATTTTAATATTTTTTTTAGCAAAAAGAATATATAGTTTTTATTAAATTATCTCGTGCATCACACGGGTTAGCGACTAGTATAAACTAATGGGTGAAGCTTTAGCTTTCTCCCTAAAAATGTCACATTAGATTTCTTATTCCCACACCCTTCCCCCTCACCCATACCTCTAATTAATTAATTCTCTCACTCTTACTTTTTAACATTTGCCTCTATTTAATTCTTTCCATTTTCATAAGCTTTTCCTCTTCCTCACATTTTCTTCTACCTCACCTCTTGAACTCCCTCACCTCTTCATCTCCCCCACCTCCTCATCTCCCCGATTGATTGCACCCCAATCTCCTATTTAAACACTTTTGTGTGGTTTCCTAAGCTTCATGTCCTGATTGCCTTTGTGGGTTTGTTTCTATCATCATGTATATTTTTTTCTTTTTTTTTGTCTTTTGTGTGTGTAGGCAGTATAGGGTGTTATTATGCACGGTTGAGTAGGCATATGAACAATGAATCAATAATTTGATTTTTTTTTATTTTTAAGTTTCTGTGTAGGCATTGATTTGTGAGCCTTCAAAATTGTTGATAGATTCGAAATTTGAAAGAAGTCTTGGATTATGATTCTTTTTGGGTTCCATTTGAGACTTGCAGGTTGTAATTTGATCCAAATTGAAATATTTTTATATTTTTTCTTTAGTATTGAATGACATTGGTCTTTGAGATTTTGTGCATTTGAAAGTTTAGCAGCCTTTCTTTGATCTCACATTGAGCATTGCTCAAGAAAATCCTCAGTCTGATTTGGAGAAATGGTCAATGGTGTGTTGGGCGATATGGAATGTAAGAAACCGATTCGTTTTTTAGCAGTACCGAACTCATCCATCCAAGATTCTTAACACAGCCACGACCTTGCTTATTGATCAACAACAACTGAACCTACATTGTGGCAATCGGACCAACTTACATCCACCGAATGGAGTCTCCTAAAATGACACGTTCATCCTAGAAACATTTTCTTTACTTTTGAATGGGTAGCAATGGAAGTTATGCTTATCCTTTGCTGTTTGTTTTATATTACATTTGTACCTGTAATTGTTTGGTTTTCATTCAAAACAATTCTATCTTTCAACTCCAAAAAAAAAAAAAAAAAGTGGGACTAATTTTTTTTTTTTTTATTCATTTTCGTGGTGGGTTTGTGCATTGGGATTAATAATTTGGGAGTTTTCTTTGCAAATTTGAAATTTATGTGGGTATATAGATATTTGAAGAATTTAACCGGTTTGCAAGGAGGAAAAAACGGCTTGGAGTAAATGTGGAATAAATGTTGATTGACATTAAGATATTTTATTTTTCCCGGTTTGAATGATTTTACATTAAATGGACAATTTAAATCTGAATAGAGCATATCCTAATTAAAAAAAAAAAGAAAAAAAAAAAAAATTTGAATAGAATCCTAAAATATGAATGGAGTATTCTAATTTGACTTAGAGCATTTAGCTATTTGAAAAATTTAACCGGTTTGAAAGGAGGAAAAATAGGAGTGGAGTAAATGTGGAATAAATGTTGATGTTGAGATTTAGATATTTTATTTTATTTTTTCCGGTAAAAATGATTTACATTAAATGGAGAGTTAAATCTGGATAGAGCATTCCTAATTAGAGGTAGGGCATTTAAATATTTGAAGAATTAAAATATGAATGGAGTATTCTAATTAGACATAGAGCATTTAATATTTAAATGATATAACCGGTTTGCAAAGAGGAGATACATATATTTAGATATTGTATTTTTTCCGGTTAGAATGATTACATTAAATGGAGAATTTAAATCTGAATGGAGCATTCCTAATTAGTAGTTGGACATTTAAATATTTGAAGAATAAAAATATGAATCGAGTATCTTAACTTCATTTTAATGGACTTTAAAACTTCCAAATTAAATGTATAGAATGTAAATCACTTCCTTTAATGCTCTAATAATTTTGGCATATTTTTATTTTCGGTTAAAATAATTTACATGTTGCTTTTTTTTCTTTTTCTTTTTTTAATAGGAAACATTTACATGTATGATATCATTCCTAAATACAGGAAATGTGAATATTTGACATTTAGATATTTTATTTATCCGATATCATATTTAGAAAATGATTTATATTTTTAACATAAGTAAATATTGACCAAAGTAGAATAATATATGAAAGGTTGTATCACTTATAAGTTATAACAGCATTAATTAAACTGATTACAAATTAAATTCATATAAAAAGTGAGATCCTCTAGAATTCTTAAGTTACTCTACCATATAACATTCTTTAAATCCTCACATTCCCTTTAAAATAAAAGCCTAAGATTACGCCACTTCTTTAATCCACTAACATAAATTTAAAATAATATTTTTCAAAACAAAATGATATATTTAAAGGAAAAATATATCCCAACGATGATAGTGTTTTGCTAAAGAAATTATTACTTAGACATAACAGCTAAAAAACCCTTTTAGCTACCACATTAAAATACATTAAATTCAATAGAATTGAAATAACACACTGATATAACTACTACCAAAACAATGATAGAGAATACAATTCAATGCTGAAAATTTGAAGAATATAGTATATTCAAGTGCTTATTTTTTCCATTATACACAATAACTCTTGGTATTCTAATGTTTACCTATGACAGTAAGTTGCTCGTTAATTGGCAGTAGAATATGCAAACCTCATAAGTAACAATAATGCTATTAATTAATATTAAAGCAAAATTTTTTTTTACTTAGATGACGGTATGTTAAGGCAATATTGCTCATTAATTGGTAGTAGAATGTGGTAGCAAACCTCATAAGTAACAATAATGCTATTAATTAATATTAAAGCAAAAAAAAAAAAAAAAAACCTTAGACAGAACATAGTTTTTTCGACTATGTCTAGGTCCAATTCTAGCGTAACCCCCCTTGCCAGTACACTCTCGGTAGTATTGGCAATCTTGAAGATGCATGGAAGCAGTGGACTTGAGATATCTTGCTACCAAGATTTTAATTTAGATAATATTGCTCTCTAAAGAGATTTTTAATATATTTATAGTGTTTGATATTTATTGCTCTCTTCTATATGAATTAATTTATATGTACATATATTTAATCTAGAATATGTATTATTTTAAATGGTGATAGCAAATTTCACATATCTTTTTTTTGGTTGCTGGGTCTTATCTCTTTGTTTATCTGTGTTTAAATAGTCTTTGTGTGATTGTTAAAAAGTTCCTCTCATTATTCCTTTGATCTAATCCCTATGGATTAAAGGGTGTTTCCTATAAATCTTATTGTGGATTAGGAGGTATAGTTTTTGTGCAAGGATGCTGGGTCACTTTGCCTTAGTATTTTGCAGGCGCAGTGAATAACGCCTTGCCAAATTTCTTTTAGTATTACAGTAATTAAACTTATCAAAACAAGATATATTTTTTTAGAGAAACAATTTTTAGGTTGTATTAATTCTAGTTGCCTTATAAAAGTTGTGAAAGGATTCGGTTGAAGAGTATTGAGTTGAATGTGTTTTTAGGTAGTTCTTTGATCACTTTATATGCAAGAAGTACTTACAACAATAATGCATGATGTGTGTTTGATAAAATGCCTAAAAAGGATTGTGTTATGTGGAATGTTGTGCTAAATGGTTTACTTATTGTAATAATGCTCTGTTTTTGGAAAGTAATGGTGTGCTTAATTCTATGGAAATATTGGTAGTACTAAAATTTGCAAGTGAATATGTTTCATATCATTTGGTTTTTAGTTTGTAGAGTTAATGGGTGATAGTGTATTGACAAAAATATTATTAGGGATTTGGAGCTACCATAATAATAATAATTTTTGCACCACCTTTTGGTAACTCATTTCCAAATGGATCAAACCAATTACCTCAAACCTCCACACTAAGTTATGGGGGAGAAGATATCATTTGCAAGGACCGAATGCATTCAAAGCAATCATGAAAAACTATATAAATCAATACAAGTCTACACCCACACCATTTCTTATTTTAGCATACACTATATTTCGTTTGGTGAAATCTAGCAAACAGGGGTATAAAAAAAAATAGTTGCATGCTCTTGAAACTTTAATAACATCAATAGGTATACGTATAACCAATGCATTTATTTTGAACTTTAATAACTTTAATGCACTTTACCCTATGTTTAACTTACTTTTTAGAGCTTATATTCAGCAATTTTCCCGTGCATAGCACAGGTTTGCGACTAGTATACTCTTAATACTTAAAGTTTACTCATTGAGCGTATTTGGTCCTTGGAATTTGAAATGAGCATTATTGATCTTTAAAGTTTAAAAAATGAGCATTAATGGTCCTTCTATCCATGTCTGTTAGTTTAAGGAATATAATTCTCTCCATTTGAGATGAAATGGACAGAGTCAATTTCATGGTCCAGATAAAATATTACAAATCTAACAGTATATAGAGTGCCACATCATTTAAAATTTTAAATAACATGGCAGTACATTACAAATCTCTCACTGTTAGATCTATGAGAGATTCAAACTTTTAAAGCGTCAAATTGGACTGGAAAAAGTACATTACATTTCATTCTTTCTTTTTTCATTTGCAATTTTTATGTCAAATTGGTTTGCTTAGTCACTCTAACTGTTAGTAAAATAGTAAGCATCATGTTTTCTCAGTTGATAGCATCATTATGTTTTCACTCTAACTATTCTGCATTTATTGCTCATATACGCATTGTAAATTGTGACATTGATGTTTGTGGAGTTTCATACAGAAAGCTAAATGGTGCAACTGGAAGGTAGATCATCGATGAACTGAATGTGTCTGCTGTCTGCAGGCATTTTGAAGCTTCGAATAAGAAAAGTCGTGTTTTGCTGTTTTGTCTTTGTTTATCACTAAAACCGTGTGAAAGTATTGACAAAGAGCCAAAACATTGAAATAAGTGTTCATTAATCTATGGAGATCTTTTAAGAATGCAGTCAATCTGATCTGAATTGTTCAAATGTATATGGAATTTCTCCATGGGACACGTTATCAATGTGTGTGCAGTTATATAGCTTCATTAGTTGGATATTTATTACAACTGACTTCATTGATTTAGAACATAGGCCAGAAAAATTATTAGGCAATGCAGTCAATGCTGCATCCAGAAGTTCAAACGTGGACTGGGGAGACTACTGCGGTCCTTCCATTGTGTTGGAACCAATTTTTAAGCTTTGAACAAGAAAAGTCCCGTTTTATTGTTTTGTGTTTGTTTTTCAGTGACACTGGGTGAAAGTAATAACAAAGAGCCAAAAGATTCAAATTAGGGTTCATTGTATGGAGGCCTTTTAGGTTTGAAATCAATCTGATCTGAATTGTTCAATGTATATTAATGCAATTTCTTACGAAATTACACTTAAAAGAGCTGTAATTAATGTTATTGAGTTTGTTGGGTGGTTCTAATTATCCTGCACAATTTATACAAGATTCCGTTTTGCAAGTAGCATTAGCATTTACATGCCAAGAAAGTAACAAAGATTACGAAAAGGAAAAAGAAGAAAAGAGCAAAAAGACACTTCAATAGTATTAGAATCCAAAGAACAAGTGTGCTGAGCCAACCTATGGGCTTCCTCGTTTGCTTCTTGAAGTAGGTAAAGCCCATCTTGGAGGATCCAGAAGAAATGAAGCATTAGCCCAGTTGGATCATTCTGATGGCTTACCAAGACCTAGAGATTAGCCGGGTTCGATTAACAATAGCTTTCACATAAACAAATAAATTGTGTTCGGTTGATCATTCACACTCACTACACTTGATCAAATATAAGCCTACCACAACAAATAATAAGTCACCTTCGAATACCAACTCTTGCAGCACTAGGTCTATCAAGTCTCCAAAACTAGAGTAGGAAAATTCTGGCTCTTACAATGTGTAGATTGGAGACAATAGGCATCAAGTTTCCTTCCAGCAGCGTGGTACGCCGATCTCCTTGGCAAATTTTATGGCCCTCCTCACTGCTAATGCTTCGCAATCCATACTTGTTAAGTACAATATACACACTAAAACTAAAACAAAATCTTGGTAATATCTTTAAATTGTTGGAACATTCTATGCAATTGATGCCAAAGGTTGAGTATAGAGGCCCTTCTAAAATTGGTCCAACCTAAAGTACCTAATCGATGTGGCCGATATGTGAGCAATTCTACAATTCCCAATAAAAGTAATAGCTCATAAAAGATAGATCAAAACCGGAGAGAGCACCATTCAAAGAGGTTCATATCCTTTCACATGATAAACAATTACAAGGTGATTGCAATCATACTGAGGAAAATAATAAAAACAACGAACCCATGATTGTGGCAAAACAACCACTTATTTGGGGTGAAACAATGAGCAGCACACTATAGGATACAAGTGCAAACATGTAAAAGGAAAAATCATTGATTTTCCAACTTGATTGTTTGGAGAAGATAAATCCAACGTGTCCCAACAGGCAACAACAACAATTACATATTCACTCTCCGTCCAAGTCTCTAGACAAAGCCCAATAATTCCATAACTAAGGTGCATATAAGAATGATCTAATAGGAATATTGAAGATTCAAACTTTCAAAGCATCAAGCGTTCTTACAGATTTGGATTAGTACCACTGAGTCGAACTTGATTGTTTACCTATCACAAATGGAGAAACTTTGATTAGTAATTAAAGAAGTTTACACTAACAAAAAAGTACATTAGAAAATCTCATAATTGAAATCTTGAATTAAATGCTTCAACAAGAAAAAAATATATGTGGGTAAACGTGCAACTAGATAAAATTATAAGAGAAACTCCTCTTTTTTTTTTTTTTTTTTTTTTTTTTTTTGACGGTCACTTCTACATTTTTCACATAAGTGCAATTTAGGCTTCGTTTGTTTCGTTGTAAAATATTTTCCATTGCAAAATGTTTTCAGACGAAAATGATTTCACGGAAATGATTTTTTTTTTTTCATGTTTGGTTGCATTTCGGAAAATGTTCCAGAAAATATTTTACAGTATTGTGTGAAAGATAGAGCAGAAGGGGTGGGGGGACGAGGCGTGTGTTTTTGGAAAATGATTTTTGAAAAAATTGGGCGTAAACTATTTTCCAAATTTTAACAAAGGATTTTTTGGTCAATGGAAATTATTTTTCATTTGACCACCATTTTACAGTGAAAAAAACACCTGCAAATTTAAAATATTTTCTGAAAAATATTTTACAGCGAAACAAAGAAAATAAACGAAAAGTTAACACCACGTATCTAAAAACGGTAGGTCATGAAATCAAAGATGTCTAGTAAGTACTAACGAAAAAGTAAAAAAGAAAGACAATCATTGGTCCATTGTATTTACAATGTTAGTCAACATCGCAATTCCTGTAGCATTGTTCACCAGGAAAGAAAACACAAATTTAACAAATAATAATAAAAAAAACAAGTAAACAACAATTACCTACTTTAATGGCAATTCTAGTTGATTTGCTTGGAACAGAGAGTGCGCCTCCACTTGTAATTTCCTGTGCCAATCTTGTAAGGGAAATGAATGAATAGTACATGCTTAACGATCCAATGACATGGTCCTTGCTCAGGATCCAAACTTTCTTCAAATTCTTTGGGCATATCCCTAACTATCAGATCATTGAGGTTTCTCAGATGCTGGATTCCAGAGGGCACCTCCTTCAATTGCGGACTAGGCCCAATTGAAAGCCTTTCAAGAAGAGGTGATGCGCCTTCATCTATCATCAATGAATACAATCCATTCAAGTTTTCGAGAATTAAAATCTTAAGTTTTGGAAATCCTCCTTTTTGAAAATGCAATTGTTCTCCAATGTATGCCTGGTTTGAGATTTCAAGCTCCAATAAATTAGGTAGATTTTGGAAGGCTTTCAGTGGATCATCACTCAACTTTGACCAAAATATTCTTATTCTGACTAGATGTTGAAGTTGTGGAATCCATTCCGGCAACTTCTCTAAATGGCACTTTATGTGGAGGCGTTGAAGACATTGAGGGGGAGACGAAATGGACTGTAAATCAATGATCTCATTTTCACTAATTGAGGATACATCTAGAGATTCAAGGTGGTTCATCTTTCCAATAGAGGCACACAAAGCCATCATGGTTTCCTTTGTTAGGTTCTTCACACCTAACTTCCTCAATTGCCTCAACTTTCCCAACTCTTTTATTAGATCAACCCCTCCATGATTTAGCTCCACATGATACAACTTCTGTAAATACTTTAAACACTCAATCCCTTTTTCTATCTTCACTCCTTTTTCCCAAGCCAAACTGAAATCTAGTTTGTTGTTGCGATAGTAGGCTATAAGATGTCGTAACTTACGAAGCTTTTTAATCTCGACTGGTATATCAGACACTAAGGATTGCTTCAGATCTAGAGTCTCCAAATTTTGCAACTTTCCTATGGATTTTGGAAGCATTTTTATTTTGGTATTTCTCAAACTTAAATACCTCAAGTGAAATAAACTTCCCACATCTTCAGGAATGTGATCCAGTGGAGCATCTTCAAAATCCATTACTTTCAAAAGCTTGAAATCAACAAAAAATGTACTCATATAGGATTTTGGCAATTCATCGGGATTGAACAATAAAAGAGAATGAATATGAGTGTCCTCAAATCCCTTCAGTTCATTATATGAAACACCATCTATTGACATGCGTCGAGTTAGTCCTTCAAATCTGGACACTTCTCTTGAAAGAACATGACAAAAACTCAAATCCTCCATCTTTTGGAGGACTATCTCACGAAAGAGATCATGGAGTCGACATCGTCTAACTTTTCCATCAAAGTTGACCTCTGATACTTGAACCAAGCTTCTGTGGATTAACTCAATCAAGTATTCTTGTGCAACCTCTTCTAACATTTTATTCTTGATTTCCTTCACAAAGCCTTCAGCTACCCATTGTCGAATCAATCTTACGCAGTTAATAGAGTAGTCCTCTGGATACATACCAAGGTATAAAAAACAAGATTTGAGGTTGTAAGGCAGGTCTTCATAACTAAGGGATAGAATTTTGTTGACACGTACAAGATGGAGATTTCTTCCTAACTCAAACCCAAGACTATCATACAAGTTTTGCCATTCAAAGATAGTTTTGTCTTTTGTTGACAAAAGACCACCAATAGCAACAATTGCAAGTGGTAATCCTTCGCATTTCTCAACAATGTAATGAGACAATTTCTCCAATGCTAGGGGACAATGACCTTCAAAATCAATTTGAAATGCCCTTTTGCAAAAAAGCTCCCATGCGTCATCAGGAGGTAGTGGTTGCAATTCGTAAACATGAACAGGAGAAGATTTTTTACAAAAAGTAGCAACCTTCATGTTACGTGTTGTGATCATAATTCTACCACCCGTGTTATTGTCAATTAAAGCATGTTTTATATCCTCCCAAAAGTCAATTTTCCATACATCATCGAATATGACCACATACCTCTTTTGCCGTAAGTATTCTCTCAATTCATTGATCAACGAATCCTCATCCATTGCATCTATTCCTGCCACAAGAGGTTCCATTCTAGCCTTGCGAAATTGCTTTATCATGTTCCTTAGCAGATCCTCCACGTTAAATGACTGTGACACTGAGATCCAAGCATGGCAATCAAAGTGACCTTTCACCAATTGATGGTCGTAGACTTTCTTGGCAAGAGTGGTCTTGCCCAATCCCCCCATTCCCACCAGCGAAACCACAGAGCGATAAGAAGAGCCTTCTACTAACCAGCCAATTAATTCATCTCTAGAAGATTCAATTCCCACAACGTCACCATCCTCAAGATAAAGGGCATCCTTTCGAGGGTCTGTCCGCCTAACATTCTGAGCAACCATTGATTGATGATCAATGGTTTGGAAGCGATATCTTTCACTTCTTTCCTTGATTTTCTGGAGTGATGCTTTGATCTCCTGAACCTCAGTGGCTATTTCGTGGTGAGGTTTTAGCATTTTAATAAAGCGAACCTCAGTGGCTATTTCGTGGTGAGGTTTTAGATTTTAATTGTCGAGCAGATTTGTAGAGGAAACCACTCAATCCATGCCTTTGAGGATGATGTTGAGCCATTTGAAGCAAGTATTTGTCGATGAAAACGTCTATGTGAAGAGCTACTTCTCTTAGCTGTTTCACCCAAGTTTTGACACCCTCGCTCATGTCTTCTTCAGCTGTTTCACCCTGTTTTGACACCCTCGCCCTTGCGCCCTTGCATCTGCATCCTTGAGGAAGGACTGAATACTCTCCAGTTCATCTTTGATGTCAGCAACTTCTCCATCAATGCCGCTTAAAAGTTCTGCTTCTTGGGTTAATAAGGAAATCAGCTTATCAATCAAAGGGGATACTGCAGTCTCTGCCATATGGCCTCTCTCTTTACTCCAAGGAAACGTATATCATAAAAATTCTGCTTCTTGCTTTAGTTCATTTCTGATGTCAGTGCTTGAGGTTGAGTTGACTCGGGTGAGTGATGAGAGTGTTGGGTTGGAGAAAAATTATGGTTTGTGCTTTTTGGAGATTCCAGATGGGTTTGGTTGGTTGGTGAGAGAGAAGGTTGAGGTTGAGAAAATGAAGTGTGTGAGATTGTGTTTTTGAAGAAAGGGGTGAATGAGCTAAGGGCTAATCTTGAAAATGAGAGATCTACTTTGAGGTGGCCGGTGTGCCGAGAGAGGGATTTGCTTAAGACTGAGATTGATGATCTGGTTAAGGAAACTAAAGGGTTGAGAGACAGATTGAGAAACTGAAAGTGGAATGTGAAGGAAGAATCGGCTGAAAGGGAATTGAGGGATTGAAGAAAGGGAGAGAAGTGTGAAACCGTGCGATTAGTCAGATTTAGAGTTTAGACACGTTTTTGACTTTGTTGGCTCGTGATACGAAAGTGTTGAAGCTTCCGTTCACTTTCCCAAAACCTTTCTCTCTCTTAAATTTCGAATATTTAAGCCAAATTCTGCACCTAGATCCGGCATTTTGGTGTTGCACTTACCTGTACCTTTTTTTAGTCAAAACAGTTTTTGGGTTTTTGCTATCAGAACCTTAATGAAATGTTCGTTGAATTAAATTGAAATTATTAGTTTCTCCCAATGCGTTGGTTTCAGCTTGCGTCATGCAACAATCAACCAATGGATCAGATAATGGCAAGAAATTTGGGGCAATCTCTGTTAAGGGCAAAACAAAACAAGACCAGTTATTGTGAAAATGGTTTCAATGTGTGGCATGGAAAACGATCCATGGAGACAGTGGCAAAGCAATGGCGCTAGGGAGGGATGGCAATAGCGACCCAGGGATGTGCCCCCCGTGACCCGCGGGTACCCGCCCTGCCCTGCCCTAATTACATCGGGCTTTTTCGCCCCGTTTATGTAATAGGGTATCGGGTCGGGTTTTTAAACTGAAACGGTTTTAATCGGATTTTAAACGGGTCGGGTTTTATTGAAAAACCCGAATCTGACCCGAACTATTTAAAAAAAAAACCCTAAAAATCCAAAAAAAAACCCGAAACCGTCGAGCCTGTCTCCTCAGTCGAGACTTCTCCAATCTCGATCTCAATCTCGTTCAGCTCTTTCACCTCATCGGACTATTTCTCGGTGCTCAATCTCCTGGCTTCGCATCTCGGCGTAGAAGATTTCAACTTTGCCTTTCGGATCGTACTGGGTGCCATCGATTCTACTAAGTACAACTGGGAAAAATTCAGATTCAGGGAGTGAAGAGTTGTACCTCTGAGGGTCCGGATCTGTGGAGGAAATGATAGATCTGTTGACTTCAGTCAATGCTAGTCATGGATAAGATGTGATCTGTACGATCGGAGAAGAGAACACCACGTATGGCGGTGATGCCAAGCGAAGTCTCTTTGAGTCTATATGACTCTCTCTCTCCCTGAATCTATCTACATTAGTTTTTGACTTGTGAGATGAGACGACGTCGTGTGGCTAGATATTAATATCTATGCTTATGAGATGAGACGACGACGTGTGGGGATTAGCTTTATTCAATGGGACACACGCGTAGTGTCAAATGGATTCGGAGTAAAAAAAAAAAAACCGGGTTGGGTCGAGTACTCGTCGGATCGGGTTAAACGGGTACCCGTTGAAGCAGGCAGGGTGGGGCAAAACCCGACCCATACCGCCCCATTGCCATCCCTAATGGCGACTAAGTAGGAGATAGAAGAGAGACACATAGCAAACGCGAAGGTTAGAGCATATGGAGATGTCAATGGGAGATGTACACAAAAAGAAAAAAATTGATGGGATATGTGCAAATTGAAAGTTTAAATTTGGGAACTCCAAAATAAGGAACTCAAACCAATATGTAAAATTTAAATAATAATAGGCAACAACTATAAATAATAATCGACAACAGTTATCTTTTTAATATAATATTAAAAAAAATGGAAATAAATCTCAATTTATAAATGTCAAATTTGAAACCTGCAGTCCGTATATTAAATGATACGTTAAATTTGACACTTTAGTTGGAATTGTACATGTGTTATAATTAGCCATCAAGTGGGGGCAACGTGAATTTGATATCTCCTTTGAAACTGGAGATGCCCTTAGGAATTAGGATTTTAATTTAGGTTCTTGATTTTGGGATTTTTGAGCTAAAAAGGTCGGGTGTGTCGGGTAGAAAATGTGGCCTGAATAATAAATTTTTGTCTTTCCCAAGGTGTTTGGTGCAATTTAGAGTTGCACATTCTGTCTAAAATGAAAATATTTTGCCGGCTTTGGCACAAACGTGAAGTTTAGGTACTAAAGTAAATTGGGTAACAAAAAGAATAAGGGGTTTAGATGCATCTTACCTTTTAATTAATGGAAAAGTTCATGTTCATTCCAAATTTCACATACTTTTCTTTTGTCTTTTATCGTGATTATTTTGTGAGCAAAAGTCTTTTATTGTGATATGGTCCAGGTGAAGTGAATTAGAAAAATGTATCAAATTTAATGTGACAATTTTTCGTGACTATAATCAGGCTCTATATCAATTTTATCGCATACAATCACAATCTTTATTTTATAGAAGATGTTTCCAACCACCTCATTAAATTATACTTTGTTGAGAAATTAATCACAATCTTTATTTTATAGATAATTAATACAAAGATAATTAATACATGTTTCCAACCTTTTAAAATGACCTCATTAAATTAGCTTGACTTTGTGGAATAATTTCTCACTTTGTGGCAACAAGCCATGCCACTTTTTCCTTCTTGTTTGCCGTCCGTGTCACTCATTTTCTTCTTTGTATTTTCCTAAACCCAAAGCAATTTACCTTTTCTAAAAAACCACGTCCCTTTCAATAACGTTCACATTAGAGCATTTTAACAAGTATTTCTTGACCGACTTATGTGCTTGCACTTACACATATCATTTGCTTTTGCCCCATCAATCTAAATTGAAATGAAAGTGCTTCTTAAACTAGAGGATAAAACTCAACTCTCTTCCTATGGGCCAGGGAGGCCTTAGATTGAGATATGCAGCCAATCTCTGATCTGAATTGTTCTGTGTATATTGTTGTCTCCTACGAAAATTCCACTTCAAAGAGTCCCGTATGTTTTTGAGTTTGTTGGGATGTCATTATCTTACACAATTAATATTGATTCCTTTTTGCAAGTTGCATTAGAATTTAACTTGCCAAGACGGTGACTAAAATGAAGGGGGAAAAAACATATAAAAAAGAACAAAAACATGCTTCAATTATTCATTACGTCCAAAATACAGGTTCAAACATGGAGTACCGATTATTGTTGTTTTTCAAGTACATATTGTACATAAATTATATCCACCCTTAAATTTGATAACTGTTAGGTTTCAAGTACAAATTGATACTGCTTAACATTCATTAAATTGAACTCCTTCATGCATGATGTGTCTTTTTGGGCTAGCAATACTTGCCAAAGTTTAAAAAGAAAGACAGAAAGAGTATTTTAATAAAACTTTTTAATTTTATAATTTGTTTGAAATATCCCGAAAATTCTCGTTCATAACCCAATATATAGAGACTAGCTAGGTGGTCCATGCAATGGCTAGTGATGGTTCAATCCATTTGGGTTCAATCCAAACAGAATCGAGCCAATAACCACAAGGGCTTGTTTGAACGAAATGCCAATGCAAAGTTTCTGGTGATCATGATCATCAACCTCGGACTCCGATGACACAACACACCATCTACCAACAGGAAAGCTATATAGCCACAACCAATCAGGGGACCCAGACAAAAAGCATAAGAACCTTAGATACTGTAGAGGCCCATTTTTTCTGCCAACATCAGATCAAGCCCAAAGTCTTAGAAATTTGCTTTAGAGGCCCAAGGCGAACTAGGCCTAGTGGTCTACGGCAATAAAAAGACAAGGGTTAATGGCATTGGGCCAGCAATCAAACCCAAAGCCCAGGCCGGCCCACTTCATCTCAAGCCCATGTTTACTGTGATAATGTCAAACCATTCAAAAATAATTCAAAGAAAAGAGAGGGAAAAGGTTCCCACGTGATGCCCTTTTTCCCTCTCCTTTTCTGATGCGAAGCTTGAGGAATCAAAATCAAGAGGGACATATTTCCAAGGAGGAAAAAACGGATCTCCAGGCTTCATTATTGAAGGAAGAAGGCTGGTCCTCCTCATTGCCCATTGGTCACGGTAGACACCATCACAAGACCATCTGCCACAACTCCAGACGTGACAAGAAATGATGAGAAAGACAAAAGAAGAGCGGAGGAGGCCGAGAAAGCTGCCATGGCCGCCAAAGCTGACACCGCTCAAGGGCAACGACCACCATAGCCCAGCACTCCGGTGGTCCTTGCTCATCCTCAACATGGAGCTTAGGAAGAATGGTTTGGAGGTAGGGGAATCAATTTACTTAATTTCTTTGATCTGCCATGACAAAAAAGGCATTAAATCTGCTGGGGGATGATGCTAAAATGGTAAGATCAAATTTAATTAATACAAAATGTATATAAGTCAAGTCAGTTCAATTACTTCAACCCATTGTCAAGCTTTTAATGCTCACCACCTCCAACACCATAAATGAGCTAAAGATCAGTTGTCTGCCGCAGACCAAATCAGTTCTACAGCAGATGAAAATCATCATCTTGATCTCAAACAAACTTTGTAAAATTCCGCCCCTTTATTTCTTGGATAAACAGTAATTCTCATGATTAAGAGGATAATAAGTGAAACCATGAGATATGAACACCACTATAAATGGGGGTAAGAAGGAAGGGAAAGGGTTCTGGAAAGAGTTGACTTTACAAAAGCTCTAAGGAAAGAGATAACCAAAGAAATTCTGTAGGATACTTCCTGCAGACCTACGGTAGACTGAACACTTTCAGTCTACCACAGCCAAAAGACCCACTCTCACTCACCAAACACTTACCTAATTAATGACACTGACTCATGTACATTTGCACAGTAAATGATTCTCTTCCTACTCCCCAAATCTCCTAAGTTCCATGTTTTACCATGTATTATTTATCTGTTCTATATATCTTTGCAAGTCATGCTAAAGGCTAACCCCTTCATGCTCATTTTCTTAGTCTGCAGCATCGACCCCTGAGTTATACTACTTGTAATATGTGTTTCTTATATGTTGTTGTTACTAGCTGTATTGGTAAAAGCAAAGTTTATGGTTGTTAGTTTTGATCTACGGCATTAATTTCACAAGTCTGCTGTAATCGGTTTTAATCTATGGTGCTGATCTAATTTGTCTACCGCAACCTTTCCCCTAAGAATATTGCAGCCCAATAGATCAGAAGACGAGAGGGAAGCACCATTAGCCATCGGGTAGACCAATAAGCCCGGTGTAGAGTTTTGGACTCAACATTCCTTCTAAACAGCTCAGCCCACGTTTAGCCCGTTCGCAAAGTGACACGTGGCAGACGAAGAAATTTTGAGCACCCACAGATACATATATAAAATAAAATCTTGACATGTTATCAATTAGAAAATATCATAAAATACATGGAACATGGTAGACGTAAATTTAGAATTTCTTCAAGCATATAATAACGTTATATATAAACTCAATTATTGGTTCAACTTGAAAACACCATAAGAAGCTCTGGAAATTTCAAAGGTTGTTTCGAGATAGGTCCGTTCATCACCATCAACTAATCAAAGGGAAAGGGAAAAAAGAAAAAATTAAAATGTAAACTTTTTGTTTAATTTTGGCATGCTTGAGGTCATTAAGTGATAGTAATGATTGTTGGTGTATGATTCGTTATTAAAGGAACCGCTCACATTCTGTACCAAATCCTTAATCACAGTAATAATAATTAGCCTCTTGAAATGCACTATATTGTAATCGCAATTAGTTAGAGTTGATGTGCAATTAGTTATACTTGCCTCCATGGCTCACCATCCATCAAATTTTATGCAATATTGCATGCAGTTGATGTGCTGCAGTTGATGTGCTTAAATCTTTTAAGACCCAAACCTCCATTCTGTTTTGGTTGACACAAATTACTCTAGGCTTTCAAAGCCATATACCTCTGCTTATTCCGGGATGATTTCTACCAAAACATATTCACTAGTTTATCCATTTCATTACAAACTCTATTCAGATCTTTAAAAGTAGATATATTATAAAAGGGAAGACCTTTGGGCCACTGATTTTATGAGAGTAGCCTTACCAGCCCATGATAACCATTTACTACTCAACTACTTAACCTTGATTCATGTTTTTCACTTTTTCTTCAAGAAAAAAACTCTATTCCAAGGAAATGTTTTTGCAAGGGCTACTAACACCTCTTTAAGAAAACAAACCTGAATTAGCTTGATTTGTTGATTATCTAGACCAAAGACAGTATTTCTAAATGTAATCTACCATACAATCTTTTGTTTTTTTTCCCAAGTAGGGTAGTGAGGGATATCCAACTTGGGACCTCCGGATCAAACAATATATCTTAAACCAATTGAGCCACACCCTCGCGTGCACCATACAATCTATTTCTTGTCAAACATTAGTTTAATAATAATTAGAGCTAAAGGGAATGTTTACCAACTTTTTCCCAAGTCAGAAATGACGACATTCTAACCTCCGAGAAAGCTGACGACCATCTAATATCCAAGCTCAATTGACGACATATTATGTATGGCCCTTTATTCCAGCTGTCTATGACTTATCCCTTATCTGTTACGTGAATATCGCAAGATAGCTCATCGAGTCGAGCCTTCACCTTGACAGGCGTTCTCCACGACCCTACAAACGCACAACGACCTTCTAGATCAAAGGGCCATTAAGTCACCATGTGTCCCCAAATCCAAGGGAGTCTAGAAGACCACATGTTATGACCAGACAGCATAAAAGGCCATTATCTCTCCAAATCTCAGGTATGAACAGTACATTCCACTATAGAAATACACTCTCAAGGTTTTTTTGGGAATCCATACTGACAAAGGCATCAGAGCCTCCTTGGCTGGCCCCAAACTGGTGCCAATTCCAATCAACTTCTTTGTTCTTGCAGGTCTCCATCCATCGGCTCGGCAGTCAGTAGCCCACTGATCTTCCAGAACCATCAAGAGCTATTCAAGATACATTCACACCTTCAACTTCAAGTTATCCATATAGTAGCCTTAAAAACACTTCAGAGCATAGTATAAACAAATAGAGAGGAATAGGATCTCCATGTCGTAGTCCTCTAAATGGTTGAATATATTCTTCCACACGGACTTTCATTCAACAACAAAGAAAGAATACGACAAAATCTTGATTTATTTGGTTAATAAGTCTTTACAAACTTTTAACATAAGTCAAACTCATATACCAATTCCCACTCAATCAGCTCTTTGTATTTCCAATTTGAAACGGCGCCATAAGCAGGTCAAAAATCATTTACTCCTCCTTAGTGCTAAAATACGAAATTGTACATATTACATAACACTTTTTCTTTTTGGGCAACAGTGGAGTTTTGGTTGAGTACTCATCATGGAAGGACTTAGGACTCAGCTTGTACAGTAGTAGCCTAGGGCGAAACTGGAACAAAGAAAAATTTATATGTAATCTAAAAGTCTTGGGCTATCCTCATGTATGAATTTTTTATTTTATTTTATTTTTTTAATTCAAAAGAAAGAAGTCACACTAGCTGACTAATTTGACCAAATCTTAGAAAGAAACAAAGAGGCTTAGCACCTATCTGAAATAGATTTGGTCTACACAAGCCAATGGCAGACAATTACATATTTGCTGATACAGAATAACCAAATTCAGAAAGAATGATTTACGTTTCCTTGGAGTAAGAAGAGAAGCGACATGGCAGACACAGCAGTATCCCCTCTTATCGCCAGGCTGATTTCCTTGTTGACCGAAGAAGCAAAACTTTTACGAGGCATCCATGGAGAAGTTGCAGACATAAAAGATGAACTAGAGAGCATTCAGATCTTCCTCAAGGACGCAGATGCAAGGGCCGCAGCAGAAGAAGACATCAGCGACGGCGCCAAAACATGGGTGAAACAAGTAAGAGAAGTAGCCTTTCACATAGATGTAGCCATCGACCAATACTTGCTTCACGAGGCAAAACATGATCCTCGTCGGCTTCACTTCACTGGTTTCTTCCCTAAAATCACACACTTACTCAAAACCTTCAATTCCCGTCATGAGATAGCCACTAAGATTCAAGAGATCAAAGCATCAGTTCAAAAAATCAAGGATAGAAGTAAAAGATATAGTTTCAAATCCATTGATCAAGGATCAAGCAGTGGTGCTCGAAATGATAGGTGGCATGACCCTCGAAAGGATTCCTTTTATCTTGACGATGCTGACGTTGTGGGAATTGAATCTCCTAGAGATGAATTGATAGGCTGGTTGGTAGAAGGATTGCCTTATCGTTCTGTGCTTTCGGTGGTGGGAATGGGGGGATTGGGCAAGACCACTCTTGCCAAGAAAGTCTACGACCACCAAAAGGTGAGAGGACACTTTGATTGCCATGCTTGGATCCCAGTATCTCAGTCATACAACACAGAGCATCTTCTAAGGAGCATGATAAAGCAATTTTGCAAAGCCAGAATGGAATATCCTCCTCAGGGATTAGACGAAATGGATGAGGAGTTATTGATCAATGAGTTGAGAAATTACTTACAACAAAAGAGGTACGTGGTTGTATTCGATGATGTATGGAAAATAGACTTTTGGGAGGATATAAAACATGCTTTGATTGATAATCATAAGGGTGGTAGAATTATGATCACAACACGTAATAGGGAGGTTGCTAGTTATTGTAAAAAATCTTCAACTGTTCATGTTCATGAGTTGCAACCACTACCTCAACGATGAGGCATGGAAGCTCTTTTGCAAAAGGGTGTTCCAATTTGATTTTGGAGGACATTGTCCACCAGCGTTAGAGAATTTGTCACATAACATTGTTGAGAAGTGCAAAGGATTACCACTCGCAATTGTTGCTATAGGTGGTCTTTTGTCGACCAAAGACAAAACTATCTTTGAATGGCAAAACTTGCACGATGGCCTTGGCATTGAGTTAGGAAGAAATCCCCATCTTGTAGGTGTTGACAAAATTCTATCCCTAAGTTATGAAGACCTGCCTTACAACCTCAAATCTTGCTTCCTATACCTTGGTATGTATCCTGAGGATTACTCTATTAACTGCGTAAGATTGATTCGACAATGGATAGCTGAAGGCTTTGTGAAGAAAATCGAGGGTAAAACAGTCGAAGAGATTGCACGAGAATACTTGACTGAGTTAATCCACAGAAGCTTGGTTCAAGTATCAATAGTTGACTTTGATGGAAAAGTTAGAAGATGTCGACTCCATGATCTTTTGCGTGAGATCGTCCTCCAGAAGATGAAGGATTTGAGTTTTTGTCATGTTCTCTCGAAAAAAGAGTTAAGTTTTGAAGGACTAACTCGACGGGTGTCAATAGACAGAGGTTCATATAGTGTACTAAAGGGATTTAAGGACAAACACATTCATTCTATTTTATTGTTCAATCTTGATGAATTGCCGAAGTCCTTTATGATTACATTTTTTGCTGATTTCAAGCTTTTGAAAGTAATGGATTTTGAAGATGCTCCATTGTATCACATTCCTGAAGACATGGGAAGTTTATTTCACTTAAGGTATTTAAGCTTTAGAAATACAAAAGTAAATGTGCTTCCAAAATCCATAGGAAAGCTGCAAAATTTGGAGACCCTAGATCTAAAACAGACCCTCATTTGTGATATACCAGTTGAGATCAACAAGTTAGGTAAGCTGCGACATTTTTTAGCCTACAATCGTGACTACAAAAAAGACTTCAATTTGACTTGGCAGAAAGGGGTAAAGATACAAAAGGGGGTTGGGTGTTTAAAGTCCCTACAAAAGCTATACTATGTGAAGGTAAATCATGGAGGCATCGATCTAATTGAAGAGCTGGGAAAGTTGAAACAATTAAAGAAGCTCGGCATTCAAAACATGACAACGGAAATTGGAAGGGCTTTTTGTGCTTCTATCCAAAATATGAAAGACCTTCAATCTCTAGAAGTAAGCTCGATATGTGAAGATGAGATAATTGATTTACAGTCCATGTCATCTCCACCTCAATTTCTTCAACGCCTCCACATAAGTGGACGTTTAGACAAGTTGCCGGATTGGATTCCAAAACTTCAACATCTAGTCAGATTAAGGATGTTTTGGTCAAGGTTGGAAGATGACCCATTGAAAGCCCTCCAAAATCTTCCTAATTTATTACAGCTCACATTCTCACGCCAAGCATATGATGGAGAGCAATTGCATTTTAAAACAGGGGGATTTCTAAAACTCAAGGAGCTAGGCCTCCACCACTTGAATGGATTGTATTCATTGATGATAGACGAAGGAGCATTGCCTCTTCTTGAAATGCTTTCGATTGGGCCTACTCCACAATTGAAGGAAGTGCCTTCTGGAATCCATCATCTAAAAAACCTTAAACAATTGAATTTTTGGGGATATGCCTAATGAATTTGAAGAAAGTTTGGTTCACGAGCAAGGGCCAGATAATTGGATTGTTGAGCATGTACCCGTCGTTTATATCGGTCACAAGGTTCGCATAGGGTATTACGGTTATGACAGACACACTCTCGGTTCCAAGCATTTGGAAAGATCAAGAAAGCAAACAATCAACCAAAATGATGATCACAAGGACAATGATAGTCACGATATCAATTCAGTTGAGAAAGGTTAGTGTTGTTTAGCTTTGTAACCCCCCCACATGCACACACACAAAGAGTATGAGTGTTGGTTTTGGTCTATTTATATGAGGAGTAGGTAAGGGTATTTTACAACCAATGGCGATTTGGGGTTTTTCCTATAGTCCCATAAAAGATATGGTTTTGGGTTTCAAACATGTGGTAGTTGATAAATCCATTATTCTTTGCCATTTGAGTTTATTTGGGTTATTTGAGGGATTAGTTGGTTTATTATCTTGGTGGATGTTGTGATATTAACTATTTTGATGGGATCTTTTTGGATTATTTTGGATTATCTTAGTATTCCAAAAAGATTTGGGAAATTAGGAAAATTGTTTTAAGGGCTAATCATTCGAGTCACATTATGCATAACTCTATTGGTATTCCAAAATGATAGCATGTTTTATAGAATGTTTTATTATCATGAAACTTGCATTTCCCCAAACCTTATTATTTATGTTAAAATATTATCTTGGAAAAAAAATACAGTGCTAACACAGTCCATAACAAGAAGGGACCCATTCGTTCATGAAAGCTTGTTTTCCTCATTATGCCTTCCAATAAAACTCATTCAACCCTATCATTAGCCTTACTCATATTTACCTTGAGTCCCAAGTACTTGACCTAACCCCTCCAGTGAATCTTCACACGATGTAAAGTTTCAAAAGCCACCAAGGCATTATTTATAACTAGTCTACCCGAGACAAAAATACTTTAATTCTCTAATATATAGATGGCAAGAGTCTTTTTATCCTATTGAATATTATATTATACACCAATTTATAGAGGACATTACACAAACTTATAGGTCCATAATCAAACTAGACAAAAATAAAGTTGTAACATCTGTGCCTGCTTTGTGCCAAATGTTTTGAAAGAAATGTACAGGCATACCTTCTAGCCCAAGCAATTTGGTTGGGAACATTTGCAGTAAAGGTTGAGCCACCTCCTCTTCCTTGTATTCCCTAGCTAGCAAGTCATTTACCTTATCAGTAACAGTCTTGTGAACCTTGGATAGCACCGGGTCTAAATTTTGTGGGTAAGAGGATGAGTAGATCTCCTGAAAATATTTAACCACCTCTTCCTCAACTTTTTCACAACTTTCTTGCCAAACTCTCTGAGTATCTAGTAGCCCATAAATCATGTTCCTCTGCTTCCTTTGTGTTGCCTTAGATTGAAAAACTTTATATATTTTTTGGTCTACCCTTAGCCCTGTGACATGAGATCTTAGCTTCCACATTAGTTTTTCCTTTTCTAAAAGGTCGTTAATTTCTTTATGTACTACTTTTACTCCTTCAACTGTGGGCTTGAAGTTGGGCTTGGTATTGCCATTTCCTTGTTGAGCTGTTGATTAACACTTCCAAATTCTCATTCACTCCATTCAGCCAAATGTCATTTACTTTGGTTGAGCTTCTCACATAAATTAAGCATGTCATTCCCACACCTTGCTCCTATCAAGGCCTGGACTATTTTGTTTTGAAACCTCTTGTGCTTCAGCCACAGCCTGCTCCAGACTTCGTTTATGGGCACTTCTTCTTGCATTGGGCCTTTATCTTTACATTTCCTCTTGTTAGGTTTGCTTGTTTGCCCATTTCCCTCATCTAAGCCCAAGATATCTTTTTGTATTATACCCTAATAAAATAGTTGGGCAAAAAGAAACTAAGTGATAAAGTGAAGGCCATCCTAAACACAATACGAAGGGTCAAGGGTGTTAGAGAAGATCTGTTTAAATAGTGTATAAAAGAAATGTAAACAAATAATAATAAGTTTTGTTGGAACATTTAATTTTAATATTTCAGTCTTTAGATTCTTTAATTATTTTTTTTAGTGTAATCTTCTTCCATTACTAAATCAAAGTTTGTCCATTTGTGGTAGGTGAACAATCAAATTCCACTCAGTGATTTGAAGCTTTTCCCCACCAATATGAGGCTCTAATTGTGTGAAACTCTCAATATTCCTATTAGATCCATTTTTTGTGCACCTTAGTTCTGGGACAGTTGGAAATTTTTACCTACAGACTTAAATGGAGAAATATAATTGTTGCAGGAATACATTTGGTATAATTATGTTCTCCAGACAATTAATTCAGAAAATCAGTGGGTTTTCTTCTTACATGCTCATACTTGTATTGTGTATTTTTCTGCTCATTTTGTTAGCGTTAGTCATACTGGTCACAATACAAGTGCAAAAATGGTTACCAACTACTTCAAGCTTTAGAATTAGTTTTATTTTATTTTTTTAAGTAATTTATAAGTTGGGAAAAAAAGAATTTGAATCTTGATTCTCCTTATAAAGGAGACCCATTAATGTTAATTGAGTTACAACCTCTTGACTTAGAATTAGTTAATAAATTGAAACAGTGTTAGTTCGACAATTTCAATAGGTTGTTACTGTATTTTCAGTTAATTGGAGCAAACAATAAATTAACGTTGAAAACACGCCGACTTAACCTAATGATTTCCCCTATAAACTAAACCTTGCCAAAAAAATTGAGTGTTGAGACACTGTCGTATCAACAATAATTGACCCTAATAAGAAACTGTTTTTTTTGACCAAGTAGATTACCCCTTTTTAGGCCAAACTATAATTTTGTCCTTACTATTTGTTCCAAATTCAGTTTTCGTCTTCTAAACTTAAAAATTTACAAACTTGTCCTAAAAAAATTTAGGAGGTCCAATTTCCTCTGGCCATATATATCTAGTCCATGCCATGTCAAACTTTTTAGTTGGTCACATCAACATTTCATATGTCATATATGCAATTTCTTTAATAATAGATGAACAAAGGATAATATTTATATCTTATAAGTGTGTTTTTAACCTGCCCTAGACACAAAGGAGTGAACAAATTAAATCATGATGGCTAAACAAATCTAATGTCTTAATTCTTATGCTGATTAGTAAGAATCAAAATACTCAAGGTTTTCACTTGCTCAATATGATACTATTAGGGTCAGTCCAAGCCTTAAGCCAACTAAGGATTGGCTTGAGGCTCTCCAAATGGAGAAGGCCTTCAAATTTTTATTGACCATATGTATTCTATACATGAAATAGTACATAGAAAATGTCCAAAATGATACAAAAATAAATAAATAAAATCTAAGATAAATCTACTCAAAAGTTTTAAATATCGGGCCGGAATTAGAAAATGACTTGCTTTTGTAATTTGTTTGGAACTAGAGACCCCCATTGTTGTGAACTTATCAGATAACCCAAATTATCGAAGAAAAACCCAATGGGGGAGATGTGGATGGGATAGGCAGCTTGTGGGAGGAGCATGTGGGTGGTGTTGAACTAATATCAAAGCTTCTTGGTTGGAGTAGAAGCGGAAGAAGTATGAGAGGTCGTTGTGGATGAAGGAGATGAACTGATGAAGGAAAAAAAATTAAGTGAAGAGAAAAATAAAGTAGAAAACATGTGCGGAGATGCAAGAAAAAAGTAAAAGAAAAGGTAAAAGTAGAGAGAAGAAACGTGTGGATGTGAAAAAGGGGGAGGAAAAATAAATAAATAAAATAAATGGAGACGAGAGCGGAGAAAATTGATAAAATTCTACTTAAGATTTTTTATGTGACAAGAATGATTAAGTGGATTAATGATTTCATTAATTGAAAAGAATATGCTGAAGAAAATTAACCATAAAAGTGTGATCAATAAATTTACATCTAAAAGAGCAAGAAGAATTGAAATAATTTCTTTTTTATAAATATTAATTTAATTTAGTATTAATGATCAAAATGCCTCAATTTGAGATTTTTGCTTAAAATTGGGCCGTCTTGGCTATAAGTATGAATATTGTAGGCAGGATTTGAACCCAGGTCCCTTGCTCGACGACAAGAGACTTTACCAGTTGAACTAATGGAACCCACTATGATATATTGTAGTTGGTGGAGTATATGGAACACAAAAAAAGTATAAACCTATAAGTATAAACTTTTTTCATTTTGTTTTGCTAACCATGCCACCATGTAGGGGCAGCTCTTCTTACTGGTGGTTTAACTACAAATTAATTGCACCCAAGATTAATAATTGTTAGAGTCAGTAGCTATTAATTACTAGGCTCCTCCCTTGACGGATTGATATTCTTTATGAATTATGAAGGATGGCTAGTTTAGAACACGTACAAACATACAAGCAAAGAGGAAATATTGAGATCAACCGTTCAGTGTTTTTAAAAAATGACCATCATCAATCGGAAACCGTTCAGTGTGCTGAGGTTGAGTAACTAGTGCTGCTTATTACGGAAGGATTGATATTGTTGCTATGGTTGTCAACTTGTCATTCATTTTGGTTAATCGTAAGCTC
>OU015762.1:15148479-15210712 GCA_907173295.1 Fagus sylvatica | reverse complement strand
AGAAGCTCAATTGAAGGAATTGTTGGTCTAATGTAGAAGAAACCAGAGTTATAGACCCATATCCGCATTGTATGAGCATATCGAGCCCAACCCATTGCAGGTTCATCAAAGACATCATTATACCCATAAGCTGTCCTATTATTATGACCATCAGTCATGGACTCGATGTCTGAATCTCGATAAAGATAATGAAAAGGATTCTGCAAATACACAATATCAACATCCGATAGAAGAACACTATACCCCAGTTGCAAAAACTCCCTTAGAATACGAAATTTCAACCCTGAGACAGCATGGTTCCCTCCAGTCCTCGCAATTGAATCAATACCTTCATCTGGGTCTCTCTTGTACACTGGAACATCCTTTGATTCACAGAACTTGGCAATATCTTCATCCAAAGCAACAACCAGATAATTGGGTATACCCACTTTCTTGATGTTAGTGAACCAGACTTCCAACATTTCCTTCACATTTGAGTTTGCAACAGCAACTATAAGCTCTCTCTGCACTGCAACTTTCTCTAATATCTTTGCTAATCTTGGATTGACAGATTCATCAGGGATGAGAGCAGGGTTGGTTCTTAAGCCCTTGACAGTACCAAAAGGTCCAGCCTTCTGCTGTTTACCCAACACGAGAACCTGCTTCTGCGCATGATCTTTCCTTTGATCAGCCAATCTAAGCTTTTCAGTTAGCTCCTTAATTTGTCTTTCCAGCTCAGAATTTATCTCCAATTCTTCCACTAAATCTGATTTCAACATGTTTATCCGTTCAGATGATTCACATGAAGCTGATCCAGCCTGAAAATTTGAGAAAAAAAAAAAAAAAAAAAGAAGAAAAAACCCGTAAACCTCATATTTGTGCCTTTTGAAATATAACTAATTCATTGATTCAACACTACAGAAACTCCACAAAAACTAAATGCATTGCCATTAGATGATTAAATTAGCAAAAAAGTCATCAGATTCATCTTCCTTTGCTCTCAAAATTTCACACAAAAGTCACAATGGCGATTGGAAGAATTTAATACGCAAACATGTATAACTTGTTTTTTTATTGGTAAGCTACACACAACAAGTGGGTTTTGAACTGACAACCTCACCCTCCACCCACTTGTGGTAGGAGGAATAGCCATTTTAGCTGGAGCTCATTGACAACATTATCTCAGTCAGAATACCAATCAGATACAATAAGAGATTTAGGACAATTCAGATTGAATCAAATATAAATACCATATTTGAAACAATTACCACGCACAGCCCCCACGAATCAAAACAACATGATCAAATTCAAGTCAAAGTGTCAAACCCAACATTATTGTAAATTAAATTGTCACAATCAGTTTATTTGTTTTTGGTTATCATCCATCTCTCATTATCACATAATCTTTTCTTCATTAGGATAAAACATATAGAGATTAAATAACCATTTGAAACAAAACCCATATCCAATTCAAAGTCAAACCACAGAAACTCTTAGTCAACACAACAACTTCACTTCCCCATCAAGATCCAGAATCCCCAAAAAAAAAAAAAACACCCACAACCCCAAATCCAACAAGTAGCCTACAAACACAAAAGTTTTCACTAGTGACAATTACTAACATATCGGTGTACAATAAAGTGACGTCGACAGTGAATCTAGTAAAAGTGACGTTAGTCCAATACAAATCCCATTACACAAATACCAATAGCATTTCAAAATTATAAATATACTTAATAAAAAAATAAACTTTTTTTGGAACCTGGGCATTGGATTCGGAGATAGTGCGAGTGAGAATAGGGGCTGAGTAAAAGTAAAAGGAGACGAGACCGTGAGGCAAGAAGAGGGCGAAGAGACAACCAAAGGTGACTCCGATCGCTATGGCAATTCCGACCCTTGATTTGCGGAGAGAGTGAGACGTGGTTCGCATGTCTCTGCGGCCACTCATTTTGTTTGGCTTTTCCAAATTGGAAGGGGTTGGGGTTGGGAGAAAGTAGGAAATTTGAGATGGATGGGTTTGTTTGGGATTTGGGCAATTTGGCTGGACATGTATTCAGTGTTCAGTGGTCGTTGAATTCAGCAGTGGAGTACAGGTTTTATTTATGATTATTTTAAAGTGGGGGAGTTGGTAATGATTGATGAATTATGTTTTTTTCCTAATGATTTGTCGGCTGATTCATGATATATATATATATATATATATATATATATATATATATATATATATATATATATATATATATATGTTGGGAATACAAATTCATACCAATTCTCTATCCCATTTTGTTGTGATCTACTTTACATTCAATCAACCATAATTGCAGTATATTTGATATATATTAGGGTGAGCTAGAATTAGAATGGGTTAGGACGGGAGTTTGTGACCGGAATTCAAACTATGCTAGGACTAGGACTATTTAAAAATATATATAGCTAAAAAAAAAAAAAAACAAAAAACAAACTATAAACAATACTACTGACTGGGTTAGGTTATATGCATCTGACTCTAGTGGAATATAAAATAGAACATAAAAAATTGGATAGAAAATTTTCATTCATGCTTGGGTTGTTAAGTCTAAAAACTTCTGTTTAATATGGTTACTTTTAAGTTTTAACTTAATTACATAAATATAAAAATTAATCTTTTGTAAAATATATATATATATATCTATTTGCTTAAATAAACAAATATTGGTATTTACAACTTCATTATTTCCAGTAATCCATTCAGAACCCCTTTTATTGTTTTTCATACATTCTTATAAATAATGGTCTTGTCTGAAATTGAACCCAACATAAGCGACAAGGTCGTTAAGGGCTTTTCAGTCCCCAACAGAGCACACTTTCTCCAATAATCAATTTGGGTTAGTCACAACAAACGAATGGAGGAATTTTAGCTTTATTCTCTTTATAAAAAAGATCATTTGAATCACTAAACTATAAGATTAAAATTAAAATTGTTAAAAAAAGGTCGAACCGGTCGGATACACGAGGTTAGTGATTCTTCTATAGAATATATTTTGGTCATTTTACAGTATTTTTTTCTTTTTCTTTTTTTCTTTTTTGAGATATTGGCCCTACCTACTTAATTTTAACCATTAATTGATAATTTATTAAACATAACCGATTAATTGGTTTACTTTTTTTTTTTTCTAAATTAATTTAATCTTTCAATAAATTTAGTTAACAAATTCCTTTACCCTCTAATTGAGGTTATTCTACGCAAAGTTGTCAGTAATACCATTGATTAAAATTACTTTATCCTTTATTGTCTAAAATTTTTAATGGCCTCAAACATTTCTTCGTGACATTTTTTTTTATTAATAACTTACAAATGGGATCTTAAATTCATAACCTCACTCACTACCTAATACTTATAAGGGGAAGATGTGTCAATTGAGTTAGAACTCATTTGCCGTTTCTTAGTAACTTTCTAATAAAAGAACAAGAATTTTTATCCCTATTGCTAAGTATTTAACTATAAGGTTCGAAGTCAAACGCAGACACTTGATAAATTTCTTCACTAATTCATTGGATTGTACAATACTTGGACCACCTATAAAATGTTAATAACATTCAAGTATTTTACATCCTGTTTTCCATTCAATTTTTTAAGGGTTTTTTTTTCCTTCCATTCCAGTTTTAATGTAAACCTAAAAGTAGCACTAGAAAAACATGCCCTTGTTCTTCTTTTCATTTTAGTTCACTATTTACAATGTTGAATGCGGTTTGAGTAATAACTAATAAACTACTCTCTGACTCTTTTTTTAATTCACCTTTTTTTTTTTTTTAAAAACTAATTCAGGTGGTTTTGTTTTCCCTTATAGCTATTTTGGACCAATGCCATTAATCTTTTGAGCATCTCAACCTTATGTATAATAATACTTTGACTTATTAGAGTTTATGGTTGACTTCATTTTGATCCTTTAAGTTTGAGATTTTTCATTGTGGTGCACAAAGTTTGATTTTGTTATTACAATGGTCATTCCGTTCTTGTTTGTGACTAATCTGGCTGTTGAGAGAGAGAGAGAGAGAGAGAGAGAGAGAGAGAGAGAGAGAGAGAGAGAGAGAGAGAGAGAGAGAGAGAGAGAGAGAGAGAGAGAGAGAGAGAGAGAGAGAGAGAGAGAGAGAGAATGATCATTTTGAAATGGAGTCAAATTTGACATGCCAAAATGAAAAATCTCAAACTTGAAAGACCAAAATGAAAACAATCCAAACCTTAAGGCTTTGTTTGAGAGTCATAAATAATTTAATAATTTTTAAAGTGGAATGAAGCAAGTAAATTATTATTTTTTAAATTGGACCCTATTATTTTTAATTATAAAAAGTAAATTATAAATGAATAGAAATGAATGTTAAAAAGTTCTCTTGAATAGCATAAGTTGCAAGTTGACAATAAATGAGACAACAATCATGGGCTCTTTACCGGATAATTTGGAAAGAAATGAAATTGAAAAGAATTGAATGATTATAAATAATGGAAATGAATGTGATTTACCAAAATGAAAAAAGTCGGAATAGAAGGTGCGAGTGTTCCCTCTTAACCATTCTATTCTCTCCTACTTAACTTCCAAACAAGAGAGAAATATCTAGAACCTTTAGAACATATTTTAAACAGATATTCTGTGGGATATTTGAGAGATATTTGTGAGAATTTCGTGGGAATTTGTAGAATTTTGTGCATTTATGGATGGTAAAGCAATGTCAGTTCAATATTATTTGAAGTTTAAGTCAGGTGGTGTATTCAATGATCCCTGCACTAGATATTTTAGGCATTTGAGTGCTGGGTTTTAATATCTTTTAGTTTATTTTAGGATTGACCGAACAGTATATCAACTGTTTCCGAACAGTTGTGTAGTTCAGGAGTGACCGAACAGTTGTGTAGTTCTGACCGAACCAAATGAGTAATTCGGTTATGACGAACTGAATTCACCTAGTTTAGTTTAAATTCCTGGTTTCGGGTTTGAGTTCTGATCGTTATCACATATTATTTCCAATTTTGCTCTATGTAATTAAAAATACAATTTATGTTCCTCCAGTGTAATATCTGGGGATGCTAAGTAATATGGTTGACATTAGTGTGGTTTGCCTGAAGTGTAGGTCGGCAAGGTCTAATAAAACTTAAAACTTAGTGTCAATGCCTGATTCCATAAGCCAAGGAGTGTTTCTATAGGCATATTGTGTGCGTAGGTCGGCTAGGTTTAAGGAGATGAGGGGTTTCACCTCTTTTTTTATATTATATAATATATATATATATTATATATATATATATATATATATATATTATTATTAAGAATTTGGTTATTTCAATGAGGTTGCTCTATAGATTTGTTTTTGAGCTACTCTATAGATTTAAACTGATATGTTTTTGAATAACTATATATCTTATTTAAGTATTTATACATCTCATTAAATTTTTTATTTTCTAAAATACGTGTTCAGATTTTTGGTTGAAATATATGGGTTTTAATTAACTATCCTACTTATTTAAGTATTTTCACATTCCATCGAAGGAAAATCTGAAATCTAATACAAAGATACGTAAAAGCTAAATATTTTTCGCTTGTTAAAAACAAAACCATGTTTGCCTTTTACTTAGGCTCCATTTGTTTCGATGTAAAATATTCTCCATCGTAAAATATTTGCAAATGCAAATAATTTACAGGAAAATATTTGTTTTTCCAAATATTTTACGGTGTTTGGTACAACGTAAAAAACCCAAAAACAAAACCACCACAAATCCAACAATATTCTCCGGCCACCACAAAAAGCTCAACCATCTCCACCACCAGCCATCACCAACCACCACCAACCCAACAAAAACCAACCACCGGCCACCACCAGCCACCACCAACCACCACAAACCAGCAAAATCTCATCACAAATTCAACAAAAAAAACAACCAAACCCACCACCAGCCACCACAAACCCATAAAAATACCATAAACCCACAAATCATCACAACCTATAATCACAACAAAACCCACTCAACGGCAAGGAGTGCGGCGGCGAGATCAACGATGGCTGCGATGTCCAGATGCCGATGGCTGCGTCGTCCAGATCGGCTATGGCTGCGGCGTCTAGATCGGCGATGGCTGCATCGTCCAGATCGGCTATGGCTGCGGCGTCCAGATCGGCGATGGCTGCGTCTATTGGAGTCCAAATCAGGTGCGAGAGAGACGAGATGAGGGAGGGATTGCGCGAGAGATTTTTGAGGGGTGAGGTTGTGCGAGAGAGACGAGAGGGGTGGGGGGGGCTTCTGTACGAGAGATTTCCGAGGGGAGGAGTGAAAGAGACGAGGAGGAGGGGGGAGTTTCAGTGACAAGTTTGAGGGGAAGACACGGGCTTAGTTTAGGAAAATGGTTTACGGAATTTTTTTCCGTAAACCGTTTTCCAAAAGTTTACACTATATTTTCCAGTCAAACTGAAAAAATTTTCAGTTGACTATATTTTACAAGCAAACAAACATCTGAAAATGCTGAAAATATTTTCCGTAAAACATTTTACAGCGAAACAAACGGAGCCTTAATTGTGAAGTTAATAAAGAAAGCGTCACAAGCATGTCATGGTTCCATTTATGTAAATTCTGAGGATTCTTTATCCATTTGTTGTAGCTGGCTGTGTTAATATAATAATTATTCGGAATTTTTTGAGTGTAAAAAAAAAAAAAAAAAAAAAAAAAACGTGGTGTTCTCTCTTCTCACTTTTTTAGTGAGTCTGTTTAATTAAATTTATAATGTTTTCTCTTCTCATCTTTATAGTGAGCCTGTTTAATTAAATTTATAATGATAAATGTGAAAGAAAAAGATATCATTATATTTCGAAAATATCAAATAATTTTATGTGTTAATCTAATGGCCTTTTGTTGATCATAATTTTGTACAGAATAATTTCTTGAGTACTTGATGTGAAGGAATTAATTTGACCGATGGGGTTCGGTGTTAGCAAATAGCAATTGCACTCTTAGTTGACATACCTGACTTGTTTAGGTGTATTAATTTTTGTTATTACATTTTGTGGTTGTGCTTTCTTTTATTGGACCACTAACTAAATAATATAGTAAAGAATGATTCCACAAATGATGTGATATTGACATCCGACTTAGTTTACTCAAAAAAAGAAAAAGAAAAAGAAAAAGACATCCACCTTAGTAATTATATAGAGTGATTAATTGTAAAGTTAATAAAGAAATTTGTTGAGTGCACAAAAAATTGCATTTTTTTTTTATTTAAAAAAAAAAAAAAAAAACCTCACCTCTGGTTTTAGGGATAACTTTCATTTAATATAGTTAAGGAAGTTCATGTTGCATCACTTAATTGTCTTTTATTGCCAAGAATCGTATACCTCAATTGACATTACGTGTCTTTTTGGAATCCCTGTTGGGGCAACAGAAGCTTTTGACACTACTTACTTAGGCCAAATTACCATCTATGTGTGAATTAAATTAAATAACCTTCCAAGCAATAGAGAGATAAATAATCACGCAATAATCAAGAAAATCAACCACACAAGAACACGCCAAATTTACGTGGAAAACCCTCCAGTGTAGAGGGAAAAACCACGGGGCAAATCTGATCAATCCACTATAATAAAATAGAGATTACAATACTCAATGTTTATGCCCAAACTTGAGTTCACAATAAATTGAGAAATCACTCTCTAGGAATAAATACAATCTCACCACAAAAAAACTGGAACCCAGTGAAACCAATAACGTAGTAAGATGTCCCTTGAATACTTCAACTCTCTGTGGTTGTAGCACCCAAAACCCCTCCTAGAGAAACCCCCAATTTATCTCCTTGTGTGTGTCTTAAACCAAAAGAAAAAAAAAACCTTTTTTCTTTCTCACAAGTGCCGCACAGTGCATTGCTTTTTGTTTTTTTCTGCGTGATTTTCTCTTCACCTCACTCTTGAAGACTCATGCACACACACGGCTTTATAAAAGCCAAAACCTTGCCACCTCATTGAATACTATTTCTCCTAGAAATAGAAGTATTGCCGCGACTTAAAAGGCAAGCCCTTAATGGGCTTTAATCATGTGTGGGCTGGCACCACTTGGTGCGGTGCACCCAACAATCCCACTAGGAAGGCAAGAAGCACATTATGAAAATATAAAACCCAAATTTTGTGTTTGGTAAGAAGAAAAAAACATGGTTTGCAAAAATTTTTGTCTTAAAAAATCACATTTTGGTAATGAAGCTCAAATCTTTATTTTCAAAATTTGTTTTTGGCAAAAAGCATGGAAAACCTGTTTTCTTTTATAAAGAGAATTAGGGTTCAAATTCTTCATCTACCAATTATCGAATTATTAAAATAAAAATTGTCTCTCCTTATGGCATGGTCTTCTATTAACCCCCCCCTCTCTCTCTCTCTCTCTCTCTCTCTCAATATATATATATATATATATATATATATATATTGGAGGGGGATCTTAAAATTTGTTTGGAAGAGTTGATTAAGTTGAAAATCAAAAACTATGCTTCTCGCGACCGAGCAGATTATTTCCCTTTAAACCTGCAAACAACAAAACAATAACTCTTCAAATTTCTTGGTCAACCCAGTGGGGGTTGGCCTTTAATTCTCCGATGCTTTTGTTAGTAAATGTTTAAGAACAATCTTAAACTTCAGAAGATAATCAAAGCTCTAGAGAATTTTTGGTGTTTTCGTTACTTACCCTTTAATGTTGTTTGCTCCTTTATTTATATCCCCTCTCTCTTTCGAATCTCAAGAATTCTCCATTCCCTTTTCGTTTAATTTCCTTAATTTCTCTCTGCTTCGTGTTTTCTTTTCTCTCTCCTTTTTTTACGATGGTCAGGTGAAAATCTAGGGCTAGGGCAAACAAATTAGCCAATCTAGTAAACTCCAATGAAAAAATGAAGAAATTTAGGGAACTGTATCACATCCCCAACAACGTGATAATATTATACCCTTGTGACGATCTCCCTCCTCTGAACCGGGATGAATTCATAATCCCCGTTATAGGTGTGGTGGAAGAAGGAGTTAGATTTCCCCTTCATCCTTTCCTAATAGAATTCCTCCAAACTTTAAATGCCTCCCCGTGTCAGTTATCCATCAACGTTTTTCGTATAGTCATGGGTGTGGTGGCCCTCAATCATATATTGGGAGTTCGATTCACTCCAAAAGGACCACAGATGGCGCCTCATGTATGAATATAAATATAAAATTTCTTTTGGAGTGAGTCGAACCCCCAATATACGATTGAGGGCTACCACACCCATGGCTATACGAAAAACGTTGATGGATAACTGACACGGGGAGGCATTTATAGTTTGGAGGAATTCATTAGGAAATGATGAAGGGGAAATCTAACTCCTCCTTCCACCACACCCATAACTGGGATTATTGCCTCATCCCGGTTCAGAAGAGGGAGATCATCACATGGGTAATATTTTAGTATCACATCGTTGGGGACGTGATACAGTTCCCTAAATTTCTTCATTTTCTCATCGGAGTTTACTAGATTAGCTAATTTTTTTGCCCTAACCCTAGATTTTCGCCCGACCATTGTAAAAAAAGAGAGAGAAAAGAAAACACGAAGTAGAAGAGAAACTAAGGAAATTAAACGAAGAGGGAATGGGGAAACTTACAGACAAGAAACAACCTTGATATTTAGAGATTTAGGCTCTAAAGATTTTTCTTTGAGACTTTTTGAATCGAAAGGAGAAATTTGAGAAAGTAAATGAATGGGGAGATTTTTATGAGTATTTAAGGGGCATTTTGAAAAACGGTATTTTTCCCCCAATCCAATCAGCGACCTTTCATTTATCATTGGGAAATGAAACTCTAAAAAGCTATAATAATTGCCTTTTGGCTCTTGAGTGTTAGTTTTTGACTCTTCCAAGACTCTTCCAAAAGAAGCTTGGAAAGGTCAGAACAAGGAGGTAATTGGAGGAGAGAAAATATTAAACAATTAAGAGGGTGTTCTCATTAGAACACGTGTTCAGGACGGACCGAACAAATAGTTAGTTCGGGTGGGATTACTGAATGTTTGTCCGAACTGTTCAGGAACGATTAAAATAATCGAGGTTTAGTCTAGAACGTAGCATTTACTAACAAAAGCAGCTTTGATTATCTTTTGAAGTTTAAGATTGTTCTTGAGAATTTACTAACAAAATCATCTAAAAATTAAAGGCCAACCCCGACTGGGTTGACCAAGAAATTTGAATAGTTATTGTTTATTTGTTTGCAAGTTTAAAGGGAAATAATCTACTCGAGAAGTATAGAGCATGTTTGGTTTCAGCATTCAAATCCTGTTTTCTGTACTTAAATCCAAAAATTGGTGGACCCGATTGATAATTTATTTGTTTGGCAGCCTGATAAGTCATGAAATATGACTTATTAAGCTCATTTTCTAAGGTTTTTAATAAAATTATTTTGCATTTTATTTTTAGTTGTATGCAAATCATTGCATTCCTTTTATTTCATTGCGTTGTATAAAAATAATTTATTTGCATGCATTATTTAATTTTATAAAGTCTAAATTTTATGTTTTGTTTTAGGTGTAAATTATTGTTTGAAAAGAAAAAGAAGATCAGAAGCCCAAAAGCCCAAAGCCCACAAGCCCACAAGGCCTCACAAGCTCTCCTTTCCTAGCCGCATCACACTAGATCACAGCACTAAGAGCTTAAATGAAATTCATGGCAACTTAGTTTGACAATTCACCGTGGATTGCAATGGTCCTTGTCAGCCGCAATGCACAGGATTATTGCTCATTAATGAGCTTCACGTGACAAGCTAACTAGTGGGTTGCATGCTCCCTCTTCCTTACGCGATGCACAGGATTATTTTCAAAAGGAGCCCTAATTGAATTGGCGTGAAGCAGAAAAAAAGACAGCAGCTGCCGCCTGGGGGGGGAGATGAATTTTTAGACTCTTTTTCTTATTTTTTTTCTCTAGTTTTTTTTTCTCTAGCATGGATTTTCCTAGTTTTTCTTTTTGTAATTTCTTAGCCATGATTTGCTAAACTTTTTGCTAGGGTTATGGGTGAACTCTAATATTTTGTCTATGTGTATTTGGATTATTGAGTGTTTTTAATGTATCAATGATAGATTTGTGATTGGTTATATGTTAACATGTTATTGATTTAATATGATTTTTAGATATATCGAATGCATGAGTCCGTGATTCGTTATGATTTGAGAATATATCGAATGCTTTCGTATGTTGACAATGTATTGAGATTTAATATGATTTTTGGATATATTGTATGCATGCTTCATGATACATTATGATTTAAGAATATATTGAATGCTTAATCTCTTTTTGAAACCAACTTATTTTTCTATCAATCTTAATATTAGGAAGTGCTTTATTGTCAAATCTTCCGATTAGGTGAGTTTGCTCTCTAACCTAATTGAGTTAAAATATAATCCAAATTCATATAGTGAAATATTAGGTGGATCCTTGAAACCCTAGTGCCTTCCTCCATTAATTTATTCCAAAATTATTTAATTGCTTTTAATTATAGTTTTCATAATCTCTTGCTCCATCTTTAGGTGGAAATCAACCAAATTTACTCTTATTTTCTTTTCATAATAATAGTAGAAGTTTTACACTGTGTCAACCATTCCCTGTGGTTCGACCTCGGTCTTACCGAGATTTTATTACTACTTGCGAAACCTGCACTTGGGTGCACTCTAAAATTCGCAACAAGTTTTTGGCGCCGTTGCCGGGGAATGTGTCTTGAACACATTGTTTTAATTTCTATTATTTTTATAGTTTGCCAAGTTTTAATTTTAAGTTTAGTAATTTTAATTAGTTTTTTTAATTTATTTTTTTGTTTTTGTTTTTCTTGTAGGTACCAATTCTCATCAAGAAGCAAAGTTTGGAAAACCATCAATTTTTTTTAAAAAAAAAGCTTCTCAGGTAAACGGTTCCAATTTATTTGAACTTAGCATGTTTAGATTTGTATGAGCGTTTGGCAACGTGATCATACAAATCGTTTATATAGAGTAGAATTGGAACAATTTTCCGTTGATTTACCTGACTCTAATCTAGAGCCTCTTGATAATCTGATAATTATGGCTGATCATGATGAGGTTAACCAAGGGGAGAATGAACGTAATAATGCAATACCTGTTAGAACCCTTAGGGATTACCTACAACCCACTAGGGCCAGTACACCTTCGTGTATTGTATTCCCTAATGTTGTGGGAAATTTTGAAATGAAACCGGGTGTAATCCAATTACTCCCCAAGTTTCATGGGCTTGATTCTGAGAACCCTTATCTGCACCTCAAGGAATTTGATGAGGTTTGTGCTACCTTACAGTACAACAATGTTACTGATGACGTTGTGAGACTAAAACTTTTTCCCTTTTCATTGAAGGAGAAAGCCAAATCTTGGCTACACTCCTTGAGGCCTAATACCATTAGAACATGGCAAGAGATGACTAGGGAATTTCTGAAGAAATTTTTCCCAACCCATAAGACTAATACTCTTAGGAAGAACATAATGCATTTCTCTCAAAAGGAGAATGAAACATTTTTTCAATGCTGGGAAAGATTTAAAGATTTATTACTTCGCATGTCCACACCATGGGTATGACACATGGCGAGTAATCAGTTTTTTTTATGATGGTATTACCTCAAACATGAGGCAGTTTGTGGAGATGATGTGCAACGGTGAATTTATGAGTAAATCACCGGATGATGCCTGGGACTATTTTGATCTCTTGGCTGAGAATGCCCAAGTTTGGGAGACCACAAACACAATAGAGAGGGCAAAACCTGGACCTAGTTCTAAGGGAGGTTTATATCACCTCAAGGAGGAGGATGATGTAAATTCTCGAATTGCCAAATTGACTAGGAAGGTAGAGGCCATTGAGTTAGGAAAGACTGAGAGTAAAGCACCTACTTACTTTGAGAATAGTTGTGGGATATGTGAAACCAATTCTCATCTAACCAAAGACTGTCCCACAATTCCTGCATTCCAGGAAGTGTTACATGAGCAGGCCAATGTGGCCAATGCTTATAGGAGGCCCTTCAGTTCGCCTTATTCTGAAACTTATAATTCTAATTGGCAAAACCACCCCAATTTTAGTTGGAGGAATGGGCCCTCCATTAATGAATCCCAAGGATCTTCTTCACATGCACCCTATGTACCACCACATAAGAAGAGCCTTGAGGATACATTGCAGGCCTTTATACAAGGCCAAACTCAGATCAACCAAGCTGTAATGCAAGATATTCAGGAGTTGAAAAACTCAGTTGGTCGAATTGACTCAAAATTGAATGTGAGGGAAAAAGGGACTTTTCCAGCCCAACCCCAACCTAACCCAAAGACCCAATTTGTGGTCAATGAGGTTCAAAACCCTCACATAGAGCATGTCAAGGCAATCACCACCCTTAGAAGTGGAAAAGTGATAGAGAAAGATATCCCTAAGAAGGTTTTACCTTCTAAGGAAAATCAAGAAACTAAGGATGATGATGGGCCTAATGATAAGGAAAATAAAGAAGATGAGGAAAGAGTCTTCAAACCTGTTGCACCTTTTCCTCAAGCTCTTCTTGCACATAAAAAGAAGGAAACAAATCAAGATATTTTGAATGTGTTTAGGCAGGTAAAAGTAAATATTCCTTTGTTAGATGCTATTCAACAAATCCCTTCTTATGCAAAATATTTGAAAGATCTTTGTACAGTGAAGAGGAAACATCATGTTCAAAAGAAGGCATTCCTAACAGAGCAGGTAAGTGCTATTCTCCAGTGTAACACTCCAGTGAAATACAAAGATCCAGGTTGTCCTACTATCTCTTGCATCATTGGTAATTTTAATATTGATAGGGCATTGCTTGACTTAGGAGCTAGTGTGAACTTACTACCTTACTCTGTTTATGAACAGTTGGGTCTTGGTGAATTAAAACCCACCAAAGTTGTTCTACAACTTGCAGACCGATCTATTCGTAAACCAAGAGGGATAGTAGAGGATGTGTTAGTAAAAATTCATAAATTCTATTTTCCTGTAGATTTTATTGTTTTGGATACACAACCTATTTCACATGCAGGCACTTCTATTCCTGTTATTTTAGGACGTCCATTCTTAGCTACTTCCAATGCTTTGATAAATTGTAGGAGTGGAGTCTTGAAATTATCCTTTGGTAACATGACTGTAGAGCTTAATATCTTCAACACGTGTAATCAACTTAAGGATGAAGAGGATATGCATGACGTTGACTTAATTGAAACACTTGATTTATATGATAAGAATTCTGAAAGATCATGCACTAATTCTCTCTTTGAATTTGCACAGGAAATGGAGGTGAGCAATGGAAAAGTGCAAAAAGAGGAGTTGTCAAACCATGAGATAGAGTTGCTAGAAACAAGTGATGAAGATGACATATTGGAGTTAGAGCCCCCAACCAGTTGAGTTCAATTCTATTGCTATAGAACCCAAGGAAACTTTCCCTAAGGTAACACCTTCTAAACTTGACTCTTTGCAAGCTGGTAAGCTTTTCCATGTTTTGAGAAAGCATAAGAGTGCTATAAATAAATTGTCTAGAGCAATAAAGAGATTTAATTCTAAATCAGATAAGGCTAGATCAAAGAGGAAATTGCAATTGAAACAATGGAAAGAAAATTGGCAAGATTCATATGAAGATTCCAAAATTTATAGACAAAGAATGCTTTTTCATGATTCTAAATTCCATTTGCTTCCTAAAAAGCTTAGATCCAGAGGGATAGGACATTTCATTGTAAAAACCATTTATCCTCATGGTGAAATAGGAATTAAGAACCAAAAGAATGGTAGACCTTTTAAGGTTAATTGGAAATATCTTAAACCATTCCTGGAGAACTTTATTTCAGAGGTTGAATCCACCTCTCTGAAAGACCCTATTTAAGGGAATTGACTGGAGTAGATGCTTGTTGTACATAGTAGTTTTCTTTATTATTTCTTTTCTATTTTTCTTTTGTTTTGTGGCTTCTAACCAATTGCAGGAAATAGTTTTGGAAATTCATCAATGCTACAGGTGTTTTCTTTACCTCTCCCTCATGCTTCGTTTATTGGCATGTCTCTCATAATCTCATTCATACAATTTTAACATTGAGGACAATGTTTAATCTAGGTTGGGGGGTGTAGGATTGTATCCTTAGCTGTTTTTTGTTTTTAGAAGTTGCAGTGGAACCACTTTTGTGTAAAAAAAAAAAAAAAAAAATTAAAAATTTGAATGCCTTGATTTTGTGCAATGATGTCTTGACTTAGTTGGTGATTATGTTGAATATGAATGCTTGGTTGTGTTATTTTTGAGAATGTTGTTGAATTTTAACTTTGATTCGAATTTCATTGACAAGCTTAAACATATGAACACATGATCATTTGATTAGGAAATGTGAATTTTGTCCTTTGATACTTGTTTTTGGATAGTGAAAATTTCACTTGTTACACTTTGAAACTTGGCACAAGCACACTAGCATATGGTTTGTGGGGTATGAAATTTGAAACCAAATATTCATGTTTTCAGTATCTTAAGATTAGTTGGTTGACTTGTTAGTTGAGTAACCTTGGCATGGTATTAGTACTAAAAAAAAAAAAAAAAAAAAAAAAAGAAAAAGAGAAGAAGGGTGAGAGCTTGAATTGGTTAATGTTGTGTGTAGCTAGTTTAACTTCGTAGCCTTTTTGACTCGAGTTAGTAAGCCCATAGGGGTGTTTCTACACCTAGTGCCCTAAAGCCATCTGGTTTGGGAATCACTGGTCTAACGCTCGATAAATGGGTCAATTAGAAAGCTTAAGGGAGTTAGACATTGTTGTGTGTGGCTAGTTTAGCTTTGTAGCCTTGTTGACTCGAGTTAGTAAGCCCATAGGGGTGTTTCCACACCTAGTGCCCTAAAGCCATCTGGTTTGGGAGTCACTGGTCTAACGCTCTATACATGGGTCAATTAGAAAGCTTAAAGGAGTTAGACATTGCACAGTCCACACGTGTCAAAAAAAAAAAAAAAATTTGCCTTTGTTGCTGTCTATGCCTTGGTTAGTTCATCTGATAGGGATTCCAATGAATTCTAGAGTATTGAATCATTTATATTGGAATTATTTTGAAACCCCATGATTATGTGTTATTTCACTTTACACCAAAGGAGACTTGTGGCGTTCCACTATTTAATTATAAGTGATTTGGACTTAGTTTGAACTTCCTAAAAATTCTGAAGATGGAGTTTGTCTTTTTAAGCTTATCCATGAATGAGAACCATTGTTTTTGTGATACTTTATTCTCATTGATGACACAATTGCATTTGTTTTAATTTAAAATCAAGACTGAGCATATTTGTTGAAGTAACAAAACGTTTGTGGGTATCGTTCTGGTAAGCCCTCACGAGACTATAACTCGTCCACTAGGGACACCTAGGGGTTTAAAGGCTTGTTGCATGATGCTAAATGCAACCGAGAGTGCCAGCGAAAGTGGTATAGTTTAGGTTTATTTTCATCTGAATTGTTTTTAGGTTTGCTAGAGACTAGCAAAATTTAGGTTGGGGGGTGTGATAAGTCATGAAATATGACTTATTAAGCTCATTTTCTAAGGTTTTTAATAAAATTATTTTGCATTTTATTTTTAGTTGTATGCAAATCATTGCATTCCTTTTATTTCATTGCGTTGTATAAAAATAATTTATTTGCATGCATTATTTAATTTTATAAAGTCTAAATTTTATGTTTTGTTTTAGGTGTAAATTATTGTTTGAAAAGAAAAAGAAGATCAAAGCCCAAAAGCCTACAAAGCCCACAAGGCCCACAAGCTCACACTCTCCTTTCCTAGCCGCATCACACTAGATCACAGCACTAAGAGGTTAAATGAAATTCACGGCAACTTAGTTTGACAATTCACCGTGGATTGCAATGGTCCTTGTCAGCCGCAATGCACAGGATTATTGCTCATTAATGAGCTTCACGTGACAAGCTAACCAGTGGGTTGCATGCTCCCTCTTCCTTACGCGATGCACAGGATTATTTTCAAAAGGAGCCCTAATTGAATTGGCGTGAAGCAGTAAAAAGGGAGCAGCTGCCGCCTGGGGGGGAGATGAATTTTTAGACTCTTTTTCTTATTTTTTTTCTCTAGTTTTTTTTTTCTCTAGCATGGATTTTCCTAGTTTTTCTTTTTGTAATTTCTTAGCCATGATTTGCTAAACTTTTTGCTAGGGTTATGGGTGAACTCTAATATTTTGTCTATGTGTATTTGGATTATTGAGTGTTTTTAATGTATCAATGATAGATTTGTGATTGGTTATATGTTAACATGTTATTGATTTAATATGATTTTTAGATATATCGAATGCATGAGTCCGTGATTCGTTATGATTTGAGAATATATCGAATGCTTTCGTATGTTGACAATGTATTGAGATTTAATATGATTTTTGGATATATTGTATGCATGCTTCATGATACATTATGATTTAAGAATATATTGAATGCTTAATCTCTTTTTGAAACCAACTTATTTTTCTATCAATCTTAATATTAGGAAGTGCTTTATTGTCAAATCTTCCGATTAGGTGAGTTTGCTCTCTAACCTAATTGAGTTAAAATATAATCCAAATTCATATAGTGAAATATTAGGTGGATCCTTGAAACCCTAGTGCCTTCCCCCGTTAATTTATTCCAAAATTTTTTAATTGCTTTTAATTATAGTTTTCATAATCTCTTGCTCCATCTTTAGGTGGAAATCAACCAAATTTACTCTTATTTTCTTTTCATAATAATAGTAGAAGTTTTACACTGTGTCAACCATTCCTTGTGGTTCGACCTCGGTCTTACCGAGATTTTATTACTACTTGCGAAACCTGCACTTGGGTGCACTCTAAAATTCGCAACAGGATGGATTTGGGGAAGAGTTCGTCCAAGCTAGTGTGCACGCTTGAAGGTGATTTTTGTGGTTTTAGATTATGGATGATATCCACTTTTGATATTTTGAATGGGTGTTGTATATGCTTTTTCGGTGTTATGGGTTCTCCCCCTTTTTCTTCTACTGAGTGCCTCCTTTTTATAATGGTCCCTTTTTCCGCGGAAGGGAGCTCCTGTCATTTCGTTAGTACAAGGACCATCCCCATTGACAAACCATTTCTGTTATTCCCAAGACACGCCTTTTCCTCTTTTCAAGGCAGAAGCTTCTTTCAACCATGCTTTTGCTTCTTTTCACGTTCCTGCCGTATTGTCAGCGTGGTTTTGGCTTACTTTTCCAGGCTCCTTTTACCTACAATATCATCATTATTTCTTGGGAAGGTGAGGACATTATTGCAATTCTTGAGGAACACAGCTGCATTAAATGCCTTGTTTACGGAGGAAGGGTGTGCATTAAATGCCTTGTTTTACGGAAGGAAGGGTGTGCATTAAATGCCTTGTTTTACAGAGGGAGAAAACTGTTTCGTGGTTTGCGTGCACACACATGATTACAAGAATCAAGTTTTGGTGACCGAAGTATTTCCCAAACAAATCTCTCAGTCTTTAGCCGAATTCATGAACCCCTTGGATAAACTCCCCTATCGCTAAACCATCACCCCGTAATTCCTATAGGAAATAAGGAGATTAGTTAGCTTTCTGCAGGTTTGGGCTGCTGCCATTAAATAGTTTCAGAGATTTCACATCCATCTCTTCCATTGGTGAAGTCTCAATGGCTTGTTAAATTTGGTTGGCTTGTAATTGGACTAAAAAGTCTCTTGACTTGACTCCTGCCGAGACTGATGCCATGGTTTTGGATTTCTCTGTACAGAGAACTATATTACCCATTTTGTGGTGGGACCTTATGGCCTTGGTCCTCCCACTTGCTTGGGTTTTAGTTCTTTTGGTGGAATAGTTTATCGCAAGACCCTTTTAACATGGTTGGTTTGGTAGGCTTATTAGCTCTTCGGTTGGAGCTTTTGATTGGGCACACCGCAAGACCTTTTTAACATGTTTGGTCCTATAGATAGTGGACCCATAGATGGGTTTTTGAACCTTTTATTCTAAGGGATAGAACCCAAGGATTTGCGTTATCCTTTTTATGGGCTTATGGGTCTTGTGGGCCCATTTGTTGGTTTTGGGACCTTTGCGTTAGGCTTTATTCCCAATAAAACCCAAGGATTTGCGTTATCCTTTTGATGGGTTTATGGGCCTAGTGGGTCCATTTGTTGGTTTTGGGACCTTTGCGTTAGGCTTTGTTCCTAATAAAACCCAAGGATTTGCGTTATCCTTTTAATGGGCTTATGGGCCCATTTGTTGGTTTTGGGACCTTTGCGTTAGGCTTTATTCCCAATAAAACCCAAGGATTTGCATTATCCTTTTGATGGGCTTATGGGCCTTGTGGGCTCATTTGTTGTTGAGCCTTTGCATTAGACTTTGTTTTGTGACAGGTCCCATTGCATTTGGGCTCCGATGCCATGAATTGGAAGTTAGGCCAACTACTTTACATTAGTGATTGGTCTAAGTTTGTGAGCCCTAAATTGGGCTTCATTTTGGACCAAACCCATTGCATTTGGGCCTATTGGGTTACTGGCTTTATTTTAGCCATTGGTTCCGCAGGAATGACCATCAACAATACTGAAATGATTAAAAGTTAAGAATTTGTCAAATGTACGAATGGTTGTTTAGAGCATGAAGTTCTCAATTTTGCAAAATTATAAGGGAAGTTTCAAATACCAACTTTGGAACCCATTTTACGTTTATCAACTTAAAAAAAGAATATTATTATTCTCAATTTTAATTTTGTTTCATTGAATTAGTGAAAATTTTGTATTGAAAAAAGGTTGAACTTGCCCAAACTTGAAAAACAGTTAGAGAAGTGGATCCAATAAATTTTAAGTTCTAACTTAAGTTATGTTATAAAAAACAATTCCTCTTCTCATCATTTCAACCAATGGATTGTTTCAACAGGTTAAATGGTGAAGCTAGCAACCACGCCTTCTGGTCCAATTGACCCGTTCAATTGTTTATGAATTAAATAAACCAATTCATTGGTTGAAATGATGAATAGTTGAACCGATCCGACGTACCCATATATCATTCTTGCAACGACTGGTACCCTTTGAAATTGGATGAATAGATTACAAATGTAGTGCACTGGTGGCAGAAGAGATTGTTTTGAAATTGAAAATTAATGAACCGACAGTTATCTTCAAATGCAATTGTAGATAATTTATTTAACTAGTAGGCAAGCAGGTGTATCATTAATGTTGTTGCTAAAAAAATATTCAAAACTTAAAAACCGTCAACTAGACTTAACCCACCACCACTCTATCAAGGGGATTACAAAAGGATTAAAATGTCAAAGCAGAAACCTATATAGGAGCTAGTTACTAGACACTATTTTGTGCTTTGGTTTGCCATTAACAATTCAAAAACAGTCCACCTCTATTATTCTTAACATAATAGTTGTCCAATTGATACTTTGACTTTCAAAATAATTGGTGAAGACGGGGTATTAGTGAATTGTTTGTGAGAATAAGTTCTTAAAATTAAAGTAGCATACTGTGCTATAAAACTCCACCAACTACACACAATCCACCACATTGTCATGGGGGATTACAGAAATACTAAAAGGGTAAAGCACAAGGAAAATTCAATTTTACCATTTTATTATTGTAGGATATAATATAGCCAATAATATGTGAATTGGAGCTAGGTACAGAATTTTTTGCTCAAAAGCGGTACCAAATACTCTTTTGTGCTTTGGTTGGTCATAAAGGAGATATTGCAATTGCAAACTCAGTTTTTGGTGGAATGCACATTTGAATATATCCAGATGTATATTCTATAAGACAATTTGGTAAGATGCAACACTCAATAGTTGTATCTGATTGAGTTGTTTCTTATTGAGGATTGAGAAATCTGGCAAAGCTGATTGCAAGATGCAGAATGCTACTATGGAAGTGATGTTATAGAGCATATAAGTTAATTTTTCATATCAAGGTAGGAACTTCTGTAAGTAGCAAAAGATTCAGCAAACAACTCTCGTCGTATAACTTAGTTTCTTATCGTCAGTATTAAATCACTACAGAAACAAACAAAGGTCATTTAGCTTGAACCAGCCACCAGGGAAGTAAGAACATGCTCAACAGAGAGCTAACACGAACAAACAAGCAAAGAAGGATTGTGTTGGCCAAGTATTATTTTTTGTTGACTTTGCCAACCCTCTACAAACAAATATTTGAATGTGCACAACACAACCCTCTAAAAACAAATATCAAATACTAATATATAATATCCACACACAAAATAATATAAATCCAGAATAAAAATTAAGATTTTAGTAATACTATCATGCCTACTTAAGGAAAAGGAATAACAAGGGTTTCACCTCATCCATACCAATAATGACTTTGGTTACCGTCTGCTTAATAAGATACCATGTCTGCTCCATCACGATCAAGTAAAGTAAGGCTCTCCATGAAAGTAGCTACACATGAAGGATATTGGAAATCAGTATCAGTATCCCACTCATGTAGAGTTGCAGTGTCAATTAAAAAACACTTAAATTCCTTCTTGTATTTGAGGTAGCCAATCATAAGCGAATATTGGGTGAAGGCAGTGCAAAGAGATATTGATTGGGATGGTGCAACAAAAAGTTTATTCCAAGACTCATAGTCATGGACACCATAGTCCCTCATCACCCATATGGAGTACTGATGTCCAAGTTGTTCACTACCTCCTCCAAATGTAATGAAAGCCAGTTTTCCCTTGAATAATGCAAGACATGACTTATAGGAGGGTGCAGAAGGATCAGGCACTGCTATCTCTCTGAATTTCTCAGTATTGACATCAAATGACACAATAATCTCTTCGCCCTTCTTGTCCTTCTCTTCTGTGATGTCCTTCTCTTCTGTGATACATGCCATCCAGTGCAAAGCTCCACTAACAAATGGGGTTGGCAAATTAAAATTATTATGATTGAACCTAATATCATCGGTTCTCAACGTGATTTCAACCCTTCTCCATGAATCCGAACTCAATGTGTACACCTCAATCTCAGGCACAGAAGGAAAAGGTGTGGACAAAAAAGAACGTGAAATCCTCACAACTTTGTAGTCATTATTCTGTGAATGATACGCAAATCCGAGTGTAACAATTGATGGTCCTAAGCAAGAATTTGGCAACTTCTTGAATTTTCTAATGCTGGGATTCCACAGATATATAATGCCACAACCACAACCAGCGAGACACAATAAGCCATTACAGGAACCCACAATTTGGCCATATAAACGAAAATCTAATGGAATTCCAACCTTGTAAATCATATCAAACGTGTTTGAAGGAGAAATCTTGTTAGGCCGCAACATGTTTATGATATAACCATGATCATTATCATCGTCATCATCATCTTTGTTGTTGTTGTTATTAACGTGAGTGGAGATGAAATAGGGACTGGTGATTGAGGAGTCCCAGAATTTGCAAAGGCTCCTGCATCTTAGGATTGATTTCACCGGTAGCTTCACGAGGATATCAAATACCATGTCATCCGGGAGGAGATGATGGTTGTTGTTACTCCCTCGGAGAATCGGTGGTGGTGGACTCGGTTCTCGGGTTAGGAACATGTTTTCTTTGGAGGAAGAAGAGAGAGATAGAGTGAAACTCTCAGAGACATAGAGGGTTGATTAAAGATACAGAGTGAGAGGCGGTAAAAGTGTGGAATTATCAGATAAGAAGAGAGTTCTAATTAATTTAAAAAACAACCACTTGTATGTGTTTGAATTTAATTAGAAAACTAATGTAATCTTAAAAAGTATAAGATCTTTTAGTTATGAAACTCTATTATAAAAAAAGAAATCTTTTAATCTTAATATTTCTTTAAATTAATAAAGAGTTTACACTTTTAAAGATTTGGGGTGATTTTGATTTTGTTATTTAAAATTTAAAATTTTATATAATAACTAGTTGTAAGCATGAGCGGGAAAGTCTAATTTATACACTATAATTAATAAAATAATTTCTTCATTATCAAAATGTTTCGTGAACTCAAATAAGCAAGCCGTGCAAGGCTGCGAGGGCCTGCAGGTTCTGGATGTCTCCAAAAAGATGCATGACTGTTTCGTGAATATATAGAGGATGAGTTTGGATGCTCTCATGCAAAGCGTATTGATGGCTGAATTAATTAAATTAGAAAATTTTAGATGAAAGCAACTGAAGAGTTGAACCAAAGTAGGCAAGTTTTAAATTTTTTTTTATTTTATTTTTTTTATATAAATATTACTATGCATATGTAAAAGAAGAAAAAAATGGATGCATTAAATTAGAAATGTTTTAAATGTTACCAACTAAAGGTTTGAGCCAAAATAGGTAAGTTTTAACGAATGTTTTTATCAATATATATACATAAATGTAGCTTTACATATGTAAAAGAATAATTAAAAACAAACAAACAAACAAACTGATCCATTTTTGTGTGGATGATGGAGTAAATGAGAAGTTTTTGTATTGATGATGGACTAAATAGAAAGTAGAAAAATGAGAAAACTTTAATATGATTTATGTTTTTGTATATAACAATCATTAAAATGCACTATTAAAAACTTAAAATAACCATTAAAAAGGATATTTATCATTCTAACAATTCTAGAATCAGATAGATTTTGGAATTATTTCCTTTTGTAATTAAAACAATGTAGAAGATATTTCCTTATGTATAAAGAAATCATTAAATGCCATAAATTCATATTTGACTAATGAAATTCTAGAAATATAATTATTTTCTTATATTTCTCTTCTCATTTTACATTATTTTCTCATCTTCTTTTTATCCCAACGATACGTCTTCCGTCTCATCTGGTTCCACTGGTCCCTCACAATCCCGATGTGGCAAATTGGGCTAGCACCCACAATCTAATTATTTATTATTTATTTTTTGTATTTGTTTTCCAAGAAAAGTTTGATCATTTGAGAAAATGTGAACTGCCGCCAGAAAACTATGGGAGAAAATAAGAAGAAATTAATAGGAAGAAAAAAAAAAAAAAAGAAAAAAAAAACCAACAAATAAAAAATATAAACTTTTATTTAATGTTGACGTAGATACATGGACAAAAGGGCTTATATCAGAATACCATGTAACTTTAGGGATGTAGATCCAAATTGTGAAACTTTAGGGGTAAAATTAAAATTATTCCAAAATTTAAGGGTGTAATCGCAATTTACTAAAAAAAATACTATGCTAAATCGTCCACTAACAAAATCCCCTAAAAATTTCAATGCTCAACAACACCAATGTCAATTATTGGGACTATCCAGCAGAAAGCATGTTTTAGCTCAATTCGATTATTGAAAGTTGATAAAGCCACTATAGGCCCTCCACAAAAAATAAGTTGAAGATCATGAATTCATGATCCAAAAGAAAAATATCCTCGGCAACACTGGCAGCCCAAAAATAAATTACAATTCGAGTTCATCGTAGTGACTTCCAACTTAGTCCATGGAATGCCATGATACAACGAGTCACCACAAATATTGTGATAATTAAACAAAGATGCATCTGTTTTGTTGCTCATATATAATTGAGTAGAGACACAACAAGAGCAAGAAAAAGTTCATTATGCGATTTGAAATATCAAGACATGACATGGGCGCTGCCAAATCAACTATCAACCTCTGCTTTGATCTCTCTTTGCAACTCCTCCTTTTACTCCTCAAATGATTCGGGGTGAGTTTTCACAGTACCATTTTCCACAACCCAAATTTCAATCTTCTCTTCATCCTCACAAACCCGTGAGATGAGCCTAGAATCATGACTGACCAGTACAACTCCACCAGTAAACTCATCGAGTGCATCAGCCAGTGCATCAATGCTCTGCATATCTAAATGATTTGTGGGCTCATTCAATTAGCTGCAAAAGTGGTCGTGTGAGCTCAGTAGGTTCAGGGAAGTGGAACTCCACACTGTAATCTCTCCACTTCTTTGGATATGTCAAGTGGCTTTAATTCACTCCTCTGCTGTCGATTGGATGTCAGTTCTTCTTCAGAGGCATAATTATCATTCTCATCATCAGAGGGAGGGAGATCAATGTCATTGGTGTAAGACTGTAAGATGACCCTTTTGGTGCAACTTTTTGTCTCAGTTTTACCAGAAGTAGCAACCGAGGAAGAGGAAGAACCCATTTTAGGTTTATCAGGTTTCTGTTCGATACTAGAAAGCATCTCCAAGACTGAAAGCTTCTCTTTCTTACCCTCTTTTGAAATGTCTTTGCCACTCACCTTAGTTTTGGAGGTTGCACCAGTCTCCTCTGGCTTCTTCTTTCCCATTGCAGCAACTGGTCTGGTGAGAAGAAAATTATTAAAAGGTGTTAAATTTTATCAACTTGAGTGATTTTAATTAAGTACATCATGAATAGGAATGTATACTTAGAGCCACACTAAGAATTTGCAGGACGGTTTACATGATTAAGAGATAACATAGAATGTACTAATATGTGACATCAATTTCAAAAGTAGTAGAGATAAGGCAACAAAACATAGAATTCACTAATAAACGGGAACATATTTGAAAATATTACACACTTCAGTAAAATAGGAAATGGCTGAGTGACACGGCATTGGAAGAAGATGGATTGAAACGCAAAACAATATACAATATTCAGAACACGGTATCACAGACAAAAAATAAGTGTGACACCTGGTATACAAATTTTGAGAATGAATGAATATATACTGTGAGCTGTTGCCTGTTACACAATGTGATTTCCTCTTTAATTAAAAAAATAATAAAGTTATAACCTGTATGAAGCTCTACAGAAAGGAAATGACCTACGATTTGTAGACAAATGTAGTGTTTTGACAAAGACATGGGTATTCAACATGGCAAGTCCTAATGCTACAAGCAGCAATGACATAACATTCTTTTCCATTTTTTTGTTCTCAATGAATTTTGCACCATAAGCAGTGGCCTACCATCAATAACAACCTATAAAACCTCAAATGAATTTAAATGAACATACAAAATCATATTATCACTGCAACTAATAAAACATCTCTACAAGTATACTAAATGAACTACATCTGTTACTCATAAAAAAAAAAAACTACTGTTCCCATGCAAACATCATATAGCTGGTCTACATCTAGGCAATGTCTAGGTACCACTTGGGTAACAAACAGCTACCAAGAGTTTTATAGCTCAACTAGTATTGACTGTTCTTAGGATCCAAATCCTCCCTCCCCCAGCTATCGGGAAAAAAAAGAAAAAAAAGAAAAAGCTAATGCCTAGGCAATCACCCCAAGCCTTCTAAGAAAAATGTTTTCCCTACATAATGGGGAAAAATCACTAATCCTTCGACTACAAAGGCCACCAATAGACATGTCACACGTAAAGGTTCATCTCCTACAGTGTCAACAAAAGGCAGTGAAAAATATTTACATGCGATAGTCTTGCATCCTAGAGTGGTAGTACCAGGACTACTTGATTTTCCACTAGATGTAGATTTTCTATCAGCAGCATAGGTAGATCCACACTATCTATTTCTGCCTTTCCATAGGATTAATCACATGATCCTCACCAACTAAAGTTTTCCATTTTTTATTTTTTATTTTTTATTTTTTATCAGTAAGTTACACATGCATCTTATGAGTCTTTTGAACTCACAGCCTCACCCTCCACCTTGCACTTACAAGATTTGAGTTAGATCTCATCAGCAACTGAATTTTAATTTAGAACCAAAATGTCAATTTCACGTGGATGACATTACATCACATTCATTTACAAAATATGCCAAGTAGTAGTTCTAATTTATTGGAATTTGATTAGCAATAATAACAAAATAAAGGGAAAATACATAAATAGCCACGAAAAATTCACAGTGGTTTCAAACTTTCAAATTAAACCCTGGGTTTCTAATTGTTGCAACTAAAAAATCCCATAATTCCAAAGACAGACATTAAATCCCAAGCACATGACCTGCACGTGAGACTCCTCTGGCCCTCCAACCCAAAAAAAAAAAGATCACAGCAAATCAGATTTTAGTTCAAGAACTCATACACAGTGCGTTTGTTTGTTTAGTCCAAAGTAAATTAATGCCACAACAACTCACAGCGACAGAGTTTGAACTCTTAAAAGAAATCATCCAATACATGACATCTGTGACTGTGACAAATCATCCAATACATGGCGCAGTTCCCAAAGCATAATGGGCTTGTTATATATCTTTACAATCAATTTTATTATATCTTTTTAATTTTATTTTTAAAATATTTTCTTTAAAAAAAATTACATATGATTCTTGATGAAGGTCTGCATGATTCTAATCTAGTATATAGTACAACGTTTTATCCTTATTTATTAGAAAAATATCTAATACTGTATGAAAATTAAGTATATTGCATACCTTCCATAAACATCAAACCATTCTCTTCATAATCTTCACTAAATTGGTCATTAAAATTTTAAATTTCTACTTTTGCCTAATTTTTTAGATTTTATTGCCTTTTCCGATCAAAGGGTTTCACGTATAAATATCTACTTCTACAAAAGCCAAGCTTGTCATAGTGTAAAACAACTAATCATTAAGGCTTCATTTGGGAGTTTAGAGGGGAATGAAATAGAATGGAATGAATAAATTATAAGGGAATAGAATAGAATGGAATGGAATGGAATGAATTTAATAAATGGAATGGAATAGAATGGAATGGAATGAAATGAAACTAAGTAATCTTCTTTGGATGTTTTAAAATAGAGGAATGAAATGGAATGAAATGTAAGTAACTTTGTTTGGGAGTAATATTAGAAGGAATGAAAATGAATCATTTTATAACAATATTACTATAATACCCTTTATTTTTATAAAATGTAGGATTAATCTATAGAATAATACTATAGAATTACCACACCATATATGACACCTTGTGGTGTCACAATAATATTATAGAAATACCATGGGAGTTTATTTCTATTTTTCTGGCCCTTGCTAACAGAGAAAGAAACCAGTACAGGACAACAGGTGGTATAAAATCCGCTTAATTATAAACAAGTACAAAATCTAAGCAATATAAACTAAAATATAATCCCAATAAATGGAAATTCGAGATTCATTGTCCACAAAATAAACTTTTAAAAGAAAATTGACATTGTTAAAGGTCCATGCATGGTCATTTAGAAATACAATATTATAGAAATACCATGGAAACTGAGGAAAATAAAAGGTCAAATCTATAAGGGTAATTTAGGATTTTACAAAAATACTAAGGGCATTTTGGGACGTTTGGTGAAAAAATCATTAAACTTAAATCCATTCCCTCCTATTCCTCCCAATTTTGAGGGGATTGAAAATTTGGGATTTGGAGGGAATAGGGTGGAATGAGTGTTCCATTCCATTCCCCTCACTTAAACTTCCAAACAAGGAAATGGTCTTTCCATTCCATTCCATTCCCTTCTACTTAAACTTCTAAACAGGGGAAAGGAAAAAATATTCTTAAAATATTCTTATTTTTCCATTCCATTCCATTCCATTCCTTTCCCCCCTCCCAAACGGAGTGTAAGCAAAGCGTCTATACACATTAAGCCAAACTAATGGAGAAATCTTCACTCAAGCTTGTTTTTTTCGTATTATTCTTGGTTTTTGGCTCTTGTAAGTGACTTGTGAAGACTTCTTTCTCTAGATAATATTATTCCAAATTAGTAATTCGTAACAAGCACAAACACACATAAACATGTGTAAATTTGTGTCTTTTCTTGAAATTGATTCATTATATTGAAATTGCATGTTTAATGTAGTGAAAAATTGTTGCAGGTTTGCTAGCTAAAGTTGAAGGTATAAATTTACCTACCTGCAAGGAATGGTACGATTGTCCCGGTGGTTGTAGCTGCAAATTAGGCCTTTGTTTTTGTTAGACCTAAGAAACCCAAGTTCGTGAGGACAACTTCTACTAGTCACTCTAAAAGCCAAAAGGAAATCTCTACATTAATAATATGAACATCTCGTGTATCTACCTACAATAAAAGAGAAGGAAATATAGATTCATAAAATATTGTACTTTCTCGTAATGTTTTTCTATATATAAGTGTGAAATGTATATCTGCATTTCAATATTAATTTATAAATAAATGACCAAATTTCTTATTACTGTACTATTTACTTGGATTAAGGTTGGTTGATAAATGAAAATGTGTGAGAGTATTTTTGTGTCATAAACTCATGGTAGCTCTTGGAATTACAACACCTAGATATTTAGATAGTATTTTCTGAATGGAGAACACAAGAACGTTTCAAACTCAAAGGACATGAGAATACAAAAGTTCTAAATTCCCACTATTTTTTTTTTACTAAAGTCCACTTTTGACCTCTTAACTTTGAATGATAATAATTATTACATTACAATTTCTTCACCAAACAAATGAATGATAATAATTATTACATTACAATTTCTTCTATTTCTAGTAATATTGATTCTTATTATAGTGTACCAAACCTGCCTTAACCCCCTAAGGGATCAGTTGTGGACTTTAGTTTACATTTTAATGTAACTTCTTCTGTTTTGCCACATTACTTGAACCCATGTGACATTATTTACGTAAGAAAGAAAAGGATACTAGGGCTTTAAGATGACTCATGTGTTCAAATTGCAAATTTAGGGTGCTAGTGGGGAATGATCATAAGGATCTTTCTCATATTTTTGAAAGTCAACAATGTGTTGCACAACCAAATTTCACAAATTCAATATATGCCATTCATTTGTGAGATCTTATGAATATTTTTTAGTTGGACATGTATGAGTCACCTTTTTCTTATTAAAATTTCCAAGAATTCCATTACAATGTAAAATTTCCACTAATCCATTATATGTTTACTTAAATGAATATCCACGTATATTTTTAATAATAGAATTTACCTTCAAACAAATTTGAAGGAAAATTCATCTAATCTAATATGTGATGACTCAGATCTCCATCCATATGAATTCTTAGTTAAGTAACCTATTTAATTAATTATGATAGAAAAATCAGGCACCAATTTTCAATAGCCTTTGTCCAATCCTAATTCTTTATCCAAGTGAAGAGATCCAAATCTCTTGTTTAGGGATTGTATATGTGTTCGAAAAGATGGGAATCACGACAGGACGGTTCTCCCCAGACAACTAGTTGAAACCTGCTTCTATCAAATAGCATTAAATGTTGAAGCAACAATTGGTGAGTGTATTTAAATCTGAAATGATGGGTAAAGATCACTCTATGGTTTCTCTGTGAAGATTTTCTCTTTGGAGAGAGAATGCAATTGATTTGTTAAGAGAGCAATTCAACAAGGTTTGATTTGGATACCTATTCTGCCCTATCACCAAGCACAAGTTTGGGTGTGGCTGGTGTGATGAGGTCAGTTCGGTTCCTAATTTTGCCAATTCCAGGTTTAAAATATGATTTTAGGCCTCTAGGGATTATTTGGACCAACTATTTCATGTCCAACAATCATTTGGCCTGCAAGCAATGACTTCGAGGGCTCCTCTCTTAATGGTCATGTGGCCCAAAAGGATGCCTTAGGTGTATACCATTCGGCAATTTATTGCATTTTTTCTTGGATGATACCATGAACAAGAGAAGCACTTTTTCCTTTAAGCAAAAAACCAAAATATATATATATATAAATATGGAGGGGTAGTATTTTATACGAGAATAATAAATATAAGAGCTGACGTCATCTGTTCGGTCATGGTCGAATAGGTTTATTTCCGAACAAAGTGTTCGGATCCTTGATATTTATTACTGGAAATCTGAATAGTATAAAAACATACGTGGAGATATTCCATAATGATTGTATTTAATGCTAAATGAAATATCAAGCCACCAGTCAGGCGTATTAAATGTAAGCAAAATATCGCATTAATGTCAGGATCATTACGAGTTAAATGGGGGGTAAACGAGGCCAAATGAGCTGTAATTAAGGAGCATTAATGGCAATCAGACAAAGAAAGAAGAGGAAGACAGGAGAAACAGAGAAAATATCTTGAGTAATAAGAGGTATAAATATAAGAGGAAGGTACTAAAAAAAGGGTTCCTCACAATACAACAAGAATTAAGAGTGAAATACACAGAGATATAATTGTTCTCCTGATTGATGTGATATTAATTATGGAATTATTAACAAAATCATCGGAGGTTCTTAGGTTGGTCCCTACGGGGCCAGCCAAGTCTATCTGAGGATCTTTTTCATTGTCTTTGCATAGGGAGGATTATCTCAAGATATTCGGATTTCAAGCCAGATTGTTCGGGATCAATTTCTACTTGCTCGGATCTATCCAGGATCAGTTCGGGCGTGTTCGGATTCGATTGACGAGTAAGCCTTGATAATATTGATTAGTCTTTCCTTTTATTATTTACAAAAAACCCACTTACAATTGGCGCCGTCTGTGGGAAGGCTCTTTAATATTGCTCGGTCCAATCCGTTTCATCGATCATGCCACGCTCAGTTCCAGGGCCCTCCAGGCCCGCAGAATCTCCAGCTCGACAGGCTTCAGGGCCATCACGACGTCAGCTGGAAATTCCCGAACAACCTAGACCCGCAGAATCTCCAGCCCGACAGGCTTCAGGGCCATCACGACGTCAGCTGGAAATTCCTGAACGATCAAGACCCGCGGGATCACAAGTAGGGCAGGCTCCAACACCCTCACATCCTAGAACCTCAACGGAGTCATCTTACAAGCCCACTGAGCATACTCGGGTTGCTGTCTCAATTGCATCCTCCTCCAAGCACACCAAGCTTTATAGACATATGGATGATCAGCGAACAGAAGGTCGGGGGGAAGGCTCTGTAGAGGTAACACGTCCACAAGTCCAGAGGTCATTAGTACAGTCCCCTTCTGCAGCATCGCGAGCAGATGACAGTGAAAGAGTGATCGCAGCACTCCGCCAGGAGGTCGATTCTCTGAAGAAAGCAGCTCGGGATATGTCCACAGCAAAAGAAAGGCTGAGGAAAAATTTCCATAAGGATGAACAAGGAGAGGCGTCGCGTAGTGCCCATCATGAAGGTTGGGCAGAAAGCCCTTCGGTAAAAGAGAAGGCTGTTAGTTCGGCCGAAACTTCCGCTACTCTTCGGGAGATGAGAAGAAAAGATGGCCGACCAGATAAAAAGGTGGATGAACCTCGTAATGAACCTCGTAATAAAAGTTCTTTACCTCCGACAGTGCCGAGGAAGAAGGTGAGGCGTGGGGAGCAAGGAGCAGTCTGGAAAGCCTTAGACTTAATATCATCCTCTCCATTTACTGATGAAATAGAGTCTGCTGAACTGCCAGAAAGGTTCACTGCACCTCGTCTTGAAACCTATAATGGCCGAACAGATCCTGTCGCCCATATAGACCATTATCATCATAGAATGGCCTTATGGCGTTATAGAGATCCCTTAATGTGCAGAATATTCCCTTCTAGTCTGGGAGAAGTAGCACTCAGATGGTTTAACCAGCTTGAGCGAGGTTCAATCGGGTCTTGGAGTCAGATGGCTGAAGTATTCGTGGGAAGGTTCATAACGAATAGTCGAAGATCCAGGGGCTTGGATACACTTATGGTTATCAGGTTGGGTACAAATGAGTCACTCAAAGATTATTCAGCAAGGTTCTGGGAAACTTATAATGACATCGATGCATGTGCAGAGGATACAGCCCTTCAAGCTTTCAAATTAGGCTTGCCTCCTACTACCGGACTACGTCAATCCTTGACTAAGCGTCCTCCCACAACTCTTAAGAAGCTGATGGACCGTGTGGAACGGTTTGTCAGAGTGGAAGAAGACGGAGGTAATACTAATGCAGTGGTTTCAGAGGTCCCTGTATCACCACCTGTCTCTAGACCTCCAGCTCGAACGACTCAAGCTCCTAAGGCACGTTCGGCACCGACCAGCTATGCCGCGCCTTCATATAAAGCATTCCACACGGTTTTTAAGGAGCCTATTCATCGCTTGTTGGATAAAATTAAGGGTAAGCCCTTCTTTGTATGGCCTTCTAAGCTTATTGGAGATCTGGCAGTTCGGAATCAGAATCTTTATTGTTTCTACCATCGAGATAAGGGACATGTGACCGAGAACTGCCACAAGTACAAAACTCTTTTGGAGCAGCTAGTGGCGGCTGGGCACCTTTCAGATTATGTTGAATCAACTCCTACCGTGAGTAAGGCCCGAGGAGCTGGTATCAATAGTTCGGGAACGCAGGGGCCTGCTCCAGCTGGCGTCATCCATGTCATTCACAATCCGTTGTGCATCTCTGTTTTGCCAACATCTTTTCGGTCTGATATGCAAAAAGCGTCACATCTTAGACGGAGTTATGGAATTGTAGATTATGCCCATTTTGTCTCGACATCCTGTTCGGGGGTTCCCATTTCTTCCGCGCATCAAGTCGTCTCATTCTCGGATGAAGACTTGGCGGATGTTCAGATGCCCCATAACGATCCCCTCGTCATAACCCTTAGATTTGGGGATTATGACGTTCAAAGAGTCCTTGTAGATCAGGGTAGCTTTGCTGAAATCATGTATAAAGGCCTTTATGAGAAGTTGGGTCTAAAAGAGGCGGATTTGGCGAACTTCACCACACCTGTGTTCGGCTTCACAGGAGAGTCGACAATTCCAATGGGAAAAACAACACTTCCCATACTAGCTGGGCCGATCAGTTTGCAAACAGAATTTATAGTGGTTCGTGGCACCTCCCCATACAATGCAATCGTGGGAAGAGACTGGCTGCACCGAATGAAAGCTGTTCCATCAACTTTACACCAGAAGCTGCGGTTCCCAACTGAAGAAGGAGTCATGGAAATAAATGGTGATCAAGTGACAGCAAAGCAATGCGTCTTAGCTGCTGTAGCACAAAAGAGTTCGGAGGATGAACATCCCGCCCAGGTTTCATGACAATTACAGGCACCTGCTGCCGTGACAGAGAAGCTTGCGGCAGAAAAAGATCCCGAGAAGGTATATTTTGATCCCTCTGAACCTGAATTTTATTTCTTGATAGGGACAAATTTGTCTGTGGATGATAGACAAGGGTTGGTTACCCTCCTTATGGGATTCCGAGACGTTTTTGCATGGTCTGTTTATGAAGCTCCTGGGGTGAGCCCAGATCTCGCCTGTCACTCACTAAACATATCCGGTGATGCAAAGCCAGTAAGTCAAAAGCGTCGGAAGTTGGCACCCGAACGGGCCGAGATAGTTGCAAAGGAAGTAGAGAGGTTACTGGAGGCCAATGCCATTCGGTCAGTACAATACCCAACTTGGCTCTCTAATACTGTGGTGGTCAAGAAAAAGAATGGGAAATGGAGGGTATGTGTGGATTTTACTGACTTGAATCGAGCTTGTCCGAAGGATCCATTCCCTCTTCCAAGAATAGACCAGTTAGTAGATTCGGCTTCGGGGCATGAAAGGATGAGTTTCCTGGATGCTTTCCAGGGTTATCATCAAATTCCGATGGCCCATTCGGACCAAGAGAAGACAGCTTTTATTACACCTAAAGGAGTCTACTGTTATAGAGTAATGCCCTTTGGTTTGAAGAATGCCGGGGCAACATATCAGAGAATGGTGACCGGTATGTTCGGACGTATGATCGGGAACACTGTGGAGGCTTATATAGATGATATGCTGATAAAGAGTAAGAAGAAAGACAAGTCATGTAGAAGATCTGAGGGAGGTTCTTGAAATTCCTCCGAGCCACTAAGTTACGACTTAATGCCACAAAGTGTCTGTTCGGCGTTAGCTCAGGAAAATTTTTGGGCCATATGATCAGTTATAATGGGGTGGAGGCTAACCCGGATCAAATCTCAGCCTTGTTGAATCTTCAACCTCCCAAAGACGCCAAGCAGGTCCAACGCTTGACAGGGATGATTGCAGCTTTGGGTCGGTTTATTTCTCGTTCGGCTGATAGGTGCCGCCCGTTCTTTCAGCTTTTGGGAAAGAGGAGGAAGTTTTTGTGGGACCAGGATTGTTCGGCTGCGTTTGAAGGCATAAAAGCCTATCTTTCCTTCACCCCCATGCCTCTCAATACCCTGTTCGGGAGAGCCTCTCTTTCTCTATTTAGCTGTTTCCGAACATGCGGTGAGTGCCGTTCTGGTACGGGAAACTAATGAAGGCCAGAGGCCAGTCTTCTTCGTGAGCAAAACTATGGACGAGACGGAATCCAGGTACTTGCCTCTTGAGAAAGCTGCTCTGGCGTTGATTCAAGCTGCCAAAAAACTCCCTCATTATTTCCAGGCCAATACTGTTACTGTCCTCACTGATCTCCCGTTAAAGATGCTAATGCATAGTTCGGATTTTTCCGGACGGATTACAAGGTGGGGAGTGCATCTGGGATCTTTGGGAGTTGAATATAAACCCCGAACATCTATAAAGGGGCAAGTTCTGGCTGATTTTGTGGCCGAATTCCAGGGAAAGGAAGCAAGCACAGAGTCGAACTATACTCCGAGTCCATGTGTCATTGGGGATTCATCCGAGTGGAAATTGTTTGTAGATGGAGCTTCCAACATGAAAGGGAGCTGGGGCAGGTGCTGTGCTAGTCTCCCCCGAGGGACTTATCTTAGAGCAAGGCCGTGAGATTGGGTTTTTTGGCATCAAATAATGAAGCCGAATATGAGGCTTTACTTATTGGTCTCAGAAGTGCACTTCGGCTGGGTGCGGATCGGCTGCAGGTTTTCTGTGATTCTCAGTTGGTGGTAAATCATATTTCAGGGGAATATTCTGCTCGGGATGAACGGATGATGACTTATCTCTCCATCACCAAATCTTTGCTTTCAAAAGTTTGAATCTGTGCAGGTAGAGCAGGTCAGAAGAGAATATAATTCTCATGCAGATATATTGGCAAAACTAGCAACGGCCCTAGAGTCAGATTTGCATCGATCAGTAACGGTGGAGGTTTTGAGTGCCCCGAGTACCCTGATTGATACAGTGGATAGAGTTTGCGGTACGAACATGGAGCCAAGCTGGATGGATCCTCTAATAGCTTATCTTCGGGACAATTGCTTACCCCAGGACCCCAAAGCAGCTAATGTTATCAAAAGAAAAGCTCCCAGGTATTGGCTATCCAAAGAGGGGAATCTCTATAAACGTTCGTTTTCAGGACCATATTTGTTGTGTGTACATCCTAGCTTGGTAGATGATCTGCTTTACGAGATTCATGAAGGAATCTGTGGAAGCCATACTGGGGGTAGGTCCTTGGCACACCGAGCAATGTCCCAAGGTTACTGGTGGCCCTTCATGCAGAGTGATGCTGTTCGGTATGTTAGAAAGTGCGATAAATGTCAGAGGTTCGCTCCGAAGATCCATCAACCTGCTCGGGAGCTCAATCCGTTATCCAGCCCTTGGCCTTTTGCTCAGTGGGGTTTGGATATTGTGGGCCCTCTCCCTCGTGCACCAGGAAACAAGAAGTTTTTGATTGTGGCAACGGATTATTTCACCAAGTGGGTGGAGGCCGAACCACTTTCTCACATCCGAGAAGTGGATACTAAACGGTTTTTATGGAAGAGCATCATTACGAGATTTGGTATACCTTGGGCGGTTATCTCTGATAATGGTACGCAGTTCGAGGGAAAGCTTTTCAAAGGCTTCTGTTCGGAACTTGGCATCAGGAATTTCTTCTCCTCACCGGGATATCCCCAGTCAAACGGTCAAGCTGAAGTTTCGAATAAGGTAATTCTGGATGGTATAAAGAAAAGATTAGAAGAAGCTAAAGGCAGGTGGGTTGAAGAGCTACCAAGTGTCATGTGGACTCACAGGACAACAAAGAGAAGATCAACTGGAGAAACTCCGTTTGCATTAGCATATGGTGTTGAAGCTGTGATTCCACTTGAAGTCGGTTTGCCGACCACTCGTACCACGGAGTTTGACGTGGAAGAAAATGAATCTAGTCTTCGGATGGATTTAAACCTCGTAGAAGAAAGAAGGGATATGGCAAGAATAAAGTTGGCTTCGTATCAGCATCAGATGAAAAGAGGATATGATAAGAATATTCGGCCCAGAAGCTTCCAGGTTGGGGATTTGGTACTTCGAAAAGTGGTGGCAAATACTAGAAATCCTAATGACGGAAAGCTTGGACCGAACTGGGAGGGCCCGTATCGAGTAACATCGTTCGCCGGAGTTGGAGCGTACAGGTTGACAGATTTGGATGGGAAATCGGTCCTTAGACCATGGAATATATGTAATCTGAAGAAGTATTTTTATTGAGTTGGAATTTTATCAGAGCAAAGAAGTATGTTGTTGATGCTATTCCCGAACAGATTATCTATTCGGATCCACTTATCACTCCTCCGGGTGTGTCATAAGTTGAGAGTATCTACTCGGATCCACTTATCACTCCTTCGGGTGTGTCATAAGTAAACAAGTCCCTATTCGGATCCACTTATCACTCCTCCGGGTGTGTCATAAGTTGAGAGTATCTACTCGGATCCACTTATCACTCCTTCGGGTGTGTCATAAGTAAACAAGTCCCTATTCGGATCCACTTATCACTCCTCCGGGTGTGTCATAAGTTGAGAGTATCTACTCGGATCCACTTATCACTCCTTCGGGTGTGTCATAAGTAAACAAGTCCCTATTCGGATCCACTTATCACTCCTCCGGGTGTGTCATAAGTTGAGAGTATCTACTCGGATCCACTTATCACTCCTTCGGGTGTGTCATAAGTAAACAAGTCCCTATTCGGATCCACTTATCACTCCTCCGGGTGTGTCATAAGTTGAGAGTATCTACTCGGATCCACTTATCACTCCTTCGGGTGTGTCATAAGTAAACAAGTCCCTATTCGGATTCATTTATCACTTCTCCGGGAGTGTTATAAGTGAGGCATCCGGTAGTACACTAAAAGGCAATTAAAGGCGTATGGAAGATGCCAGGAACATCCTAATCAGAAAATGTGAAATATTCTAGACATTCCAAAATCAGACTAAGGTAAGTTTTCTTTGTTTTATGAATTTAAAGTTATACCAAATCAAAATCCTATGTTGGCTCCAAAGCTGTTCCTTATGTTGTAAATGTGTTATAAATAAATGTTTTTGTAGTTTTGAATAATCCCTAATCCTTATGTTGTATAGTATGAATGACCATTATTTAGTTGAAGCAATCAATGACAGTGAAGAGTAAAGTAAGAACGCATTCAAACCGTTAATTATCATTAAAGTTAAAATTTAACAAAAGAAAAACTTAGTCAATAAGTTAAATCTACGGGTCTCGATAAAAAGAAGTACAGATATGAATAAAAGTTACAAAAAGCTGAGTTTCTTTATCCAAAATACAAAAAAGGAAATAGTAAGGTTCCTATTGGTTTGGGGGCTGTTCGGAAGTCGTAGAAGTCTGCTCGGTCAGATCAACCACATCTAGCACAACCACGGTTGGTTCGATCCGATCATCTGCTTGAAGTTGACTTCCTTCTGCTATCGCTTCTCCTTCTTCTTTTTCTTTTTCTTCTTCTTTTCTTCCTTCTCCTTCTTTTCTTTCTTTTTCTGCTTCTTCTTCTTTCCTTCCTTCTCCTTCCGCCCCTTCTTTTTCTTCTTGTTCTCCTCCGTCTTCCTTTCTTCCTTCCCCTTCTTTCCCTTCTTCTTCTTCTTCTTCATCTACCCCTCCTGCTTCGCTTTCTTCATCGTCAGACTCTTGTAGTCCTGCATTCGGGAATGGGAGTGGAGTGCCAGTTCGTAAGAATAGTTCGGATGACTCGGGGTGTTCGGTTTTGTACAAAGCCGACTTCCATCCAAGTCTAAACCCACTGTTATAAACCAGTTGGAACTGGGTGGCGACTTCTCCCATGGCTCCCTCTCTTCCTAGTGCTTTCCCTTTCTGCAGACCCTCCTCCATCCCTTTCTGTTCACCCTCTCTCATTCCTTCTTGGTGAGCCTTGTTGAGCCGAGAGATGCATTCAGATTCTAGCTCTCTCACTCTCTCCTGTAGTCTAGCCACTTCGGTTTCAGCTTCTGACCGTTTGGTCTCTTCTGCACGAGCTCGTTCCTTGGCTTCCTTCATAAGGTTCGCCTTTGTGGAGATCTCATCCTCCAACTTCTTGAGGTTTTCACTAGCAGCCCTCAATGTGTCCGACATTACCTTCTCGTGTTCGGCCACGGTTTTTTGGTGTTTTTCTGACAGTCGGTAGAACTTAGCTTCCATGGTCATGACACCCTGAGTGGCCTAAACAACAGGGAACAGTGTACAAGTAAAGGTCAAAAGGAATCCAAGAGTTTAACAAAAAAGAACTTATATGTAAATCATGCGAATAATCAGGAAATACTTACCATTATCAGATTTTTAGTAACATGGCGGAAGGCTGGACCGGGTTGAGTACCAGCCCATTTCTTCATATCTTCAGGCAGGCAGGTCGCGAAAGCCAAGGCCACGGGCAATTTGTCCCGAGACCTCGTTGTCGGGGTTGTCCATAATGGAATCCCGAATTGTAATCGGATGTTCTCCGAACAGTAGGGCGGGGTCCCAGGCCAAGGCATGAGAGGAAGGCCCCTCCGTTGGGATCATTGGGGGTTCGGTTCCTCCCTTTTTTCTTGCGAGGTTGCAGCTCCTCTTCATGTTCGGGCTCCTCGGATCTCTGATCCTTCGCCGGTTCAGGAGATGGTACTCGCTCGGGAGTTGGTCGGCTCTCGGATTCCGTGATCGGGATCTCTTCGAGTGGCTTTTTCATGATCTTGGGAAGCTTCAGGAGCTTTTCTCTTTCCTTTTCCCTTGTCTGTTGTCTTTTTGGAAGGGATCGCGGCGGATCGTTTTCCCATTACCTCAAAAGGGTTGATCGGAGGAGCCATTGCATAGACTTGACCGACGGGGATACGGTCGGGATAGTCTTCAGGCTTCTCGGTTTCTGCAGGCTGGGCTATGTATGGAGCTCGGGGCAGAATCTCGAAGGCCTCAGACCTAGGAACCGTAGGGCCTTCCAGGAACGACTTCACTTGGGGTTCGTATCCCAGAAGCAATGGAGCCGAGCGGGGTTCTCCTCTCTCATCAACGCAGAAGTTTGCTGATAGAACCCGCCTGATCAGTTCGGCATCCCCTTGCTTTCTCGCGGATTCCAGTCTTTTTTGATCTGCAAAATACCATCGAACGAACGATGAGAAAACGAATTAGAACGCGAAAAAATACATCTATAAGTGTTCGGATACATTCAAAATGTGTTCGGACATGCTAATTTAACATGCTTATAAAATACAAACCTGGTTGTCCAAATTCGCTCCGGCAGAGAGAGCTACCTGGGAACCAAATCCCCCCGACCCTCAAGTAATCTTTCTCGAATCCTTTGTTGGTGCTCGGGAGACCGTTCACCAATTTCTCGTTCACGTTCCTGGCAACCAGATGACACAGAGTATTCGATTTGGCTCCAGGGCATTTGTATTGGTAAACAACGAGTACTTCCCTAATCGTAAGATTCACATCTAAAAGCCGATTAATGGCTATAACACCCATAATAATCCTAAAAGTGTTGACCGAAATCTGGGAAGGGGTGGCGTTCACAGTTTGTAGGAAATCTATGAGAAATTTCGTGAAGTGGGAACCTAACGCCACCCTCTACTATGGCCATGATCGGAATCAGAATTTCACCCCTATTTATGACGGGGAAATTGTCCGAGTTACAGTAGGTGAGAGAGACAGACGGAGGAATTTGATAAAGCAACCTAAACCTCATCATACTTTCCTCCGTGTTCACTAACATAGCTAATTTGCTCGTCATGATGTCGGGAGGATCCTAATAAAACGTTTTGAAAGGTTTGTAAAAAGAAAAGACCTAACTGGAAAACGACAGAGAGCTTACAGAGGTCTCTCAGGTAGTCGCAGCGGTGGGCTTTGGAAAAGAAGAGGGAAAGGAATTTTGTGGAGTGGAGAAGTACGGGGCGTAAAAGTAAAAAGCTATGGGGAGGGGGGGGTAGATATTTATCTGACGTTTAAAAAGGAGGGATTAATTTCCCTCCAAGAAGTGGAACCGTTCGATTTCCCTTGGAAACGTGCGAGGGAAGGCGGCGGGTTATCATGCCAAATCTTGGGAAATTCAAACGTTTGATTCCGACTCCCTCCAAGTTACTTGAGGAAGCCGAAATCAGGGGGTAATTGGAGGGGTAGTATTTTATACGAGAATAATAAATATAAGAGCTGACGTCATCTGTTCGGTCATGGTCGAATAGGTTTATTTCCGAACAAAGTGTTCGGGTCCTTGATATTTATTACTGGAAATCTGAATAGTATAAAAACATACGTGGAGATATTCCATAATGATTGTATTTAATGCTAAACGAAATATCAAGCCACCAGTCAGGCGTATTAAATGTAAGCAAAATATCGCATTAATGTCAGGATCATTACGAGTTAAATGGGGGGTAAACGAGGCCAAATGAGCTGTAATTAAGGAGCATTAATGGCAATCAGACAAAGAAAGAAGAGGAAGACAGGAGAAACAGAGAAAATATCTTGAGTAATAAGAGGTATAAATATAAGAGGAAGGTACTGAAAAAAGGGTTTCCTCACAATACAACAAGAATTAAGAGTGAAATACACAGAGATATAATTGCTTTCCTGATTGATGTGATATTAATTATGGAATTATTAACAAAATCATCGGAGGATCTTAGGTTGGTCCCTACGGGGCCAGCCAAGTCTATCTGAGGATCTTTTTCATTGTCTTTGCATAGGGAGGATTATCTCAAGATATTCGGATTTCAAGCCAGATTGTTCGGGATCAATTTCTACTTGCTCGGATCTATCCAGGATCAGTTCGGGCGTGTTCGGATTCGATTGACGAGTAAGCCTTGATAATATTGATTAGTCTTTCCTTTTATTATTTACAAAAAACCCACTTACAAAATAAATAAAAATCTAAGCTCTTTTATGGATGATATCACAGGGAGGGAGGGAGAGCTCGTACTCGCTGATTCAAAGTCTCCTAGCACCATGGTTCTAAAAGATTTTGAAATGATATGGTTGGCAGTAAAAACTAAAGTAGTCCTAAATTAGATGCAATTGACTTAAATGTAAATGTATATGATATATAGCAACTTTATCAATAAAATTTTCTTTCGAGTTATTATAAGAAAAAAGACATAAATGTAATTTATTATTTTTAAGTAAAAAGGGAATGTAAAGTCACGTAATTAGGGTGGCAAGATTTTGAAAGGATATGGTTGGCAGTAAAAATATATTAGTTTAAAAAAAGAAGTAGACAAAAATGGGAGCCCAAGAGCACAAATAAAATCTTTGAAATAATATAGTGTGAGAAATTATTGCCCCATTCAATTCGGCATCAACATTTATATTTACTTTGACTAAAAGCAATTATTAATTTTTCTTTACCCATTCTTAGCTCCCAATCCCACACATACACCTCAAATCTTCTCTTTGTGTGGGATTAGGAGAAACTAGTCGCAAACCTGTGCGATGCATAGAAAAATTATTGAAAATAAAATCTCAATTAATTTTGATTCCTTTTACTTTTTTTTTTTTTTTTTTTTTTTTTTTTTTTTTTTTTTTTTTTTTGTAGTTCAAAATGTTGTAGATAAGATCGATAAAAAGATTTTATGAATCGGATTTAGGATAGATCCTACTTTTAGGTTAAAAAAAATAACTAAGAAAGTATTTACCATAGGATAATTAAAATTTAATATAAAGTAATTTTTCTTTTGGCATAAGTTGAATATAGTCCAATTTTTATAAAACATGATCCATGTTTATATTTACCATATAGATCATGTTTCCATCCAAAAATTAAAATAAAGGATACTTAAAATAAGAAGAAAGACAAATATATACATGAACATATGATTATATGATCAAACCTAAATGAAATACATACAAAATTAAGAAGAAGGACAAATATATCCATCTTTCTCCATTGCCAGCAACAAAATTAAATGAAATACATAACAAAAAAAAAAAAGGAACTCTAAAAATCTTGATGAAAATTGATAATTATGATTATTATTAAAAGATATTTATATTGTGTTTATATATGGAATATATTTTAGTATTAGACATTAATATGATTGATATGGATATAATATATTCTTATATTAAAGAAAATATGATGTGTCAAAATTCTAATGATGTGTCAAGGTTTAATAATAGGTTTAATAATAATAAAATTTAAATTCAATTAGAAAATATATATTAAAATAATGATGTGTAAAATTGTGAGATTTCAAAAACTTATGTGGCGCAATATGATGAGGTCAACCAAAAGTCAAAAAGCTTCTTTACCCATTCTTAGTTCCCAGTCCCACACATACACCTCAAATCTCCTCTTTGTGTGGGATTAGGAGAAATTAGGGGCGATGAGCGATCAGCATTAATCTTGACCGATCCTTGTGAGTTGGATTTCCTTATTGAGAGAGGGGGTTTGACTTGGTTCTTTGATGAGTTGTGGTAGATATATATGAAAGATGTGGAGCTGTTCCATGTGTGCGGTCGATTTTTCTGCCTTTTTTTCCTTATGAAAATTATGTATATTGCATACCTTCCATAAACATGGAACTATTCTCTTCATAAAATCTTAAATTTCTATTTTTATCTATTTTTTTGGAATTTTTTTCCTATTATGATCAAAGGGTTTCAAGTATAAATATGTAGTACAAAGGCCAAGCTTGCATAGTGCAAAACAAATAATCATTTAGCAAAGCGTCTATACACATTAAGCCAAACCAATGGAGAAATCTTCACTCAAGCTTGTTTTCTTCGTATTATTCTTGGTTTTTGGCTCTTGTAAGTGACTTGTGAAGACTTCTTTCTCTAGATAATATTATTCCAAATTAGTAATTCGTAACAAGCACAAACACACATAAACATGTGTAAATTTGTGTCTTTTCTTGAAATTGATTCATTATATTGAAATTGCATGTTTAATGTAGTGAAAAATTGTTGCAGGTTTGCTAGCTGAAGTTGAAGGTATAAATTTACCTACCTGCAAGGAATGGTACGATTGTCCCGGTGGTTGTAGCTGCAAATTAGGCCTTTGTTTTTGTTAGACCTAAGAAACCCAAGTTCGTGAGGACAACTTCTACTAGTCACTCTAAAAGCCAAAAGGTAATCTCTACATTAATAATATGAACATCTCGTGTATCTACCTACAATAAAAGAGAAGGAAATATAGATTCATAAAATATTGTACTTTCTCGTAATGTTTTTCTATATATAAGTGTGAAATGTATATCTGCATTTCAATATTAATTTATAAATAAATGACCAAATTTCTTATTACTGTACTATTTACTTGGATTAAGGTTGGTTGATAAAAGAAAATGTGTGAGAGTATTTTTGTGTCATAGACTCATGGTAGCTCTTGGAATTACAACACCCAGATATTTAGAGAGTATTTTCTGAATGGAGAACACAAGAACGTTTCAAACTCAAAGGACATGAGAATACAAAAGTTCCAAATTCCCATTATTATTATTATTATTTTCTTTTTACTAAAGTCCACTTTTGGCCTCTTAACTTTGATTCTGTTTTCTTTTTAGTCCCTTAACTTTGAAACTTTTCATTTGGCCCCTTATGTGTGACTCGTTTTCAAAAGAGTAATTCAAGGTTCTATTCATGTGTCGTTACCAAACAGATAAATGATAATAGTTATTACATTACAATTTCTTCTATTTTTAGTAATACTAATTCTTATTATAGTGTACCAAACCTGCCCTAACCCCCTAAGGGATCAGTGGTGGACTTATAGTTTACATTTTAATCTAACTTCTTCTGTTTTGCCATATTACTTGAACCCATATGACATTATTTACGTCAGAAAGAAAAGGATACTAGGGCTTTAAGATGACTCGTGTTCAAATTGCAAATTTAAGGTGCTGGTGGGGAATGATCATAAGGATCTTTCTCATATTTTTGAAAGTCAACAATGTGTTGCACAACCAAATTTCACAAATTCAATATATGCCATTCATTTGTGAGATCTTACGAATATTTTTCAGTTGGACATGTATGAGTCACCTTTTTCTTATTAAAATTTCCAAGAATTCCATTACAATGTAAAATTTCCACTAATCCATTATATGTTTACTTAAATGAATATCCATGTATATTTTTAATAATAGAATTTACCTTCAAACAAATTTGAAGGAAAATTCATCTAGCCTAATATGTGACGACTCAGATGTCCATCCATATGAATTCTTAGTGAAGTAACCTATTTAATTAATTATGATAGAGAAATCAGGCACCAATTTTCAATAGCCTTTGTCCAATCCTAATTCTTTATCCAAGTGAAGAGATCCAAATCTCTTGTTTAGGGATTGTATATGTGTTCGAAAAGATGGGAATCACGACAGGACGGTTCTCCCCAGACAACTAGTTGAAACCTGCTTCTATCAAATAGCATTAAATGTTGAAGCAACAATTGGTGAGTGTATTTAAATCTGAAATGATGGGTAAAGATCACTCTATGGTTTCTCTGTGAAGATTTTCTCTTTGGAGAGAGAATGCAATTGATTTGTTAAGAGAGCAATTCAACAAGGTTTGATTTGGATACCTATTCTGCCCTATCACCAAGCACAAGTTTGGGTGTGGCTGGTGTGATGAGGTCAGTTCGGTTCCTAATTTTGCCAATTCCAGGTTTAAAATATGATTTTAGGCCTCTAGGGATTATTTGGACCAACTATTTCATGTCCAACAATCATTTGGCCTGCAAGCAATGACTTCGAGGGCTCCTCTCTTAATGGTCATGTGGCCCAAAAGGATGCCTTAGGTGTATACCATTCGGCAATTTATTGCATTTTTTCTTGGATGATACCATGAACAAGAGAAGCACTTTTTCCTTTAAGCAAAAAACCAAAATATATATATATATATATAAATAAATAAAAATCTAAGCTCTTTTATGGATGATATCACAGGGAGGGAGGGAGAGCTCGTACTCGCTGATTCAAAGTCTCCTAGCACCATGGTTCTAAAAGATTTTGAAATGATATGGTTGGCAGTAAAAACTAAAGTAGTCCTAAATTAGATGCAATTGACTTAAATGTAAATGTATATGATATATAGCAACTTTATCAATAAAATTTTCTTTCGAGTTATTATAAGAAAAAAGACATAAATGTAATTTATTATTTTTAAGTAAAAAGGGAATGTAAAGTCACGTAATTAGGTTGGCAAGTTTTTGAAAGGATATGGTTGGCAGTAAAAATATATTAGTTTAAAAAAAGAAGTAGACAAAAATGGGAGCCCAAGAGCACAAATAAAATCTTTGAAATAATATAGTGTGAGAAATTATTGCCCCATTCAATTCGGCATCAACATTTATATTTACTTTGACTAAAAGCAATTATTAATTTTTCTTTACCCATTCTTAGCTCCCAGTCCCACACATACACCTCAAATCTCCTCTTTGTGTGGGACTGGGAGAAATTAGGGGTGATGAGCTATCAGCATTAATCTTGACAGATCCTTGTGAGTTGGATTTCCTTATTGAGAGAGGGGGTTTGACTTGGTTCTTTGATGAGTTGTGGTAGATATATATGAAAGATGTGGAGCTGTTCCATGTGTGCGGTCGATTTTTCTGCCTTTTTTTTCCTTATGAAAATTATGTATATTGCATACTTTCCATAAACATGGAACTATTCTCTTCATAAAATCTTAAATTTCTATTTTTACCTCTCTTTTTTTTTGGATTTTTTTTTCCTATTATGATCAAAGGGTTTCAAGTATAAATATGTAGTACAAAGGCCAAGCTTGTCGGATAAGGATCCTCTCCATTTGGAAATCTCTCCATTTGTCCATTTCATGGTTAAGATTTTATTTCACAAATCTAACGATATATAGACTGCCTTATCATTTAAAATTTTAAATGACGTGGCAGTCTGAACACTATTAGATCTGTGATATTTAATCTGGACCATGAAATGGAGACTCTCCATTTTATTTCAAATGGAGAGGATCCTTATCCAAGCTTGTCATAGTGCAAAACAAATAATCATTTAGCAAAGCGTCTATACACATTAAGCCAAACCAATGGAGAAATCTTCACTCAAGCTTGCTTTCTTCATTTTATTCTTGGTTTTTGTCTATTGTAAGTGACTTTTGAAGACTTCTTTCTCTAGATAATATTATTCCAAATTAGTAATTCGTAATAAACACAAACACACATAAGCATGTGTAAATTTGTGTATTTTCCTAAAATTGATTCATTCCATTGAAATTGCATGTTTAATGTTGTAAAAAATTATTGCAGGTTTGCTAGCTGGAGTTGAAGGTCTATATTTACCAACTTGCAAGGATTTAAACGATTGTGACCTTGATTGTGAATGACATGCCGGCCTTTGTTTTTGTTAGTCCTGAGAAACCTAGAATTTTTTTGTTTAATAATATCTTTTTTAATACTATTTTGTAAGAAAACACTTTTTGAAAATTATATTGGGAAATAGCCTTTTTGTGGAACTTGTCTGAGTTCTAATTGAAACTTGTCTCTTGAAGAGACAAGTTCCGTGAGTTTACAAGATTTTTTCTTGGAACTTTTCTCTTGAAAAGACGAGTTTCAATTGGAACTCATCTCTACAAGAGACAAGTTCCACAAAAAGACTATTTTCCTCATTAGTTTTAAAACAATGTTTTTTTGCAAAATAGTTTAAAAAAATAAGCTATTGAGCAAAATCCCTAGAGAAACCTGGGTTTGTGAAGACAACTTTTACTTGTCATTCTGAAAGCCAAAAGGAAATCCGTTTACATTAATAATATGAACATCTCTTGTATATGCCTACAATAAAAGAGAAGGAAATCTATATAGATTCATAAAACATTGTACTGTTCATTATGTTTTTCTATATATAAGTGGATTAATGAAATGTGTTTTTGCATTTTAATATTAATTTATAAATAAATGGGATTTCTTATTATTGTACTATTTACTTGGATTAAGGTTGGTTGATTAATGAAAATGTGTAAGAGTATTTTTGTGTCATAGACTCATGTAGCACTTGGAATTACAACATTTAGATATTTAGATAGTATTTTTTAAATGGAGAACACATGAACGTTTCTAGCTCAAAGGACATTAGAATACAAATGTTTTAAATTCCCATTAGTGACATACCTTTTTTTTTATTTTTTTATTTTTTTTTTAAGTCAACTTTTGGCATTTTAACATTGGTGTTGTTTTCATTTTGATCTCCTAACTTTGAAGGTTTTCATTTTGATCTCCTAACTTTGAAGGTTTTCATTTTGGCCTCCGTCCAAATGTGTTACTAAGATTCCATTAAATGCCATCCAACTCCAACTCAGTATCTTTAATTAAAAAATAATAATCTAATTCAACAATTTTCAATTAAAATAATAATAATAAATTTAATTACATAATTACATTAAAAAAATAAAATATTTCTTAAAAAATTCTCTCTACAATCAATAAAAGGAATATTTATTTTCTTTATTAAAAAAATATTGAATTAAATTAAATAATATTAAAAATTACTGACTTGGATTGCTTATGTGCCATTTAATGGAATCTTAGTAACAAATTTGGACTGAAAGACTCTTAATTTTGAAAATGACTTAAACGTAAGGGATCAAAATGACAATTTTCAAAATTAGGGGATCAAAATGAAAACAACACCAAAATTAAGGAACCAAGAGTGGACTTTAGTTTACATTTTAACTAGTTGCAAACTTGTGCGATGCACAGGAAAATTATTGAAAATAAAATCTAAATTAATTTTGATTCCTTTTACTTTTTTTTTTTTTAGTTCAAAATGTTGTAGGCAAGATCGATAAAGAGACTTTACGAATCGGATTTAGGAATAGATCCTACTTTTTTGTTTAAAAAAATAACTAAGAAAGTATTTACCATAGGATAATTAAAATTTAATATAATGTAATTTTTCTTTTGGCATAAGTTGAATATAGTCCAATTTTTATAAAACATGATTCATGTTTATATTTACCATATGGATCATGTTTTCATCCAAAAATAAAATAAATGATACTTAAAATAAGAAGAAGGACAAATAAATACATGAGCACATGATTATATGATCAAACCTAAATAATTTTCATAACTCATTTCAAGCTCACATGGTTTCATTATAACAAATCCATCAATCTTTCTCCATTGCCAACAACAAAATTAAATGAAATACATAAGAAAAAAAAGGAACTCTAAAAATCTTGATGAAAATTGATAATTATGGTTATTATTAAAAGATATTTATATTGTGTTTATATATGGAATATATGTTAGTATTAGACATTAATTATGATTGTGTTTTATATATGGAATAATATATTCTTATATTAAAGAAAATATGATGTGTCAAAATTCTAATGGAAGGTTTAATAATAGAATAAAATTTGAATTCAATTAGAAAATATATATTAAAATAATGAGGTGTAAAATTATGAGATTTCAAAAGCTTATATGGCGCAACATGATGAGGTTAAACAAAAGTAAAAAAGTTTTGATTTTACATTATAGTATAGATGTAACTTCTTCTGTTTTGCCATATTACTTGAACCCATATGATGTTATGTACGTCTGAAAGAAAATGATATTGGGGCTTTACGATGACTCATGCGTTCAAATCAGAGGCAAATTAAAAATAAATAAATAAATAAACCTTGGTGGACAACTTTAGGGTGCTGGTGGGGAATGATCATAAGGACCTTTCTCATATTTTTGGACGTCAACAATGTGTCGCATAGTCAAATTTCACAAATTCAATATATGCCATTCATTTGAGAGATCTTACAAATATTTTTTAGTTGGACATGTATGAGTCACCTTTTGTCTCATTATTTCCAAGAATTCCATTACAATGAAAAATTTCCACTAATCCATTATATGTCTACCCAAATGAATATCCACGTATACTTTTAATAATATAATTTACTCCAAACTAATTTGAAGAAAAATTCCTCTCACCCAAATTGCCCGCAAATATAGCAGATAAAGAATTTGATCTGGTATTCATTAGAAACTTTAGCTACAAGGGAAGAAATGTAGAATCCTCAGGGTTCTATGGCCTTTTGATAATTATAAAGATCCGCTATACTTTAGCTTGAATTTTTTGTGGCTAATATAAATTCTAAAAGATTTACTTATAGAAATGTATGAAATTTCTCATCACTTTCTTTTTTTTTAGTAAATCAATTTGTCAACACTTTCAATTGTCCATATTGGCATATAATCCCTTCATTTGCTGTAACAGAACAAAATCATATTGACATGAGCAACTCGTTCTAGACCAAAAAAAGAAAGAAAGTAAAATGAAGCTATACATTAGATTGCTTTTGTCACCGTGACCCCAAAAAGGGTGAAGAAACATTTATATACACAACTGTAGCAAATGTCAGATCCAGCTATAAAGATGCAATCATGCCTAATACAAATACTAATAAAGTTAAATAGAGACTAGTAAAGTTAAAAAGTGACTAATTAATAAAGTTAGAAAATAACAATATGAAAGTTGCATATGGAAGTCAATGAAAACCTTATCACATTGCATTATGATGATATCTCTTGTCCCTTTTGTGAGGTCTTGAATCACCAAGACGTTGAAAAATATGTAAACTTTCAAGACGCTCAACAACATCCTTCATAGTAGGACGGTTTGTTGGGAAAAACTCAATGCAACACATCCCCAACTCTGTAATTGCAATACCATCTTCGGCATTATAACCCCAGTCTTCTTGCAAGCTTTTGTGGACAAGTGAACACTGGGGTTTGTATTCCTTCTTGGCCCAAACATGCATTAGACGGTCCAATACTAGGTCGGGTTTTTCCAGTTGCTCCATGTCACAAGTTCTTTTGGCTATTAGTCCCAGGAGAATAACACCAAGTGAAAATACTTCACAGCTTGTTTCCCAATTACCCCCTGTCTTGAACATTCCAGTCAATTTTGAGTTGAGGGGTATGTGAAATTACACAATGGTTTAATTACTAAATAAATAAAAAGTATTGATCGGCTCACACTACCATTTTATATCACTATTTCACATCACTTAAATTGTAAACATCAATGTCCATAATTTGTAGATAATAATTTTCATATTTAGGTGGTGTATAGTATAGGTAGTGTGAACATATATATTTCCAAATAAAAAATTACACTTTTAGTTAGATTTAACCGAATTTATAAACTGCAAGAGGTAATTTGCCATATATATATATATATATATATATATATATATATATATATATTACAATCTAAGACATAGATTCCTAATTTCTTCCTAATTTAATTTGTATGAGCTGGATCGAACTCACATCCTCATGGTAATTTGGCAGTTACTAATAAATCATGGGGGACAATATTGCTCAGTTTATAGTTTAGTGAGGGATTGAAGTGGACCCAATAGTTAAGGGAGGAAATTGCAATTTACTCTAATTATTACATGCTCAAATCATGTCTTTCCTCGTTTCTATTAGAACTAAGATTATTTATCCTCTTGCAGCTGAGCTGTTAATTTATTCAGCTATGCAATATTTTTTTCTTCCCTTTCACATCTATAGAATTAAAGATTGAAGGGTGTCCTGTTTCATCAGTTTCTCAATCCAAAACTATTAAATTCTAAACAAAGAAAATGTATTTAATCAAACGAGAGGGAATAGCAGTGAATTAGAAGAAACCGATGAAAAGAGTAACAAGAGGAAGAAGCACCTCGTAGAGTAAAATATGGATCATCACATTGTCTCCGCATTATTATTTGCTTCTTTTGGGTACTCATTTCACCAATATCCTGTTTGCTAATTAGTCCAAAATCAATTAGTTTTGGCATGAAATCCTGAAAAACAAACACAAGATTTCTACCATCAAGGCAAACTGCAAAGGCATGGAAACCAATAAAAAAAATCTATAAAAAAAGTACAAATAGTTCATGTGTTAAAGAAAAAAGAAATAATTCCAACCTGATTCAGCACTATATGAGATGCATTGATATTGAAGACCAGATATGGCTTGTCCTGACCATGAAGAAATTTAAGGAGGCGTGCAATTTCAAGAATAACATTCATCCTCTGAAGCCAGTTGAGATCATCTGTATATATTTGTGCATATATATCAAGCAATTAAACAGTGGTGTATCAACAAATCATGTATATGAGATCTAAAAACCCAAATAAATATCCATTATAGAAAGGAATTTAACCAGATTTTCAACCTCTATGTAATATATCAAGAAATGGTGACAATTATCCTACATGTAGTGCAAAAAGAGAAAGGAAAAGAAAATTTTCAACCATGTATATTTCATTATTTTACTGAAGTGTACATGTACAAAATTCCAGTTTCAGAATATACATACAAGTGCAGGTAACCTCACATGCAAATTCATCATGTCATGATAGTGTCACTTTGCACAAGTTGCTTCTACATGATACTTTGAATTTCAAAGATGTATGTTGATGAAACATCTCCAAAAAGTTACCAATTTTTTTTTTTTTTTTCATATAACGTAAGATTCCATCATTGATTTCAACTTTCAAGACATAACTTTTAAGGGAAAAAAAATACACAACATCAATTGAGTGTACCTTTCACCATTAGGTTATGCAAAGTATCTAATGGACTCAGGTCATAAACAACACCCTTTACTTCTTCTTCAAAGCAATAGCCAATCAATTTTGCCAAGTGGGGTGACTATTCATTGTTGGATTTGATAAAAATTCAACTTCTTCCTAGAACACAGATCAAACCAGTAACTAAAATTAACAACTACCTGAAAGGTTCAAGAATTTTTTTGGGGGAGAGAGAGAACTAATTCAAGAACTTACTTTAACCATCAAATACTCATCATATGTGAAGGCCATGTATTCGGATTTCTTATCCGGAAAAAGTGACATATCTTTACACAAAAAGAAAAAAAACAACCATCACATCTACAACAACAACAACAAACACAGCAACAAAACCAACAACAACATAACAACAACAACAGACCTTGACCAAACTCCAGAAGTACAAGAGCAACCACAGCCTAATTCAGTCATGCATCACTTCAATCCTCGATTTTCCTCTATATTTCCAAGAGTAGGGTAGTTGATAGAAATTTGCCAATGCGCATTGCCAAGATTGGATAAGTCCAACGAAGGTTCTTCTTGTTGAAATTGTTGGTGCACGCTTTTAAGTCCTCCTGATGTAAACACTTTTAGCTTCTTTGCAAATTCCATCTTATTGCCATCCAACTCTGCCCGTGAAATTTTTTGGAACAACCACTAAGAACAGAACAACTATGTGAAGAGAAAAGATAAATATAGCAGAGACATTTGATTATCATAGGATATAGCTTCATTTCTTCCCCAAAAGCTTTGTCTATAGTCATATCAGGACGAGTAGAAATGTTCAAAATTTTAAGCATATGGGAACAGTACATTGTTTTGAGTGTCCATCAATAAAAAAGTCAAACTCCACCAATAAATCAAAAAACCTCTAGGATCATGGCTTGGGATGTGATAAACCATGTGATGAAGAACGAAACCGGAAAAAAAGAAAAGTAAAATGCTAGTTGAAAACGACCATATTTTTATGTTTCAACTCGGTATTCAATTAAATATTATCCAATGTTCCATCCTCAAAACTCTAATTACATATTAAATATTACCTCAGATGTCACTTGCAATATTCTATAATTAAGAGATTGGTTGCTCTCTTTGAACGTGTCACTTCTACTATCACAAGTTTCATAGTTGACAAACTTCTTTAGTAATCTATACCACATAAAAATCGGTAAAAAAATTATTATGTAAATTCAGTATGAATCCGTCAAAGAACAAATAAGGGATAGCTTTTGGAGGGGAAATAATTCGAAGGTAAAACAAACGAAACTAGGAGGTTAGGATTTAACTAAGTCACGCCATTTTTAGTGCGGTCATATCCGAACAATATACGTCTTCGGTCTGTAAATCGAAATTTCACTCGGCCCATATATGAATCTTCTTACCCACGTCTTGTCAACCTAGAGTTCGGTCACATTCAAGGTATCCTTCGTGTTCGGTCTTTCCGAACTGTGTACTTATTCGGTTCAAATAAACCCGTAAAAGTGATCCGGCCTATTCAAATTACCTTATTCTCATCTCATCCTCTCCATGTCATCATCCCACAGATGGCTTTCGGCTTATACCGTGTCACCAGTCTGCACGTATCCTTTATGTTCGGTCAATTCCGAAAAATATTTCTTTTCGGGTCACCCGGCTGAAATACTGCTCGGAAAGCGCAGAAATGGACTAAAATAGTATTAAAACCCTTCATTCAATGCCCGAAATATCTGGAGCAGAGATCATTAAGTGCACCCCCTGAATTAAACTCTGTACATTTAGCTTTGAACTGACAGTTACTTTATCTTCTATAAATGCGCCAAAATATCCAATCCAAGGAGTGTTGAATACGTCTTAAAACCAAAATGAAACTGTGGAAAGTGAAGGTAATAAATCAGTCATTAAAACCGGCAGAACGTGAGCTGGGGAAGAAAAGATATTGAAGCAAGCAACCTAAATATCTTGGAGGACTGACGAAATTAAAATAATTGGGAAGAGGGACAGTAAATATCTAAAAAATATCACCAGTTAAAGACGGATATAAATAGAAGGAGAATAAACAGTAAAAGGGATCGATCCATATATTCATCCACAAAATTTTACTTAGTTTGGCGACCTAAGCTTTCAATCATTCTATTTGGTCCAATAAAAACTGACTTAGGCATCGGAGAGTCAAAGGCCAACCCCACTGGTTGACCAAGATTCTAACGATACTATTGCGTTGTGAACTTTCTCTTATTGCAGGACACTGGGATCCTGTTCGGACAAACGTCTTGGGAACTATCTTCTCGTCTTAAAGTCAACTTTTCCAACTGTAACTTTTTATGTTCCGACAGCATTTACAATCCATTTTAATCTAACAAGTTTCTAACATGAACTCGATTTTACTCATACCCCATTGGATTGAACCTGAACTTACGCGACCCTTTGTCTGATCTAATCAACTAGCCATATATGTTGAACATGGACCAATTAAACACGCGTTTATCCAAAAAGATTAAGTCATATTAAAGGATTTTGTTTTGGGTTACAATTATTGTTTTTGAATTATCAATTATGTTGTAAGGCATAATCATTATATAAAAGATTTTTGTAATTAGTAACAGAAAATCTCTCTATCAATAAGTCTAAGGGTACAATAAATTTCATAATATTTTTCATAACTACTGAGGTAGCATATTGTGATTGGTGTACAATAAAAGTGATATCGGTAGTTATAACTTATCCCAATGAATTTTTTTTTTTTTTTTTTTTTTTTTCACTAATCATAATCTGTCACCTCACCTCAACAAATCATGAAAACCAAAAAAAAAAAAAGTGTAAAATTTGTTGTGTTTCTAGTATTGTTGTTTCTTTATAATCTTGTACATATTTATGCAACATTTATTTAGAACTTAATTACTTGGCCCTTAACAAAAATAAGGGAACAAAATAAATATATGCATCATCAACTTTTTCATTCTTTTTAAGTACCAAACTACATTTCAAACATGGATTGAGTTAGAATCACATTGAATGTAACACCCCGGAAATTTTAAATCTCAATACATGATCAAAAACCATCTCTAAATAAAAGAGTAACTAAATTTTAAGTTGGCTCTCAACCTTCCGCAACTCTCCCTTTATTTAGGCTTAAACCATCTCAATACATGATCAAAAACCATCTCAAAATTAATGTCCCTAAACCTCAAAGAACTAAAAGAAAATAACTAAATAATCAAGTCATCTAAACTCCTCAAGATTAAGCAAAAACAAAAATATTAAATCAATCTTGAAAAAACAACTCCTAAAATAATATCTGAACTTCTAATATATAAACGATAATTTTGCAAAGTAACTGTCAGTTTGAAATTTCAATGAAAGGCAAGAACGATCGTGTCCTAACGATCTCTTACAACCATCAACTCGAGAAATTAATCTAAGAAAAATGTTGAAATAATATATAATAAGCTACACGACCTAGTAATTAAAAGTCACACATCATTGAATGAGACAAGGAGAATATATAAGTCTCATCAATAGAATGGTACAAAATGAATCAACTTATGATGAAGGATTTATCAATACTATTAAAGAGTAATTATTCAGTAGTTCAAGACTACGGGTACATTTGGGGTAGCTGTTTCAAAAAGTGCATTTTCAAAAAATTGTGATTCTAAAATATGCGTTTTGAAAACACAATTTTTAAAACCACAATTAAGCGTTTGGATAATATTTGTCTAAAATTGGTGTTTTGGTTAAAATTACCAAAAAGGACTTAATTCTATTGTTAAGATTACGTTGTCATTTTATAATATATTAAATATTAAAAATTACTGTAATATTTAATAATAATATAATACTAATAAATTCATAGAAAGAATAAATATTTTTTATTAGAAAAAAAAAAAATCGCTCACAACCAATATTATATATTTTCTTTCTTGATAACTAGCTCATAGCTAGGACTTCGTTACTTTAATAAATTAATTAAGATTACAAGGCTTTGAAGTAAAGCAGTAAAAAACAAAATCATATCACTACAGTAGTACTACAACTAGGACTCTAAGAGTGAATAAGAGCCTCAGAATGCATAGACAGCAGATCTAGGCTCAGTTGATTTGCAATAAATTTTTTGTGGGTTTGTTTGATGGGATTTTGGACTTTGTGCTTATTAAAAAAATTATGTTGCATTCACGCATAACTGCGTTTTTCAAAAAGCATGTCAGTGGACCAGTTTGAAACCGGGGCTTTTCTGTGGTTTTTAAAACGCAACTCTAATTATATCGCGCAGCCAAACTAAAGGTAATTTGTGATTTTACGCAAAATTGCGCGTTTGGCCCTTCAAATCGTAGGGCCAAACGAGCTCTATAAATAAATGTATAGTCCTCCTCTCGCATGAATAGTAGATCCCACTATTTAATTTCATGGTAGAATCCACCATTTATGTGAGAGGGAGATTACGCATTTATTTGTAATCCTGGACTACTGAATAATTTTTTACTATTAAAACGGTAGAAATTTAAAATAATGGCACATGATGGTAGTGTAATCAATAAATGACAAGTTAAGACGATTTCAAATTATTGTAAAAGGAAAAAGCAATTCATCAAGTTTCCAAATTGCATAGAGTTTATACATGAACACAATGAATCATAATAAAAGTCAACGTCTCATATATTGGTCCAATAGGAGGAGAGGGCCACATAAAACTTCCACAATCACTACCCCATAACAATAAATATGTGACTTTCAATAAAAAAAAAAAAAATAAATAAATATGTGACTGCACTGAACATATTTCTTTATCTTTACCCTGCATGATAGGAAAACATTCATGATTGAAACATGTCTCTCACAAGATATAGTGTGATACAGGCATACAGCAACATCAACTATATATCTTGGGAATGACTTATCTGTCAAATCAATTAACTTTTGTCACCAATACTGCGATTTAGATGTACTGTGGAAACCAGAAAAGGGAAGCAAGAACATGACTTTAGAAATAAGAACTTAGCACCTCTTTTTTACAACATTCTCACATTGGGATCTCTCTCTGGTTTGAAGCTAGCTAGAGAGTTCTAATCTAGTTCTTTATAAATTATAACAAGCTGTACAAGGGATTATGGTTACCTATTTTGAAAGAAGGGAAAAATAGAGACAACTGTATTGAAAATACAGAGATCTACTTCGTTGAGGGAGTTGGACCTCGTTTTAGACAAATAATATCTTCTGATCTTCTATTGAAATATACTACCTTTTATACAAAGAACAAATGTTAAAATGGAGAAAAAACAGGTCACGTTCAATGACTTAAACTCTGTGATTAACACTTTAACTAAACTAAACACATAACAACAAAATGATTAACATGTGACAAAAGCAAAGAAAATTATGTTTCCCAAGTATGCCTATGTGTTCAACAATATCCAAAAACATATATATTATGTCAAAAACTATATTATAAGATCTATGGGCATTAAAGGATATACAAATAATCCTTTTATCAAAACTATCAGGCCTACTACAAGGAAAATAAATAGGATAACAATAGTTTCATTTCTACTGTACCAGTACTAATTAATGACTTCTTCTTCAGGAATCAACTATTCGGGGAATACGGAGTGGACAAGTATGAGAGACGACCACCATGGTCGTGGTTATTATTGTTATTGAGTTTAAGGTGGGTGGAGATGAAATAGGCACCTGAATCTTAGGATTGATTTCACTGGTAGCTTTACCAGGATATTAAATATGATGTCTTGTGGGAGTTAAAATTATTCAGCAGTCTAGGACTACATATAAATGCGTAGTTCCCATTTCACATGAATGGTGGATCCTATCATAAATTTAATTTGTGAGAACCATATTTATGTGGTGGGATCCACCATTCATGTGAGATGAGACTACGCATTTATTTGTAGTCCTGAACTACTAAATAGTTACTTTCTCCGGGAGATGGTTGTTGTTGTACACATAAGGTGATATGAAAGTAAAGTATACAATGGGATGGGCATAGTGCCTGTAGCATAATAGGCTTGTAGATAACACTTTTATTTTTACCATCAATTTTATTATTTCATTTTAACTTTATTTTTAAAATATTTTCTTTAAAAAAAATTACATATGATTCTTGAAAGCTATGCATAATTATAATCTAGTAAATAGTAAAAATGTTTTATCCTTATCTATTAGAACAACTTCTAATACCATATGAAAATTAAGTGTATTGCAAACCTTCCATAAATATGGAAATATTCTCTTCATAATCTTCGCTAGACTAGTTATTAAAATCTTAAATTTCTAAGTTTGCCTAATTTTTAGATTTTTTTGCCTTTTTTTTCCGTATGAAAATCATGTATATTGCATACCTTCCATAAACATGGAACTATCTTCTTCATAATTTTCACTAGATTGGTCATTAAAATCTTAAATTTCTACTTTTGCCTAATTTTCTGGATTTTTTGCCTTTTCTTATCAAAGGGTTTCACGTAAATATATATCTCTACTAATAAAAGAGCCAAACTTGTCATAGTGCAAAACAAATAATCATTTAACAAAGCATCTATATACATTAAGCCAACCAATGGAGAAATCTTCACTCAAGCTTGCTTTCTTGGTTTTATTCTTGGTTTTTGGCTCTTGTAAGTGACTTGTGAAACTGCTTTCTCTAGATAATATTATTCAAAATTATTATTTGGTAACAAACACAAACACACATAAACATGTGTAAATTTGTGTCTTTTCATGAAATTGATTCATTATATTAAAATTGCATGTTTAATGTTGTTAAAATTGTTGCAGGTTTGATTGCTGAAGTTGAAGGTCTAAACTTACCAACCTGCAAGACTTATAGGGATTGTAACAATGGCTGTGATTGCGTAGGCGGCCTTTGTTTTTGTGGGTCCAAAGAAACCAACTTCGTGAAGAAAGCTTTTACTAGTCACTCTAAAAGCCAAATGAAAATCTCTGTACATTAATAACATCTCGTTAATCCACCTACAATAAACGAGAATGAAATCTATATAGATTCATAAAACATTTCACTTCTTGTGATGTTTTTCTATATATAAGTGGATTAAATTAAATGTGTTTCTGTTTTAATATTAAGTTATAAATAAATGGCCAAATTTCTTACTACTGTACTATTTACTTGGGATTAAGGTTGGTTAATAAATGAAAATCTGTGAGGGTATTTGTAACGCCCCGAAATTTTTTATTCAATGAATCCTTATTTAACTTGCAAAAATTTCTAAGACCGTAAGACAAATAAATCTAGTCTCAAAATCAAGTTACATTATAATTCAACTAGTCTTCAAAAATAGTCAAATATTACAAACTCCACAAGATTAAATAGAACAAAACCTCAAATAACTCATAAAAAAATCTCTTTAAATTACAACTTAAAATTCTAACAAAAAGGAACCTCCTCAAAAGTAGCTAAGTGCTTGAGATCTCGATAGTAATCCACCTGCAATAAGTGATCACATACTAACAACCTCTTCTCACTATGAATTTGAGTAACTAATCTGAAAAAATATAATAACAACGGGAATGAGCTAAAATCCCGATAAGTGGTATTCACACACTACCATTGTGGGGTAACAAAGGAATTGAGTTTATATGAAGCAAGGAGTAAATAGAATAATGACAAGGATGACTAACAATGAGGTGCTTGTAATTTCAGAATATTCTAATATAAGAATCTTGGAAACAAATGAAACATAATAGTTCGAGATACAAAACGGTTTGTAATATTATAAGCATAGCAAGGTATAATCACAAAGTCATAAATACAACATTTAAGATGCCATGTCTTGTGTATTACTCCCGTAGGAAGAGTCACTCCCATGTATTGCCCCCATGGGTAGGGTCACTCCAATGTATTTCCCCCATGGGTAGGGTCACTGAAAAATAGCTCAATAGCTCAACATTCCAATCTCCACAACACCAATTACATAATCTAGATTATGGCTCACATAGTGACCCCATGGGTGGGGTAAAAGTGCAAAGAATTCAATAAAGAGTACGTACAAACATGAAAGATTCAGTTTGGCAAATGCAATAGGGCAAAGGTACTCAATTTTTTGCAATTCAATATGTAAAAAGGATCTCAATGGGTTAAGGGCACTCAAGAAATATTAAGAAGGAACATCCAATGGATTCAGCAATAAATATGCGAAACGCAAAGGGGAGTAGTGTGTAAAGTCCCACTTATCTCAATGAAAAAACCAATAAGCAAATATCACTTTGTACTAGTTTTGTCACCGAAATCTTTGGAGTCTAAGTCAAAGAAACATAAAAATTTTAATGACATATAAAATTCCAAATCTACACTATCACTTAACACGATAAATACTATTAATCTCGAAGATCCGAATATTCATGGTATATTGGTATCCATTACAAATTTAACCTAATACCTAAAACTCATAGTTTAGAAGGTGATCTTCAAATATTCTATAGCTAAATTTTGGTATCTTAAAGGTGCTAATACTCTACGTACATATATGTTTCCCACTAGGAATATATATTGAAGCCCATAGACAATATTACCCTTGAAATCTAAATATCAATTTTTGCATTATGATGATAGTCTTGATCAAGTTAAGAGTGAAATATGTAGGATTTTACAAGTACAAATTCGGACTGCATTATCATAACCATACCATGAATTAATAGTCCCATACCCCACCTACAATAACTTATCAATACAATTGCATGAAAATCCCATACCCCACCACCAACAGATCACGTCAATGACTTACAACTCAATATATGAACTCCTAATATAATAATGAACTCCTAATATAATATATGTAAGCAAGAACAATTGAATCCTAATACAACCTATGTAACCAAAAACAAATAGGTAGTAAAGGGGCCGAATGACTCACTTGGTGATGAAGGTGGAGGTTACCAAAGTTAAAGGAATTGGATGAGTTTAACGTGTAAGGGGGAGAGAGGGAAAGAGGCTGTAGGGTTTTCTACTAACAAGGAGAAACATAGGTTTATATATCCTTTAGGGTGTCTACGGTTTTATGGGATTATATTAGGAAATATAATTATTATTATATTAGAAAGAAAAAAAATCTAAACTTAATTAAATTGTATATGATATATAGCAACTTTATCAATAAAATTTTCTTTCGAGTTATTATAAGAAAAAAGACATAAATGTAATTTATTATTTTTAAGTAAAAAGGGAAAGTAAAGTCACGTAATTAGGGTGGCAAGATTTTGAAAGGATATGGTTGGCAGTAAAAATATATTAGTTTAAAAAAAGAAGTAGACAAAAATGGGAGCCCAAGAGAGCAAATAAAATCTTTGAAATAATATAGTGTGAGAAATTATTGCCCCATTCAATTCGGCATCAACATTTATATTTACTTTGACTAAAAGCAATTATTAATTTTTCTTTACCCATTCTTAGCTCCCAGTCCCACACATACACCTCAAATCTCCTCTCTGCAATCAGTAAAATGAATTATGTTTTTTCTTTATTAAAAAATTGATGAATTAAATTAAATGATATTAAAAATTCCAACCTAGATCGCTTATGTGACATTTAATGGAATCTTAATTAGTAACAAATTTAGATGGAATGACTCTTTTGAAAACGACTCAAACGTAAGGGATCAAAATGAAAAATTTTAAAGTTAAGGGGTCAAAATGAAAATAATATCAAAATTAAGGAACTAAGGGTGGACTTTCGTTTTGCCATATTACTTATGATGTATTTACGTCAGAAAGAAAAGGATATTAAGGCTTTACGACGAACCATGCGTTCAAATTGGAGGCAAATCAAAATAAAAGGTGATGGACAGCTTTAGGGTGCTGGTGAGGAATGATCATAAGGATCTTTCTCTTATGTTTGGACGTCAACAATGTGTTGCACACTCAAATTTCACACATTCAATGTTTTCCATTCATTTGAGATATCTTAT
>OU015762.1:15114030-15148379 GCA_907173295.1 Fagus sylvatica | reverse complement strand
ATATATATATATATATATATATATATATATATATATATATATTACAATCTAAGACATAGATTCCTAATTTCTTCCTAATTTAATTTGTATGAGCTGGATCGAACTCACATCCTCATGGTAATTTGGCCGTTACTAATAAATCATGGGGGACAATATTGCTCAGTTTATAGTTTAGTGATGGATTGAAGTGGACCCAACAGTTAAGGGAGGAAATTGCAATTTACTCTAATTATTACATGCTCAAATCATGTCTTTCCTCGTTTCTATTAGAACTAAGATTATTTATCCTCTTGCAGCTGAGCTGTTAATTTATTCAGCTATGCAATATTTTTTTCTTCCCTTTCACATCTATAGAATTATAGATTGAAGGGTCTCCTGTTTCATCAGTTTCTCAATCCAAAACTATTACATTCTAAACAAAGAAAATGTATTTAATTAAACCAGAGGGAATAGCAGTGAATAAGGGGAAACAGATGAAAAGAGTAACAAGAGGAAGAAGCACCTCGTAGAGTAAAATATGGATCATCACATTGCCTCCGCATTGTTATTTGCTGCTTTTGGGTACTCATTTCACCAATATCCTGTTTGCTAATTAGTCCAAAATCAATTAGTTTTGGCATGAAATCCTGAAAAACAAACACAAGATTTCTACCATCAGGGCAAACTGCAAAGGCATGGAAACCAATAAAAAAAATTTATAAAAAAAGTACAAATAGTTCATGTGTTAAAGAAAAAAGAAATAATTCCAACCTGATTGAGCACTATATGAGATGCATTGATATTGAAGACCAGATATGGCTTGTCCTGACCATGAAGAAATTTAAGGAGGCGTGCAATTTCAAGAATAACATTCATCCTCTGAAGCCAGTTGAGATCATCTGTATATATTTGTGCATATATATCAAGCAATTAAACAGTGGTGTATCAACAAATCATGTATATGAGATCTAAAAACCCAAATAAATATCCATTATAGAAAGGAATTTAACCAGATTTTCAACCTCTATGTAATATATCAAGAAATGGTGACAATTATCCTACATGTAGTGCAAAAAGAGAAAGGAAAAGAAAATTTTCAACCATGTATATTCATTATTTTACAGAAGTGTACATGTACAAAATTCCAGTTTCAGAATATACATACAAGTGCAGGTAACCTCACATGCAAATTCATCATGTCATGATAGTGTCACTTTGCACAAGTTGCTTCTACATGATACTTTGAATTTCAAAGATGTATGTTGATGAAACATCTCCAAAAAGTTACCAATTTTTTTTTTTTTTTTCATATAACATAAGATTCCATCATTGATTTCAACTTTCAAGACATAACTTTTAAGGGAAAAAAAAATACACAACATCAATTGAGTGTACCTTTCACCATTAGGTTATGCAAAGTATCTAATGGACTCAGGTCATAAACAACACCCTTTACTTCTTCTTCAAAGCAATAGCCAATCAATTTTGCCAAGTGGGGTGACTATTCATTGTTGGATTTGATAAAAATTCAACTTCTTCCTAGAACACAGATCAAACCAGTAACTAAAATTAACAACTACCTGAAAGTTCAAGAATTTTTTTGGGGGAGAGAGAGAGAACTAATTCAAGAACTTACTTTAACCATCAAATACTCATCATATGTGAAGGCCATGTATTCGGATTTCTTATCCGATATCTTTACCATCACATCTTGACCTTCTGTCCCAGTCATGCATCCTTCAATCTTTCCTCTATACAATTTGCCAAATTGAATAAGTCCAACGAAGTTCTTCTTGTTGAAATTGTTGGTGCACGCTTTTAAGTCCTCTGATGTAAACACTTTTAGCTTTGAAAATTCCATCTTATTGCCATCCAACTCTGCCCATGAAAGTTTTGGAACAACCACTACGAACAAAACAACTATGTGAAGAGAAAAGATAAATATAGCAGAGACATTTGATTATCATAGGATATAGCTTCATTTCTTCCCCAAAAGCTTTGTCTATAGTCATATCAGGAAGAGTAGAAATGTTCAAAATTTTAAGCATATGGGAACAGTACATTGTTTTGAGTGTCCATCAATAGAAAAGTCAAACTCCACCAATAAATCAAAAAACCTCTAGGATCATGGCTTGGGATGTGATAAACCATGTGATGAAGAACGAAACCGGAAAAAAAGAAAAGTAAAATGCTAGTTGAAAACGACCATATCCATGTTTCAACTCGGTATTCAATTAAATATTATCCAATGTTCCATCCTCAAAACTCTAATTACATATTAAATATTACCTCAGATGTCACTTGCAATATTCTATAATTAAGAGATTGGTTGCTCTCTTTGAACGTGTCACTTCTACTATCACAAGTTTCATAGTTGACAAACTTCTTTAGTAATCTATACCACATAAAAATCAGTATTTATAATATAAAAAATATGACAGTTGTTTTTATATGATCCGTCAAAGAACAAATAAGGGATAGCTTTTACAATCCATTTTAATCTAACAAGTTTCTAACATGAACTCGATTTTACTCATACCCCATTGGATTGAACCTGAACTTACGCGACCCTTTGTCTGATCTAATCAACTAGCCATATATGTTGAACATGGACCAATTAAACACGCGTTTATCCAAAAAGATTAAGTCATATTAAAGGATTTTGTTTTGGGTTACAATTATTGTTTTTGAATTATCAATTATGTTGTAAGGCATAATCATTATATAAAAGATTTTTGTAATTAGTAACAGAAAATCTCTCTATCAATAAGTCTAAGGGTACAATAAATTTCATAATATTTTTCATAACTACTGAGGTAGCATATTGTGATTGGTGTACAATAAAAGTGATATCGGTAGTTATAACTTATCCCAATGATTTTTTTATTTTATTTGTTTTTTGTTTTTCACTAATCATAATCTGTCACCTCACCTCAACAAATCATGAAAACCAAAAAAAAAAAAAGTGTAAAATTTGTTGTGTTTCTAGTATTGTTGTTTCTTTATAATCTTGTACATATTTATGCAACATTTATTTAGAACTTAATTACTTGGCCCTTAACAAAAATAAGGGAACAAAATAAATATATGCATCATCAACTTTTTCATTCTTTTTAAGTACCAAACTACATTTCAAACATGGATTGAGTTAGAATCACATTGAATGTAACACCCCGGAAATTTTAAATCTCAATACATGATCAAAAACCATCTCTAAATAAAAGAGTAACTAAATTTTAAGTTGGCTCTCAACCTTCCGCAACTCTCCCTTTATTTAGGCTTAAACCATCTCTAATATGACATATCAAAATTAATGTCCCTAAACCTCAAAGAACTAAAAGAAAATAACTAAATAATCAAGTCATCTAAACTCCTCAAGATTAAGCAAAAACAAAAATATTAAATCAATCTTGAAAAAACAACTCCTAAAATAATATCTGAACTTCTAATATATAAACGATAATTTTGCAAAGTAACTGTCAGTTTGAAATTTCAATGAAAGGCAAGAACGATCGTGTCCTAACGATCTCTTACAACCATCAACTCGAGAAATTAATCTAAGAAAAATGTTGAAATAATATATAATAAGCTACACGACCTAGTAATTAAAAGTCACACATCATTGAATGAGACAAGGAGAATATATAAGTCTCATCAATAGAATGGTACAAAATGAATCAACTTATGATGAAGGATTTATCAATACTATTAAAGAGTAATTATTCAGTAGTTCAAGACTACGGGTACATTTGGGGTAGCTGTTTCAAAAAGTGCATTTTCAAAAAATTGTGATTCTAAAATATGCGTTTTGAAAACACAATTTTTAAAACCACAATTAAGCGTTTGGATAATATTTGTCTAAAATTGGTGTTTTGGTTAAAATTACCAAAAAGGACTTAATTCTATTGTTAAGATTACGTTGTCATTTTATAATATATTAAATATTAAAAATTACTGTAATATTTAATAATAATATAATACTAATAAATTCATAGAAAGAATAAATATTTTTTATTAGAAAAAAAAAAAATTCGCTCACAACCAATATTATATATTTTCTTTCTTGATAACTAGCTCATAGCTAGGACTTCGTTACTTTAATAAATTAATTAAGATTACAAGGCCTTGAAGTAAAGCAGTAAAAAACAAAATCATATCACTACAGTAGTACTACAACTAGGAGTGAATAAGAGCCTCAGAATGCATAGACAGCAGATAGGCTCAGTTGATTTGCAATAAATTTTTTGTGGGTTTGTTTGATGGGCATTTTGGACTTTGTGCTTATTAAAAAAATTATGTTGCATTCACGCATAACTGCGTTTTTCAAAAAGCATGTCAGTGGATTTTGAAACCGGGGCTTTTCTGTGGTTTTTAAAACGCAACTCTAATTATATCGCGCAGCCAAACTAAAGGTAATTTGTGATTTTACGCATAATTGCCCGTTTGGCCCTTCAAATCGTAGGGCCAAACGAGCTCTATAAATAAATGTATAGTCCTCCTCTCGCATGAATAGTAGATCCCACTATTTAATTTCATGGTAGAATCCACCATTTATGTGAGAGGGAGATTACGCATTTATTTGTAATCCTGGACTACTAAATAATTTTTTACTATTAAAACGGTAGAAATTTAAAATAATGGCACATGATGGTAGTGTAATCAATAAATGACAATTAAGACATTTCAAATTATTGTAAAAGGAAAAAGCAATTCATCAAGTTTCCAAATTGCATAGAGTTTATACATGAACACAATGAATCATAATAAAAGTCAACGTCTCATATATTGGTCCAATAGGAGGAGAGGGCCACATAAAACTTCCACAATCACTACCCCATAACAATAAATATGTGACTGCACTGAACATATTTCTTTATCTTTACCCTGCATGATAGGAAAACATTCATGATGGGTGGGTTAACTGTTTGAAAAAGTGCTTTTTTAAAAAGTGGTTTTTTAAATGTGTATAATGAAAACACGATTTTAAAATCACAATTAAGCGTTTGGATAATTTTTATCTAAAATTACTGTTTTCAACAAATGACCAAAAAGGACTTAACTATATTATTAATGTTATCTTTATAATTTTTAATGCACTCAATGTTACATAAAAAAAATAAAAATGTTCATAACCAATAAGATTCACGTTAACTAATTTGTTAAAGGACAGAAAAAACACACACACACACCCCATCAATAAATAAAAAAAATAGTCCAAAAATATTACAATTGAAAAGTTACTCCCCCACTTTTAATTTTTTCTCCATCTTGAGCGACCCCACCAATCTTTTATGCAGTATAACTTGTGCTGCTGTGAATGTAAATGGTTGACTGTCGTTACAAAGACCACCAATCCTTTTCTAGAACCACTGAGAAACATAAAGAACTCAACAATTAGTCATTTCACTATTTATCTCTTCCCACATCCTTTTCTTTTTCACTCCCCCAGCCCCCCAACGCTCTTACCAATACTGCGATTTAGAAAAGATTTCATCATGAAAAATGGTGACTATAAGGAACCTGCTAGAGAACCATGTGCAAACCAGCCATGGATAAAGAAGTCAGATTAAGCATATGACTGATATAGAAATAAGATCTTAATTGCAAAAAAGCTACTCTTGTTTTACAACATTCTTTTCACATTGGAAAATGATAGTGTGATACAGGCATACAGCAACATCAACTATATATCTTGGGAATGACTTATCTGTCAAATCAATTAACTTTTGTCACCAATACTGCGATTTAGATGTACTGTGGAAACCAGAAAAGGGAAGCAAGAACATACTTTAGAAATAAGAACTTAGCACCTCTTTTTTACAACATTCTCACATTGGGATCTCTCTCTGGTTTGAAGCTAGCTAGAGAGTTCTAATCTAGTTCTTTATAAATTATAACAAGCTGTACAAGGGATTATGGTTACCTATTTTGAAAGAAGGGAAAAATAGAGACAACTGTATTGAAAATACAGAGATCTACTTCGTTGAGGGAGTTGGACCTCGTTTTAGACAAATAATATCTTCTGATCTTCTATTGAAATATACTACCTTTTATACAAAGAACAAATGTTAAAATGGAGAAAAAACAGGTCACGTTCAATGACTTAAACTCTGTGATTAACACTTTAACTAAACTAAACACATAACAACAAAATGATTAACATGTGACAAAAGCAAAGAAAATTATGTTTCCCAAGTATGCCTATGTGTTCAACAATATCCAAAAACATATATATTATGTCAAAAACTATATTATAAGATCTATGGGCATTAAAGGATATACAAATAATCCTTTTATCAAAACTATCAGGCCTACTACAAGGAAAATAAATAGGATAACAATAGTTTCATTTCTACTGTACCAGTACTAATTAATGACTTCTTCTTCAGGAATCAACTATTCGGGGAATACGGAGTGGACAAGTATGAGAGACGACCACCATGGTCGTGGTTATTATTGTTATTGAGTTTAAGGTGGGTGGAGATGAAATAGGCACCTGAATCTTAGGATTGATTTCACTGGTAGCTTTACCAGGATATTAAATATGATGTCGTTTGGGAGGTAAAATTATTCAGCAGTCTAGGACTACACATAAATGCGTAGTCTCCATCTCACATGAATGGTGAGTCCTACCATGAATTTAATTAGGTGGGAACCATATTTATGTGATGGGATCCACCATTCATGTGAGATGAGACTACGCATTTATTTGTAGTCCTGAACTACTAAATAGTTACTTTCTCCGGGAGATGGTTGTTGTTGTACGCATAAGGTGATATGAAAGTAAAGGATACAATGGGATGGGCGTAGTGCCTGTAGCATAATAGGCTTGTAGATAACACTTTTATTTTTACCATCAATTTTATTATTTCATTTTAACTTTATTTTTAAAATATTTTCTTTAAAAAAAATTACATATGATTCTTGAAAGCTATGCATAATTATAATCTAGTAAATAGTAAAAATGTTTTATCCTTATCTATTAGAACAACTTCTAATACCGTATGAAAATTAAGTGTATTGCAAACCTTCCATAAATATGGAAATATTCTCTTCATAATCTTCGCTAGACTAGTTATTAAAATCTTAAATTTCTAAGTTTGCCTAATTTTTAGATTTTTTTGCCTTTTTTTTCCGTATGAAAATCATGTGTATTGCATACCTTCCATAAACATGGAACTATCTTCTTCATAATTTTCACTAGATTGGTCATTAAAATCTTAAATTTCTACTTTTGCCTAATTTTCTGGATTTTTTGCCTTTTCTTATCAAAGGGTTTCACGTAAATATATATCTCTACTAATAAAAGAGCCAAACTTGTCATAGTGCAAAACAAATAATCATTTAACAAAGCATCTTTATACATTAAGCCAAACCAATGGAGAAATCTTCACTCAAGGTTGCTTTCTTGGTTTTATTCTTGGTTTTTGGCTCTTGTAAGTGACTTGTGAAACTGCTTTCTCTAGATAATATTATTCAAAATTATTATTTGGTAACAAACACAAACACACATAAACATGTGTAAATTTGTGTCTTTTCATGAAATTGATTCATTATATTGAAATTGCATGTTTAATGTTGTTAAAATTGTTGCAGGTTTGATTGCTGAAGTTGAAGGTGTAAACATTACCAACCTGCAAGACTTATAGGGATTGTAAAGATGGCTGTGATTGCGTCAGGCGGCCTTTGCTTTTTGTGGGTCCAAAGAAACCAACTTCGTGAAGAAAGCTTTTACTAGTCACTCTAAAAGCCAAATGAAAATCTCTGTACATTAATAACATCTCGCTTAATCCACCTACAATAAACGAGAATGAAATCTATATAGATTCATAAAACATTTCACTTCTTGTGATGTTTTTCTATATATAAGTGGATTAAATTAAATGTGTTTCTGTTTTAATATTAAGTTATAAATAAATGGCCAAATTTCTTACTACTGTACTATTTACTTGGATTAAGGTTGGTTAATAAATGAAAATCTGTGAGGGTATTTGTAACGCCCCGAAATTTTTTATTCAATGAATCCTTATTTAACTTGCAAAAATTTCTAAGACCGTAAGACAAATAAATCTAGTCTCAAAATCAAGTTACATTATAATTCAACTAGTCTCCAAAAATAGTCAAATATTACAAACTCCACAAGATTAAATAGAACAAAACCTCAAATAACTCATAAAAAAATCTCTTTAAATTACAACTTAAAATTCTAACAAAAAGGAACCTCCTCAAAAGTAGCTAAGTGTTTGAGATCTCGATAGTAATCCACCTGCAATAAGTGAATCACGTTACTAACAACCTCTTCTCACTATGAATTTGAGTAACTAATCTTGAAAAAATATAATAACAATGGGAATGACCTAAAAGCCCAATAAGTGGTATTCACACACTACCATTGTGGGGTAACAAAGGAATTGAGTTTATATGAAGCAAGGAGTAAATAGAATAATGACAAGGATGACTAACAATGAGATGCTTGTAATTTCAGAATATTCTAATATAAGAATCTTGGCAACAAATGAAACATAATAGTTCGAGATACAAAACGGTTTGTAATATTATAAGCATAGCAAGGTATAATCACAAAGTTATAAATACAACATTTAAGATGCCATGTCCTGTGTATTACTCCCTTAGGAAGAGTCACTCCCATGTATTGCCCTCATTGGTAGGGTCACTCCAATGTATTTCCCCCATGGGTAGGGTCACTGAAAAATAGCTCAATAGCTCAACATTCCAATCTCCACAACACCAATTACATAATCTAGATTATGGCTCACATATTGACCCCATGGGTGGGGTAAAAGTGCAAAGAATTCAATAAAGAGTACGTACAAACATGAAAGATTCAGTTTGGCAAATGCAATAGGGCAAAGGTACTCAATTTTTTGCAATTCAATATGTAAAAAGGATCTCAATGGGTTAAGGGCACTCAAGAAATATTAAGAAGGAACATCCAATGGATTCAGCAATAAATATACAGAACGCAAGGGGGAGTAGTGTGTAAAGTTCCACTTACCTCAATGAAAAAACTAATAAGCAAATATCACTTTGTACTAGTTTCATCACCGAAATCCTTGGAGTCTAAGTCAAAGAAACATAAAATTTTTAATAAGGACATATAAAATTCCAAATCTACACTATCACTTAACACGATAAATACTATTAATCTCGAAGATCCGAATATTCATGGTATATTGGTATCCATTACAAATTTAACCTAATACCTAAAACTCATAGTTTAGAAGGTGATCCTCAAATATTCTGTAGCTAAATTTTGGTATCCTAAAGGTGCTAATACTCTACGTACATATATGTTTCCCACCAGGAATATATATTGAAGCCCATACAATATTACCCACCAATTTTTGCATTATGATGATAGTCTACAGAAGAGTGAAATATGTAGGATTTTACAAGTACAAATTCGTCAATCATAACCATACCATGAATTAATAGTCTACCCCACCTACAACTCAATATATGAAAATAACCCCACCACCAACAGATGAACTCCTAATATAATATATGTAAGCAAGAAACAATTGAATCCTAATACAACCTATGTAACCAAAAACAAATAGGTAGTAAAGGGGCCGAATGACTCACTTGGTGATGAAGGTGGAGGTTACCAAAGTTAAAGGAATTGGATGAGTTTAACGTGTAAGGGGGAGAGAGGGAAAGAGGCTGTAGGGTTTTCTACTAACAAGGAGAAACATAGGTTTATATATCCTTTAGGGTGTCTACGGTTTTATGGGATTATATTAGGAAATATAATTATTATTTATTAGAAAGAAAAAATCTAAACTTAATTACATTTATTCTATTTTATTTTGGGTATATTACACTATTTTTGTGTCATAGACAGGGGCGAAGGGAGAGGGGGTTAGGGGGAGCCATGGCTCCCCTAGGGTTTTCCAATTTCATCCCTCCTCCTTGCATTTTTTTCTCTAAACAATATTAATTTGGCTATAAAATCTAATTAATGCCCCCTTAGAATTTTTTTTTTTTTTTAAATTGTATTACATTTATGTAAATGATTGATACATCATTTTTTTCCTTGTATTACTCTTATACCATATCTATCTTATTAGATCATAAATAAATTTATATAAATGATTAATGCGTTATTTTTTCCTTTAATACTCTTATGTCATACATAACTCATTAAATCAAAACATATTTAAAATATATGTTCCTATAAATAGACATAAATCTCTTTATTAGAAACTTTCTTTATTTTCTTTATTTATTTTTTTCTTTTTTTAAGAAAAATTACAAATTTCGTGATTAGCAATTTACCTATCCCAAAAATATTGGGACTAAGACTTAGTTGTTGTTGTGGAGAATTAGCAATATAAATATTATAGGTTATATTTTGGATTAGAATGTTTTTTTGACATATTTATTTGGGCTCCCCCTGGAAAACATTTCTGGCTCCACCACTGGTCATAGACTCATGGTGGCACTTGGAATTACAATATCTAGATATTTAGATAATATTTTCTGAATGGAGAGGATAAGAACGTTTCTAACTCAAAGGACATGAGAATACAAATGTTCTAAATTCCCATTAATGTTGTAGTGACCTATTTTTTTTTTTAAAATATATATATATATATATATATATATATATATATATATATTATATATAACTACTAAAGTGCACTTTTGGCCTCTTAACTTTGGTGTTGTTTTCATTTTGACCCCTAACTTTGAAAGTTTTCATTTTGACCTCTTACGTGTCAAAAGAGTAATTTCATCCAAATGTGTAACTAAAATTCCATTAAATGCCAACTCAACCTTCCAACTCAGCATATTTTATTATTATTTAATCTAATTCAATAATTTTTAATTAAAATAATAATAATAAATTTAATTACATAATTACATAAAAATAATAATAATATATATATTATATTTTCAAATTCTCTCTGCAATCAGTAAAATGAATTATGTTTTTTCTTTATTAAAAAATTGATGAATTAAATTAAATGATATTAAAAATTCCAACCTAGATCGCTTATGTGACATTTAATGGAATCTTAATTAGTAACAAATTTAGATGGAATGACTCTTTTGAAAACGACTCAAACGTAAGGGATCAAAATGAAAAATTTTAAAGTTAAGGGGTCAAAATGAAAATAATATCAAAATTAAGGAACTAAGGGTGGACTTTCGTTTTGCCATATTACTTATGATGTATTTACGTCAGAAAGAAAAGGATATTGGGGCTTTACGACGACCCATGCGTTCAAATTGGAGGCAAATCAAAATAAAAGGTGATGGACAGCTTTAGGGTGCTGGTGAGGAATGATCATAAGGATCTTTCTCTTATGTTTGGACGTCAACAATGTGTTGCACACTCAAATTTCACACATTCAATGTTTTCCATTCATTTGAGATATCTTATGAATATTTTTTAGTTGAACATGTATGAGTCACCTTTTATCTCATTAAAATTTCCAAGAATTCCATTACAATGTAAAATTTCAACTAATCCATTATATGTCTACTCAAATGAATATTCACATATACTTTTAATAATAGAATTTAAAATCAAACCAATTTGAAGGAAAATTCCTCTAAGCCAATATGTGACAACTCAGGGCAATATACTAACATGGTATTGAACTTTAAAATCTTTAATAAATCTAATTTTATAAAATCACATTTGGTATATACTTATATAATAATACTATTCAAAAAAATTTTGAACTTATTCCCAAACACTAAGGGCAATATACTAAGAATTGATTATAGCATGTATCCCTAAAAACATTGGAAGTATAAAGTTATTAACCAACTAGTGTGTTATAGCTGTTATAGTTCGATACATTTCGTCTAATACTGGACGATGGGTATTGGAGAATTGAGTTGGATTGACTGAATGAGTTCAGATTCTGGCAAGTTGAGTGGAGGCAGAGAAAAGTGACCATAAGTAGAGCTTCCTCTTCTAATGTCTTGCATGCTTTGCAGGGCTGCAACAGTATTCCTAAAAATTCCTTCTCCTGCAACTATTATTGCTTCCCTTTCTTCTCTAGTTTTCTCCTCATCCTCAACTGGGAACACTGCATCTATGGTGCTTTCACATTGCTTCACAAGTTTTGAAATAAGATCGGTTGTAAAGAAGGGCTGCTGCAGTACCTTCTGAATAAATGGCAAGCGCAAAAGGCCACCCGTTCGCTTGTCATACTTCTTCAAGATCTTGGCCAGCCCTACAAAACTCAACCTTTTAGTATTCTAATAGTGAATTTAATTTCTCATCAACAACATTTTTAGTGCCACTAAAAAAAATGCCTTGTTCTCTCTCAATGGGGTTCAACCCTTAATTAATTGGAGCTTGCTCAAAGTTTTGATATGTTGATAATTGAAGAAAAATCAATCATATGGGATGGTGTTGTTGCCTAAAATTTGTTCTTATTTATTGAGTACCTGTGTAATTGACATTGCTGTAGTTTACTAGGAGCACCATTTCACCATGAAAATCAACAATGTCTTTTCTGATTTTTGCCATCTCGTCTTTATAATTTGTCTCTGAAGGCTGACTCCCATTTGGCCCCCACCTATTAATCACCCTCTGGATCCTCTGTTGTAACTCCTGAATTTGCAAGTACATTTATCAAATTCTTTTCTTTGTTTGCACTTAACTTGTGTGAGGATTATATATTATAAGAAAGTAACACTTATACTTAGCATCCTACGAGTGCTATATACTTGCAAGAACATATTTTCCTTGACAAACATAAAAAAAAGTCATCCCCACACTGCAAAAATGGTCAATTTTCCTTGATTAAACCCCTGATCTGAATTCATTCTAGCATCGTTAGAATTCATTCTCCCTTCAAAATATTATTTACCTTAATTGCTTAATAGATGGGTCAGTAATAAGTAACAAAATAATATTCCATCATGCTACTTGCTAGAGCAATATTATGTATGTTTGTTAGGATAAAAAAATTATCGCTAAAATATGTGAGGGAGGTTTATGATATATTCCTAAACATGGCATCGAGCTTAGCATAGTGGTAAAGTTTTGGCCAGCACCCTAGGGATAGACTTTGGAGGACATTTAATGATGGAAATGATTCTTTTATAGTACAGTATATTAATAATTTGTCAAAAGCTTAGGGGCATAGAATAATTTTGAAGGGGCCCGAGCAAAATAGTTATAGTAATTTATAGGGTACTAAAAAATTGAACTTTGAGGGCTACCCTGCAGCACGAAATAAGCTCTAACTTTGATCCCGAGAATTTCCATTCCTTTCCTTTTGTGTTTTGTGTTTTGTTTTTACTTTTCTACTAAATATGTGAAGAAATAAAGAAATGGACGAATTTATTAATCATAATCTTAAATCCACTAGAAAAGGAATATTCTAACTTTGATTCTATAATTGATGTACAAATAATAATGTATTTGAATGAATATAACACATAGTTAGTAAGAAATCATGAAAGAAAAAAGAAACCCGGTTTTGTGAAGACAACTTTTACTTGTCATTCTGAAAGCCAAAAGAAATCCATTTACATTAATAATATGAACATCTATTGTATATGCCTACAACAGGGCCGGCCCTGGGAATTATGAGGCCTGGGGCGGTGTAAAAAAATGAGGCCTTCTATCTTTAAAAAAAAAAAAATTGAAAAATGACTTTACATACGGTTTTTGCTACAAAATTACTAATTAAACTTTTATATTTAATATTTTCTAACAAATCTTGTTCAATAGATAATATGGCTAATCCATTTAATTTTTCTTGTGACATAAATGAACGCAAGTAAGAATTTTATAATTTTAACTTTGAAAAATTTCTTTCAACAGATGCGATTGTGATAAGTATAGTCAATAATATTCTATATGCAATAAATGCATTTTGAACAATTCAATTCCTTGATAAAATTAAATATATTTGTTGCAGTCTTTTTTTTTTTGTAAAATCTCTTGTAAGACTTTTAAGTCTAAAAATAAATCAATACCATCAAGATAAAAAAATTATTAGGTTTTAAAAAAACCTTCAAGATTAACATAGTACTTTTTCAAATTATCATAATTTAGTGAAGTTAGCTTCTTCACATCAAATAAATACCAAAAATTGTTCTCATACATATTTGGGTTAGAGAAATAAATTATTATTAGGCTTAATTTAAAGGCTTGTTTAAAATATATGAGCCTTTTTAATTTCTTTTATATATAAATAAATTGAGGCCTTTCAAGAAGGGCCTTAAAATTTTTTGAAATGAGGCCTAATTTTGAGGTGAGGCCTAGGGCGGTCGCCCACCTCGCCCTTGCCCAGGGCCACCCCTGGCCTACAAGAGAAGGAAATCTATATAGATTCATAAAATATTGTACTGTTCATTATGTATTTTCTATATATAAGTGGATTAATGAAATGTGTTTTTGCATTTTAATATTAATTTATAAATAAATGGGATTTATTATTATTGTACTATTTACTTGGATTAAGGTTGGTTGATTAATGAAAATGTGTGAGAGTATTTTTGTGTCATAGACTCATGGTAGCACTTGGAATTACAACATCTAGATATTTAGATAGTCTTTTTGAAATGGAGAACACATGAACGCTTCTAGCTCAAAGGACATGAGAAAACAAATGTTTTTTTTTTTTTTTTTTTAAGTCAACTTCTTGGCATTTTAATATTGGTGTTGTTTTCATTTTGACCTCTTAACTTTGAAGGTTTTCATTTTGGGGCCGTCCAAATGTGTTACTAAGATTCCATTAAATGCCAATTCAACCATCCAACTCAGTATCTTTAATTAAAAAATAATAATCTAATTCAACAATTTTCAATTAAAATAATAATAATAAATTTAATTACATAATTACATAAAAAAATAAAAATAAAAAAATATTTCTTAAAAAATTCTCTCTACAATCAGTAAAAGGAATATTTATTTTCTTTATTAAAAAAATATTGAATTAAATTAAATAATATTAAAAATTACTGACTTGGATTGCTTATGTGCCATTTAATGTAATCTTAGTAACAAATTTGGACTGAAAGACTCTTTTGAAAACGACTTAAACGTAAGGGATTAAAATGAAAATTTTAAAAATTAGGGGATCAAAATGAAAACAACACCAAAATTAAGGAACCAAGAGTGGACTTTAGTTTACATTTTAATGTAACTTCTTTATTGAAAATAAAATCTAAATTAATTTTGATTCGTTTTGCCATATTACTTGAACCCATATGATGTTATGTACGTCCGAAAGAAAATGATATTGGCACTTTACGATGACTCATGCGTTCAAATTGGAGGCAAATTAAAAATAAATAAATAAATAAACCTTGGTGGACAACTTTAGGGTGCTGGTGGGGAATGATCATAAGGCTTTCTCATATTTTTGGACGTCAACAATGTGTCGCATAGTCAAATTTCACAAATTCAATATATGCCATTCATTTGAGAGATCTTACAAATATTTTTTAGTTGGACATGTATGAGTCACCTTTTGTCTCATTATTTCCAAGAATTCCATTACAATGAAAAATTTCCACTAATCCATTATATGTCTACTCAAATGAATATCCACGTATACTTCTAATAATATAATTTACTCCAAACTAATTTGAAGAAAAATTCCTCTAACCCAAATTGCCCGCAAATATAGTAGATAAAGAATTTGATCTGGTATTCATTAGAAACTTTAGCTACAAGGGAAGAAATGTGGAATCCTCAGGGTTCTATGGCCTTTTGATAATTATTAAGATCCGCTATACTTTAGCTTGAATTTTTTGTGGCTAATCTAAATTCTAAAAGATTTACTTAAAGAAATGTATGAAATTTCTCATCACTTTCTGTTTTTTAGTAAATCAATTTGTCAACACTTTCAATTGTCCATATAGGCATATAATCCCTTCATTTGCTGTAACAGAACAAAATCATATTGACATGATCAACTCGTTCTAGACCAAAAAAAGAAAGAAAGTAAAATGAAGCTATACATTAGATTGCTTTTGTCACCGTGACCCCAAAAAGGGTGAAGAAACATTTATATACACAACTGTAGCAAATGTCAGATCCAGCCATAAAGATGCAATCATGCCTAATACAAATACTAATAAAGTTAAAAAGTGACTAATTAATAAAGTTAGAAAATAACAATATGAAAGTTGCATATGGAAGTCAATGAAAACCTTATCACATTGCATTATGATGATATCTCTTGTCCCTTTTGTGAGGTCTTGAATCACCAAGACGTTGAAAAATATGTAAACTTTCAAGACGCTCAACAACATCCTTCATATTTGGACGGTTTGTTGGGAAAAACTCAATGCAACGCATCCCCAACTCTGTAATTGCAATACCATCTTCGGCATGATAACCCCAGTCTTCTTGCAAGCTTTTGTGGACAAGTGAACACTGGGGTTTGTATTCCTTCTTGGCCCAAACATGCATTAGACGGTCCAGTTTCTCCAGCTCACAAGTTCTTTTGGCTATTAGTCCCAGGAGAATAACACCAAATGAAAATACTTCACAGCTTGTTTCCCAATTATTCCCTGTCTTGAACATTCCAGTCAATTTTGAGTTGAGGGGTATGTGAAATTCACAATGGTTTAATTACTAAATAAATAAAAAGTATTGATCGGCTCACACTACCATTTTATATCACTATTTCACATCACTTAAATTGTAAACATCAATGTCCATAATTTGTAGATAATAATTTTCATATTTAGGTGGTGTATAGTATAGGTAGTGTGAACATATATATTTCCAAATAAAAAATTACACTTTTAGTTAGATTTGTCATACCGAATTTATATAACTGCATATATATATATTATATATATATATATATATATATATATATATATATATATATATTACAATCTAAGACATAAATTCCTAATTTCTTTCTAATTTAATTTGTATGAGCTGGATCGAACTCACATCCTCATGGTAATTTGGCAGTTACTAATAAATCATGGGGGACAATATTGCTCAGTTTATAGTTTAGTGAGGGATTGAAGTGGACCCAATAGTTAAGGGAGGAAATTGCAATTTACTCTAATTATTACATGCTCAAATCATGTCTTTCCTCGTTTCTATTAGAACTAAGATTATTTATCCTCTTGCAGCTGAGCTGTTAATTTATTCAGCTATGCAATATTTTTTTCTTCCCTTTCACATCTATAGAATTAAAGATTGAAGGGTGTCCTGTTTCATCAGTTTCTCAATCCAAAACTATTAAATTCTAAACAAAGAAAATGTATTTAATCAAACGAGAGGGAATAGCAGTGAATTAGAAGAAACCGATGAAAAGAGTAACAAGAGGAAGAAGCACCTCGTAGAGTAAAATATGGATCATCACATTGTCTCCGCATTATTATTTGCTTCTTTTGGGTACTCATTTCACCAATATCCTGTTTGCTAATTAGTCCAAAATCAATTAGTTTTGGCATGAAATCCTGAAAAACAAACACAAGATTTCTACCATCAAGGCAAACTGCAAAGGCATGGAAACCAATAAAAAAAATCTATAAAAAAAGTACAAATAGTTCATGTGTTAAAGAAAAAAGAAATAATTCCAACCTGATTCAGCACTATATGAGATGCATTGATATTGAAGACCAGATATGGCTTGTCCTGACCATGAAGAAATTTAAGGAGGCGTGCAATTTCAAGAATAACATTGATCCTCTGAAGCCAGTTGATATCATCTGTATATATTTGTGCATATATATCAAGCAATTAAACAGTGGTGTATCAACAAATCATGTATATGAGATCTAAAAACCCAAATAAATATCCATTATAGAAAGGAACTTAACCAGATTTTCAACCTCTATGTAATATATCAAGAAATGGTAACAATTATCCTACATGTAGTGCAAAAAGAGAAAGGAAAAGAAAATTTTCAACCATGTATATTTATTATTTTACTGAAGTGTACATGTACAAAATTCCAGTTTCAGAATATACATACAAGTGCAGGTAACCTCACATGCAAATTCATCATGTCATGATAGTGTCACTTTGCACAAGTTGCTTCTACATGATACTTTGAATTTCAAAGATGTATGTTGATGAAACATCTCCAAAAAGTTACCATTTTTTTTTTTTTTTTTCATATAACATAAGATTCCATCATTGATTTCAACTTTCAAGACATAACTTTTAAGGGAAAAAAAAAATACACAACATCAATTGAGTGTACCTTTCACCATTAGGTTATGCAAAGTATCTAGTGGACTCAGGTCATAAACAACACCCTTTACTTCTTCTTCAAAGCAATAGCCAATCAATTTTGCCAAGTTGGGGTGACCATTCATTGTTGGATTTGATAAAAATTCAACTTCTTCCTAGAACACAGATCAAACCAGTAACTAAAATTAACAACTACCTGAAAGGTCAAGAATTTTTTTGGGGGAGAGAGAGAACTAATTCAAGAACTTACTTTAACCATCAAATACTCATCATATGTGAAGGCCATGTATTCGGATTTCTTATCCCATATCTTTACCATCACATCTTGACCTTCTGTCCCAGTCATGCATCCTTCAATCTTTCCTCTATACAATTTGCCAAATTGAATAAGTCCAACGAAGTTCTTCTTGTTGAAATTGTTGGTGCACGCTTTTAAGTCCTCTGATGTAAACACTTTTAGCTTTGAAAATTCCATCTTATTGCCATCCAACTCTGCCCATGAAAGTTTTGGAACAACCACTACGAACAAAACAACTATGTGAAGAGAAAAGATAAATATAGCAGAGACATTTGATTATCATAGGATATAGCTTCATTTCTTCCCCAAAAGCCTTTGTCTATAGTCATATCAGGAAGAGTAGAAATGTTCAAAATTTTAAGCATATGGGAACAGTACATTGTTTTGAGTGTCCATCAATAGAAAAGTCAAACTCCACCAATAAATCAAAAAACCTCTAGGATCATGGCTTGGGATGTGATAAACCATGTGATGAAGAACGAAACCGGAAAAAAAGAAAAGTAAAATGCTAGTTGAAAACGACCATATCCATGTTTCAACTCGGTATTCAATTAAATATTATCCAATGTTCCATCCTCAAAACTCTAATTACATATTAAATATTACCTCAGATGTCACTTGCAATATTCTATAATTAAGAGATTGGTTGCTCTCTTTGAACGTGTCACTTCTACTATCACAAGTTTCATAGTTGACAAACTTCTTTAGTAATCTATACCACATAAAAATCAGTATTTATAATATAAAAAATATGACAGTTGTTTTTATATGATCCGTCAAAGAACAAATAAGGGATAGCTTTTACAATCCATTTTAATCTAACAAGTTTCTAACATGAACTCGATTTTACTCATACCCAATTGGGTTGAACCTGAACTTACGCGACCCTTTGTCTGGTCTAATCAACTAGCCATATATATTGAACATGGACCAATTAAACACGCGTTTATCCAAAAAGATTAAGTCATATTAAAGGATTTTGTTTTGGGTTACAATTATTGTTTTTGAATTATCAATTATGTTGTAAGGCATAATCATTATATAACAGATTTTTGTAATTAGTAACAGAAAATCTCTCTATCAATAAGTCTAAGGGTACAATAAATTTCATAATATTTTTCATAACTACTGAGGTAGCATATTGTGATTGGTGTACAATAAAAGTGATATCGGTAGTTATAACTTATCCCAATGAAAGTTTTTTTTTTTTTTTTTCTTTCACTAATCATAATCTGTCACCTCACCTCAACAAATCATGAAAACCAAAAAAGAAAAAAAGTGTAAAATTTGTTGTGTTTCTAGTATTGTTGTTTCTTTATAATCTTGTACATATTTATGCAACATTTATTTAGAACTTAATTACTTGGCCCTTAACAAAAATAAGGGAACAAAATAAATATATGCATCATCAACTTTTTCATTCTTTTTAAGTACCAAACTACACTTCAAACATGGGTTGAGTTAGAATCACATTGAATGGAACACCCCGGAAATTTTAAATCTCAATACATGATCAAGGTGAATATATAAGTCTCATCAATAGAATGGTACAAAATGAATCAACTTATGATGAAGGATTTAACAATACTATTAAAGAGTAATTATTCAGTAGTTCAAGACTACAAATAAATGTATAGTCCTCCTCTCGCATGAATAGTAGATCCCACTATTTAAATTCATGGTAGAATCCACCATTTATGTGAGAGGGGGTTACGCATTTATTTGTAATCCTGGACTATTGAATAATTTTTTATTATTAAAACGGTAGAAATTTAAAATAATGGCACATGATGGTAGTGTAATCAATAAATGACAAGTTAAGACGATTTCAAATTATTGTAAAAGGAAAAAGCAATTCATCAAGTTTCCAAATTGCATAGAGTTTATACATGAACACAATGAATCATAATAAAAGTCAACGTCTCATAGATTGGCCCAATAGGAGGAGAGGGCCGCATAAAACTTCCACAATCACTACCCCCATAACAATAAATATGTGACTTTCCATAAAAAAATAAATAAATATGTGACTGCACTGAACATATTTCTTTATCTTTACCCTGCATGATAGGAAAAAATTCATGATTGAAACATGTCTCTCACATGATATAGTGTGATACAGTGATACAGGCATACAGCAACATCAACTATATATCTTGGGAATGACTTATCTGTCAAATCAATTAACTTTTGTCACCAATACTGCAATTTAGATGGATAAGGATCCTCTCCATTTGAAATAAAATGGAGAGTCTTCATTTCATAGTCTAGATTAAATATCACAAATCTAATAATGTACAGACTGTCACGTCATTTAAAATTTTAAATGACAAGGTAGTCTATATATCGTTAGATTTGTGAAATAAAATCTTAACCATGAAATGACAAATGAGAGATTTCCAAATGAAAAGGATCCTTATCCGATTTAGATGTACTGTGGAAACCAGAAAAGGGAAGCAAGAACATGACTTTAGAAATAAGAACTTAGCACCTCTTTTTTACAACATTCTCACATTGGGATCTCTCTCTGGTTTGAAGCTAGCTAGAGAGTTCTAATCTAGTTCTTTATAAATTATAACAAGCTGTACAAGGGATTATGGTTACCTATTTTGAAAGAAGGGAAAAATAGAGACAACTGTATTGAAAATACAGAGATCTACTTCGTTGAGGGAGTTGGACCTCGTTTTAGACAAATAATATCTTCTGATCTTCTATTGAAATATACTACCTTTTATACAAAGAACAAATGTTAAAATGGAGAAAAAACAGGTCACGTTCAATGACTTAAACTCTGTGATTAACACTTTAACTAAACTAAACACATAACAACAAAATGATTAACATGTGACAAAAGCAAAGAAAATTATGTTTCCCAAGTATGCCTATGTGTTCAACAATATCCAAAAACATATATATTATGTCAAAAACTATATTATAAGATCTATGGGCATTAAAGGATATACAAATAATCCTTTTATCAAAACTATCAGGCCTACTACAAGGAAAATAAATAGGATAACAATAGTTTCATTTCTACTGTACCAGTACTAATTAATGACTTCTTCAGGAATCAACTATTCGGGGAATACGGAGTGGACAAGTATGAGAGACGACCACCATGGTCGTGGTTATTATTGTTATTGAGTTTAAGGTGGGTGGAGATGAAATAGGCACCTGAATCTTAGGATTGATTTTACTGGTAGCTTTACCAGGATATTAAATATGATGTCTTCTGGGAGATAAAATTATTCAGCAGTCCAAGACTACACATAAATGCGTAGTTCCCATTTCACATGAATGGTGGATCCTACCATGAATTTAATTTGTGAGAACTATATTTATGTGGTGGGATCCACCATTCTTGTGAGATAAGACTTGTAGCATAATAGGCTTGTAGATAACACTTTTATTTTTGCCATCAATTTTATTATTTCATTTTAACTTTATTTTTAAAATATTTTCTTTAAAAAAAATTACATATGATTCTTGAAAGCTATGCATAATTATAATCTAGTAAATAGTAAAAATGTTTTATCCTTATCTATTAGAACAACTTCTAAAACCGTATGAAAATTAAGTGTATTGCAAACCTTCCATAAATATGGAAATATTCTCTTCATAATCTTCGCTAGACTAGTTATTAAAATCTTAAATTTCTAAGTTTGCCTAATTTTTAGATTTTTTTGCCTTTTTTTTCCGTATGAAAATCATGTGTATTGCATACCTTCCATAAACATGGAACTATCTTCTTCATAATTTTCACTGGTCATTAAAATCTTAAATTTCTACTTTTGCCCAATTTTCTGGATTTTTTGCCTTTTCTTATCAAAGGGTTTCACGTATAATATATATATATCTACTAATAAAAGAGTCAAACTTGTCATAGTGCAAAACAAATAATCATTTAACAAAGCATCTATATACATTAAGCCAAACCAATGGAGAAATCTTCACTCAAGCTTGCTTTCTTGGTTTTATTCTTGGTTTTTGGCTCTTGTAAGTGACTTGTGAAACTGCTTTCTCTAGATAATATTATTCAAAATTATTATTTGGTAACAAACACAAACACACATAAACATGTGTAAATTTGTATCTTTTCATGAAATTGATTCATTATATTGAAATTGCATGTTTAATGTTGTTAAAATTGTTGCAGGTTTGATTGCTGAAGTTGAAGGTATAAATTTACCTAGGTGCAGGAATGATGGCGATTGTAGCAATGGCTGCTGCGAAGCAGGCCTTTGTCATTGTTCGTCCAAAGAAACCAACTTCGTGAAGAAAGCTTTTACTAGTCACTCTAAAAGCCAAATGAAAATCTCTGTACATTAATAACATCTCGTTAATCCACCTACAATAAACGAGAATGAAATCTATATAGATTCATAAAACATTTCACTTCTAGTGATGTTTTTCTATATATAAGTGGATTAAATAAAATGTGTTTCTGTTTTAATATTAAGTTATAAACAAATGGCCAAATTTCTTACTACTGTACTATTTACTTGGACTAAGGTTGGTTAATAAATGAAAATCTGTGAGGGTATTTGTAATCACTACAAGAAAATACGTCATTAGCAACAAAACCTTTTCGTCGCACAAAAGTCTCAATTTCGTCGCTTGATGTACCAGGCGACGAAATAGTACATTAGGCGACAAAAATCGTTTCGTCAACTAATGTTGGTAGCCGAAAAGTCCTGGCGACGAAATATTTTTGTCGCCTAATAGTTTCAACATTTAGCGACGAATATTTTCGTCGCCTATTAATTTCGTCGCCTAAATATTATTTGGCGACGAACTTATTTTTGTCGCCAAAAGTTGATTTGGCGACGAAACATAATTCGTCACCTAAAGTTGATTTGGCGACGAAACATAATTCGTCGCCTAAAGTTGATTTGGCGACGAAAGATAATTCGTCGCCTAAAAATCTATAGGCGACGAAACTTAGTTTTGTAGCTAAATAATATTTTTAGGCGACGAATTTGTTTTTGTCACCAAAAGTTGATTTGTCGACGAAACATAATTCGTCGCCCAAAAATCTATAGGCGACGAAACTTACTTTTGTAGCTAAATAATCTTTACGCGAGGAATTTTACATCGTCGCCAATTGTTTTTTGTTTTTTTTTTTCAACCTGTTAGGCGACGAAAATATGCGTCGCCAATCACCAAATATATATATATATATATATATATATATATATATATATATATATATATATATATATATATATATATATATATACCTGTTATTAAGAAATCAATTCATTTTCAACAATAAATCCATAAACAAATCATCCATACATTCCATAGGTAAATAATATACAAGTTTAAAATTATCATAAATACAATCAGTACCATAATTTGTTAATTATGAAAAGCTTGTCAGCCCACAAAAGCAGAGGAACCAAACCCTTCAGCTCATTCCTTAAACACAAAAAAGGGGAATGGAAGAGATTGAAATAGTTCCCTAGCACTTACAATTGAAGGTCCATCTAACTATAGAGTGCGATTAATACAAATGAAAAAAGATGTCTTTTAACAAAAACAAAAAAGATGACTTCAAATGAGAAAATATGTCATCATTCCCCCAAGCTCATATAATCTGCACAAAATATCAATAAAATAACATTAAGACAAACAAGCAAAAACATAATTTGTAAGAAATATGAGAATTATTTTTAAGCATACGTAAAACTAATGACACCATGACTTTTAGTGCTTTTACCCTTTCCCCACTCATTTCTAAGTGTTATGAAACGCACATTTGCATGCGCATACCTCTCTAACCGTGAGTCCTATTAAAGTATTGTAAGTTCATACGTTTTACTTTGGGCCCGAGTGTCATGTTCGTGTTGGTCACACGCCTTCCATGGTCTTTTTATGTTTTCACCACTTTGTAGGACATTTATAAACTAAAGTGTTATTAAACGCACATTTATAAGTTGTGCATAACTCTCTAACCGTCAATCCTACCTTCATTCCACAAATTCCTAAATGTTACTTTGAACCAGAGGGTCGTGGTCATATAGGTTCACAGGCCGTTCCGTGACTGTTTTATGTTTTTTGCCATTTGGCCACTCATTTTTAAACTTATGTATTTTGAAACGCACATTTGCGCATAATTCTCTAACCGTTAGCCCTATCAACGTTTTGTAAGTTCCTACATGTTACGTTGGACCTAAGGATCGTGTTAGTGTCGGTCCATGGACTGTTCCTTGGTCTTTTTATGTTTTTGTCCCTTTGCCCTGAATATTTAAAGGTTAAAGTGCTATGAAATGCACATTTGTGCATAACTCTTTAACTGTAAGTTCTATCAACGTATTATAAATTCGTACATGTTACACAAAAAGCAATAAACACTCCCAATACCAACTAAACCACCTTATAACACCATGCATGCTACCACAAAACCAAATTTAGCAAATATCAATTCCAAGATAAGAATTACACAACAAGAGGGTATGTTTTTTTAATTTTACATGAGAGGAGACCAAAAACAAGCTCCATGAAATTAGCAAAGAAGTAAATTAGTTAGTCATCATTTAGTCGAAAAAATTAAATAACTCCAAACAAACTTCATAACAACGCTAATTGAACCTCTAAATAAACAAACTCCAATTAAAATCCATCATCCTAGCAACCCACATGCAAAACCCAACACAAATCACTTAGCTAAAAAAATTAAGCAAAACCCATGTTACAAAAACAAAAAATTCCCTCAAATCATTCACATAGATATAAGCATATGTATATATTTTGAGCAACCCACATAGAAATTCCCACACAAAACCCCCAAAAAATAGGATTCGGAATTAGACCGGCATGAAAATACCAAGTCACTATATAAGAGTAGCATGTGTCCTAGAATTTTCAGCTCGAGTTAACATTTCTGTAATTTATTAAAATATTCACGAGTCTGTAAACTCAATTCTATCAAACAGCTCATTCCAAAAGAGTGTAACACACTTCTAAACATCATTTTCACTATCAAAACACATCAACATTTGATACTAATTTACAGAGACCCTTCATTATGTGTCTCAAACACAACATACAAATTTCAGTTCTAAATGAGCATCCTATAAGTTTCTAAAATTCATACAAGTCATCAATAACGAATTCGTCTGACAAATTCTAAACTTTTGTAAATAAATTCACTAAAAATCATATAGTCATCCGATGAGTATAAAACTTGTTCCAAATTAATCTAAAGGGTGTTATATTTCATTATACACATAATTGGTCTCAAAATTCCTCTTTGGAAATTTATGGAAAATTTTACAACACAAGGTGTACAAAACTGTCCAGTAGTCAGATTTGACCCGTTTTCTTGTAAATTCACAAATAAATATCAAACGATGGTATTTTCTTATGAAATTTAATGCAAATATACTAGACACATGATATAACAATTCACAACAAACCGTTTTAGCATATCTATTTTCAATAAAATCAGAATTGCAATTTAAATTTACTGTTCACGCAGCAGCAGAAAATTCAGCAACAAATTTGGTTCACTTTTAATAACTTAATAAATATTCATATATATGACACCAATTTCACCAAATCTCAACAATATAAAATAGATAACATATTTCTTAATTCCAATTTCAAGAATCCTTACAAATCAAATTAGCAAATTGATTTTCCCCAAACTAGAACCCAAATACTCAAATCAATCTTGATTTTCGGTTAAAAAACTAGATTTGCATCTACAATGCACCAACCATTCTCAAAATTTCCAGAATTACTCTAAATGAGCATACGGACATTTTTTGTGAAGGGTCCGTGACCCAATTCACAACCATTTAGAACTTGGTTCTCAATGGTCTCCGCAAATCAATTTTCGGTTAAAAAACTAATTTGCATCTACAATGCACCAACCATTCTCAAACTTTCCAGCATTACTCTACATAACCAAACAAACATGTTTTGTGAAGGGATCATGACCCAATTCACAGCCGTTTAGAACTTGGTTCTCAATGGTCTCCGCAAGTCAATTTTCGGTTAAAAAACTAGATTTGCATCTACAATACACCAACCATTCTCAAACTTTCCAGAATTACTCTAAATGAGCATACGGACATTTTTTGTGAAGGGTCCATGACCCAATTCACAACCATTTAGAACTTGGTTCTCAATGGTCTCCGCAAGTCAATTTTCAGTTAAAAAACTAGATTTGCATCTACAATGAACCAACCATTCTCAAACTTTCCAGAATTACTCTAAATGAGCATACGGACATTTTTCGTGAAGGTTCTATGACCCAATTCACAACCATTTAGAACTTGGTTCTCAATGGTCTCCGCAAATCAATTTTTGGTTAAAAAACTAGATTTGCATCTACAATGCACCAACCATTCTCAAACTTTCCAGAATTACTCTACATGACCATACAAACATGTTTCGTGAAGGGACCATGACCCAATTCAGAGCCGTTTAGAACTTGGTTCTCAATGGTCTCCGCAAGTCAATTTTCGGTTAAAAAACTAGATTTGCATCTACAATGCACCAAACATTCTCAAACTTTCCAGAATTACTCTAAATGAGCATATGAACATTTTTCGTGAAGGGTTTGTGACCCAATTCACAACCATTTAAAACTTGGTTCTAAATGGTCTTCACGAATCGATTATGTCAAACAACCAATTCCAGAAGAGTGTAACACACTTATAAACTTCATTTTCACTATCAAAACACATCCGCATTGGATAAAAATTTACAGAAACCTTTAATTATGTGTCTATAACATACCATAAAAAATTCGGATCAAAATGAGCTTCATATAATTTTCTAAAATTCATACAACTCAGCAACATCGAATCTTCTGTACAATTTCTAGAATTTTGAAAACAAATTTACTAAAAATCATATATTCATCAAATCACTGTAAATTTTTTTCCAAACTAACCTCAAGGGTGTTAGCTTTCATTCTACACAGAATTAGTCTCAAAATTCCCCATGTGGAATTTATGGTAAATTTTACAACACACAATGCACAAAACTGTCTTGTAGACAGATTTGACTAGTTCTCTTATAAATTCACAAATAAATATCAAACGATGATATTTTCTCATGAAACTTAATACACATATACTAGACACATGATAGAAGAATTCCCAAAAAACCATTTTGTCATATCTATTTTCAATAAAAACAGAATTTCAATTGAAATTTACTGTTCACGCAGTAGTAGAAAAATCAGCAACAAATTTAGTTCTTCCTTTTGGTAACTTAATAAATCTTCATATACATGAAACCAATTTCACCAAACCTCAACCAAAATCAGCCTAAAAATGTTTTAGAGTCATTCTAAATGGAAAAATAAACATTTTTCATGAAGGGTACATGACCAAATTCTTCACCATTTGGAATTTGCTTCCAAATGGTCATTTAATCAAACACTTGGTGGACAACTTTGCATATTACCTACACATGAGTTTTCTTCACAAAACCCATTCTCCCTACATACATTTATAGAGTTTAGACACATAATATCTACTCTAAATGTGTTACAAATGCATTCTCAAACAACAACAACACAAACCCATCACAAAGTGGAATACAAAGACCCAAAACATGTAATAATCAACTCCAAAAAAACAAAATACCCATAAGTCCGAAAATTACATCAATAAATCTAAAACATTTTAAGTTTGAGTGTTTAATAATACATACCTCACTTCTAGCACCATTAGAACAATGTTTTCGTATGTTTTGAAGCAAGGGTTGAATGCCAACTTGAATCTCTTATTCTTTACCATATTTGACTTTGAGGAAGAAGTTGAAACCATCAATGGTGGGCTGAAATTTCAAGAGAAAAACACAAGAAAATGAGTTCTTAGTGAAGAAGAAGAAGGAATGTGGAAGAAATTTGAAGAAGACAAGTAATTTGGAGAAGAATGAAGGAGGAAGATAAAAACTAAGTATTCTTCCCTCCTTCACTTTGAATTTTGGCCAGAACAGGGGGGGGGGGGGAATGTTTCCCCCCTTTTCCAGCGTGTGTTTTGTATTAAGTGGGTCTTGGGCCCCCACATAAGACGTTGGTCAATCCCACTTACACTTAAAGCCAATTTTTGATTATTTTTGCTCTAAAAGCCCCAATTTTGATCCAAATTAGTTTATGAAAAATCCTATTGCTCAAATATTTTTATTTCTAAGGTATTAGGACCAAAATTTTATTTTTCAAAATGGTTTTAAAAAAAATATGGCCAAGCCAATTAAATTTATAGACCTGATTTTTTGAAAAAAAATTGGAATCACACTTTTTTGGTTAAAACTTTCTGACACAATTCTAATAAGAATTTTCACAACAACAAATCAAATTAGTTTTTGCATAGTAATGTAAAATTATATCCAAAATTTACGAATTTTTTTGGGTTGTTTTCTACAGCATAATGTGGTCTAACTTTGAAATATGAAGAGTTTTTTTTTTTTTTTTTTTTTTTTAATGTGAGCAATGAAAGATGATTTTTTTAATGGACTCTTTGATTTTATTTATTGAAAGAGAAATTGTTGTGACGTTTAGTACAAATTCAATTATAGATGATTCCAGTAATTGGAGTGACAACGTCTAGATCAGAACTGCATCTTGAGGGAGGCAAGAGAGAGATAGAGAGACCATTCGATCTACATGTACTTTAATCACATGACCTATTTAATGAGTCATATGACTTTTTTAAATAATACATGTGGATGGTCTTATAAGCTGCTATGTAATAATGGGTTGTAGCAAATTGATTACAAATCAGTTTATAGCCAAACCTTGTCCTTTTAACTCATAGCATAGCAAATTACCAAATTATCTTAATTTAAATAATAGAGAAGTAAAAAACAATATTGCAATAGAAAAAACCTATAAACATATTGAGCAACTGTACCAGCTTAATTAGGAATTGGGGTAAGGGTCGACAATACGTAGTATATCTATTAGTATTTCAGTACGTAATATATCAATTAGTATTTAAGTCCGTAGTACGTAGTATGACATTACCTTTTTAAGTACATAATATATTTACTAGTATTTAAATACATAGTACATAGTACATATATAGTATATCTAGTGTTTAAGTACAAGTATATCTACTAGTATTTAAGTACGTACGTAGTACGTAGTATGACATTACCTTTAAGTACGTAGTATATCGATCTAGTGTTTAAGTACAAGTATATCTACTAGTATTTAAGTACGTAGTATATATATTTACTATAGTATTTAACTACGTAGTATGACATTACCTTTTTAAGTACGTAATATATTTACTAGTATTTAAGTACGTAGTATGACATTAATTACCTATTTAAATACGTAGTATATCTACTAGTATTTAAGTACGTAGTATGACATTACCTTTTTAAGTACTTAAATACATTTACTAGCTAACGGTCATGACCGGATATATAACATTACATTTTTGTCAAGATAGACATTGGTTTCTTTAACAATTGCCTACCTTTAATACATTTGGCGACGAAAATTGAGTTTCGTCGCCGAATTGTAATTACAAATAACATATGGCGACGAAACTTGATTTTTGTCGCCTAAATGTTTAAGAAAAAACCGGTTATTTATTACATTCGGCGACGAAAATCAAATTTCGTCGCCAAATGTGTCCATTCAAGTGATATTAGGCGACGAAAATTGAGTTTCGTCGCCGAATTGTAATTAGAAATAACATATGGCGACGAAACTTGATTTTCGTCGCCTAAATCTTAAAAAAAGGCATACATTAGGTGACAAAAATTATTTTTGTCGCCTAAATGTTTAATGGTATTTGCGTATGTTCCAAAAAGTTTCAAATCCTTTTTAAATCTTAATAGCTTATCCCCATGATAATGACTAGAATGTTTGATCAACCAAAAAGGTTTTTCAACCAAAAAGAAGCTTAAGGGTTTTTGGTTTTGTTTTTCCCTTTAGTGGTTGAAGCTCAATGTCTGAGAAATACACTTGGATATATATGATACTAACACGCTAAAGTTGGCTTGTTTGATTCCAATTGCTTTGTCGTATGTTACGTGACATTTGGGGTTTAGAGTAACCATATTCGAGCCATTATACGTAGTCATTATCATATAATAAATTTAAGGTTCTCTTGGAATCCGAAGATTAGAAAACTTTCGTGTCTTTTTGTGAATTGTGATGATGATTATATATACCAATTCTGCAACAATTCCTAAATGTTTAATGAAAAACCGGTGATCCATTACATTTGGCGACGAAAATCAAATTTCGTCGCCAAAAGTGTAAACTAAAGTGATATTAGGCGACGAAAATTGAGTTTCGTCGCCGAATTGTAATTAGAAATAACATATGGCGACGAAACTTGATTTTCGTCGCCTAAATGTTTAATGAAAAACCGGTGATCCATTACATTTGGCGACGAAAATCAAATTTCGTCGCCAAAAGTGTAAATTAAAGTGATATTAGGCGACGAAAATTGAGTTTCGTCGCCGAATAGTAATTAGAAATAACATATGGCGACGAAACTTGATTTTCGTCGCCTAAATCTTAAAAAAAGGCATACATTAGGCGACGAAAATCAAATTTCGTCGCCAAAAGTGTAAATTAAAGTGATATTAGGCGACGAAAATTGAGTTTCGTCGCCGAATAGTAATTAGAAATAACATATGGCGACGAAACTTGATTTTCGTCGCCTAAATCTTAAAAAAGGCATACCTTAGGCGACGAAAGTTATTTTCGTCGCCCAATGTAATCTATGTTTTGGAATGTAGCGATGAAATATAAATTTCGTCGCCTAAGATTTATATTTGGCGACAAATAAAATATTTTGTCGCCTAAGATAGATATTGGGCGACAAAAAAAAATTTGGTCGCTAGATTTCGTCACCAAATAATCATCTTGTTGTAGTGAATGCCCCGAAATTTTTTATTCAATGAATCCTTATTTAATTTGCAAAAATTTCTAAGACCGTAAGACAAATAAATCTAGTCTCAAAATCAAGTTACATTATAATTCAACTAGTCTCCAAAAATAGTCAAATATTACAAACTCCACAAGATTAAATAGAACAAAACCTCAAATAACTCATAAAAAAATCTCTTTAAATTACAACTTAAAATTCTAACAAAAAGGAACCTCCTCAAAAGTAGCTAAGTGTTTGAGATCTCGATAGTAATCCACCTGCAATAAGTAATCACTTACTAACAACCTCTTCTCACTATGAATTTGAGTAACTAATCTGAAAAAATATAATAACAATAGGAATGACCTAAAAGCCCAATAAGTGGTATTCACACACTACCATTGTGGGGTAACAAAGGAATTGAGTTTATATGAAGCAAGGAGAAAATAGAATAATGACAAGGATGACTAACAATGAGATGCTTGTAATTTCAGAATATTCTAATATAAGAATCTTGGCAACAAATGAAACATAATAGTTCGAGATACAAAACGGTTTGTAATATTATAAGCATAGCAAGGTATAATCACAAAGTTATAAATACAACATTTAAGATGCCATGTCCTGTGTATTACTCCCTTAGGAAGAGTCACTCCCATGTATTGCCCTCATTGGTAGGGTCACTCCAATGTATTTCCCCCATGGGTAGGGTCACTGAAAAATAGCTCAATAGCTCAACATTCCAATCTCCACAATACCAATTACATAATCTAGATTATGGCTCACATATTGACCCCATGGGTGGGGTAAAAGTGCAAAGAATTCAATAAAGAGTACATACAAACATGAAAGATTCAGTTTGGCAAATAGGGCAAAGGTACTCAATTTTTTGCAATTCAATATGTAAAAAGGATCTCAATGGGTTAAGGGCACTCAAGAAATATTAAGAAGGAACATCCAATGGATTCAGCAATAAATATACAGAACGCAAGGGGGAGTAGTGTGTAAAGTTCCACTTACCTCAATGAAAAAACTAACAAGCAAATATCACTTTGTACTAGTTTCGTCACCGATATCCTTGGAGTCTAAGTCAAAGAAACATAAAATTTTTAATTTTTAATAAGGACATATAAAATTCCAAATCTACACTATCACTTAACACGATAAATACTATTAATCTCGAAGATCCGAATATTCATGGTATATTGGTATCCATTACAAATTTAACCTAATACCTAAAACTCATAGTTTAGAAGGTGATCCTCAAATATTCTGTAGCTAAAGTTTGGTACCCTAAAGGTGCTAATACTCTACGCACATATATGTTTCCCACCAGGAATATATATTGAAGCCCATACCCCACCACCTATAGATCACGTCAATAACTTACAACTCAATATATGTAATGAACTCCTAATATAAGATATGTAAGCAAGAACAATTGAATCCTAATACAACCAATGTAACCAAAAACAAATAGGTAGTAAAGGGGCTGAATGTCTCACTTGGTGATGAAGGTGGAGGTTACCAAAGTTAAAGGAATTGGATGAGTTTAACGTGTAAGGGGGAGAGAGGGAAAGAGGCTATAGGGTTCTCTATTAACAAGGTGAAACATAGGTTTATATATCCTTTAGGGTGTCTACGGTTTTATGGGATTATATTAGGAAATATAATTATTACTATATTAGAAAGAAAAAAAATCTAAACTTAATTACATTTATTCTATTTTATTTTGGGTATATTACACTATTTTTGTGTCATAGACAGGGGCGAAGGGAGAGGGGGTTAGGGGGAGCCATGGCTCCCCTAGGGTTTTCCAATTTCATCCCTCCTCCTTGCATTTTTTTCTCTAAACAATATTAATTTGGCTATAAAATCTAATTAATGCCCCCTTAGAATTTTTTTTTTTTTAAATTGTATTACATTTATGTAAATGATTGATACATCATTTTTTTCCTTGTATTACTCTTATACCATATCTATCTTATTAGATCATAAATAAATTTATATAAATGATTAATGCGTTATTTTTTCCTTTAATACTCTTATGTCATACATAACTCATTAAATCAAAACATATTTAAAATATATGTTCCTATAAATAGACATAAATCTCTTTATTAGAAACTTTCTTTATTTATTTATTTTTTTTTTAAGAAAAATTACAAATTTCGTGATTAGCAATTTACCTATCCCAAAAATATTGGGACTAAGACTTAGTTGTTGTTGTGGAGAATTAGCAATATAAATATTATAGGTTATTTTTTGGATTAGAATGTTTTTTTGACATATTTATTTGGGCTCCCCATGGAAAACATTTCTGGCTCCACCACTGGTCATAGACTCATGGTGGCACTTGGAATTATAATATCTAGATATTTAGATAATATATTTTGAATGGAGAGGATAAGAACGTTTCTAACTCAAAGGACATGAGAATACAAATGTTCTAAATTCCCATTAATGTTGTAGTGACCTATTTTTTTTTAAATATATATATTATATATAAACTAAAGTCACTTTTGGCCTCTTAACTTTGGTGTTGTTTTCATTTTGACCCCTAACTTTGAAAGTTTTCATTTTGACCTCTTACGTGTCAAAAGAGTAATTTCATCCAAATGTGTAACTAAAATTCCATTAAATGCCAACTCAACCTTCCAACTCAGCATATTTTATTATTATTTAATCTAATTCAATAATTTTTAATTAAAATAATAATAATAAATTTAATTACATAATTACATAAAAATAATAATAAAATATAATATTTTTAAATTCTCTCTGCAATCAGTAAAATGAATTATGTTTTTTCTTTATTAAAAAATTGATGAATTAAATTAAATGATATTAAAAATTCCAACCTAGATCGCTTATGTGACATTTAATGGAATCTTAATTAGTAACAAATTTAGACGGAATGACTCTTTTGAAAACGACTCAAACGTAAGGGATCAAAATGAAAAATTTTAAAGTTAAGGGATCAAAATTAAGGAACTAGGGGTGGACTTTCGTTTTGCCATATTACTTATGATGTATTTAC
>OU015762.1:15077101-15113930 GCA_907173295.1 Fagus sylvatica | reverse complement strand
AACAAGGCATTTTTTTTAGTGGCACTAAAAATGTTGTTGATGAGAAATTAAATTCACTATTAGAATACTAAAAGGTTGAGTTTTGTAGGGCTGGCCAAGATCTTGAAGAAGTATGACAAGCGAACGGGTGGCCTTTTGCGCTTGCCATTTATTCAGAAGGTACTGCAGCAGCCCTTCTTTACAACCGATCTTATTTCAAAACTTGTGAAGCAATGTGAAAGCACCATAGATGCAGTGTTCCCAGTTGAGGATGAGGAGAAAACTAGAGAAGAAAGGGAAGCAATAATAGTTGCAGGAGAAGGAATTTTTAGGAATACTGTTGCAGCCCTGCAAAGCATGCAAGACATTAGAAGAGGAAGCTCTACTTATGGTCACTTTTCTCTGCCTCCACTCAACTTGCCAGAATCTGAACTCATTCAGTCAATCCAACTCAATTCTCCAATACCCATCGTCTAGTATAGACGAAATGTATCGAACTATAACAGCTATAACACACTAGTTGGTTAATAACTTTATACTTCCAATGTTTTTAGGGATACATGCTATAATCAATTCTTAGTATATTGCCCTTAGTGTTTGGGAATAAGTTCAAAATTTTTTTGAATAGTATTATTATATAAGTATATACCAAATGTGATTTTATAAAATTAGATTTATTAAAGATTTTAAAGTTCAATACCATGTTAGTATATTGCCCTGAGTTGTCACATATTGGCTTAGAGGAATTTTCCTTCAAATTGGTTTGATTTTAAATTCTATTATTAAAAGTATATGTGAATATTCATTTGAGTAGACATATAATGGATTAGTTGAAATTTTACATTGTAATGGAATTCTTGGAAATTTTAATGAGATAAAAGGTGACTCATACATGTTCAACTAAAAAATATTCATAAGATATCTCAAATGAATGGAAAACATTGAATGTGTGAAATTTGAGTGTGCAACACATTGTTGACGTCCAAACATAAGAGAAAGATCCTTATGATCATTCCTCACCAGCACCCTAAAGCTGTCCATCACCTTTTATTTTGATTTGCCTCCAATTTGAACGCATGGGTCGTCGTAAAGCCCCAATATCCTTTTCTTTCTGACGTAAATACATCATAAGTAATATGGCAAAACGAAAGTCCACCCTTAGTTCCTTAATTTTGATATTATTTTCATTTTGACCCCTTAACTTTCAAATTTTTCATTTTGATCCCTTACGTTTGAGTCGTTTTCAAAAGAGTCATTCCGTCTAAATTTGTTACTAATTAAGATTCCATTAAATGTCACATAAGTGATCTAGGTTGGAATTTTTAATATCATTTAATTTAATTCATCAATTTTTTAATAAAGAAAAAACATAATTCATTTTACTGATTGTAGAGAGAATTTAAAAAAAAAAAATTTATATTATTTTTATGTAATTATGTAATTAAATTTATTATTATTATTTTAATTAAAAATTATTGAATTAGATTAAATAATAATAAAATATGCTGAGTTGGAAGGTTGAGTTGGCATTTAATGGAATTTTAGTTACACATTTGGATGAAATTACTCTTTTGACACGTAAGAGGTCAAAATGAAAACTTTCAAAGTTAGGGGTCAAAATGAAAACAACACCAAAGTTAAGAGGCCAAAAGTGCACTTTAGTAGTTTATATATATATATATATTTAAAAAAAAAAATAGGTCACTACAACATTAATGGGAATTTAGAACATTTGTATTCTCATGTCCTTTGAGTTAGAAACGTTCTTATCCTCTCCATTCAGAAAATATTATCTAAATGTCTAGATATTGTAATTCCAAGTGCCACCATGAGTCTATGACCAGTGGTGGAGCCAGAAATGTTTTCCAGGGGGAGCCCAAATAAATATGTCAAAAAAAATTCTAATCCAAAAAATAACCTATAACTAGTTGCAAACCCGTGCAATTCACGGGAAAGCTTTACATATCAAATTAAAATTTAATTTTGCATATAAATATTTACGATCAAAACGTGTCAACACATCCTTTTATTCTTTTTTTCTTTTTCTTTTTTTTTTTTGGGGGGGGGGGGGGGGGGGGGAAGGGACGAAGGAGGGCGAGGCAAACTTAAAACACTTTTGTGGGCTACATGGTTTAACATTAATTCGCAAAAAGAAAAAAGAATTTATTGTTGCATTCAACTTTGGACGTAGTTTACCTTCAACTGATTTGGAGGTATTCTCCTTCAACCCACTACGTGTCAATTAAATAGACTATCCACATGTATTATTTAAATAAGTCACATGACTCAACAAAAATGTCATGTGACTAAAAGTACATGTGGATGGTCTATTTACTTTCCACAAAAAGGGTTGGAGAAGGATTCCTCCAAACCGGGTTGGAGGAAAACTATTTCTTTCAACTATACTCCTCATGTATCACCATTCATTCATGATAACAAATAAAAATGTGAATTACATTATATTGACAAATAAAACCAATATCTTAAATTTGTGAGGCATGAAACTAAAGAAATGAAGTTTTCACATTCCAAACTTTAGTTCCCACTACAAAAAGCATCTTGCCCATATTGCAAACCAACATGTACATAGTCCGTATTGCAAACCACCCTGTACATTACCTTATACATGCTTGCTTCATACATTGACATGGTCAAATCTACCCCACCGGCCCAAAAAATAGATGATATAGAAAAATGTCCAACAACTGGTAAATGCTAAATAACTTAAAAAAAAAGTATATCATAAAGATAAGGATACCAGAGACTTAGATGTTCCATTGGTTAAGATTCCAGTTGTCAATCTTGGTTTACTCACATCTTTGTCAATCAAGAAAGATGAGAAAGATGAGTTGTTTTCAGGTCTTATCCCTAAACTATATTTTGACATAAGCTATCATATTGACATCTAGTAAATATTACTTCAACCAACTATGATTCTTTGCTATATCAAGAATTAAACTAAGCTTTTATAGAACTTCTTGATGCAATTAATGGTTGCGGTTCTGTAGGCGCATTTTAAAATGGATCAGCCTCATAGACTCAGAGAAGAGGTACCATTTTATAGGAGTTAATCTATAAGCTTTATCATAGTGAGAATCTACTTTTGGTGGCAACGTTTAGCGGGAATGAAAAACAAAGTTAGAGCAATTTGGTTATACTTATAGTTGAATTGTGTTTTGAGGTTACGATGCCCTTGAACTCTGTTATGACACCAAAGCAGTGATTTGTATAAATCATAACCCTATGATTGAATTCCACAAGCCACATCTTTCATCTGCATTCCATCAAGTACCTTTCACGCAATATATAAGCATCTTATTTCACCATACATTCTAACCAATAAAGTTTCAACAATAGCATCAGTATCAAAGCCACATTTGACTATCCTCCCATGGACCTTCCCACCAATACCCATACAATCAAATGCAGCATGAACATTATATGAATAATTGTTTTGAATGAAGACTAAAGGCAGGGGAACGGTTTAGAAAGAAGTATTGCGCACAAAATCGAAGGAAAACAAAAAACAAAAAAAACAACTTAAAAGAAGTCTTGTATACCTGTTTGTTCACAATACCAGATACGTTCACGGGTAGTTTCAAGCATAGGTCTAAAGCTAAAAGAAGACCCAGAGAGAGAGGTACCTATTTATTTTGACACAATTGAGAGCCATTGCCCTATTTTTGTGAACCTATTGTTCACTACTAAACTAAGTGAATAGTAAAAACTAAATTGAACATCCATCTAAAGAGGGTGATGTCGACGTCGTCGAAACTCTCGGTGAATTCGAGACCTGAACTGGTTAAGGTGGGATTGAACCGAGCAGCCGAAGCAAATCGAGGCCGTGTTCGGAGATGAGAAAGTCTTTGTTTTCTGAGGGGAAGTAGAGATTGTCGGCCAAAACAGATAGATAAATTGAAGGGAGCTTACAATGTGAATTGGGGAGAGAATTTGGGCTACGGTTGGTTTGAGAAAAACAAAGAGGCAGCTACAATTGGTTTGAGAATCGGGGATGATATTAAAGAAAATATACAAATAAATAAAATTTAAATGAGAAAATAAACAAATGAATAAAATATAGGTGAGTTGTAAAATTGTGAGAGCTCAAAAGCTGATGTGTCAAAATTTTAGAAAGTCAACAAAAAGTCAAAACTTCGGTTTTACATTATCGTATAGATATTCATATTGCTAATTCTGCACAACAACAACTAAGTCTTAGTCCCAATATTTTTGGGATAGGTAAATTGCTAATCACGAAATTTGTAATTTTTCTTTAAAAAAAAAAATAAAAATAAGAAAGTTTCTAATAAAGAGATTTATGTCTATTTATAGGAACATATATTTTAAATATGTTTTGATTTAATGAGTTATGTATGACATAAGAGTATTAAAGGAAAAAATAACGCATTAATCATTTATATAAATTTATTTATGATCTAATAAGATAGATATGGTATAAGAGTAATACAAGGAAAAAAATGATGTATCAATCATTTACATAAATGTAATACAATTTAAAAAAAAAAAAAAATTCTAAAGGGCATTAATTAGATTTTATTGCAAATTAATATTGTTTAGAGAAAAAATGCAAGGAGGAGGGATGAAATTGGAAAACCCTAGGGGAGCCATGGCTCCCCCTAACCCCCCTCTCCCTCCGCCCCTGTCTATGACACAAAAATAGTGTAATATACCCAAAATAAAATAGAATAAATGTAATTAAGTTTAGATTTTTTTTCTTTCTAATAAATAATAATTATATTTCCTAATATAATCCCATAAAACCGTAGACACCCTAAAGGATATATAAACCTATGTTTCTCCTTGTTAATAGAAAACCCTACAGCCTCTTTCCCTCTCTCCCCCTTACACGTTAAACTCATCCAATTCCTTTAACTTTGGTAACCTCCACCTTCATCACCAAGTGAGACATTCAGCCCCTTTACTACCTATTTGTTTTTGGTTACATAGGTTGTATTAGGATTCAATTGTTCTTGCTTACATATATTATATTAGGAGTTCATTACATATATTGAGTTGTAAGTCATTGACGTGATCTGTAGGTGGTGGGGTATGGGCTTCAATATATATTCCTGGTGGGAAACATATATGTACGTAGAGTATTAGCACCTTTAGGATACCAAAATTTAGCTACAGAATATTTGAGGATCACCTTCTAAACTATGAGTTTTAGGTATTAGGTTAAATTTGTAATGGATACCAATATACCATGAATATTCGGATCTTCGAGATTAATAGTATTTATCGTGTTAAGTGATAGTGTAGATTTGGAATTTTATATGTCCTTATTAAAAATTTTATGTTTCTTTGACTTAGACTCCAAGGATTTCGGTGATGAAACTAGTACAAAGTGATATTTGCTTATTAGTTTTTTCATTGAGGTAAGTGGAACTTTACACACTACTCCCCCTTGCGTTCTGTATATTTATTGCTGAATCCATTGGATGTTCCTTCTTAATATTTCTTGAGTGCCCTTAACCCATTGAGATCCTTTTTACATATTGAATTGCAAAAAATTGAGTACCTTTGCCCTATTGCATTTGCCAAACTGAATCTTTCATGTTTGTACGTACTCTTTATTGAATTCTTTGCACTTTTACCCCACCCATGGGGTCAATATGTGAGCCATAATCTAGATTATGTAATTGGTGTTGTGGAGATTGGAATGTTGAGCTATTGAGCTATTTTTCAGTGACCCTACCCATGGGGGAAATACATTGGAGTGACCCTACCCATGGGGGCAATACATGGGAGTGACTCTTCCTGCGGGGGTAATACACAGGACATGGCATCTTAAATGTTGTATTTATAACTTTGTGATTATACCTTGCTATGCTTATAATATTACAAACCGTTTTGTATCTCGAACTATTATGTTTCATTTGTTGCCAAGATTCTTATATTAGAATATTCTGAAATTACAAGCATCTCATTGTTAGTCATCCTTGTCATTATTCTATTTACTCCTTGCTTCATATAAACTCAATTCCTTTGTTACCCCACAATGGTAGTGTGTGAATACCACTTATTGGGCTTTTAGGTCATTCCCATTGTTATTATATTTTTTCAGAATTAGTTACTCAAATTCATAGTGAGAAGAGGTTGTTAGTACGTGATCACTTATTGCAAGTGGATTACTATCGAGATCTCAAACACTTAGCTACTTTTGAGGAGGTTCCTTTTTGTTAGAATTTTAAGTTGTAATTTAAAGAGATTTTTTTATGAGTTATTTGAGGTTTTGTTCTATTTAATCTTGTGGAGTTTGTAATATTTGACTATTTTTGGAGACTAGTTGAATTATAATGTAACTTGATTTTTAGACTAGATTTATTTGTCTTACGGTCTTAGAAATTTTTGTGAGTTAAATAAGGATTCATTGAATAAAAAATTTCAGGGCGTTACAAATACCCTCACAGATTTTCATTTATTAACCAACCTTAATCCAAGTAAATAGTACAGTAGTAAGAAATTTGGCCATTTATTTATAACTTAATATTAAAACAGAAACACATTTAATTTAATCCACTTATATATAGAAAAACATCACAAGAAGTGAAATGTTTTATGAATTTATATAGATTTCATTCTCGTTTATTGTAGGTGGATTAGCGAGATGTTATTAATGTACAGAGATTTTCATTTGGCTTTTAGAGTGACTAGTAAAAGCTTTCTTCACGAAGTTGGTTTCTTTGGACGCACAAAAGCAAAGGCCGCCTGAGCAATCACAGCCATCTTTACAATCCCTATAAGTCTTGCAGGTTGGTATGGTTTACACCTTCAACTTCAGCAATCAAAACTGCAACAATTTTAACAACATTAAACATGCAATTTCAATATAATGAATCAATTTCATGAAAAGACACAAATTTACACATGTTTATGTGTGTTTGTGTTTGTTACCAAATAATAATTTTGAATAATATTATCTAGAGAAAGCAGTTTTCACAAGTCACTTACAAGAGCCAAAAACCAAGAATAAAACCAAGAAAGCAAGCTTGAGTGAAGATTTCTCCATTGGTTTGGCTTAATGTATAAAGATGCTTTGTTAAATGATTATTTGTTTTGCACTATGACAAGTTTGGCTCTTTTATTAGTAGAGATATATATTTACGTGAAACCCTTTGATAAGAAAAGGCAAAAAATCCAGAAAATTAGGCAAAAGTAGAAATTTAAGATTTTAATGACCAATCTAGTGAAAATTATGAAGAAGATAGTTCCATGTTTATGGAAGGTATGCAATACACATGATTTTCATACGAAAAAAAAAGGCAAAAAAATCTAAAAATTAGGCAAACTTAGAAATTGAAGATTTTAATAACTAGTCTAGCGAAGATTATGAAGAGAATATTTCCATGTTTATGGAAGGTTTGCAATACACTTAATTTTCATACAGTATTAGAAGTTGTTCTAATAGATAAGGATAAAACATTTTACTATTCACTAGATTATAATTATGCATAGCTTTCAAGAATCATATGTAATTTCTTTTAAAGAAAATATTTTAAAAATAAAGTTAAAATGAAATAATAAAATTGATGGTAAAAATAAAAGTGTTATCTACAAGCCTATTATGCTACAGGCACTACGCCCATCCCATTGTATCCTTTACTTTCATATCACCTTATGCGTACAACAACAACCATCTCCCAGACAAAGTAACTATTTCGTAGTTCAGGACTACAAATAAATGCGTAGTCTCATCTCACATGAATTGTGGATCCCATCACATAAATATGTATAGGAATATATCATAAACCTTTACCACTATGCTGAGCTCGATGCCATGTTTAGGAATATATCATAAACCTCCCTCACATATTTTAGCGATAATTTTTTTATCCTAATAAACATACATAATATTGCTCTAGCAAGTAGCATGATGGAATATTATTTTGTTACTTATTACTGACCCATCTATTAAGCAATTAAGGTAAATAATATTTTGAAGGGAGAATGAATTCTAACGATGCTAGAATGAATTCAGATCAGGGGTTTAATCAAGGAAAATTGACCATTTTTGCAGTGTGGGGATGACTTTTTTTTATGTTTGTCAAGGAAAATATGTTCTTGCAAGTATATAGCACTCGTAGGATGCTAAGTATAAGTGTTACTTTCTTATAATATATAATCCTCACACAAGTTAAGTGCAAACAAAGTAAAGAATTTGATAAATGTACTTGCAAATTCAGGAGTTACAACAGAGGATCCAGAGGGTGATTAATAGGTGGGGGCCAAATGGGAGTCAGCCTTCAGAGACAAATTATAAAGACGAGATGGCAAAAATCAGAAAAGACAGTTGATTTTCATGGTGAAATGGTGCTCTTGGTAAACTACAGCAATGTCAATTACACAGGTACTCAATAAATAAGAATAAATTTTAGGCAATAACACCATCCCATATGATTGATTTTTCTTCAATTATCAACATATCAAAACTTTGAGCAAGCTCCAATTAATTAAGGGTTGAACCCCATTGAGAGAGAACAAGGCATTTTTTTTAGTGGCACTAAAAATGTTGTTGATGAGAAATTAAATTCACTATTAGAATACTAAAAGGTTGAGTTTTGTAGGGCTGGCCAAGATCTTGAAGAAGTATGACAAGCGAACGGGTGGCCTTTTGCGCTTGCCATTTATTCAGAAGGTACTGCAGCAGCCCTTCTTTACAACCGATCTTATTTCAAAACTTGTGAAGCAATGTGAAAGCACCATAGATGCAGTGTTCCCAGTTGAGGATGAGGAGAAAACTAGAGAAGAAAGGGAAGCAATAATAGTTGCAGGAGAAGGAATTTTTAGGAATACTGTTGCAGCCCTGCAAAGCATGCAAGACATTAGAAGAGGAAGCTCTACTTATGGTCACTTTTCTCTGCCTCCACTCAACTTGCCAGAATCTGAACTCATTCAGTCAATCCAACTCAATTCTCCAATACCCATCGTCTAGTATAGACGAAATGTATCGAACTATAACAGCTATAACACACTAGTTGGTTAATAACTTTATACTTCCAATGTTTTTAGGGATACATGCTATAATCAATTCTTAGTATATTGCCCTTAGTGTTTGGGAATAAGTTCAAAATTTTTTTGAATAGTATTATTATATAAGTATATACCAAATGTGATTTTATAAAATTAGATTTATTAAAGATTTTAAAGTTCAATACCATGTTAGTATATTGCCCTGAGTTGTCACATATTGGCTTAGAGGAATTTTCCTTCAAATTGGTTTGATTTTAAATTCTATTATTAAAAGTATATGTGAATATTCATTTGAGTAGACATATAATGGATTAGTTGAAATTTTACATTGTAATGGAATTCTTGGAAATTTTAATGAGATAAAAGGTGACTTATACATGTTCAACTAAAAAATATTCATAAGATATCTCAAATGAATGGAAAACATTGAATGTGTGAAATTTGACTGTACAACACATTGTTGATGTCCAAACATAAGAGAAAGATCCTTATGATCATTCCTCACCAGCACCCTAAAGCTGTCCATCACCTTTTATTTTGATTTGCCTCCAATTTGAACGCATGGGTTGCCGTAAAGCCCGAATATCGTTTTCTTTCTAACGTAAATACATCATAAGTAATATCGCAAAACGAAAGTCCACCCTTAGTTCCTTAATTTTGATATTGTTTTCATTTTGATCCCTTAACTTTAAAATTTTTCATTTTGATCCCTTACGTTTGAGTCGTTTTCAAAAGAGTCATTCCGTTTAAATTTTTTACTAATTAAGATTCCATTAAATGTCACATAAGCGATATAGGTTGGAATTTTTAATATCATTTAATTTAATTCATCAATTTTTTAATAAAGAAAAAACATAATTCATTTTACTGATTGCAGAGAGAATTTTTAAAAAAAAATATATTATTATTATTTTTATGTAATTATGTAATTAAATTTATTATTATTATTTTAATTAAAAATTATTGAATTAGATTAAATAATAATAAAATATGCTGAGTTGGAAGGTTGAGTTGGCATTTAATGGAATTTTAGTTACACATTTGGATGAAATTACTCTTTTGAAAACGTCTCACACGTAAGAGTTTAAAATGAAAACTTTCAAAGTTTGGGGCCAAAATGAAAAAACACCAAAGTTAAGAGGCCAAAAGTGCACTTTAGTAGTTTATATATATATAATAAAAAGATTGTTCCTGCCACCCCAGCAGCCCCAATTAAACATAGAAACAACAAAAAAGCTGTTTCCCCTTATTTCCTTCTCTTCGATGAAAAACTCTTTCCAATTGAGTTCGAACACCGAAGAATTGAAGATCCCCTCCTATTAATAAAATCATATTTTCCCCTTCATCCCACTGATGGAGTCCAGCAGCATTACTGCCCCTCTATTCCATACAAAACCATCCAATTTTATCAGAACATCCTCCAACAAGAAGGTTCTGTAGAAATAAAATCTATCTTTGGAAAAACCCCAGCCACTAAAAATCAAATCCTTTTCCATAAGGTAGAAATCATTAAATTTACTCATCTGAGAGATTGGGGTCATCCTTGGCATTCCAAGCCCCTAAAAAATCATTCTATTGAGTACAATTATTATGATTATATTGATGCGTGGTACAAAATACTACTCATCCAATACCCTGATATGTCTCATTCCTGGTTCATCCAATTCAACAAGGATTTCCAGTTTACTAAACCAGAATGTCAGCCACCAATGTGGTTCTTGAAATGGTGGTCCAAGCATGGTTCCCAAACAGAGATCATCCCAGATACTCTATGGAACACAGAGCCCCCCAAGACTAAAAAAGATCCCCCTCTGAGCACCAGAACGATTAGATAGGCTCTTAATCAATTTGTTCAAATGTACAGGTGCACAGAATATATTAGCAAATTTCCCCCAGTTCTGCTATTCTGCTTCAAATACAAGGTCTCATGGATTGTTAAATGGAGTTACCAGATTAAAAACAATATTTTAATCAGGAACTTCGCAGTCAAATGTTGGGATAATTTTGACAAAGACAGAATCATAAACTTTGTCTTTGATGAATTCCTCGAAATTAAACAGGTTGAAGACCAGCCATCTTCCTCCATCCCAAATTTCCTTTCAGGAAAATCCCCTGAAGAGCTTGCAGAAATATGCAAGTTGGCTGCCCAAGCTTGCCAAGCAGCCTCTGCCTCTGCCAGTGGCAAAGGAAAATCCCCAGCAAAATCTTCAGCATCCTCAGAAGGATCAACCACTGAAATGGTCCACCTTTCCCAGTTCTCAGTTCCAATGAAAAAGAATTGGTATGAAGATTCTCTTTACCAGGATGCCCAAGACCCAAATGCTGAATTAGAAGAATATGAAGCCCGATACCATCCTGGAGGATGATGGGTTATTTTGGGAAGAGGCTTGTTGGGGATTGTACCTAACAAGTTGGCTCGGGGTTACTAACTCTGGTTTTATTTCTGGGAGCTTATTGGGTGGAATTTTGCTGGAGGTGGAGGTAGCTTTTTTGGCGTTTTTACCCGCCATCTTTATTCTGCAAAAATTCACGGGTAAGGAAGTCAGGGATGGAGTTTTGGCTTCCTTTAATATATTCAATTTCAAAATCAAAAATACTTAATATAGATTGCCATCGGGCAAAAATGTGTTTTGATGCAATGTTTTCAACATCTTTTTCTAAAACATATTTTGCAGATTTGCAATCAATGCGAATGAGAAATTTTTGATTTATTAAATCAGTATGAAATTTATTGATGCATAGTACTATAGATAAAATTTCTTTTTTAATAGTACTATAGTTATTTTGCGCTTTAGTCCAGACACCAGAATGGAAACGAACAATTTGTTCAGGAGAATCTGGACTGATTCTTTGCTTCAGAATACCACCGTATCCAATGTCGGAGGCATCAGTTTCAACAATTTTGAAAGAATTTATTGTTGGAATGCCAAGACAAGGCAGAGTCTTAACATATTTTTTAATATCTAGGACAATGGAAGTGTGAACATCTGTCCAAGGGGGAGGATTTGTTTGGAGTCTATCAAATAAAGGTTTACATTGCTTCCTAAGATTTTGATAGAAATCAGCAACATAGTTTAATGAACCCAAAAATCTTTGGAGTTGGGATTTATCAAGAATTTTATCAGGAAATTTATCAGCAAATTTGATGACTCGATCTATAGGACTGATTTTACCCTGATAGATGTTGTAACCAAGGAATCTTATTTTTGTCTGAAAAAGTTTAATCTTTGGAGAGGAGACTACTAAACCACTGTGTTTAATAGTTTCTAGAAACGTATACAAATGTTTCCAATGTTCATCAATGGATTTACTGAAGATAAGAACATCATCTATGTAGACAATGCAGAATTTACTAAATGGATTGAAAATGTCATTCATGATGTTTTGGAATTCACTCGGGGCATTTTTTAATCCAAAAGGCATTACATTCCACTCATAATGACCAAAAGGGGTGGTGAATGCAGTTTTATATTTATCATCTTCATGGATCTGGATTTGCCAAAATCCACTTTTAAGATCAAATTTACTAAAAATGACTGAATCACTCAATCGATTTATTAAGTCTTGTTTATTAGGAATTGGATATCTTATCCATTCCAAGACTTTATTTAATGGCTTATAATTTATTACAAGTCTAGGGACACCTCTTTCTAGTTCAGCATTTTTCTGAACATAGAAGGCAGGACAAGACCAAGGGGATTTACTATGTCTGATTATCTTTTTCTCGAGTAAATCATTAATTTCATTTTTACAAAATTCCATGATTTCTTGATTCATTTGGATAGGTCTGGCTTTGGTAGGGATATTCCTTTCATTAAAATCTTTAATGTAAGGAAGTTTAACAACATGAGTTTTTCTATTCCAGAAAGCATTTGGGATACTGGAACAAACTTCTTGGTTTAATTGGTTTTGGAATTTTTCAATTTTATGTTGAAGAGTTTCACATTTTAATTGTCGTTCAATTCTTTGAAAATGAATTTCATCTTGTAAGAATTTGACATGTTTTTGTTTACTTTTAATCAAACAAATTGATTGTGAGATTAAATTATCTTGTAACATTTTAATATCATTTTCTTCAAATTGTTGAAGAAATTCAAATTTAACGGGCTGTCCGAATGGAGCAGTTGTTATACCGTCCACATCTGTTGTGAAAGGTAAGAGCAAGTGAATGAAAGGTAATCCAAGGATTACTTTATCACTTATATTTTTAACAAGAACAAAGGATGTTTTGAAACAGACTTTATTTTTGCAAACATGAGCATTATTGATCTCATATTTGATTTGCATTTTGCTGCCATTGGCAGAACTTAATTTTTCATTTGATTTTTCAAAATATTTAGTTGGGATTAGACCTTCCTGAATGCAGTTTAGGTCAGCTCCGGTATCTACCAGAACAATGACTTCTATTTCAAAGTCATCAATTATTAATTTAACATATGTGTGCCATCTGACTGGCGCAATTTTATTCAAGAGATTACAATATCTAATCTCATCATCAGATTTATTCAATCTTTTGTAAGAAGATTCAGGTGGTTCATCTTCAGAGGAAGATTCATGATTATTAAGGGGTTTGAAGATTTTATCGAGTTCAAGGATAGATACTCGGTCTTCTAATTTATTATTTTTATTTTCCAATTTAAGATTTTTATCTTCAAGTTGTTTGTTGACATCTTTTAATTGGATGATTTCTTGTTTAATTTGTTTTATTTCAAGTTGTAAGTCTTCAAGGCTTACTTTCTTTGTTTTAAGTTTATTAAATCTTTCAAGAGTTTCTGAAAGGCTTATTGTGGGTTTAGGAAGTTTATTATCTTTTACTTCATCTTTTTTATTAAGCATTTTCCTAAGTTTGTGAAGCATGCTTGCTTTTAGCTCTGGATCATTAATTTTACTTATTGCTTCTAGGAGCAATTCTTCTTGTTCTTCTTGTTTAGACATGACATTTATTCTTTTATCTGCACAACAATTATCTGTGCATCCAAATTTTATTTCTGGGGTTGAGGACGATGAAGATGAATATTCATCAGAGGAGGATTCAATCTCATCTGGTGATATTTCATTTTCACTATCAGTATTTCTTAATTCAAGAAGATTATATAATTCTTCTTTTTCTTTATCATTTATTTGGAGTTGGTTTATTTTTTGTTTAACTTTACAGTCATTAGCAAAATGACCATATTTACCACATTTAAAACATTTTGTTTTCTTTTTATCAAATTTTTTATTATCATATTTTTTATAATTTTTATTAGATTTTTTAGAAAATTTCTTATTTTTGTTATAGTATTCATTGGGTTGAAAATTTTTCTTTTTCTTCCAAATCCTACCTTGTTTATTATATTTTTCTTTTTTATGTTTAGTATATTTTCTTTGGGAAGGAGCTATGGATGAGATTCCATATTGCTCACAGAAGTTTCCCATTTCATATTTAGCTTTTCTTTTATTATCATATTGCTGTTTGGCAATACGTTGTTCAATACACATTTTCAAACCTTCTTGTTTGATTGTGCTTATTATATCTCCATAGGTTAGGGTATCATAATCAATGATCCCATTGGAGTTGCTTAATACTGTCCTAATTTTATGGGCAAAAAGATTAGGTAAACCATCAATGAATTTTTCTTTCCAAAATGGTTTGTTACTATCATCTCTTAGCATAACTCTAGAGGTAAAGACATCTTCATACCATCTAAAGTCACTCATGGTTGGACATTTAAGATTACTTAATTGGTCGTGGATCCTAGAGGTAATGTTACTAGGTTGGCCAATAAAGTGTCTTATTATTGTGAAAACAAGAGTATTAACTCCATCAGGAATTCCCATTCCTATTCTTTCATCGAAGAGAGGATTGCCTTCTTCGTCTCTTTTAACAGAATTTTTTATTAATTCTCTAGATTCTTCAGTGAGATGTTTTTCCCACCAGGATTTTAACTTTCCAGAGAAACCTGTGGCTAATAGATCAATTATTTCAATGTGATTTAATTGATGATTAGTCATATAACTATTGGCTACCATGGTTAGATGACTAAGTTTATTAAGAACTTCCTGTTCAGAAAGTCCATCAATGTTCCATTCATAAAGTTTATCTGCAGACACCGAGAATTGGTGCTGAAAGCTTCTTTCTTCAAATTGCATATCTGGAGGTGTTGGCCTGGGATACCAATTTTTTGTGAAAGTTGTTGGGTTTGGTTTTTTATTATGAATTCTTTGGATTTTTCCAAAGGCTTGTTCAAGTTTATTAATTTCTTCATCAGAAGTGGCTTCTGAGTTTGAAGAACATGTTTCAACAGTTACTATGTCTTTGTTTATTACATTTAATTTGGAAGTAGAGGGTTCATCCTTTACTTTGTTTAATTCTTTTAACATTTGTTCTATTTTCTCCCTAGTTTTTGTTTGACTAGTTTTAAGACTTAGATTTGGCTTTAATTCTTGAGTTTTTATTAAAGGAATGTCTGTTTTGACTGGTTTTGACTCAATATTGATTGAATCAATTTTAGTTTCAATTTTATCAAGTTGATCACCAATAACATTTAAACATTTATTGGTATAGTTATTTTGTTCAATTATTTTTCTTTCTTCATCCTTTTCTGGCTTAGTAGGAGGAATTTTAAAAGGGGGGAGGCTTTTACTAAATCTTTTCCATCTTTCCCAACATTTATTAGAATGTTTTCTTTTGGGGGATGAGAGGATTCAACAGATGTTGATGTTTTGTCATGGAGCATCCATTTAGATTTAGTAACTACGTTTAATCTTTTATATTTTGGATAGTAATTATCAACAAAATCAAAGAAGTGAATTTCTCTTCTTAAATCTTGCATTACGGATTTCCATTTTTTATAAATTAATTGTTTTTCTTCTTTATTGTGGGTTTTGCGATGTTTTTCGTGACAACCCTTGTTTTTCTCAGAATCAAATTCTGAATTTAACATTTCCCAATTTATTTCAAAAGGTTTTTTAATAACATTTAATTGGTTATCTTCATCCATACATTTCTGAGGGTGTTGGTTCTAGTGATTCATTATCAGATCCAACAGCTTCATTTGTTTTATTATTATTATTATTATTATTATTATTATTATTATCAACCGTATAATAGGCTGATTCAACTTGAGAAGATGTTGATTTAACACCTTTTTGTTTAATATCTAAGTTTTTATTCTTTTCTTTTTGTTTATTAAGATTTAATTCATTTAGATATTTTTCTAAATCCTTTTCTTTTTCTAGGTCTTGGTCTCTTTTACTAGTTGAAGAAGAACCAGAAAATGAGTGTCTAGAACTTTGATATTTTATTAAAGGGGGTATTCGAGGTTTACTGTGGTCAAACTTAATTTTTACAGTACCATCGTGGTATTGTAAAACAGATTCTAAGTTATCTTGTTCAGCAATATTTATTGGAGTTTGAATTGTGGGTGGCATCTCGTTTGGGAGATCCCATTCATCAGGAAGTTTGATATCTTCCCATTTAATCATTTTGGGGACACTGACATTAATATCTTCTCTGCTGGCTTGAAGCAGTAGAGTTTGATCTTTAGGATCTTTTATTAAAGCTTGAGGATTTAAATTTGTTTTAAACAGCTTATAGTATATTCTATATACTAAAGCAAGAGGACGACTCCCTTCTATCATGTGATATCCAGAAGTATTTATTCTCAGGGTGAGTGCTTTTTCAGGAGCACCATCATCAAGACTTAATGTTAAATCGGGGTTAGCATTGAACCAGATTGGACCATGGCCAACGTTTGCTTCAACCATTCCTAAACGTGCTTGATCTTCATTTGTAAATCTAGCATCTAATAGTCTTAATAAGACAGAGGCATTGATTCCTCGTCTAGTGAGAGGTTTAATTCCTACTTGGATTAATCCAATGTGGATGAATCTAAAGCCTTTATTTTTAAATTCTTTCATTTCTTTTTTGCGAAATAAAAGACATTCTTCTTTGGTTTTATTAAGAGCATAAGCTCGTTCGACTGTTTTAACTTTGTGTTCAAATTGGAACACATTTGAAACCCATGATGATCGGTCATAGACTTCTTTTTTATTAATCTTTGGAAGACTCCAATTTTGGAGATCCAAATCAGAATGAGGAAGAACTTCGTCTTCTTCATGCACTATGTCACTTAGGGTTGCCAAGCTACTAGATCCTGATCTAGTGCTAATGGTTGAATTAGATCTGCGAAGTTTATTAAACATTTTCAAGTTTATCAATTTATTATGTTTATCTTTTTAATCTTTTTAATGTTTTCTCTCTTACTAAAATGCTAGGTTCTCTCACTTCCTATACCCTGTCCGCTCACGCCCACCGCTCATGCCTCTACACTCGGGACTTACTGTTTGGAAAAGGACTCACTGTTTGGGTGAGGGTACTCAGATTTGAGATAGATAGTTTAATAGCAAGGGATAGACAATATCAAGATTATGAAGAAAACACAAAGAACTGATAACCAAGAAAAGAAGAATAAAAGCAACACAGATATTAACACAACCACCAACAAAAGATGAAGATGAACTTGGCTCTGATTAAAAAAAAAAAAAAAAAAAAAAAAAAAATAGGTCACTACAACATTAATGGGAATTTAGAACATTTGTATTCTCATGTCCTTTGAGTTAGAAACGTTCTTATCCTCTCCATTCAGAAAATATTATCTAAATGTCTAGATATTGTAATTCCAAGTGCCACCATGAGTCTATGACCAGTGGTGGAGCCAGAAATGTTTTCCAGGGGGAGCCCAAATAAATATGTCAAAAAAACATTCTAATCCAAAAAATAACCTATAATATTTATATTGCTAATTCTCCACAACAACAACTAAGTCTTAGTCCCAATATTTTTGGGATAGGTAAATTGCTAATCACGAAATTTGTAATTTTTCTTAAAAAAAAATAAATAAAAGAAAGTTTCTAATAAAGAGATTTATGTCTATTTATAGGAACATATATTTTAAATATGTTTTGATTTAATGAGTTATGTATGACATAAGAGTATTAAAGGAAAAAATAACGCATTAATCATTTATATAAATTTATTTATGATCTAATAAGATAGATATGGTATAAGAGTAATACAAGGAAAAAATGATGTATCAATCATTTACATAAATGTAATACAATTTAAAAAAAAAAATTCTAAGGGGGCATTAATTAATTAGATTTTATAGCCAAATTAACATTGTTTAGAGAAAAAATGCAAGGAGGAGGGATGAAATTGGAAAACCCTAGGGGAGCCATGGCTCCCCCTAACCTCCCTCTCCTTCCACCCCTGTCTATGACACAAAAATAGTGTAATATACCCAAAATAAAATAGAATAAATGTAATTAAGTTTAGATTTTTTTTAAAAAAATATATATAATAATAATTATATTTCCTAATATAATCCCATAAAACCGTAGACACCCTAAAGGATATATAAACCTATGTTTCTCCTTGTTAATAGAAAACCCTACAGCCTCTTTCCCTCTCTCCCCCTTACACGTTAAACTCATCCAATTCCTTTAACTTTGGTAACCTCCACCTTCATCACCAAGTGAGACATTCAGCCCCTTTACTACCTATTTGTTTTTGGTTACATAGGTTGTATTAGGATTCAATTGTTCTTGCTTACATATATTATATTAGGAGTTCATTACATATATTGAGTTGTAAGTCATTGACGTGATCTGTAGGTGGTGGGGTATGGGCTTCAATATATATTCCTGGTGGGAAACATATATGTACGTAGAGTCTTTGCACCTTTAGGATACCAAAATTTAGCTACAGAATATTTGAGGATCACCTTCTAAACTATGAGTTTTAGGTATTAGGTTAAATTTGTAATGGATACCAATATTGATGCAAGAGCATAGTGACAGCTTATGTGGCAGCCACGTAGGCGACAAGTGTCATTTAATTTATGAGTCCATTTGCCTTTTACTTATCTTTATTATTCAGTCAAAGTTGTTTATGTAGTCTTGTTGGAAGTTGTAGCAGCCTAGTTATTTGTTTCTCTTGGAAGTTGTCTTGTTCTAGGAAGTTGTCAAGCAATTATTGCAAGCATTTATTTCTCATGCATGCTTTGTAAACTCCTATATATTTTAATGAGAAGGAAAAATCACAGCAGAAAAAGTATTTAGATTCAGAAAACATTTGCAAGTATCTTGCTTTGGAGTTGAGTGATTCCTCCTAACAATCAAGTGTCTGACTTGGTCGCGTTGAGTGGCATCCGCGATTAGTAGCGTTGAGTGGCTTCCGCTACCCCTGGTTGAGTGGCATCCCAGGTTTATCCTTTATTCCCTTGGTTGAATAATCTCATTTAACCAACCTTGCAGGCCTTGGCCTGCATCAAATTGGTATCAGAGCGAAATTTTCCTGTTGATCTATCTAGTTTTGTTTTTCTGTCTTCTCAAATTCTAGAAAGGTCTATTCAACTTCCTCTGCAATTCTGTATTTGCTCAGATGGCTCCTAGTCGTCGAAAGAACACTCATAGTGTTGATGTACAGTCTGAACTTGCTGAGTTGAGGCAATCTAATCAAGCTCTACATCAGATGATGAATGAACTCCTTCAGCGCCTTCCAGCGTCACGGACTCAAAGTCATGGGAGTGAACACTCCAACTACCACCATGATGACTTTGGTAATGATGACCGTTCAACTTCTTCAAGTTCAACCCCAGAACCTGCTGTAGTAGCTCAGTGGTCCATGGATCGTTTGGCTCGCGCATTAGAAAGTACTGATCGAAGCATCCAAGTTCATGTTCAAGACTTTGAAGGGAAGCTTAATGCAGATGATTATTGTGATTGGGTCGCATCTTTAGAAGCTTTCTTTGAGTGGAAGGACCTCTCTGATGAGAGGAAGGTTCAGTTTGTGGCTACCAAATTGAAGGGTCATGCTTTAATCTGGTGGCAACAGTACCAGCGTAGTAGAGATCGAAGGGGAATTCCAAGAGTCAACACTTTGGGCTTGAAATGAAGTTGAAGTTAGATGAGAAGTTTCTGCCCTTGGATTATTCTCAAACGCTCTATAGAAAATTCCACAAATTGCAACAACGTGCTGATCAATCTGTAGCAGATTATACGGAACAATTCTATAAACTTTTGAGTCGTGTCAACTTGCATGAATCTGATGACCAGCTTGTGGCAAGATATGTGAGTGGGTTGAAGTATAACCTTAATGCAGAACTTATGATGCATTCTCTCCATTCGCTTGAGGAGGCTTATCAAATGGCATTGAAGGCAGAAGAAAAATTGAAATGGAGTTTGTACCGAAAGGCTGAAAGTTCAAGGTCAGCAAAGGAAAAGCCTAAGAAAGGAGTTCCAGCTCCTCTTGATCGTCCAAACCCACATGATGGGGGAGGAAGTAAGGAGCGTGGAAAAGGCATTTCAAACTCTTCCAAATGCTTTAGATGTGGTGAAGTAGGACATAGGTCCTATGAATGTCCAAAGAAGAAGGCTGAATTGCATTTAGTGGAGGAGGAACAAGAGGAAAGAGAACCAATTTATGATGAAGAACCAGAGGGGGATTTGAATGAAGAATTTTGTGATGCTGATTTTGATGCTAAAAGTCTGGTTATTCGACGTGTGATGACTGTCCAAGAAGATAATCAATGGTTGAGACACAATATTTTCAGAACTTATTGTGTTTCTCATGGAAAGAAGTGTGTCCTAATGATCGATTCTGGAAGTTGTGAAAACATGGTGTCAAAAGTAATGGTGGACAAACTGAAGCTTTCTTGTGATCGCCATCCAAAACCTTATAAGGTGTCTTGGTTCAAGAAAGGAGGTGAGGTTGTGGTGTCCCACAGATGCCAAATAAAATTCTCTATCGGCAAGTATGAAGATGAAGTCTATTTTGATGTTCTTCCCATGGATGCTTGTCATTTGCTCCTTGGCAGGCCTTGGCAATTTGATAGGAATGTTCTTCATGATGGGAGGAAGAACACTTACTCGCTTGTCAAAAATGGGGTGAAGTATGTGTTGAACCCAATGAAAGATGTACCGACTAGTGTGCCTTCAAGCAATCTAGTCAGCTTGTTGTCTTATAAGAAGTTTGTAGAGTCTTATAGAGAAGATGGGATTGCTTATGTTTTGGTCGATATGGGAAAGAGTGATGAAGCAGCAAGTGTCATTCCAAATGAAGTTCAGAGCTTGTTGGAAAGATTCAAAGGCCTAACTCCGGAAGAACTACCTGCTGGTTTGCCTCCACTTCGTGACATTCAACATCAAATTGAATTTGTTCCAGGTTCTATTCTTCCTAACTTGCCTCATTATAGAATGCCACCTAGTGACCATGCTGAATTGCGAAAACAAGTAGGGGAATTGTTGAAAAAAGGATTGATTAGGGAGTCTCTTAGTCCTTGTGCAGTTCCAGCCCTTTTAACTCCAAAAAAGGATGGAACTTGGAGGATGTGTATGTATCGATAGTAGAGCTGTCAATAAGATCACTGTTAAGTACAGGTTCCCCATCCCTCGGCTTGATGATTTGTTTGATGAGTTGGCTGGTGCTAAGGTCTTCTCTAAAATTGACCTACGTAGTGGCTATCACCAGATTAGAATTAGAAGAAGGTGATGAGTGGAAGACAGCTTTTAAAACCAAAGATGGTCTCTATGAATGGCTGGTTATGCCATTTGGGTTGTCTAATGCCCCTAGTACTTTCATGAGGTTAATGACTCAGGTCTTGAAGAATTTTATGGGGAAGTATGTAGTGGTGTATTTTGATGATATCTTGATTTATAGCAAGGATGGAACTCAACATTTAGAGCATTTGGCTAGTGTTTTCAAAGTTCTCAAAGAAAACCAGCTATATATCAACCTTAAAAAGTGCTCTTTCATGACTGAATCGAGTTATTTTTTTAGGCTATGTTGTGAGTGCAGATGGCATACTCATGGATGATGAGAAAGTGAAGGCTATTCTTGAATGGCCTACTCCTAAAAGCCTAACTGATGTGAGAAGTTTTCACGGGCTTGCATCATTTTACAGACGCTTCATCAAAAATTTCAGCTCCACTTATTGCCCCAATGATGGATGTTCTAAAGAAGAAAGAGTTCAAATGGACCAGCAAGGCCGAGACAAGTTTTCAGCAATTGAAGTCCAAACTTGTTGAAGCTCCGGTATTAGCACTACCAGATTTCTTGAAGCCATTCCAAATGGAATGTGATGCATCTAATGTGGGCATAGGTGCTGTCCTTATGCAAGAAGGAAGACCAATTGCTTATTTTAGTGAAAAGCTAAATGATGCAAAGCTGAAATACTCGACCTATGATAAGGAGTTGTATGCTGTTGTCCAAGCTTTGCGACATTGGGAGCATTATCTCATTGGTGTCGATTTTACTCTCTATTCTGATCATGAGGCTTTGAAATTTCTAAAAGCACAAAAGAAGCTGAATTCTAGACATGCGAGCTGGGTATCTTACTTGGAAAAGTTTTCTTTTGTTCTACAACATAAATCTGGTTCGTCGAATAGGGTGGCTGATGCATTAAGTCGAAGGCACAGTTTGTTGACTACTCTTTCTTGTGAAGTCACCGGTTTTGATCTCATACCAGAATATTATGTGTTGGATCCTTTCTTTTCTCAGGTGCTGCACGACATGAATGATAAGAAGAGTAGAGATTACTTGATGATAAATGGATATCTGTTTAAGGGAAACCAACTATGCCTACCTAAAGGGTCATTAAGATTGTTTGTCATTCAAGAATTACATGCGGGTGGACTTGGTGGACATTTTGGGAGAGACAAAATTGAAGCTCTAGTGAAGCAAAGGTACTTTTGGCCATCATTGAAACGTGATGTTGCTCGGTTTGTTCAAAGGTGTCTTGTGTGTCAAAAGGCCAAAGGGGGTGTCCAAAATACAGGTTTATATCAGCCTTTGCCAATTCCCAATGCTCCTTGGGAGGATTTGTCTATGGACTTTGTTCTTGGTTTACCTAGAACACAGCATGAGTTTGATTGCATTTTTGTCGTTGTAGATCGATTTTCGAAGATGGCTCATTTTATACCATGTAAGAATTCTACTGATGCATCTCATATAGCAGCCTTGTTTTTCAAAGAAGTAGTTCGTTTGCATGGAGTTCCTAGATCCATTACTTTAGATCGTGATGTGAAGTTTGTTAGTCACTTTTGGAGGACACTTTGGAAACTTTTGGGGACCAATTTGCAATTTTCTAGTGCATACCATCCCCAAACTGATGGCCAAACAGAAATTGTGAACAGATCTCTTGGGAATTTGTTGAGGAGTTTAGTAGGAGAGCAACCAAAGAGATGGGATTTTGTAATTTCTCAAGCGGAGTTTGCCTATAACAGCTCAGTCAATCGCTCAACAAAGAAACCTCCATTTGAAGTTGTTTATGGCAGAAATATGAATCATGTTCTAGATCTGTTACCATTATCAAATCAAGCAAGAGTGAGCATGGAGCTGAAGAGTTCGCAGCACATATTAAAGCAATTCATGAACAGGTCCGAGAACAATTGCGGTAGTCATCTCAAGTTTACAAGTCCAAGGCTGATACTCACAGAAGATGTTTGGAGTTCAAAGAAGGTGATTTGGTCATGGTTTATTTGCGGAAAGAACAATTCCCAACGGGTACTTATAACAAGCTCAAGCAACGGAAGATTGGTCCATGTCAAGTATTGAAGAAGTTGGGACAAAATGCTTATCGAATAAAGCTACCAGAAGGATTTTCAATTAGTCCAACTTTTAATGTGAGTGATCTGTACCTTTATCATGGGGATGAGGAGAAGACTAAGCTGGAGCCAAAAGACCTCCAATGTGATCGTTCTACTTCATCACGAGAATCAATTGATGTGCTGGATGTAAGATCTATCACTACTCGTCATGGTACATACACTCAATATTTGGGGCATTGGCAAGGAAAACCAGATTCTGAAGATGCATGGATTTCAAGTGAGGACCTCAAGAAATTAGATCACATGCTTTGGGAGGATCTGAATTCAAACTCGAGGTCGAGTCTTTTTCAAGAGAGGGGGAATGATGCAGGAGCATAGTGACAGCTTATGTGGCAGCCACGTAGGCGACAAGTGTCATTTAATTTATGAGTCCATTTGCCTTTTACTTATCTTTATTATTCAGTCAAAGTTATTTATGTAGTCTTTTTTGGAAGTTGTAGCAGCCTAGTTATCTGTTTCTCTTGGAAGTTGTCTTGTTCTAGGAAGTTGTCAAGCAATTATTGCAAGCACTTATTTCTCATGCTTGCTTTGTAAACTCTTATATATTTTAATGAGAAGAAAAAATCACAGCAGAAAGTATTTAGATTCAGAAAACATTTGCAAGTATCTTGCTTTGGAGTTGAGTGATTCCTCCTAACAATCAAGTGTCTGACTTGGTCGCGTTGAGTGGCATCCGCGATTAGTAGCGTTGAGTGGCTTCCGCTACCCCTGGTTGAGTGGCATCCCAGGTTTATCCTTTATTCCCTTGGTTGAATAATCTCATTTAACCAACCTTGCAGGTCTTGTCCCTGCATATTTGTAATGGATACCAAATATACCATGAATATTCTAGATCTTCGAGATTAATAGTATTTATCGTGTTAAGTGATAGCATAGATTTGGAATTTTATATGTCCTTATTAAAAATTTTATGTTTCTTTGACTTAAACTCCAAGGATTTCGGTGATGAAACTAGTACAAAGTGATATTTGCTTATTAGTTTTTTCATTGAGGTAAGTGGAACTTTACACACTACTCCCCCTTGCGTTCTGTATATTTATTGTTGTATCCATTGGATGTTCCTTCTTAATATTTCTTGAGTGCCCTTAACCCATTGAGATCCTTTTTACATATTGAATTGCAAAAAATTGAGTACCTTTGCCCTATTGCATTTGCCAAACTGAATCTTTCATGTTTGTACGTACTCTTTATTGAAAGAATATGTGAGCCATAATCTAGATTTATGTAATTGGTGTTGTGGAGAATGGAATGTTGAGCTATTGAGCAATTTTTCAGTGACCCTACACATGGGGGAAATACATTGGAGTGACCCTACCTATGGGAGCAATACATGGGAGTGACTCTTCTTGCGGGAGTAATACATAGGACATGGCATCTTAAATGTTGTATTTATAACTTTGTGATTATACCTTGCTATGCTTATAATATTACAAACCGTTTTGTATCTCGAACAATTATGTTTCATTTGTTGCCAAGATTCTTATATTAGAATATTCTGAAATTACAAGCATCTCATTGTTAGTCATCCTTGTCATTATTCTATTTACTCCTTGCTTCATATAAACTCAATTCCTTTGTTACCCCACAATGGTAGTGTGTGAATACCACTTATTGGGCTTTTAGGTCATTCCTATTGTTATTATATTTTTTCAGATTAGTTACTCAAATTCATAGTGAGAAGAGGTTGTTAGTAAGTGATCACTTATTGCAGGTGGATTACTATCGAGATCTCAAACACTTAGCTACTTTTGAGGAGGTTCCTTTTTGTTAGAATTTTAAGTTGTAATTTAAAGAGATTTTTTTATGAGTTATTTGAGGTTTTGTTCTATTTAATCTTGTGGAGTTTGTAATATTTGACTATTTTTGGAGACTAGTTGAATTATAATGTAACTTGATTTTGAGACTAGATTTATTTGTCTTACGGTCTTAGAAATTTTTGCAAGTTAAATAAGGATTCATTGAATAAAAAATTTCGGGGCGTTACAAATACCCTCACAGATTTTCATTTATTAACCAACCTTAATCCAAGTAAATAGTACAGTAGTAAGAAATTTGGCCATTTATTTATAACTTAATATTAAAACAGAAACACATTTAATTTAATCCACTTTATATATAGAAAAACATCACAAGAAGTGAAATGTTTTATGAATCTATATAGATTTCATTCTCGTTTATTGTAGGTGGATTAACGAGATGTTATTAATGTACAGAGATTTTCATTTGGCTTTTAGAGTGACTAGTAAAAGCTTTCTTCACGAAGTTGGTTTCTTTGGACCCACAAAAACAAAGGCCGCCTACGCAATCACAGCTAAAGTTACAATCCTTATAAGTCTTGCAGGTTGGTAAGTTTAGACCTTCAACTTCAGCAATCAAACCTGCAACAATTTTAACAACATTAAACATGCATTTTCAATATAATGAATCAATTTCATGAAAAGACACAAATTTACACATGTTTATGTGTGTTTGTGTTTGTTACCAAATAATAATTTTGAATAATATTATCTAGAGAAAGCAGTTTCACAAGTCACTTACAAGAGCCAAAAACCAAGAATAAAACCAAGAAAGCAAGCTTGAGTGAAGATTTCTCCATTGGTTGGCTTAATGTATATAGATGCTTTGTTAAATGATTATTTGTTTTGCACTATGACAAGTTTGGCTCTTTTATTAGTAGAGATATATATTTACGTGAAACCCTTTGATAAGAAAAGGCAAAAAATCCAGAAAATTAGGCAAAAGTAGAAATTTAAGATTTTAATGACCAATCTAGTGAAAATTATGAAGAAGATAGTTCCATGTTTATGGAAGGTATGCAATACACATGATTTTCATACGGAAAAAAAAGGCAAAAAAATCTAAAAATTAGGCAAACTTAGAAATTTAAGATTTTAATAACTAGTCTAGCGAAGATTATGAAGAGAATATTTCCATATTTATGGAAGGTTTGCAATACACTTAATTTTCATACGGTATTAGAAGTTGTTCTAATAGATAAGGATAAAACATTTTTACTATTTACTAGATTATAATTATGCATAGCTTTCAAGAATCATATGTAATTTTTTTTAAAGAAAATATTTTAAAAATAAAGTTAAAATGAAATAATAAAAATTGATGGTAAAAATAAAAGTGTTATCTACAAGCCTATTATGCTACACAGGCACACTACGCCCATCCCCATTGTATACTTACTTTCATATCACCTTATGTGTACAACAACAACCATCTCCCGGAGAAAGTAACTATTTAGTAGTTCAGGACTACAAATAAATGCGTAGTCTCTCATCTCACATGAATGGTGGATCCCATCCACATAAATATGGTTCTCCCCCTAATTAAATTCATGGTAGGACCACCATTCATGTGAGAATGGGAACTACGCATATTTATGTGTAGTCCTAGACTGCTGAATAATTTTACTCCCAGTCGACATCATATTTAATATCCTGGTAAAGCTACCAGTGAAATCAATCCTAAGATTCAGGTGCCTATTTCATCTCCACCCACCTTAAACTCAATAACAATAATAACCACGACCATGGTGGTCGTCTCTCATACTTGTCCACTCCGTATTCCCCGAATAGTTGGTTCCTGAAGAAGAAGTCATTAATTAGTACTGGTACAGTAGAAATGAAACTATTGTTATCCTATTTATTTTCCTTGTAGTAGGCCTGATAGTTTTGATAAAAGGATTATTTGTATATCCTTTAATGCCTATAGATCTTATAATATAGTTTTTGACATAATATATATGTTTTTGGATATTGTTGAACACATAGGCATACTTGGGAAACATAATTTTCTTTGCTTTTGTCACATGTTAATCATTTTGTTGTTATGTGTTTAGTTTAGTTAAAGTGTTAATCACATAGAGTTTAAGTCATTGAACGTGACCTGTTTTTTCTCCATTTTAACATTTGTTCTTTGTATAAAAGGTAGTATATTTCAATAGAAGATCAGAAGATATTATTTGTCTAAAACGAGGTCCAACTCCCTCAACGAAGTAGATCTCTGTATTTTCAATACAGTTGTCTCTATTTTTCCCTTCTTTCAAAATAGGTAACCATAATCCCTTGTACAGCTTGTTATAATTTATAAAGAACTAGATTAGAACTCTCTAGCTAGCTTCAAACCAGAGAGAGATCCCAATGTGAGAATGTTGTAAAAAAGAGGTGCTAAGTTCTTATTTCTAAAGTCATGTTCTTGCTTCCCTTTTCTGGTTTCCACAGTACATCTAAATCGCAGTATTGGTGACAAAAGTTAATTAATTTGACAGATAAGTCATTCCCAAGATATATAGTTGATGTTGCTGTATCACACTATATCTTGTGAGAGACATGTTTCAATCATGAATGTTTTCCTATCGGGCAGGGTAAAGATAAAGAAATATGTTCAGTGCAGTCACATATTTATTGTTATGGGGTAGTGATTGTGGAAGTTTTATGTGGCCCTCTCCTCCTATTGGACCAATATATGAGACGTTGACTTTTATTATGATTCATTGTGTTCGTGTAAAAACTCTATGCAATTTGGAAACTTGATGAATTGCTTTTCCCTTTTACAATAATTTGAAATCGTCTTAACTTGTCATTTATTTATTACACTACCATTATGTACTATTATTTTAAATTACTACCGTTTTAATAGTAGAAAATTATTCAGTAGTCCAGGACTACAAATAAATGCGTAATCCTCCTCTCACATAAATGGTGAGTTTTACCATGACTTTAAATAATATGACTCACTATTCATGTGAGAGGAGGACTATGCATTTATTTGTAGTCTTGGACTACTGAATAATCACTCTTTAATAATATTGATAAATCCTTCATCATAAGTTGATTCATTTTGTACCATTCTATTGATGAGACTTATATATTCTCCTTGTCTCATTCAATGATGTGTGACTTTTAATTACTCGGTCTTGTAGCTTATTATATATTATTTCAACATTTTTCTTTGATTAATTTCTCAAGTTCATGGTTGTAAGAGATCGTTAGGACACCATCGTTCTTGCCTTTCATTGAAATTTCAAACTGACAGTTACTTTGCAAAATTTCGTTTATATATTAGAAGTTCAGATATTATTTTGGGAGTTGTTTTTTCAAGATTGATTTAATATTTTTGTTTTTGCTTAATCTTGAGGAGTTTAGATGACTTGATTATTTAGTTATTTTCTTTTAGTTCTTTGAGGTTTAGGGACATTAATTTATATGTCATTTAGAGATGGTTTAAGCCTAAATAAAGGGAGAGTTACGGAAGGTTGAGAGCCAACTTAAAATTTAGTTACTCTATTATTTAGAGATGGTTTTTGATCATGTATTGAGATTTAAAATTTCCGGGGTGTTACATTCAATGTGATTCTAACTCAATCCATGTTTGAAGTGTAGTTTGGTACTTAAAAAGAATGAAAAAGTTGATGATGCATATATTTATTTTGTTCCCTTATTTTTGTTAAGGGCCAAGTAATTAAGTTCTAAATAAATGTTGCATAAATATGTACAAGATTATAAAGAAACAACAATACTAGAAACACAACAAATTTTACACTTTTTTTTTTAGAATTTATATTAGCCACAAAAAATTCAAGCTAAAGTATAGCGGATCTTAATAATTATCAAAAGGCCATAGAACCCTGAGGATTCCACATTTCTTCCCTTGTAGCTAAAGTTTCTAATGAATACCAGATCAAATTCTTTATCTACTATATTTGCGGGCAATTTGGGTTAGAGGAATTTTTCTTCAAATTAGTTTGGAGTAAATTATATTATTAGAAGTATACGTGGATATTCATTTGAGTAGACATATAATGGATTAGTGGAAATTTTTCATTGTAATGGAATTCTTGGAAATAATGAGACAAAAGGTGACTCATACATGTCCAACTAAAAAATATTTGTAAGATCTCTCAAATGAATGGCATATATTGAATTTGTGAAATTTGACTATGCGACACATTGTTGACGTCCAAAAATATGAGAAAGATCCTTATGATCATTCCCCACCAGCACCCTAAAGTTGTCCACCAAGGTTTATTTATTTATTTATTTTTAATTTGCCTCCAATTTGAACGCATGAGTCATTGTAAAGTGCCAATATCATTTTCTTTCGGACGTACATAACATCATATGGGTTCAAGTAATATGGCAAAATGGAAGAAGTTACATTAAAATGTAAACTAAAGTCCACTCTTGGTTCCTTAATTTTGGTGTTGTTTTCATTTTCATCCCTTACGTTTAAGTCGTTTTCAAAAGAGTCTTTCAGTCCAAATTTGTTACTAAGATTACATTAAATGGCACATAAGCAATCCAAGTCAGTAATTTTTAATATTATTTAATTTAATTCAATATTTTTTTAATAAAGAAAATAAATATTCCTTTTATTGATTGTAGAGAGAATTTTTTAAGAAATATTTTATTTTTTTATGTAATTATGTAATTAAATTTATTATTATTATTTTAATTGAAAATTGTTGAATTAGATTATTATTTTTTAATTAAAGATACTGAGTTGGATGGTTGAATTGGCATTTAATGGAATCTTAGTAACACATTTGGACGGCCCCAAAATGAAAACCTTCAAAGTTAAGAGGTCAAAATGAAAACAACACCAATATTAAAATGCCAGAAGTTGACTTAAAAAAAAAAAAAAAAAAACATTTGTTTTCTCATGTCCTTTGAGCTAAAAACGTTCATGTGTTCTCCATTTCAAAAATACTATCTAAATATCTAGATGTTGTAATTCCAAGTGCTACCATGAGTCTATGACACAAAAATACTCTCACACATTTTCATTAATCAACCAACCTTAATCCAAGTAAATAGTACAATAATAATAAATCCCATTTATTTATAAATTAATATTAAAATGCAAAAACACATTTCATTAATCCACTTATATATAGAAAAACATAATGAACAGTACAATATTTTATGAATCTATATTGATTTCCTTCTCTTGTAGGCATATACAAGAGATGTTCATATTATTAATATAAATGGATTTCCTTTTGGCTTTCAGAATGACAAGTAAAAGTCGTCTTCACAAAACCGGGTTTCTTTTTTCTTTCATGATTTCTTACTAACTATGTGTTATATTCATTCAAATACATTATTATTTGTACATCAATTATAGAATCAAAGTTAGAATATTCCTTTTCTAGTGGATTTAAGATTATGATTAATAAATTCGTCCATTTCTTTATTTCTTCATATATTTAGTAGAAAAGTAAAAACAAAACACAAAACACAAAAGGAAAGGAATGGAAATTCTCGGGATCAAAGTTAGAGCTTATTTAGTGCTGCAGGGTAGCCCTCAAAGTTCAATTTTTTAGTACCCTATAAATTACTATAACTATTTTGCTCGGGCCCCTTCAAAATTATTCTATGCCCCTAAGCTTTTGACAAATTATTAATATACTGTACTATAAAAGAATCATTTCCATCATTAAATGTCCTCCAAAGTCTATCCCTAGGGTGCTGGCCAAAACTTTACCACTATGCTAAGCTCGATGCCATGTTTAGGAATATATCATAAACCTCCCTCACATATTTTAGCGATAATTTTTTTATCCTAACAAACATACATAATATTGCTCTAGCAAGTAGCATGATGGAATATTATTTTGTTACTTATTACTGACCCATCTATTAAGCAATTAAGGTAAATAATATTTTGAAGGGAGAATGAATTCTAACGATGCTAGAATGAATTCAGATCAGGGGTTTAATCAAGGAAAATTGACCATTTTTGCAGTGTGGGGATGACTTTTTTTTATGTTTGTCAAGGAAAATATGTTCTTGCAAGTATATAGCACTCGTAGGATGCTAAGTATAAGTGTTACTTTCTTATAATATATAATCCTCACACAAGTTAAGTGCAAACAAAGAAAAGAATTTGATAAATGTACTTGCAAATTCAGGAGTTACAACAGAGGATCCAGAGGGTGATTAATAGGTGGGGGCCAAATGGGAGTCAGCCTTCAGAGACAAATTATAAAGACGAGATGGCAAAAATCAGAAAAGACATTGTTGATTTTCATGGTGAAATGGTGCTCCTAGTAAACTACAGCAATGTCAATTACACAGGTACTCAATAAATAAGAACAAATTTTAGGCAACAACACCATCCCATATGATTGATTTTTCTTCAATTATCAACATATCAAAACTTTGAGCAAGCTCCAATTAATTAAGGGTTGAACCCCATTGAGAGAGAACAAGGCATTTTTTTTAGTGGCACTAAAAATGTTGTTGATGAGAAATTAAATTCACTATTAGAATACTAAAAGGTTGAGTTTTGTAGGGCTGGCCAAGATCTTGAAGAAGTATGACAAGCGAACGGGTGGCCTTTTGCGCTTGCCATTTATTCAGAAGGTACTGCAGCAGCCCTTCTTTACAACCGATCTTATTTCAAAACTTGTGAAGCAATGTGAAAGCACCATAGATGCAGTGTTCCCAGTTGAGGATGAGGAGAAAACTAGAGAAGAAAGGGAAGCAATAATAGTTGCAGGAGAAGGAATTTTTAGGAATACTGTTGCAGCCCTGCAAAGCATGCAAGACATTAGAAGAGGAAGCTCTACTTATGGTCACTTTTCTCTGCCTCCACTCAACTTGCCAGAATCTGAACTCATTCAGTCAATCCAACTCAATTCTCCAATACCCATCGTCTAGTATTAGACGAAATGTATCGAACTATAACAGCTATAACACACTAGTTGGTTAATAACTTTATACTTCCAATGTTTTTAGGGATACATGCTATAATCAATTCTTAGTATATTGCCCTTAGTGTTTGGGAATAAGTTCAAAATTTTTTTGAATAGTATTATTATATAAGTATATACCAAATGTGATTTTATAAAATTAGATTTATTAAAGATTTTAAAGTTCAATACCATGTTAGTATATTGCCCTGAGTTGTCACATATTGGCTTAGAGGAATTTTCCTTCAAATTGGTTTGATTTTAAATTCTATTATTAAAAGTATATGTGAATATTCATTTGAGTAGACATATAATGGATTAGTTGAAATTTTACATTGTAATGGAATTCTTGGAAATTTTAATGAGATAAAAGGTGACTCATACATGTTCAACTAAAAAATATTCATAAGATATCTCAAATGAATGGAAAACATTGAATGTGTGAAATTTGAGTGTGCAACACATTGTTGACGTCCAAACATAAGAGAAAGATCCTTATGATCATTCCTCACCAGCACCCTAAAGCTGTCCATCACCTTTTATTTTGATTTGCCTCCAATTTGAACGCATGGGTCGTCGTAAAGCCCCAATATCCTTTTCTTTCTGACGTAAATACATCATAAGTAATATGGCAAAACGAAAGTCCACCCTTAGTTCCTTAATTTTGATATTATTTTCATTTTGACCCCTTAACTTTAAAATTTTTCATTTTGATCCCTTACGTTTGAGTCGTTTTCAAAAGAGTCATTCCATCTAAATTTGTTACTAATTAAGATTCCATTAAATGTCACATAAGCGATCTAGGTTGGAATTTTTAATATCATTTAATTTAATTCATCAATTTTTTAATAAAGAAAAAACATAATTCATTTTACTGATTGCAGAGAGAATTTTTTTAAAAAAATATTTTATTATTATTTTTATATGTAATTATGTATTAATTTTATTATTATTTTAATTAAAAATGATTGAATTAAGATAATAATAATAAAAAATATGCTGAGTTGGAAAGGTTGAGTTGGCATTTAATGGAATTTTAGTTACAACAATTTGGATGAAATTTGAAATCTTTTGACACGTAAGAGGTCAAAATGAAAACTTTCAAAGTTAGGGGCCAAAATGAAAACAACACCAAAGTTAAGAGGCCAAAAGTGTTTTCACTTTAGAGTTTTATATATATATATATATATATATATATATTATAAAATAGGTCACTACAACATTAATGGGAATTTAGAACATTTGTATTCTCATGTCCTTTGAGTTAGAAACGTTCTTATCCTCTCCATTCAGAAAATATTATCTAAATATCTAGATATTATAATTCCAAGTGCCACCATGAGTCTATGACCAGTGGTGGAGCCAGAAATGTTTTCCAGGGGGAGCCCAAATAATAAATATGTCAAAAAAACATTCTAATCCAAAAAAAAATAACCTATAATATTTATATTGCTAATTCTCCACAACAACAACTAAGTCTTAGTCCCAATATTTTTGGGATAGGTAAATTGCTAATCACGAAATTTGTAATTTTTCTTAAAAAAATAAAAAAAAAAAAAGAAAGTTTCTAATAAAGAGATTTATGTCTATTTATAGGAACATATATTTTAAATATGTTTTGATTTAATGAGTTATGTATGACATAAGAGTATTAAAGGAAAAAATAACGCATTAATCATTTATATAAATTTATTTATGATCTAATAAGATAGATATGGTATAAGAGTAATACAAGGAAAAAAATGATGTATCAATCATTTACATAAATGTAATACAATTTAAAAAAAAAAAAAAATTCTAAGGGGCATTAATTAGATTTTATAGCCAAATTAATATTGTTTAGAGAAAAAAATGCAAGGAGGAGAGGATGAAATTGGAAAACCCTAGGGGAGCCATGGCTCCCCCTAACCCCCTCTCCCTTCGCCCCTGTCTATGACACAAAAATAGTGTAATATACCCAAAATAAAATAGAATAAATGTAATTAAGTTTAGATTTTTTTTCTTTCTAATATAGTAATAATTATATTTCCTAATATAATCCCATAAAACCCGTAGACACCCTAAAGGATATATAAACCTATGTTTCTCCTTGTTAATAGAAAACCCTACAGCCTCTTTCCCTCTCTCCCCCTTACACGTTAAACTCATCCAATTCCTTTAACTTTGGTAACCTCCACCTTCATCACCAAGTGAGTCATTCGGCCCCTTTACTACCTATTTGTTTTTGGTTACATAGGTTGTATTAGGATTCAATTGTTCTTGCTTACATATATTATATTAGGAGTTCATTACATATATTGAGTTGTAAGTCATTGACGTGATCTGTAGGTGGTGGGGTATGGGCTTCAATATATATTCCTGGTGGGAAACATATATGTACGTAGAGTATTAGCACCTTTAGGATACCAAAATTTAGCTACAGAATATTTGAGGATCACCTTCTAAACTATGAGTTTTAGGTATTAGGTTAAATTTGTAATGGATACCAATATACCATGAATATTCGGATCTTCGAGATTAATAGTATTTATCGTGTTAAGTGATAGTGTAGATTTGGAATTTTATATGTCCTTATTAAAAATTTTATGTTTCTTTGACTTAGACTCCAAGGATTTCGGTGATGAAACTAGTACAAAGTGATATTTGCTTATTAGTTTTTTCATTGAGATAAGTGGAACTTTACACACTACTCCCCCTTGCGTTCTGTATATTTATTGCTGAATCCATTGGATGTTCCTTCTTAATATTTCTTGAGTGCCCTTAACCCATTGAGATCCTTTTTACAAATTGAATTGCAAAAAATTGAGTACCTTTGCCCTATTGCATTTGCCAAACTGAATCTTTCATGTTTGTACGTACTCTCTATTGAATTCTTTGCACTTTTACCCCACCCATGGGGTCAATATGTGAGCCATAATCTAGATTATGTAATTGGTGTTGTGGAGATTGGAATGTTGAGCTATGGAGCTATTTTTTAGTGACCCTACCCATGGGGGAAATACATTGGAGTGACTTCCTGCGGGGTAATACACAGGACATGGCATCTTAAATGTTGTATTTATAACTTTGTGATTATACCTTGCTATGCTTATAATATTACAAACCGTTTTGTATCTCGAACTATTATGTTTCATTTGTTGCCAAGATTCTTATATTAGAATATTCTGAAATTACAAGCATCTCATTGTTAGTCATCCTTGTCATTATTCTATTTACTCCTTGCTTCATATAAACTCAATTCCTTTGTTACCCCACAATGGTAGTGTGTGAATACCACTTATTGGGCTTTTAGGTCATTCCCATTGTTATTATATTTTTTCAAATTAGTTACTCAAATTCATAGTGAGAAGAGGTTGTTAGTACGTGATCACTTATTGCAGGTGGATTACTATTGAGATCTCAAACACTTAGCTACTTTTGAGGAGGTTCCTTTTTGTTAGAATTTTAAGTTGTAATTTAAAGAGATTTTTTTATGAGTTATTTGAGGTTTTGTTCTATTTAATCTTGTGGAGTTTGTAATATTTGACTATTTTTGGAGACTAGTTGAATTATAATGTAACTTGATTTTGAGACTAGATTTATTTGTCTTACGGTCTTAGAAATTTTTGCAAGTTAAATAAGGATTCATTGAATAAAAAATTTCGGGGCGTTACAAATACCCTCACAGATTTTCATTTATTAACCAACCTTAATCCAAGTAAATAGTACAGTAGTAAGAAATTTGGCCATTTATTTATAACTTAATATTAAAACAGAAACACATTTAATCCACTTATATATAGAAAAACATCACAAGAAGTGAAATGTTTTATGAATTTATATAGATTTCATTCTCGTTTATTGTAGGTGGATTAGCGAGATGTTATTAATGTACAGAGATTTTCATTTGGCTTTTAGAGTGACTAGTAAAAGCTTTCTTCACGAAGTTGGTTTCTTTGGACGGACAAAAGCAAAGGCCGCCTGAGCAATCACAGCCATCTTTACAATCCCTATAAGTCTTGCAGGTTGGTATGGTTACACCTTCAACTTCAGCAATCAAAACTGCAACAATTTTAACAACATTAAACATGCAATTTCAATATAATGAATCAATTTCATGAAAAGACACAAATTTACACATGTTTATGTGTGTTTGTGTTTGTTACCAAATAATAATTTTGAATAATATTATCTAGAGAAAGCAGTTTCACAAGTCACTTACAAGAGCCAAAAACCAAGAATAAAACCAAGAAAGCAAGCTTGAGTGAAGATTTCTCCATTGGTTTGGCTTAATGTATAAAGATGCTTTGTTAAATGATTATTTGTTTTGCACTATGACAAGTTTGGCTCTTTTATTAGTAGAGATATATATTTACGTGAAACCCTTTGATAAGAAAAGGCAAAAAATCCAGAAAATTAGGCAAAAGTAGAAATTTAAGATTTTAATGACCAATCTAGTGAAAATTATGAAGAAGATAGTTCCATGTTTATGGAAGGTATGCAATACACATGATTTTC
>OU015762.1:15052192-15077001 GCA_907173295.1 Fagus sylvatica | reverse complement strand
TAACTAAAAGATCTTATACTTTTTAAGATTACATTAGTTTTCTAATTAAATTCAAACACATACAAGTGGTTGTTTTTTAAATTAATTAGAACTCTCTTCTTATCTGATAATTCCACACTTTTACCGCCTCTCACTCTGTATCTTTAATCAACCCTCTATGTCTCTGAGAGTTTCACTCTATCTCTCTCTTCTTCCTCCAAAGAAAACATGTTCCTAACCCGAGAACCGAGTCCACCACCACCGATTCTCCGAGGGAGTAACAACAACCATCATCTCCTCCCGGATGACATGGTATTTGATATCCTCGTGAAGCTACCGGTGAAATCAATCCTAAGATGCAGGAGCCTTTGCAAATTCTGGGACTCCTCAATCACCAGTCCCTATTTCATCTCCACTCACGTTAATAACAACAACAACAAAGATGATGATGACGATGATAATGATCATGGTTATATCATAAACATGTTGCGGCCTAACAAGATTTCTCCTTCAAACACGTTTGATATGATTTACGAGGTTGGAATTCCATTAGATTTTCGTTTATATGGCCAAATTGTGGGTTCCTGTAATGGCTTATTGTGTCTCGCTGGTTGTGGTTGTGGCATAATATATCTGTGGAATCCCAGCATTAGAAAATTCAAGAAGTTGCCAAATTCTTGCTTAGGACCATCAATTGTTACACTCGGATTTGCGTATCATTCACAGAATAATGACTACAAAGTTGTGAGGATTTCACGTTCTTTTTTGTCCACACCTTTTCCTTCTGTGCCTGAGATTGAGGTGTACACATTGAGTTCGGATTCATGGAGAAGGGTTGAAATCACGTTGAGAACCGATGATATTAGGTTCAATCATAATAATTTTAATTTGCCAACCCCATTTGTTAGTGGAGCTTTGCACTGGATGGCATGTATCACAGAAGAGAAGGACATCACAGAAGAGAAGGACAAGAAGGGCGAAGAGATTATTGTGTCATTTGATGTCAATACTGAGAAATTCAGAGAGATAGCAGTGCCTGATCCTTCTGCACCCTCCTATAAGTCATGTCTTGCATTATTCAAGGGAAAACTGGCTTTCATTACATTTGGAGGAGGTAGTGAACAACTTGGACATCAGTACTCCATATGGGTGATGAGGGACTATGGTGTCCATGACTATGAGTCTTGGAATAAACTTTTTGTTGCACCATCCACAATCAATATCTCTTTGCACTGCCTTCACCCAATATTCGCTTATGATTGGCTACCTCAAATACAAGAAGGAATTTAAGTGTTTTTTAATTGACACTGCAACTCTACATGAGTGGGATACTGATACTGATTTCCAATATCCTTCATGTGTAGCTACTTTCATGGAGAGCCTTACTTTACTTGATCGTGATGGAGCAGACATGGTATCTTATTAAGCAGACGGTAACCAAAGTCATTATTGGTATGGATGAGGTGAAACCCTTGTTATTCCTTTTCCTTAAGTAGGCATGATAGTATTACTAAAATCTTAATTTTTATTCTGGATTTATATTATTTTGTGTGTGGATATTATATATTAGTATTTGATATTTGTTTTTAGAGGGTTGTGTTGTGCACATTCAAATATTTGTTTGTAGAGGGTTGGCAAAGTCAACAAAAAATAATACTTGGCCAACACAATCCTTCTTTGCTTGTTTGTTCGTGTTAGCTCTCTGTTGAGCATGTTCTTACTTCCCTGGTGGCTGGTTCAAGCTAAATGACCTTTGTTTGTTTCTGTAGTGATTTAATACTGACGATAAGAAACTAAGTTATACGACGAGAGTTGTTTGCTGAATCTTTTGCTACTTACAGAAGTTCCTACCTTGATATGAAAAATTAACTTATATGCTCTATAACATCACTTCCATAGTAGCATTCTGCATCTTGCAATCAGCTTTGCCAGATTTCTCAATCCTCAATAAGAAACAACTCAATCAGATACAACTATTGAGTGTTGCATCTTACCAAATTGTCTTATAGAATATACATCTGGATATATTCAAATGTGCATTCCACCAAAAACTGAGTTTGCAATTGCAATATCTCCTTTATGACCAACCAAAGCACAAAAGAGTATTTGGTACCGCTTTTGAGCAAAAAATTCTGTACCTAGCTCCAATTCACATATTATTGGCTATATTATATCCTACAATAATAAAATGGTAAAATTGAATTTTCCTTGTGCTTTACCCTTTTAGTATTTCTGTAATCCCCCATGACAATGTGGTGGATTGTGTGTAGTTGGTGGAGTTTTATAGCACAGTATGCTACTTTAATTTTAAGAACTTATTCTCACAAACAATTCACTAATACCCCGTCTTCACCAATTATTTTGAAAGTCAAAGTATCAATTGGACAACTATTATGTTAAGAATAATAGAGGTGGGCTGTTTTCGAATTGTTAATGGCAAACCAAAGCACAAAATAGTGTCTAGTAACTAGCTCCTATATAGGTTTCTGCTTTGACATTTTAATCCTTTTGTAATCCCCTTGATAGAGTGGTGGTGGGTTAAGTCTAGTTGACGGTTTTTAAGTTTTGAATATTTTTTTAGCAACAACATTAATGATACACCTGCTTGCCTACTAGTTAAATAAATTATCTACAATAGCATTTGAAGATAACTGTTATTTCTTTTTCCCCAGTTCATTTACTCACTTCCCCAGTTCATTAATTTTCAATTTCAAAACAATCTCTTCTGCCACCAGTGCTCTACATTTGTAATCTATTCATCCAATTTCAAAGGGTACTAGTCGTTGCAAGAATGATATATGGGTACGTCGGATCGGTTCAACTGTTCATCATTTCAACGAATGAATTGGTTTATTTAATTCATAAACAATTGAACGGGTTAATTGGACCAGAAGGCGTGGTTTCTAGCTTCACCATTTAACCTGTTGAAACAATCCATTGGTTGAAATGATGAGAAGAGGAATTGTTTTTTATAACATAACTTAAGTTAGAACTTAAAATTTATTGGAACCACTTCTCTAACTGTTTTTCAAGTTTGGGCAAGTTCAGCCTTTTTTCAATACAAAATTTTCACTAATTCAATGAAACAAAATTAAAATTGAGAATAATAATATTCTTTTTTTAAGTTGATAAACGTAAAATGGGTTCCAAAGTTGGTATTTGAAACTTCCCTTATAATTTTGCAAAATTGAGAACTTCATGCTCTAAACAACCATTCGTACATTTGACAAATTCTTAACTTTTAATCATTTCAGTATTGTTGATGGTCATTCCTGCGGAGCCAATGGCTAATATAAAGCCAGTAACCCAATAGGCCCAAATGCAATGGGTTTGGTCCAAAATGAAGCCCAATTTAGGGCTCACAAACTTAGACCAATCACTAATGTAAAGTAGTTGGCCTAACTTCCAATTCATGGCATCGGAGCCCAAATGCAATGGGACCTGTCACAAAACAAAGTCTAATGCAAAGGCTCAACAACAAATGGGCCCACAAGGCCCATAAGCCCATCAAAAGGATAATGCAAATCCTTGGGTTTTATTGGGAATAAAGCCTAACGCAAAGGTCCCAAAACCAACAAATGGGCCCACAAGGCCCATAAGCCCATTCAAAAGGATAACGCAAATCCTTGGGTTTTATTAGGAACAAAGCCTAACGCAAAGGTCCCAAAACCAACAAATGGACCCACAAGGCCCATAAACCCATCAAAAGGATAACGCAAATCCTTGGGTTTTATTGGGAATAAAGCCTAACGCAAAGGTCCCAAAACCAACAAATGGGCCCACAAGACCCATAAGCCCATAAAAAGGATAACGCAAATCCTTGGGTTCTATCCCTTAGAATAAAAGGTTCCAAAAACCCATCTATGGGTCCACTATCTATAGGACCAAACATGTTAAAAAGGTCTTGCGGTGTGCCCAATCAAAAGCTCCAGCCGAAGAGCTAATAAGCCTACCAAACCAACCATGTTAAAAGGGTCCTGCGATAAACTATTCCACCAAAGGAACTAAAACCCAAAGCAAGTGGGAGGACCAAGGCCATAAGGTCCCACCACGAAATGGGTAATATAGTTCTCTGTACAGAGAAATCCAAAACCATGGCATCAGTCTCGGCAGGAGCCAAGTCAAGAGACTTTTTAGTCCAATTACAAGCCAACCAAATTTAACAAGCCATTGAGACTTCACCAATGGAAGAGATGGATGTGAAATCTCTGAAACTATTTAATGGCAGCAGCCCAAACCTGCAAAAAGCTAACTAATCTCCTTATTTCCTGTAGGAATCACGGGGTGATGGTTTGGCGGTAGGGGAGTTTATCCAGGGGGTTCATGAATTCGGCTAAAGACTGAGAGATTTGTTTGGGAAATACTTCGGTCACCAAAACTTGATTCTTGTAATCATGTGTGTGCACGCAAACCACGAAACAGTTTTCTCCCTCTGTAAAACAAGGCATTTAATGCACACCCTTCCTCCGTAAAACAAGGCATTTAATGCACACTCTTCCTCCGTAAACAAGGCATTTAATGCAGCTGTATTCCTCAAGAATTGCAATAATGTCCTCACCTTCCCAAGAAATAATGATGATATTGCAGGTAAAAGGAGCCTGGAAAAGTAAGCCAAAACCACGCTGACAATACGGCAGGAACGTGAAAAGAAGCAAAAGCATGGTTGAAAGAAGCTTCTGCCTTGAAAAGAGGAAAAGGTGTGTCTTGGGAATAACAAAAATGGTCTGTCAATGGGGATGGTCCTTGTACTAACGAAATGACAGGAGCTCCCTTCCGCGGAAAAAGGGACCATTATAAAAAGGAGGCACTCAGCAGAAGAAAAAGGGGGAGAACCCATAACACCGAAAAAGCATATACAACACCCATTCAAAATATCAAAAGTGGATATCATCCATAATCTAAAACCACAAAAATCACCTTCAAGCGTGCACACTAGCTTGGACGAACTCTCCCCCAAATCCATCCCCTACGGTTCTCTGTAATTCTGATATTAAGTTTGTACCTGCGAGACTAATGTATCTTCCTGCAGAACTCATTCTCATTTTGCAGACATTGCTAAAGGAGGAACTTTAGATTTCAACCCACTAACTCAACACAAACAATGGTCCTTACCGCAAGGATCCAATATTACGAGACACAGATAAGCTTTCTCTCCTATTCAATCCTTAACTCCCATTATTTATAATGTATATATACATATATACTATATACTTGAATGTTGTTATAGGAACAAGATTTTTGTTTCGGCAAAACCAAAACTATGTTGCAAAGATATTTATCTATTCATTATTTATTTATTTATGAGTTGAATAACTTTGGGCTTTTAGTCTACAGTATAAACTAGCCAATAAATCTCATGGAAGCAAGTCTTTGTTGCAATAAATATCATGGCAAAGAAGCTCCTGCGGAACCTACCTACCCTATCGCAGGACCTACACATCTTACTGCAGAACCGAGTTTAGCAAATGACTCTCATATATACTTTTATATATACTTTAAGTTTTCTACTACAGTGCCCATCTTGTTATACAAAAATGGGTGGCTGTCCACTAAAGCTATCATTTGCTGCATAATCCAAGTTTGGGCTACTGCATACTAAAGTCCAAGCAAACGAAAGAACTTAGAGGCTTGACCAAGAGCCAACAATAGTATTAACCATGGTTTTAAAAACCGGACCGAACCGGCCGGTTCAACCGGGGACTGGTGCCTAATCCGGTCCGATTCTCTTAAAAAATCGGAAATTTGGAAAAAATGACCAAAAACCAAAAACCGTCGGTTCGACCGTGAAAACCGCGAACCGGCATGGTTGAACCGGTTTTGGCCCGGTTCACTTAATTCCAAAACTATGCCGTTTTATTCTCTTATTTTTCCTAACCTAAAACCCATTTTTTTCATTTTCAGCCTTCCTCCTCAGTCCTCACGCTGTTCTCCCTTTCTCACTCTGCCTCTCGGTCTCTCACTCACTCACTCTCACGGTCTCACTCTGCCTCTCGGTCTCTTACTCACTCATTCTTCACGGAGCCATGATCGGCCATTGTTCTTTGTTTGCACCACCAATCTACAAATCAATCACCTCTCACTCTCGCGGTTTCTCACCTCAGTACCTCACGGTCTCACTTCCAGCGCGATCTCACCTCCGTGCCTCATGGTCTCGATCTTTCATCATCTCACCTTAGTGGCTTGCGATCTCACCGCCGCCACAGCCTCTTGCTCGCGATCCCGCCGCTGCTCGCGATCTCGCCGTCGCCTCACACTTACAATCTCACCGCCACCGCTCGTCCTCGATCTTTCTCACCCACTAACCCAGCCAAGGGCCACGGCACCCCCATCAAGCTCTCTCTCTCTCTCACTCCCACTGTCAAATTTTGGTCTACTGGTTGTTTTTCTTTTTCCCCATATTTTCTCTCTGATTTGGTGTTTACTGGGTTGTTGGTCTGCTAGTGTGAATTGTATGAAGTTTTGATTTTTATTTATCTGTATTTGTTGTGCTTCTAAGTTGTTGGTCTGCTGGTGTGATTTGTAAGTTGGTTTGTATTCATATGTATTTGTTGTCAATTTATTTGATATTTGATTTTATTGCAGGATTGTTATTTGTATGGTTTAAGGATGATTATTTTGCTATGTTAATATGCTTGAATTTATTTTCCATTTGCTCTACTAAATATAAAATTTTAAAAGAAAACCGGTTCTATTTACTTTGTATGTCTATAAGAAGAGGAATTGTTTATTTATTTACATAACTTTAAAGCTATTTATGACGTCACCGGTTCGACCACCGGTCCGACCCCGGTCGGACCAGTGGTATGGGAACCACTCCCTTTTCCGGTTCTCTTCCCAGTCTAGTTTTTAAAACCATGGTATTAACCATAAAAACCCAGTTACATGAGATTGGGCCATCATTTTTGGATCACAGCCATTAGCCACGAGGCCCACCGCGAAGGCCTGGTGTGAGGCTTGGTCTCACTTCCTTACCTATTCCATCTACAGCACCACCCCCCACAAAAAAGCACCCATAAGTATCAAAAACTATTTTGATTTTTTATTTTTGTAAGATTGCCTAAGATCTTGGAGAAGTATGACAAGCACACAGTGAGTCATGAAAGCCTGCTTACATTCAAAAACATCCAAATAAATTTGAAAACTCGCAAATGAAATCACTATATATAGATGCTGTAGTTGGGATCTTGAGTGAAGTACAAAAACATATGTCAAATCTAGTATGGCTAACCATACTTTCAATAAAGTGACAACAAATCCAAACTTATAAGAGGAAAATGAGAAAAAGAAAGACCCTTAACTAAAAAAAAATTCATTTACTTGCAACCCTGAGACAACCCTTATGGTAGCTCAACTGGTGCTCTGAGTCAAAGAAAATGTTCGAGAAGCCACTTCACGAACTGACTGGAATTTCTGTTGGAGCCAATTATGTATTCTGATTAATATAATTGTAAATAGGCTGGTGCCAGCGACGCAGTATCTCTACAACTAGGCTTATGCATAAATTAATCAAGAACCACCATAATGGAGAAATGAGTAATGAAATAAGCAGCTCACAAGTAAGAATTCCAGAAACTAAACAAGTGAGCCTGGATATGGGAAGGTACTCTGTGTTGTGAGTTTGAAAAGATTGCACTCGCATAGGCAATGCTGTACACAACTGCAGCCATGATGAGAAGAAGGATGATTGCAAAATGTGTTTCAATTGGGGAGATGTTTAAGGCTTGAAAATGTAATCCAACAAGGAAAGTCAGAAGTGTAACGAGAAAGACAAAAGGCTGATGGAATGCCATGATTGAATTGAGTTCTTCCTCCCTAGCATACACAGACAAAAACAAGATTCCTTCAGCTTTTATTTTTATTTTTTGCATAGCATAAGAAAATCAAATGCTCACAAAATCCAATCAAACCCTCACAAAATCCACTTAGGGAAAATTGCACTTTCCCCCTTAAACTAATGGATTTATTTCAATCCACCCCTAATCTATAAAACCAAACAATGTCTTTACTGATGTATTGGAAATATGCAAATTGTCCGTATCATCTAATTTTCTATTAAATCCAAGCAAAAATAACATAATCTTTTTTATGGTGTATTAATATGTAATGATAGATTTTGAACATTATGGCTTGAAATTGACAAAAAAGAAATGTTAATTTTGCTTAGGTTTTAATAGAAAATTAGACAGAGTGAGCTATTTGCATATTTTCAATACATGAGTGGTGACATTGCTCAATTTTATAGATTAGAGTGAGAATTGAGATGAACCTAATAATTGAAGGGAAGAAAATGCAATTTACCCTAAATGTTATCAAATTGAACTCTTCGGTTTTTGGGTTTTCCTTAAGTCAAACCACAATGAATGCAATACTGAATCAAGAGATTTAACAATTTGTTAGAATATTATTTTTTCCATTCTTAATGAATGAAATTAACTAATCTACGGTAGTTTATGCTATCAAGATTTTTAGAAATATACTCTTATACATAGTATGATAAATGTTTCTTTCTTAAAAAAAATAAAAAATAAAAAAAAAAAATATATTGTTTTTCTCATACTTACATATATGTCATTTTATTCTCTTAACTCCATTTTTTTTCTTTTTTTTTTTATGATTCTGAGTGTCCAGGCCAATTTACGCTTACCTCAACTATTCCTAGAGGGACATATAACACCCTACTAGCCACATGTACCATGATAGTCGTAAGGCTTTTCTTTGGATATGTGGCCCTGAGGAGACTCGAACTAGTGACCACTGAGAAACACACTCAAGGTGGGACCAATTGAACTATCCCTTAGGGTTAATTCAACCAAAATTTAAAAGATATATATTGTAATGCTTTATAAGTGTTGTGAATCCCCCAAAATCTGATAAGTGTGTGTGTACTGAGTCCCACATCGGGCATATACTGGGTCGAACTGGGCTTTATTAACAATTGCAAGGAACCTCAATTGTAACTTGACTAGTTTTTTTGAGGTATAAGTGCAGATGTGGCTAGCGCTTTCCTTGGGTTGTTACAAATGGTATCAGAGTCAACCCAATAATCCCATGTGGGCTCGGACATATGGGCCCTAACGAGGACGTTAGGGATTTAAGTGGGAAAGATTGTGAATCCCCCAAAATCTGATAAGTGTGTGTACGCTGAGTCCCACATTGGACATATACTGGGTCGAACTGGGCTTTATTAACAATTGCAAGGAGCCCCTATTGTAACTTTTGTAACTTGACTAGTCCTTTTGGGGTATAAGTGCAGATGTGGTTAGCGCTTTCCTTAGGTTGTTACAAGTGTATTGAATAGTTAAGAGTTATAATTGATATTACCATTATATGTAAAAATCTGACTCCCCATAAAATTTTCCATACAATATATGCAAACTAGACATGTTTTGCTCAACAAAAACTTGTGACTTTGTGAGAATAGCAAATTTTTTAAATCATCCCTTACATACAGCAAAGGGAGATCTAGGGCTTCTCTAAGTTTTTTCTATGGAACAATTTTTTTGACTTATAACTTACCGTAAAGATGATAATGAGAAGAGTCATTGGAGTAGCCTAGTGATACAGTCAATTAAAGCTTTTTTATGGTGTGTTTGGAAGTTTAGAGGGGGAAGAGAGTAGAGGGGAGGGGGAGAAGGAGAGGGAAGGGAGTAATGGTTACCCCTTTGTTAGGATGTTTTAAAAATTAAGTATGGGAAGGGGAATGAATATCTCTTCCCTTTGTTAGGATGTTGTAGGAGAAGGAAAGGGAAGTGACGTGATCATATAAATTGACTATTATGGTCATCATTTACTAATTTTAAAGAAATAAGTATAAATTGACATCATCAAGGTAAACTTGACAATTTAAATCTTTTTAAAAGAAGTGAAATCACTCTCCTCTTCTCCTCCAAATGACCTCAATTTGGGGGAATTAGAAATGAGGGGTTTGGAGGGGTATCTTATCCCTTCTAATCCCCTCAAATTCTTCCCCTTCCCACTTAAAAAAACTCTCAAACAAGGTCCATTAAACCTCTCCCCTCCCATCCCCTCTACTCCTCCCCTCATTCCCCTTCATCCAAACATAGAATTAAGTTTACAAGGTACAAATAGTCTACATAGAGGAAGTTGACTAGGTCATTTTAGTTATTTTGAGAGTATTTTGGTTATTTTTGAGGTTTCAATAGTATTTTGTTCATTTTAGTGATTCATGAAGTATTTTGGCCATTATTGAGGTTTAGGGTTATTTTGGTCATTTTGAAGATTTCAAGGGTAATTTCAGTCATTTTTGGGGTTTTTATATTTCAATAATTTATATAACTTTTTAGGTATACTTTGATCATTTTACAAGTTTGAGGATATTTTTATTATTTTTTATATTTTAGTTTTTTTTCTTCGTTTTAAAGATTGGGATTGTTGACTAATTCTATTTTTTTTTTTAAAGAATTATCTAATGGATTACTATAATATATAGGTCATTAGGTACCCATCGTCTGCGTTTATCACTTTCCCGATCAATGTCTATCCCATAACTTCTTCATTTTTTAATATCTAACCCATACGGCCATACCTAGACAAATTAGTTCAAGTGATATTACATTAAATTATCTAAAAAAAATCAATTGAAAATTTTTAAAAATAATAAATTGGATGGATTCAAATGCCTAAAAAAATCCATACATTAAGAACAGAGTTTTAATTTTGGAACAGAGAAGCCAAATTCAAATAAGTAACTCTATCTAGATTTTATTTAATTCAATTAATTAATTAATTATTATTATTATTGAGAGATGTTAAATTGCTTAAGAGTATATTAGATTGAAATGGTTTAATGATGTCACTGTCGGCATTTTGGGTGGGCTTTGACTATGACCTTTTTTTCTTTTCTTTTTTTTAATGATAGAAATTCTAATCTAAACTCACACACACGTATATTTTGAAAATCTTAGGGATTGAAGCCACACCCTTATAAAGGAGTGGGGTTTTTTGGGGAGAGGGATTACCACTGGGTCAAATACCTAAGTGGCCAAAAATATGTATCAACATTGCTTTGACTATGACCTAGATCATGAACTAATTGTAGTCAATGTGTTGGCTCGACTTTGATCCGATCCAACATTAGGTTTAAGGTATAAATCAATTGGCATGCAATACCTAAAAACAAAAAACTACTTGTCATCACTACTTAAAAACATATGCCAGTTAACTATTAGTAATTTTGAAACACGCACACAAACAATAATATATATTTATAAATCTACACGTTTGTCTATCTGCGAAGATTTTTCTTTTCTTTTTTTGAGTTAAATAAAAATCATAATCTAATTGCATAAGAGGGGATTCGAACTCACGCCTATTAAAAGTAAAATCTTGGGGAGGAGAGTACTTGGCCAAATGTCCTATGAGCTATAGAGTTTTAAATAATCATTTTTTTATACAATTATATGTATTTCTTTAATAATTCTTTGTAATAGGATTAATCCACCATGTGATAAATAATAATTCATTTTATAGTTGTCTAAGGCGATCTTCTCATATGCAATAAGCCAATAATGTGAAAAATGATTAAATGATTTGGGGAGAAAATATCAAACAGATATGTTTACCAAAAATAAAAAGTCAGATACAATTATTAAAAAATTAATATTTAATTGAAGAATTAAATGCAAAAGAATGATTGATGTAAAAATTTCAGTTCATTAGGAAAAAAAAAAAAAAGGTAATGGAGTTTGTGATTGCTTTTAAGAAGAGGCAAAAATAGGCTTTTAGTTCCTAAATTTTGGGAGTGTTTTTGTTTAGATTCCTATGTTTTACAATATTTCATTTCAGTATTTGATTTTTTGGACATATGTTATATTTGATGAGAAGATTTAAAAAAAAAAAAAATAGGAAGGTAAGGACTCAAATGAACCTGTATCCAAAAACCAAAAGCTAAAATGAAACATTATAAAACATAAGGACCAAAATAAAAATAGCAAAAAATGCATTTTTGCCTTAGAAGTATAATTATAAGCCACCTCCCCAGTATTTGACTATTTTCCCATATATGGAAAAAGATGAACCTGATAATTAACCGACAGAATCCTCAAGTTCCCGGGCTTTTGGGCTAAGTTTAGTCAGGCCCAACATCATAAACCACTAGTCATTGTGGACTAATCCTGTCTGATCAATCTTTCTTGTAGATTCTCATTAAAAAAAGATGTGAGCTCTAAATTAGCCACGTATCCAAGCTAATTACTTAATTAAAGTTTAAAAGGAGCCCTATGCCTCCAAGTCTCCAACCGGTTGAAGTAAATGAATTGTAAAAAAAAAAAATGTGCATGTATCTTTGGTTAAATTTTAAGCAAATCAATTGAATATAATAAATCAGATATTTGGGTTAGACTTGATTTGGGTCAATAAATTAAGAAACTTTATGAATTCCAAGCCTTGCCTACATTTAATCAGGTCCAATCCAAGCCTGCTCAATGGTCTCGGGCCTGGAAAGTGAAAACAACCTTGGCCCTTTCATGGTGTCTTTGAGTTGAAGGCATGGTTAATATGTGGCCACGAACTGTACGTGAGGCAATGGTGCATCACTTGACAAGCGAAAAGCTGTGTGGGATTTTTCGTGGACGTGGATGGCAATGAGTACAAGTAATTAATTAACACGAAAATGTTTAAATGAACATAATATTGACCAACCTTCCGACGATTTCTATGATCTTGTGAGGCTGTTCCCTCGCTCCCAACTTGATAACTTCTCTCCATGCCTGTGGCAATGAGTACAAGTAATTAACAAGATAATGTTTAAATGAACATAATATTGACTAATTAAGCTTCCATGTTCTCTCTATCTTACCTTGTGAGGCTGTCCTCTCTCTCCCAACTTGACAAGTTCTCTCCGTGTCTCTGAGCTTAAAAGTGGTAAAATATATTTTGTCTCACAAGTTGACCTTTATTTATAGATTCATTGAACATGGATTTACCATTTAGCCACCGGAAAGTGGGAACTGGGAATTAGAACCACCAAGTAATCATGTATGTTTTTTTTGGCTGAATCACCAAGTAACAATATACTAATAAATTAATAATGCTTGTAAGTTATATAATTGTAATGTCTTTATCTCAAAAAATGAAATAGTTGTAGCATGAGTTTTACAACCCATTTTCTAATTATGTTTATTGTTAAAATATACTAATGTCTTTATCTAAAATACTAAAATATACCAAGTAATCATGTATGTTTTTTTTGGCTGAATCACCAGGTAACAATATACTAAGGCCAAAATGTAAAGAGACCCCCTGAGGTTTTGGTCAGTTGCGAACTGACCCCCTGGGGTTTCAATTTCGCATTATAACCACTTGGGTTTATGGATTCGTAAAATTGACACCTCAACTAAACAACCGTTTAGTTTTTTGTCAAAGATAACAGCCACGTGAGTTTCATGTGACAATTATCTTCTTCTCAAAACTTTAAAAATTTTGGTCAAGCCCACACGTGCGACTGTGAGAGAGAGAAAAGAAAAACAAAACAAGGTGAGATTGAGAGAGAAAGAGCCGTGCGATTGAGAGAGAAAGAGGCGTGCGATTGAGAGAGAAGAAGAAAGAGAAAAACGAAAATCGAGACAAGAACAGACGAAAAAATTATTCACCGTGAATGAAATTATTTGCATTTTGCAGAGAAACAAGGTTCGTGTTTTGGGTAAATGAAATATTTCTTCACTTACAACCTTACCTGCGCCAGTAGCACCGGAACAAGGGACGGCCTTCTCCACCACTGCCACGGAAAGCTCCGACCCGATCAGCAACTGCCGGGCGATGGTCAACCCGATTATTCCAGCTCCGATGATTACGACATCGAAACTTTCACAACAAGATGCGGATATCGGGTGCCATCCAGACAAGGAAACGGATTCGGGTCGATTTCTTAATCTTGTCGTCTTGGTCGATACCAATTTGGAGCCCAAAAACAAGCTTCTGCTGCTACTAAACAGTCTTTTTGAATATGAGACGACGCCGTTTTCTGGGGAGATGGGATTTGGGTTTGGGCAACAGAACGATGAGACTGAAGCCATTTTTCTCTCTCAATCACACGGCTCTTTCTCTCTCAATCTCACCTTGTTTTTTTATTTCTTTTCTCTCTCACAGTCACACGTGTGGGCTTGACCAAGATTTTTAAGGTTTTGGGGAGAAGATAATTGTCACGTGAAACTCACGTGACTGTTATCTTTGAGAAAAAACTAAACGGTTGTTTAGTTGAGGTGTCAATTTTACGAATTCATAAACCCAAGTGGTTATAATGCGAAATTGAAACCCCAGTGGATCAGTTTGCAACTAACCAAAACCCCAGGAAATCTTTTTGCATTTTGGCCATATACTAATAAATTAATAATGCTTGTAAGTTGTATAATTGTAATGTCTTTGTCTCAAAAAATGAAATAGTTGTAGGGTGAGTTTGACAACCCATTTTCTAATCATGTTTATTGTTAAAAGTACACTTTGAAAATGAAGTTTTGAGTTTCATTTCCAAAAACTAATTTTTCAAAATTAAAAATTTTACAAACCATATTTTTTTTTCATTTTACCAAATATAAAATTTGGGTTTTATTTTTTTAAAATGTGTTTTTTACTTTTTAAATAGGATTTCAAACGGGCACGTAATGTCTGGACCCACAGTGGACGATTCATGCAGCACGAAATTGGGAGACTTCGTAATATGCTAATCCCGGAATCCTGACCCACCATTCCAGATTAGGACCTCATAAAAATTCATAATGCATGGAACCGCGGGACCCACCGAGGATGAGCATGGAACTGGGAAGCTCCTAAAGCTTATACTATTTGTATTATGAATCACCGAGTAGTGCGGGTGATGCTAATTCCTGGACCTACCGTGGATGACCATGTGAGCCCGAAATTGCTCATAATATTGAACTATTGAAGAATGGCCGAGTAATACTAATTTACTTTAATTCCTGGACCCACCACCGTTGAGCATCTCCAACACAATTTGTCAGCAAACCAACAAAATAGAAAGAAAATTTTAAAAAAACCAGAGCCTCTCTCTCTAAAAAAACACAAACCCTAGAGTGAGAAATTGTACCGCCACCTCTCTCCTCACTCCAGCGCAGCCTCCCCTTCCTCCTCTGACCCTTCCTTCCTTTTGCTTGGGGCCGCGCGGCACACCCTCACCTCCATGTGAGAGAGATCGTGGCCGGAATGGTCAAATCTTGCCCTGTGGCCCACTGCTCTTCTCTTTTTCCCTTTTCTTCTTCTTCTGTACGGTCCTGATTGGAAACCACCGAGCATACACCTCCACCCTTTTGTTCTCTTTGTTTCTACCTTCCCCCTTTCTTCTCTGCTCCGGCCATGTACAGGTGGCCTTCGCCGGAGCCCAGAGGTGGCTCGTGATTCTGATGGGATACCTCTTTTTTGACGGCGAGATTAAGTCTTATTGTAGGTGGTGTGATCTCCAGAGGTCGTGGATGATCAGAAGACAACGGGTTTGGGATTTTCTTATTGAGCTTTTACAATTTATCAAAGCTCCTCCTTGTTGAGAGCCCCAAAACCCGAATTGCATGGCATCTGATGCCATGGACCATCCGATTCGACTTCCTTAGTGGTTGCTCGTATGGGAATTTGGTTTCAAGCCTTTTGTCTTTTTGGACATCCCCAACAGCTGCTGCTCTTGCGATCTACCGGACTGTGATCAAGCCTTGTGTTTTCTGTTGTTTTTCTTCTTGTTGTTTTTATTTTTCTGTTGTTGTTATTTCTTTTTTTGTTGTTGTTGTTGTTGCTCCCCTCATTGTAGGGTTATGTACCATGACGATGTCATCTTTGCCCCCCTCTATGTAGGGTTGTTATGGGCTTTGTTGTATAATCACCATGGTTCTCTTCCATCTCGGGTGAGTGGAAGTTTACCATCGTGTTGATTTTCAATGAAGCTTTTGTTTATTCATCAAAAAAAAAAAAAAAAAACCAACAAAATAGAAGAATAAAAGTTTATCATAAAAAATAATAATACATCTTAGCCTTTTCTATCTTTCTCATCTTTCTTTTTGTGAAACTTTTCAAAACAATCAATGGAACAAAGCTGAAAAATATATAGGTTCCATGAAAAGAAAGGGTAGACCATGAAAAAAAGGGTAGGATCCATGAAAAGAAAGGTTAAAGAAAAAAAAGAAATAAATAACAAAAAAGGGTAGGATCCATGAAAAGAAGGGTTAAAGATAAAAAAGAAATAAATAACAATCGTTAAGAGGACCCTATTATTATTATAAACCTATACAAAACTGGATCATTTGGTCCCAAAAATTTGTTATTTATTTCTTTTTTTTCTTTAACCTTTCTTTTCATGGATCCTATCCTTTTTTTCATGGTCTACCCTTTCTTTTCATGGAACCTCTATAGTTTTGGACAAAACTTATATACAGTATACATACTGTTGCTTCGGTTCCTTGTCTAAAAATGTGGCTAACTAACGCACTTAGCCAAACGGCGTTAAATCCATTTTTTTTTTTCCCACAACCACGAGAGAGAGAAAGACTCTGCAATTGCCTATCTCTCTTTACCAGGCCAAGCCGCCATGGCCAAACCAAAAAACAATCCACAGAATTCAATAATTTTTTAACCAAAAAACCCATTTTTAGCACTTAAAAGGTTTAGATCTGAAGCAAATGCCTCAAATCAATAAAATCAAAAACCAAGAAACCCCAACAACAAGAACAATGCAGCTGCATCAATTGAAGTGTGTACATACCCAAAAGCAACAGAGGCTTAATCAACATCTACATGAATATTTCAAAAATAGTAGTACGGAAAAAAGAAATTCAGAGATGGAGGATTAACATGGGTTTGGTGGTGGGTATTGGTTGGTCAAGACTTGTTTAGTCGTGGGTTTTGGTTGCTCAAAGACTGGGTTCAGCCATGGTTTGGCCATGGTGCCTTGGTCTAGTAAAGAGATAGACAATGGCTGAGGAAAGAGAGAGGGGCAGTAGCTGAGGACTAAGAGCGGCAGAGTAGCATCTCTCTCTTTCTTGTGGTTATGGGCAAAAAAAACAAAAGAAGGGATTTAACACCGTTTGACTGGGTGCGTTAGTTAGCCACGTGTCTGTTTTTTAGGTAGGGGAACCGAAGCAACAATATGTAACTTACTGTATGTAAGTTTTGTCCCATATTTTTCAGCTTTGCTCTATTGATTGTTTTAAAAAGTTTCTCAAAAAGAAAGATGAGGAAGAAAGTTCCATAATAAAGCACCTTGGTAGAGAAAACTAGTACAACAATAATAATAAAAAAATTAAAAATTAAAACTACTCCAATCCCTAGGTTTAAAGTTCATTATGACGTGAAATCTCATAATTCACAACAGAAATACTCCATTCCAGATAGGTGAGAGAAAAAAAAAATTAAGAAAAAGTAAAAAAGAATGGTTAAGGAAACATTTAATATTATCACTATATAGAAAGTAGTAAAATTTTAATATTAAAATAATACAAAAATAAGGGTATTTTAATCTTTTTATTTATTATTTTAATTAAAAGTTTGTTATTTCTCGTAAAATATAAGGATTTAATGCTTCTTAATCATTGCAACTTTCCAATACTCAAGGGAAAATGGATGACTAAAAAAAGTCATATAACATAGATAAGAAAAAGACAACTCAATATGTAGCAAACGCCCTACAAGGCCAATGTTGCGCGATTGTTGGACCAATCAATCAAGTCGTCGAGTTAATCCAAAATTCACCTTTTTCAACAGGTCTTCTGGACCAGTCAATCAAGTCATCAAGTTAATCCAAAATTCACCTTTTTCAACAAGCCTTCTTAAATCAAAGGGAAAAAACCTAAAATTCGAGGAATCAACGGAGACTCTCTTCTTCCTTTTCGTTGAAATGGAAAGATCTCTCGTTAAGACACCTTCGGAAAATCAAGGATTCCACAAGACCAAAGTGCACAATTATACCATTAACAAAATCCAAAAAAAAAAAAAATGGCATGAATGACGGATGAATAAGCAAGAAATGAAGAAAAGACAAAACTTAAATCAAATCAAATAATAAGAATCACTCTTTACACCTACTCCTGGAGGAACGAGGCCCCTGCTTTTCTACAAGCTCTTTTAAATCATGATATTAGCTTTATGCAGTCAGTTGCCTAGCCTAGTGTAGTCTGAGGCCTAGTTTTTAATGGAATACACAAAGTAAAAACAAAACAAAAACAATCTGGTGGAATCCTGTAAGGGTGTTTATCACTTGAGAGAAAAAAACAACGTTAAGAATAAATTATAATCATCAACAGTTCTATTTATATTAGAACTGTCAACAGTTGCAACTTCTTATAATTTATTAACTTCCAATAACCGCCAAACGGTTATTAGCAGTTATTTGGATTTCTCTATTCTCAAGGAAATAGCCAACCACCAAAAGGCTAAGCTATAGTATATGAGTGTCCACACTTATTATGGTGTGATCACTCTTATACCTTCAGTTTTGTGCGCTTGTATCTCGTGTTATCCTTATTTTTCCAATACAAGCAATATCTTTTCATCAAAAAAAGATAAGCAAAATCTCATAGAAATAGGATTATGATGACGCCACTGTTTCAGGTCTTAGAGATGCCTTTAAAGTCTAAACTAGTATTGGATGTTTGAGATATAATAGTTTATTAGGGTTTGGCATAGAGATCAATTTTTTTTTTTTTTTTAAACTATAGTGAATAGTGATAGAGAGATAATTAAACGAGCCGTCACTAAATATCATAGAAATTCAATTAAGGAACCTAATGTATCTAACCTAATTAACCTTTCCATGATCTCTCTATCTAGTATCTACCTTGTGAGGCTCTTTTTTGTTCTCCCAACTTGATAACTTCTCTCCGTGTCTCTGAGCTTAAAAGCTTCTTTGGTAAAATCTCAAAAGTTGGCCTTTATTTATAGATTCAGATATGTTGATGCAAGTGGCCCTTTGAATTTTATATGTAATAAAGGGTTGATGTCATATGGTGACGTAGAAAGAGTGACTAAAGTATGATGGCATAAATTAAAGACATGGGCCTCTACATAATACAACTGTACCTTGCAATGTATCAGAGTTTATAGCACGATAAAAATAGAAATCCCCATTACTCTTTTTAGTTGATAGTTGATATTTGATAGTTGATGCTCAAGCTTAGGAGACTGGCGCTGATTTCAAGGCTGAGCTTGGACCACGTAAACACAATTAAGTGCTGGATTGTGTTCAGCCTTAGAAAGATATTTTAACTTTAGATTCCAACATGCGAGGCACTTTTGCTGTTTTGCAGAAAGTTTGATCATTAGATATTTATGTATTAAAAAAATACCTAGAGATTTCTTTTAAAAATAAGTTTCATTTTTAAAAACAAAGGCTCCGTTTGGAAAATTGAACAAAACAGAATATCTCTAATGAAATGCCACTCCAAGCGATCATAAGTTTTTTCCAAATCAATCTTGATGGCCATGTAACCCTCCTTACCTTTCTTTGTACCCATGGTATGAACAAGTTCTTGGACAAGAATCATATTATCAATCCCCTTCCTGCCAGGCACAAAGGCAGTTTGAAGAGAAGAAATGAGCTTAGGGAGAGCAACCCGCAATCTTTTGACAATAATTTTTGTCACGACTTTGTATAAGGTATTACAAAGACTAATAGGCCCGAAATTCCCAAGGCAATCAGCCCCAGGACACTTCGAAATAAGAGTCATCAAGGTTTGGTTCAAAAATTCTAGCATACATCCAGAATCAAAGATGTGCGAGACTTCCTTAAAGACAGCATCTCCCACATCTTCGAAAAAATCCAGCATGAAGACTGTCAGGCCCAGGAGCCTTAGAAGGTTTAAGAGGCCAAAGAGCTTCCCTCACCTTAAGAAAAGTGACCCCAGAGGCCAAGTGACTCTTCTCAACCTCAGAAAGCCCAACATGCCACCCAGAAAAACTCCAAATGCTTCTAGACACACTAATAGCCTCAGAGGTGAAAAGTTTCAAAAAACCATCCCTCGCCAGCTTGGCAATATCAGCCTCACAGTGGACCCAATTATCAAGATTATCTTTAAGACTCACAATTCTATTATGCTTCCTTCTAACAACAACTGAAGTATGGAAAAAAAATTAGTGTTTCTCTCCCCTTGCACAATCCAATTAATTCTAGATTTCATTGCCCAAAATTCCTCCTCAAGCTGCAAAATATCCAAAAACTCCAATCTGAGCTGCTGCTTTTCCAAATTCACAAGAAAAGAATTGGAACCCGAAGCAAGGGACACTTGAATACCCCATAATCTCGCCTTAAGCCTAGCTTTCTTATGCACGAGGTTCCCAAAAACCTTTTTATTCCAAACTTTAGCTAACTCAGTGAACACTGAAATCTTTGTCTTTAAGGGATTAGTACCCAACCAAGAATCATTAACCACCTTAGAAAAGGAAAGGTGAGACATCCACACAGGCTGGAATCTAAAAGGTCTAGGCAACATAAGAGAAGGTGATTTATCCAAATAGAGAAGAACCGGACAATGATCTGAATGAGTTCGGGTGAGATGATGCACAAAGGCTTCTGGGAACAGAGTTCGCCAAGAGAAGTTAGCAAAGCAACGATCTAATCTTTCTTGGATCAATCCGCTTAACTCTCTAAGATTAGACCAAGTAAAACGGGGCCCATGGAAGCCCAGATCAATCATGCCACACGTATCAAGACAAGATTTGAAGTTGAAGGCTCTTATAAAATTAACTGGATGACCCCTAAACTTATCATCAATGCACAAGACTTCATTGAAATCACCCAACAACAGCCAGGGGAGGTGGTGTAATGAAGCAGTATGAACAAGATTCGACCAAAGAACTTTTCTTTCAGCAACCCTAAGGCTAGCATAAACAGACGAAATCAACCAAGAGAGATTGGAGGAACGTACCTTAATTGTCCTACGAATCTCTTGCTCAGTGCATGCAAGCTGCGCAACATCCACTCTATCTGAATTCCAAATGAGCCAGATACCCTCAGCAAAACCAATGGTGTCAGCAATAATGACACCATCAAAAGGAAGCCTACTAGTAATTTCCTTAACACGATCACCTCCAACCCTTGTCTCGGTAATGATCAAAACAACAGGTGAATGATGATTCACAAGATCTGCAACAGTCATCTGAAAGTGAGGGTTCAGAGCCCCTCTACAATTCCACAAGATAATATTCATAATTAAATGATGATTGGGGGTAGGACACTCATCAATTTGGGGCAGACACCTCATCTGCTTCAATAAATTCCATCCCGTCTCCTTCATTAGTATCAGAGAGGGATTCCTCCCCTATATCAGAGACACCACATGCTCTAAAATGTCCATCTTCAACTCTCGTTGACAAATCGCAATATTGAATTGAAAGTTTGGCTGGAACACCTGGATCAATTTTTTGAGGGTCACATTTCCCATGCAACTCACGGCAATCGGCTTCTCCACCAGCATCCTTCTTTCTGAAATCTCTTCGGAGGGATCCAATTTGCACAAGATTGGCTCCTTTGAAGTTCCGGGCAGCATTCTCCAAGAGAGTATCTTGCTCTCCACCACCAGTTCAACATCCGTTAGAAATTTCCACCATGGATTGCTCCATTCCACCCAAGCCGGGTCGGTTAGGGGAAGAGACAGGTTGGCTCTGCTCTCCGGGGTTAAAGGGAAGATGAAGCTCCAAGCCTATCTTATCTCTAGATCGAACCATCCCCAAATCACAGTGGGACTTGCATTGATCTAGTCTAACACCACATGTTGAACGATTATTAGCTTTCCCTTGAGATTGATTGCCCACTGATGAGTTTCTTCTACCCCTGCTAGTGGGTATGTGTTTGCCATGATCAGAAGGAGAGGCGATATTATTTTCCCCTAAAGCGAATGAAAAAGCCAGAGAAGGCATGTTGCTAAGAATACTAACTTTATTTAAACCCAAACCAGAGCTAGTGTTAGGAGACTGTTGATCCCGAGGTGAAGAGCTACGTGACAAATTTCTTGTCTTTCTCTTGCCCTCAGGGGGACCACGTGACATACTAGCATCAATAGTACCATGAGTCCTAGACCGCAATTTAGAAGCATTATCCACAGGATAAAATTCCTAAGAATGGCCTGCATTGAAAGACGTACCACCAACTTTCTTATTGCCAGTTTTTGGACTAGTCCTCTTGTGTGTAACCAACACCCAAGGACCATACTCTTCCTCAAACGGACCATGCTAGGGCCCTTCCTCCCTGACCAAAGCAGAATCCTCACCACCATTAACACCAGAGGGTACATCTGGGCATGGTTCAGGCACAGGTGCCCTCACTGAATAAGGACAATTGGTTTTCCTATGACCAAGACGGCCATACACAAAGCACAAAAGATTTAAACCTTCATAAACAACAAGTTGGACAAAACCCCCAATGAAAACTAATTTAACAAGCGGAACATCAACATTTACTTGAACACAAATACGAGCATATCTTCCTTTAGCTTCAAAGGCAGTATGAGTATCAATACGGAAAACAGGCCCAATAGAAAGACCAATCTTCTTTAGAACAGAGAACTCATAATATTCAATTGGTAGTTTAGGGAAGCGAGCCCATACTACTACGGAAGAACAACAGGCCAAGGAAGGCTTAAAATTTGGTTCCCATGGTCTACTAGTAAGAAAATGCTCACCAATGAACTAAGGTCCATCTTTCAAAAGAAAATCAAATAAGGAAAAAAATCTTTTCCCAGATCAACACATTCCAACCTCCCAGTAGGTTTCCAGAGATTTAGAATCCTAGAATGAAGGTAATGATACCCTAATGATTTACCAAAAACCTTGACAATAAGGGCAGTAGCCCATTTAGACCGAATGAGCATCTTTGTTTCCTTTGAAAGCTTGACAGAAGCCATACCCTCCAAGATGTCCTCAATCTCTTCATCAAAGCCTTCATCATCCTCAACCACATCAGAGAATTTAAAAGCTTGAGCAAAAGCCCTCGGAATCTCACCCATAAGCTTGTCCTTGTAGGACCGATCTCCATGTGCACCAACAGTACCAGTATTAGAATTTTCTTTAACTATCTTATTATTGAATTGGATGCTAAATTAGTGGTCAATTTGATGGTTTCCTCTAAAAGCTTTAATGGTGAGAATTCTGCTCTTGTGGATGATTGCAGAGAGTTGCTAACGCGTATCCCTCATTCCCGAGTGCAACACTGTTTCAGGGAAGCCAATAGGTGCGCTGATGCCTTAGCCAGAAGAGGAGTCAAGCTGCCTCAAGACTTTTGTGTTTTTGATAATCCTCCTCCAGATGTTTCTGTAATATTAAACCATGACATTTTGGGTTTAAGCTCTAATAGATTTTGTATTGCTGGTAGTTCCAGCTCTTAGTTGTTTTAATGAAGTTCCCATTTACCCAAAAACAAAAAAATCAGTTAATTTAATTCATAAATTATTTAAGGGTCAGTTAGACCAAAAAACGTAGTTGTTTGCCATTTAACTTATTGAAACAATCCATGTGCTCTAGTTTTTAAAACGATCAAGTTTTGGAAAGTCTACTATGTGATTTTTATTTTTTATTTTTTGAGAAAAGCATGTGATTGTATGAAATATATAGAATTAAAAAAAAAAAAAAAAAAAAAAAAAAAAAAAAAAAAAAAAAAAAAAAAAAAAAAGGTTCCAACTATTGGAAAGAAGGTTATATATTTAAAAATTTAACTTTTGGGTTGGGCCTTTAGAAGAGATGTTACATGCATTAAGTCCTTGACAAGCCCAAGTCCAGTCCAAGTCTTTAGTAAGCCTAAAACATTAGCCACTCTTCCATCAAAAAAAAAAAATTAGCCACTCAGGGAATGAGTCGATACCTTCAGGACAACTTTAAAATCTTTAAGTTAGGTCCAATAGACACCATTGGTTAAGAGGATTAAACGAGTAACTTGTCTTACCTTATTGGGCCAAGGTTTGGAAAAGGTCTCTTATATCTAGTGCATGCAACTAATGTAAATAGGAGAGGATCCAAATTATTTTGAAAAGGTGTCTTATATCTACTTTTAAGAACTTATTCTCACAAACAATTCACTAATACAGTAATACCCCGTCTTCACCAATTATTTTGAAAGTCAAGTATCAATTGGACAACTATTATGTTAAGAACAATAAAGGTTTTTGAATTGTTTATGGCAAACCAAAGCACAAAATAGTGTCTGGTAACTAGCTCCTATGTAGGTTTCTGCTTTGACATTTTAATCCTTTTCCCTTGATAGAGTGGTGGGTTAAGTCTAGTTGATGGTTTTTAAGTTTTGAAATGTTTTTAGCAACAACATTAGTGATGCACCTGCTTGCCTAGTAGTTAAATAAATTATCTATTTGTCTAAGTTGCATACTCCATCTTTCTAGTATCCAAATTACATAATCTAGTATTTGAAGATAACTCGTTGTTTATTTCTTTTTCCCCAGTTCATTTACTCACTTCCCTGGTTCATTTACTCAATTTCAAAACAATCTTTTCTGCCACTAGTGCACTACATTTGTAATCTATTCATCCAATTTCAAAGGGTACCAGTCGTTGCAAGAATGATATATGGGTACGTCGGATCGGTTCAACTGTTCATCATTTCAACGAATGAATTGGTTTATTTAATTCATAAACAATTGAACGGGTCATTTGGACCAGAAGGCGTAGTTGCTAGCTTCACCATTTAACCTGTTGAAACAATCCATTTGCTCTCTAACATAACATAACATTTTAAAAGTTCTTTCTATTTACTTTGTTGTCTATAAGAAGAGGAATTGTTTTTTATAACATAACTTAAAACTTAAAATGCAGAGGTCCATGATTTATGGAAACCACTTCTCTAACTGATTTTCAAGTTTGGGCAAGTTCAGCCTTTTTTC
>OU015762.1:15010193-15047693 GCA_907173295.1 Fagus sylvatica | reverse complement strand
CTCTACATTAGCCCGAATTAAGGCGATCTCCATCTCCTTGTAGTAGTCATCCACACTCCTATAGCCTTGTGTAAGACTTTGTAATTTCTGATACAAGTCCCTATAATAGTGACTAGGGACAAACCGTCTCCTCATGATGGCCCTCATTTCCTCCCATGTCTCAATAGCCCTCTCATGGTTTCTCCTCCTGTTCATCACAAGCTGATCCCACCATATAATAGCATAGTCAGTAAACTCAATGACAGCGAGTTTTACCTTTTTCTCCTCGGAATAGTTGTGGCATTCAAAGATCAACTCCACCTTCTTCTCCCATTCCAAGTATGCTTCAGGATCATTTTTCCCTTGGAATGACGGTATCTTCATTTTGATGTTTCCTAGGTTTCCGTCAGTCCCATCTCGCCATCTCAGACCAGTTCGGAAACCTCTACCACGCCTTTCTCCCCTTGGCACGAACCTACCGTTCAGTGAAGCTTGATCCTCTTCACCTTCGAACTCATCCTCGTGGTCACCATCAGAATCATCCACGGGTGCACGCCTTGCTTGCCTTCTAACATAAGGGCCTCCCTGAGGACGTCCCTCGCGCCAACCAGCAATAACGGCATCTTGCCTATCCATCCGATCCCGAATCTCATTAAACATCACGTCCATGCGTTCAAATTGTTGTTGCATAGCCCGCAACATGAGAGACGACTCCGCCTGTCCTTCTTTGTTTGATGTTTCGCCCCTGGAAGACATAATATATATATATATAGAGAAATGCTTAAATTAAATTAATTCCTCACAACACTCCCTCACGTGTTTGCACTCAGATTATGTCACTCACACTCGTGTTTCACTCTTAAATTGGCTTTTTCTTCTTTTTTTTCAATATTAGTCTCACACTCTCTTGCCTTTTTCCACTCAAAGCTTCTCCTTTTCAGTTCTTCCTGAAACTAATAAACTTAATCAAGAAATTCAACTTGCAGAATTTAAACCAATACCAACAGCAAGGAAATATATGGCAGAAACAACTAATCAATGAGGAAAAAGAAAAAAAATCAGATTTTTTTTTTTTTTTTTGTTTGAGAGAACTGAAACTACAAAAGTCACAATTCAAGAATAAAGTAACTTTGAGAAGATAGAATGATAGTATCTGTTGCTTCAATATCACCTCTTTTTTTTTTCAACTTGGTGCTTCAGTATCACTTCTTCTTTTCTTTTTTTTTTTTTTTTTTTTTTTTTTTTTTTTTTTTTTTTTTTTTTTTTTTTCAACTTGGTGCACAACACAAAAACAAAGAATAAGGAATAAGAACAGAAACGAAAAAAAGATAGAATGATAACAAGAAACAAAAGGTAAACCTGATTTTAGAGCCAAGCTCTGATACCAAATGATGCGATCCTCAACAGACACGCTTTGAGACCCAGCAAACAATATTGGATTACTTGCCCAAGAAAGCTAAAATCAGAGTTTTGATAGAACACCCCAACCCAACGTTTATAAATGAAACGCGAATTGAAAGTATAAAGATAACAGACCCCGACCCAATGATTATGAAAGAATCATGAACCGAAGGTATAAAATTTGAACGCCACAAGGAAGAATCCTTGATAAGTTCACAAGTTCACTGAAGAACTAATAGAAGAAACAAACCTCACGTTTTTCTTTGTATTCAGATTCAATAATGCTCTATTACAATGAGTGCAGGCTATTTATAACCTGTTTTCAACCCTAGATGCCCATACAATAAAGAGAAACGAATTTGGTTCTAAAAGACTAAAATTAAGGGCCTAAAATTAAGGCTAATAATGTCTGACATTAGCAGCCAAAATAGACTGAAATAGATTGAAAGTCTGAAATGGAAAAGTCTAAAATGGCAGGTGCCTAAAATTATGGAAAGTCTGAAATGGAAAAGTCAATCAGCCAAATTAATTGACTTGGGAAAAGGAAAGTAAACCAGCCAATTTATTGGCCTGATTTTGGAAAGTAATCAGCCCCTTTCCCTGCAAATATTCAGCCATTAATCAATGCCATTTCTGAGGGAATTAGGCCCAATTAAGCATGCTCAGCCCCATCAGTAGCTTGGATTAAATTTATGACGCCTTCATCCTCTTTTGGGCCAAGCTTGGAATGCCCCGTTGGAGAATCAGCCCAAATATCTTGAATCAGCCCATTAAGTGCTTCTTTGATCTTCTTGGATCTTGCTCTAGTAATTGGCCCAACTGGAACATGCAATGGATCCTTTAATAGTGCTTGTTGATTCTCATCAGCCTTCACGCGCTCTCACGCGCCGTTAGAATACTCGGCTGGGTTGCCCACGCACCACCACGCGCAGCCGAGCCACCACGATCTCCGAAATCATTCTTCCAAGCATCTACTCGGATCAAGACCACCACCAACGGATAGATCGTCCTCCGATCTATCGTTGTACAGTGGAAAAAACTCCAACGAAGAAGACACGCGCTCCCACGCGCTAAAGAAGAAACCGGCGACACTGTTCACGCGCTCCAGCGCCGCCGCATTGTTTGAAGCCCAGAACACGAGCTTCCAGGCTCCAAAACGGCAGAACGGCAGCCATTTCGGACTCCTCTCCGGCCGATCTACCATTTGGCGGTGGAACCGCCTCCATCGGAGGCTGCACGCGCCTCCACACGCCGGCAACGCTCCGCCAGCTTCTCCCACGCTCAAGCACGTGTCTGCGTGTGCGCGACACACGCCAATGCATGGCTGGCACACGCCTTCTGCCACCTGTATCTCCACGGTTTCGCCATGTCAGCATGCCACATCATCATGCCACGTGGCAAAAAAAAAAAAAGAGGAAAAAATTGGGAAGATGGAATGGGGCTTAACAACAAATGGGCCCACAAGGCCCATAAGCCTATCAAAAGGATAATGCAAATCCTTAGGTTTTATTGGGAATAAAGCCTAACGCAAAAGTCCCAAAACCAACAAATGGGCCCACAAGGCCCATAAGCCCATCAAAAGGATAACGCAAATCCTTGGGTTTTATTAGGAACAAAGCCTAACGCAAAGGTCCCAAAACCAACAAATGGACCCACAAGGCCCATAAACCCATCAAAAGGATAACGCAAATCCTTGGGTTTTATTGGGAATAAAGCCTAACGCAAAGGTCCCAAAACCAACAAATGGGCCCACAAGACCCATAAGCCCATAAAAAGGATAACGCAAATCCTTGGGTTCTATCCCTTAGAATAAAAGGTCCAAAAACCCATCTATGGGTCCACTATCTATAGGACCAAACATGTTAAAAAGGTCTTGCGGTGTGCCCAATCAAAAGCTCCAGCCGAAGAGCTAATAAGCCTACCAAACCAACCATGTTAAAAGGGTCCTGCGATAAACTATTCCACCAAAGGAACTAAAACCCAAAGCAAGTGGGAGGACCAAGGCCATAAGGTCCCACCACGAAATGGGTAATATAGTTCTCTGTACAGAGAAATCCAAAACCATGGCATCAGTCTCGGCAGGAGCCAAGTCAAGAGACTTTTTAGTCCAATTACAAGCCAACCAAATTTAACAAGCCATTGAGACTTCACCAATGGAAGAGATGGATGTGAAATCTCTGAAACTATTTAATGGCAGCAGCCCAAACCTGCAAAAAGCTAACTAATCTCCTTATTTCCTGTAGGAATCACGGGGTGATGGTTTGGCGGTAGGGGAGTTTATCCAGGGGGTTCATGAATTCGGCTAAAGACTGAGAGATTTGTTTGGGAAATACTTCGGTCACCAAAACTTGATTCTTGTAATCATGTGTGTGCACGCAAACCACGAAACAGTTTTCTCCCTCTGTAAAACAAGGCATTTAATGCACACCCTTCTTCCGTAAAACAAGGCATTTAATGCACACCCTTCCTCCGTAAACAAGGCATTTAATGCAGCTGTGTTCCTCAAGAATTGCAATAATGTCCTCACCTTCCCAAGAAATAATGATGATATTGCAGGTAAAAGGAGCCTGGAAAAGTAAGCCAAAACCACGCTGACAATACGGCAGGAACGTGAAAAGAAGCAAAAGCATGGTTGAAAGAAGCTTCTCCCTTGAAAAGAGGAAAATGCGTGTCTTGGGAATAACATAAATGGTCTGTCAATGGGGATGGTCCTTGTACTAACAAAATGACAGGAGCTCCTTTCCGCGAAAAAAGGGACCATTATAAAAAGGAGGCACTCAGCAGAAGAAAAAGGGGGAGAACCCATAACACCGAAAAAGCATATACAACACCCATTCAAAATATCAAAAGTGGATATCATCCATAATCTGAAACCACAAAAATCACCTTCAAGCGTGCACACTAGCTTGGATGAACTCTCCCCCAAATCCATCCCCTGCGGTTCTCTGTAATTCTGATATTAAGTTTGTACCTGCGAGACTAATGTATCTTCCTGCAGAGCTCATTCTCATTTTGCAGACATTGCTAAAGGAGGAACTTTAGATTTCAACCCACTAGCTCAACACAAACAATGGTCCTTACCGCAAGGATCCAATATTACGAGACACAGATAAGCTTTCTCTCCTATTCAATCCTTAACTCCCATTATTTATAATGTATATATACATATATACTATATACTTGAATGTTGTTATAGGAACAAGATTTTTGTTTCGGCAAAACCAAAACTATGTTGCAAAGATATTTATCTATTCATTATTTATTTATTTATGAGTTGAATAACTTTGGGCTTTTAGTCTACAGTATAAACTAGCCAATAAATCTCATGGAAGCAAGTCTTTGTTGCCATAAATATCATGGCAAAGAAGCTCCTGCGGAACCTACCTACCCTATCGCAGGACCTACACATCTTACTGCAGAACCGAGTTTAGCAAATGACTCTCATATATACTTTTATATATACTTTAAGTTTTCTACTACAGTGCCCATCTTGTTATACAAAAATGGGTGGCTGTCCACTAAAGCTATCATTTGCTGCATAATCCAAGTTTGGGCTACTGCATACTAAAGTCCAAGCAAACGGAAGAACTTAGAGGCTTGATCAAGAGCCAACAATAGTATTAACCATAAAAACCGGGTTACATGAGATTGGGCCATCATTTTTGGATCGCAGCCATTAGCCACGAGGCCCACCGCGAAGGCTTGGTGTGAGGCTTGGTCTCACTTCCTTACCTATTCCATCTACAGCACCACCCCCCACAAAAAAGCACCCATAAGTATCAAAAACTATATTGATTTTTTATTTTTGTAAGATTGCCTAAGATCTTGGAGAAGTATGACAAGCACACAGTGAGTCATGAAAGCCTGCTTACATTCAAAAACATCCAAATAAATTTGAAAACTCGCAAATGAAATCATTATATATAGATGTTGTAGTTGGGATCTTGAGTGAAGTACAAAAACATATGTCAAATCTAGTATGGCTAACCATACTTTCAATAAAGTGACAACAAATCCAAACTTATAAGAGGAAAATGAGAAAAGGAAAGACCCATAAATTAAACTACTTATTTGAAATTCGTTTCAATTGCTTGTGAACAAAAAAGGCCACTAAAAAAAATACTTGCAACCCTGAGGGTAGCTCAACTGGTTCTCTGAGTCAAAGAAAATGTTCGAGAAGCCACTTCACGAACTGACTGGAATTTCTGTTGGAGCCAATTATGTATCTGATTAATATAATTGTAAATAGGCTGGTGCCAGCGACGCAGTATCTCTACAACTAGGCTTATGCATAAATTAATCAAGAACCACCATAATGGAGAAATGAGTAATGAAATAAGCAGCTCACAAGTAAGAATTCCAGAAACTAAACAAGTGAGCCTGGATATGGGAAGGTACTCTGTGTTGTGAGTTTGAAAGATTGCACTCGCATAGGCAATGCTGTACACAACTGCAGCCATGATGAGAAGAAGGATGATTGCAAAATGTGTTTCAATTGGGGAGATGTTTAAGGCTTGAAAATGTAATCCAACAAGGAAAGTCAGAAGTGTAACGAGAAAGACAAAAGGCTGATGGAATGCCATGATTGAATTGAGTTCTTCCTCCCTAGCATACACAGACAAAAACAAGATTCCTTCAGCTTTTATTTTTATTTTTTGCATAGCATAAGAAAATCAAATGCTCACAAAATCCAATCAAACCCTCACAAAATCCACTTAGGGAAAATTGCACTTTCCCCCTTAAACTAATGGATTTATTTCAATCCACCCCTAATCTATAAAACCAAACAATGTCTTTACTGATGTATTGGAAATATGCAAATTGTCCGTATCATCTAATTTTCTATTAAATCCAAGCAAAAATAACATAATCTTTTTTATGGTGTATTAATATGTAATGATAGATTTTGAACATTATGGCTTGAAATTGACAAAAAAGAAATGTTAATTTTGCTTAGGTTTTAATAGAAAATTAGACAGAGTGAGCTATTTGCATATTTTCAATACATGAGTGGTGACATTGCTCAGTTTTATAGATTAGAGTGAGAATTGAGATGAACCTAATAATTGAAGGGAAGAAAATGCAATTTACCCTAAATGTTATCAAATTGAACTCTTCGGTTTTTGGGTTTTCCTTAAGTCAAACCACAATGAATGCAATACTGAATCAAGAGATTTAACAATTTGTTAGAATATTATTTTTTCCATTCTTAATGAATGAAATTAACTAATCTACGGTAGTTTATCCTATCAATAATTTAGAAATATACATATAACACCCTACTAGCCACATGTACCATGATAGTCGTAAGGCTTTTCTTTGGATATGTGGCCCTGAGGAGACTCGAACTAGTGACCACTGAGAAACACACTCAAGGTCGGACCAATTGAACTATCCCTTAGGGTTAATTCAACCAAAATTTAAAAGATATATATTGTAATGCTTTATAAGTGTTGTGAATCCCCCAAAATCTGATAAGTGTGTGTGTACTGAGTCCCACATCGGGCATATACTGGGTCGAACTGGGCTTTATTAACAATTGCAAGGAACCCCAATTGTAACTTGACTAGTTTTTTTGAGGTATAAGTGCAGATGTGGCTAGCGCTTTCCTTGGGTTGTTACAAATGGTATCAGAGTCAACCCAATAATCCCATGTGGGCTCGGACATATGGGCCCTAACGAGGACGTTAGGGATTTAAGTGGGAAAGATTGTGAATCCCCCAAAATCTGATAAGTGTGTGTACGCTGAGTCCCACATTGGACATATACTGGGTCGAACTGGGCTTTATTAACAATTGCAAGGAGCCCCAATTGTAACTTTTGTAACTTGACTAGTCCTTTTGGGGTATAAGTGCAGATGTAGTTAACGCTTTCCTTAGGTTGTTACAAGTGTATTGAATAGTTAAGAGTTATAATCGATATTACCATTATATGTAAAAATCTGACTCCCCATAAAATTTTCCATACAATATATGCAAACTAGACATGTTTTGCTCAACAAAAACTTGTGACTTTGTGAGAATAGCAAATTTTTTAAATCATCCCTTACATACAGCAAAGGGAGATCTAGGGCTTCTCTAAGTTTTTTCTATGGAACAATTTTTTTGACTTATAACTTACCGTAAAGATGATAATGAGAAGAGTCATTGGAGTAGCCTAGTGATACAGTCAATTAAAGCTTTTTTATGGTGTGTTTGGAAGTTTAGAGGGGGAAGAGAGTAGGGGGAGGGGGAGAAGGGGAGGGAAGAGTAATGGTTACCCCTTTGTTAGGATGTTTTAAAATTAAGTATGGGAAGAGGGAATGAATATCTCTTCCCTTTGTTAGGATGTTGTAGGAGAAGGAAAGGGAAGTGACGTGATCATATAAATTGACTATTATGGTCATCATTTACTAATTTTAAAGAAATAAGTATAAATTGACATCATCAAGGTAAACTTGACAATTTAAATCTTTTTAAAAGAAGTGAAATCACTCTCCTCTTCTCCTCCAAATGACCTCAATTTGGGGGAATTAGAAATGAGGGGTTTGGAGGGGTATCTTATCCCTTCTAATCCCCTCAAATTCTTCCCCTTCCCACTTAAAAAAACTCTCAAACAAGGTCCATTAAACCTCTCCCCTCCCATCCCCTCTACTCTCCCCTCATTCCCCTTCATCCAAACATAGAATTAAGTTTACAAGGTACAAATAGTCTACATAGAGGAAGTTGACTAGGTCATTTTAGTTATTTTGAGAGTATTTTGGTTATTTTTGAGGTTTCAATAGTATTTTGTTCATTTTAGTGATTCATGAAGTATTTTGGCCATTATTGAGGTTTAGGGTTATTTTGGTCATTTTGAAGATTTCAAGGGTAATTTCAGTCATTTTTGGGGTTTTTATATTTCAATAATTATATAACTTTTTAGGTATACTTTGATCATTTTACAAGTTTGAGGATATTTTTATTATTTTTTATATTTTAGTTTTTTTTCTTCGTTTTAAAGATTGGGATTGTTGACTAATTCTATTTTTTTTTTTTTTTAAAGAATTATCTAATGGATTACCATAATATATAGGTCATAGGTACCCATCGTATGAGTTTATCACTTTCCCGATCAATGTCTAACCCATAACTTCTTCATTTTTTAATATCTATCCCATACGGCCATACCTAGACAAATTAGTTCAAGTGATATTACATTAAATTATCTAAAAAAATTAAATTGAAAATTTTTAAAAAGAATAAATTGGATGGATTCAAATGCCTAAAAAAATCCATACATTAAGAACAGAGTTTTAATTTTGGAACAGAGAAGCCAAATTCAAATAAGTAACTCTATCCAGATTTTATTTAATTCAATTAATTAATTAATTATTATTATTGAGAGATGTTAAATTGCTTAAGAGTATATTAGATTGAAATGGTTTAATGATGTCACTATCGGCATTTTGGGTGGGCTTTGACTATGACCTTTTTTTTTTAATATGACTTTTTTTTTTTTAATGATAGAAATTTTGAAATTCAATTTCTAGGATACTATCTTCACCTGTCGCGGAAAGATTCAAACAATTGGTAAAGATTCTGGTTGGTACTTTATTTCATGCCAAAAATGTCGTAAGAAGGTAAAACCAAAAGATGAATACTTGTGGTGTAACCATTGTCAAGAAAAAGCATGCTTCCCCATCCCAAGGTATGTATCATAAAAATGTATATGTATCCATATAAAAATAAAATACTAAAGAATTCTAATTATATACATGACTTTTGCTTTCAGGTATAGAATTCAATTGAATGTTGAAGACCACACAGGATTAGGAGTGTTCATTTTATTTGATCATCAAGTTGAAAAATTAATACATGTATCAGCAAAAGACCTTTTAAACAAATGTATACAGGTAAGAAGTCCATAATAGAAAATATATATATATATATAATATATTATATAATATATATAATATATATATATATATATATATATATTGTTTAATATATTCTTTTATTTAATTGAACTTACATTTTGTAAAATATTATTTGATAGGAACATGAAGAGCTCGACCTCCCTGTGCAAATTGAAAACCTTATTGGAAAAACATTTGTTTTCCAGTTGGAACTAAATGACTTTAATTTACTCCATGGGTGGCAATTCTTCACTGTGAAGACAGTTTTTGACTCTATTCTGCAAAGTGACAATGCGTTTAAACTTGATAAAATAACTGAAGTAAGTACTTTTATTTTACATTTAATACAAATAATACATATTTTTTTTATTTACCTTATAATATTTTGATACGTTAATTAACATTTTTTTATTGACAGTGTTATATGAGTGCTGCTTCAAACGATGATCTTAGCAACTTATCAAGTGAAGGAGACGATGATTATGCTAAATTACAACGAATTGATAATGCAAATGATACACAACTTACAACAACATCTACAATTATGGAGAATGAAAGGAATTACTCATTGACTAATGCGGAGCAAAAAAAGAAGAAACAAAGAATTGTTTAATTGGGCTCTTTTAAGAAAACAATTTTGTTCTTAAGAGACATTTTAGAGCTTTCATGGATCCTAAGGCTAACATTTTGCTCTTTTAAAATTGTAATATTTGTTGGATAATACTCTATTTTTTGTTTCAATTTATTATGATTGTTCTTTTTAAATGAATTTAATTGGTATCTTGCATACTTAGTACATTTTCTCATGCTTATATGTATGGTAATATTCATGCTAACTTATACTAATATGATGATATTTTTAGAAAGTTTCCCGTGCATCACACGGGTTTGCGACTAGTAATATATATTTATAAATCTACACGTTTGTCTATCTGCGAAGATTTTTCTTTTCTTTTTTTGAGTTAAATAAAAATCATAATCTAATTGCATAAGAGGGGATTCGAACTCATGCCTATTAAAAGTAAAATCTTGGGGAGGAGAGTACTTGGCCAAATGTCCTATGAGCTATAGAGTTTTAAATAATCATTTTTTTATACAATTATATGTATTTCTTTAATAATTCTTTGTAATAGGATTAATCCACCATGTGATAAATAATAATTCATTTTATAGTTGTCTAAGGCGATCTTCTCATATGCAATAAGCCAATAATGTGAAAAATGATTAAATGATTTGGGGAGAAAATATCAAACAGATATGTTTACCAAAAATAAAAAGTCAGATATAATTATTAAAAAATTAATATTTAATTGAAGAATTAAATGCAAAAGAATGATTGATGTAAAAATTTCAGTTCATTAGGAAAAAAAAAAAAAGGTAATGGAGTTTGTGATTGCTTTTAAGAAGTAGGCAAAAATAGGCTTTTAGTTCCTAAATTTTGGGAGTGTTTTTGTTTAGATTCCTATGTTTTACAATATTTCATTTCAGTACTTGGTTTTTTGGACATATGTTATATTTGATGAGAAGATTTTAAAAAAAAAAAAAAAAGGGTAAGGACTCAAATGGACCTGTATCCAAAAACCAAAAGCTAAAATGAAACATTATAAAACATAAGGACCAAAATAAAAATGGCAAAAAATGCATTTTTGCCTTAGAAGTATAATTATAAGCCACCTCCCCAGTATTTGACTATTTTCCCATATATGGAAAAAGATGAACCTGATAATTAACCGACAGAATCCTCAAGTTCCCGGGCTTTTGGGCTAAGTTTAGTCAGGCCCAACATCATAAACCACTAGTCATTGTGGACTAATCCTGTCTGATCAATCTTTCTTGTAGATTCTCATTAAAAAAAGATGTGAGCTCTAAATTAGCCACGTATCCAAGCTAATTACTTAATTAAAGTTTAAAAGGAGCCCTATGCCTCCAAGTCTCCAACCGGTTGAAGTAAATGAATTGTAAAAAAAAAAAATGTGCATGTATCTTTGGTTAAATTTTAAGCAAATCAATTGAATATAATAAATCAGATATTTGGGTTAGACTTGATTTGGGTCAATAAATTAAGAAACTTTATGAATTCCAAGCCTTGCCTACATTTAATCAGGTCCAATCCAAGCCTGCTCAATGGTCTCGGGCCTGGAAAGTGAAAACAACCTTGGCCCTTTCATGGTGTCTTTGAGTTGAAGGCATGGTTAATATGTGGCCACGAACTGTACGTGAGGCAATGGTGCATCACTTGACAAGCGAAAAGCTGTGTGGGATTTTTCGTGGACGTGATGGCAATGAGTACAAGTAATTAATTAACAAGAAAATGTTTAAATGAACATAATATTGACCAACCTTCGACGATTTCTATGATCTTGTGAGGCTGTTCCCTCTCTCCCAACTTGATAACTTCTCTCCATGCCTGTGGCAATGAGTACAAGTAATTAACAAGATAATGTTTAAATGAACATAATATTGACTAATTAAGCTTCCATGTTCTCTCTATCTTACCTTGTGAGGCTGTCCTCTCTCTCCCAACTTGACAAGTTCTCTCCGTGTCTCTGAGCTTAAAAGTGGTAAAATATATTTTGTCTCACAAGTTGACCTTTATTTATAGATTCATTGAACATGGATTTACCATTTAGCCACCGGAAAGTGGGAACTGGGAATTAGAACCACCAAGTAATCATGTATGTTTTTTTTGGCTGAATCACCAAGTAACAATATACTAATAAATTAATAATGCTTGTAAGTTATATAATTGTAATGTCTTTATCTCAAAAAATGAAATAGTTGTAGCATGAGTTTTACAACCCATTTTCTAATTATGTTTATTGTTAAAATATACTAATGTCTTTATCTAAAATACTAAAATATACCAAGTAATCATGTATGTTTTTTTTGGCTGAATCACCAGGTAACAATATACTAAGGCCAAAATGCAAAGAGACCCCCTGAGGTTTTGGTCAGTTGCAAACTGACCTCCTGGAGTTTCAATTTCGCATTATAACCACTTGGGTTTATGGATTCGTAAAATTGACACCTCAACTAAACAACCGTTTAGTTTTTTGTCAAAGATAACAGCCACGTGAGTTTCATGTGACAATTATCTTCTTCTCAAAACTTTAAAAATTTTGGTCAAGCCCACACGTGCGACTGTGAGAGAGAGAAAAGAAAAACAAAACAAGGTGAGATTGAGAGAGAAAGAGCCGTGCGAGAGAGAAAGAGGCGTTGAGAGAGAAGAAGAAAAAGAAAAACGAAAATCGAGACAAGAACAGACGAAAAAATTATTCACCGTGAATGAAATTATTTGCATTTTGCAGAGAAACAAGGTTCGTGTTTTGGGTAAATGAAATATTTCTTCACTTACAACCTTACCTGCGCCAGTAGCACCGGAACAAGGGACGGCCTTCTCCACCACTGCCACGGAAAGCTCCGACCCGATCAGCAACTGCCGGGCGATGGTCAACCCGATTATTCCAGCTCCGATGATTACGACATCGAAACTTTCACAACAAGATGCGGATATCGGGTGCCATCCAGACAAGGAAACGGATTCGGGTCGATTTCTTAATCTTGTCGTCTTGGTCGATACCAATTTGGAGCCCAAAAACAAGCTTCTGCTGCTACTAAACAGTCTTTTTGAATATGAGACGACGCCGTTTTCTGGGGAGATGGGATTTGGGTTTGGGCAACAGAACGATGAGACTAAAGCCATTTTTCTCTCTCAATCGCACGGCTCTTTCTCTCTCAATCTCACCTTGTTTTTTATTTCTTTTCTCTCTCACAGTCACACGTGTGGGCTTGACCAAGATTTTTAAGGTTTTGGGGAGAAGATAATTGTCACGTGAAACTCACGTGACTGTTATCTTTGAGAAAAAACTAAACGGTTGTTTAGTTGAGGTGTCAATTTTACGAATTCATAAACCCAAGTGGTTATAATGCGAAATTGAAACCCCAGTGGATCAGTTTGCAACTAACCAAAACCCCAGGAAATCTTTTTGCATTTTGGCCATATACTAATAAATTAATAATGCTTGTAAGTTGTATAATTGTAATGTCTTTGTCTCAAAAAATGAAATAGTTGTAGGGTGAGTTTGACAACCCATTTTCTAATCATGTTTATTGTTAAAAGTACACTTTGAAAATGAAGTTTTGAGTTTCATTTCCAAAAACTAATTTTTCAAAATTAAAAATTTTACAAACCATATTTTTTTTTCATTTTACCAAATATAAAATTTGGGTTTTATTTTTTTAAAATGTGTTTTTTACTTTTTAAATAGGATTTCAAACGGGCACGTAATGTCTGGACCCACAGTGGACGATTCATGCAGCACGAAATTGGGAGACCTCGTAATATGCTAATCCCTGAATCCTGACCCACCATTCCAGATTAGGACCTCATAAAAATTCATAATGCATGGAACCGCGGGACCCACCGAGGATGAACATGGAACTGGGGAGCTCCTAAAGCTTATACTATTTGTATTATGAATCACCGAGTAGTGCGGGTGATACTAATTCCTGGACCTACCCTTGTAGATTTAGGAGCTATAATGGCGGGACCCACCGTGGATGACCATGTGAGCCCGAAATTGCTCATAATATTGAACTATTGAAGAATGGCCGAGTAATACTAATTTACTCTAATTCCTGGACCCACCACCGTTGAGCATCTCCAACACAATTTGTCAGCAAACCAACAAAATAGAAGAATAAAAGTTTATCATAAAAATAATAATACATCTTAGCCTTTTCTATCTTTCTCATCTTTCTTTTTGTGAAACTTTTCAAAACAATCAATGGAACAAAGCTGAAAAATATATAGGTTCCATGAAAAGAAAGGGTAGACCATGAAAAAAAGGGTAGGATCCATGAAAAGAAAGGTTAAAGAAAAAAAAGAAATAAATAACAAAAAAGGGTAGGATCCATGAAAAGAAGGGTTAAAGATAAAAAAGAAATAAATAACAATCGTTAAGAGGACCCTATTATTATTATAAACCTATACAAAACTGGATCATTTGGTCCCAAAAATTTGTTATTTATTTCTTTTTTTTCTTTAACCTTTCTTTTCATGGATCCTATCCTTTTTTTCATGGTCTACCCTTTCTTTTCATGGAACCTCTATAGTTTTGGACAAAACTTATATACAGTATACATACTGTTGCTTCGGTTCCTTGTCTAAAAATGTGGCTAACTAACGCACTTAGCCAAACGGCGTTAAATCCATTTTTTTTTTTCCCACAACCACGAGAGAGAGAAAGACTCTGCAATTGCCTATCTCTCTTTACCAGGCCAAGCCGCCATGGCCAAACCAAAAAACAATCCACAGAATTCAATAATTTTTTAACCAAAAAACCCATTTTTAGCACTTAAAAGGTTTAGATCTGAAGCAAATGCCTCAAATCAATAAAATCAAAAACCAAGAACCCCAACAACAAGAACAATGTAGCTGCATCAATTGAAGTGTGTACATACCCAAAAGCAACAGAGGCTTAATCAACATCTACATGAATATTTCAAAAATAGTAGTACGGAAAAAAGAAATTCAGAGATGGAGGGATTAACATGGGTTTGGTGGTGGATATTGGTTGGTCAAGACTAGTTTAGCCATGGGTTTGGTGTGGTGGGTTTTGGTTGCTCAAAGACTAGGTTCAGCCATGGTTTGGCCATGGTGCCTTGGTCTAGTAAAGAGATAGACAATGGTTGAGGAGAGAGAGAGGGGCAGTAGCTGAGGACTAAGAGCGGCAGAGTAGCATCTCTCTCTTTCTTGTGGTTATGGGCAAAAAAAACAAAAGAAGGGATTTAACACCGTTTGACTGGGTGCGTTAGTTAGCCACGTGTCTGTTTTTTAGGTAGGGGAACCGAAGCAACAATATGTAACTTACTGTATGTAAGTTTTGTCCCATATTTTTCAGCTTTGCTCTATTGATTGTTTTAAAAAGTTTCTCAAAAAGAAAGATGAGGAAGAAAGTTCCATAATAAAGCACCTTGGTAGAGAAAACTAGTACAACAATAATAATAAAAAAATTAAAAATTAAAACTACTCCAATCCCTAGGTTTAAAGTTCATTATGACGTGAAATCTCATAATTCACAACAGAAATACTCCATTCCAGATAGGTGAGAGAAAAAAAAAATTAAGAAAAAGTAAAAAAGAATGGTTAAGGAAACATTTAATATTATCACTATATAGAAAGTAGTAAAATTTTAATATTAAAATAATACAAAAATAAGGGTATTTTAATCTTTTTATTTATTATTTTAATTAAAAATTTGTTATTTCTCGTAAAATATAAGGATTTAATGCTTCTTAATCATTGCAACTTTCCAATACTCAAGGGAAAATGGATGACTAAAAAAAGTCATATAACATAGATAAGAAAAAGACAACTCAATATGTAGCAAACGCCCTACAAGGCCAATGTTGCGCGATTGTTGGACCAATCAATCAAGTCGTCGAGTTAATCCAAAATTCACCTTTTTCAACAGGTCTTCTGGACCAGTCAATCAAGTCATCAAGTTAATCCAAAATTCACCTTTTTCAACAAGCCTTCTTAAATCAAAGGGAAAAAACCTAAAATTCGAGGAATCAACGGAGACTCTCTTCTTCCTTTTCGTTGAAATGGAAAGATCTCTCGTTAAGACACCTTCGGAAAATCAAGGATTCCACAAGACCAAAGTGCACAATTATACCATTAACAAAATCCAAAAAAAAAAAAAATGGCATGAATGACGGATGAATAAGCAAGAAATGAAGAAAAGACAAAACTTAAATCAAATCAAATAATAAGAATCACTCTTTACACCTACTCCTGGAGGAACGAGGCCCCTGCTTTTCTACAAGCTCTTTTAAATCATGATATTAGCTTTATGCAATCAGTTGCCTAGCCTAGTGTAGTCTGAGGCCTAGTTTTTAATGGAATACACAAAGTAAAAACAAAACAAAAACAATCTGGTGGAATGGTGTTTATCACTTGAGAGAAAAAAACAACGTTAAGAATAAATTATAATCATCAACAGTTCTATTTATATTAGAACTGTCAACAGTTGCAACTTCTTATAATTTATTAACTTCCAATAACCGCCAAACGGTTATTAGCAGTTATTTGGATTTCTCTATTCTCAAGGAAATAGCCAACCATCAAAAGGCTAGGCTATAGTATATGAGTGTCCACACTTATTATGGTGTGATCACTCTTATACCTTCAGTTTTGTGCGCTTGTATCTCGTGTTATCCTTATTTTTCCAATACAAGCAATATCTTTTCATCAAAAAAAGATAAGCAAAATCTCATAGAAATAGGATTATGATGACGCCACTGTTTCAGGTCTTAGAGATGCCTTTAAAGTCTAAACTAGTATTGGATGTTTGAGATATAATAGTTTATTAGGGTTTGGCATAGAGATCAATTTTTTTTTTTTTTTTAAACTATAGTGAATAGTGATAGAGAGATAATTAAACGAGCCGTCACTAAATATCATAGAAATTCAATTAAGGAACCTAATGTATCTAACCTAATTAACCTTTCCATGATCTCTCTATCTAGTATCTACCTTGTGAGGCTCTTTTTTGTTCTCCCAACTTGATAACTTCTCTCCGTGTCTCTGAGCTTAAAAGCTTCTTTGGTAAAATCTCAAAAGTTGGCCTTTATTTATAGATTCAGATATGTTGATGCAAGTGGCCCTTTGAATTTTATATGTAATAAAGGGTTGATGTCATATGGTGACGTAGAAAGAGTGACTAAAGTATGATGGCATAAATTAAAGACATGGGCCTCTACATAATACAACTGTACCTTGCAATGTATCAGAGTTTATAGCACGATAAAAATAGAAATCCCCATTACTCTTTTTAGTTGATAGTTGATATTTGATAGTTGATGCTCAAGCTTAGGAGACTGGCGCTGATTTCAAGGCTGAGCTTGGACCACGTAAACACAATTAAGTGCTGGATTGTGTTCAGCCTTAGAAAGATATTTTAACTTTAGATTCCAACATGCGAGGCACTTTTGCTGTTTTGCAGAAAGTTTGATCATTAGATATTTATGTATTAAAAAAATACCTAGAGATTTCTTTTAAAAATAAGTTTCATTTTTAAAAACAAAGGCTCCGTTTGGAAAATTGAACAAAACAGAATATCTCTAATGAAATGCCACTCCAAGCGATCATAAGTTTTTTCCAAGTCAATCTTGATGGCCATGTAACCCTCCTTACCTTTCTTTGTACCCATGGTATGAACAAGTTCTTGGACAAGAATCATATTATCAATCCCCTTCCTGCCAGGCACAAAGGCAGTTTGAAGAGAAGAAATGAGCTTAGGGAGAGCAACCCGCAATCTTTTGACAATAATTTTTGTCACGACTTTGTATAAGGTATTACAAAGACTAATAGGCCTGAAATTCCCAAGGCAATCAGCCCCAGGACACTTCGGAATAAGAGTCATCAAGGTTTGGTTCAAAAAATTCTAGCATACATCCAGAATCAAAGATGTGCGAGACTTCCTTAAAGACAGCATCTCCCACAGAGCCCCAATATCTTTGAAAAAATCCAGCATGAAGACTGTCAGGCCCAGGAGCCTTAAAAGGTTTAAGAGACCAAAGAGCTTCCTTCACCTTAAGAAAAGTGACCACAGAGGCCAAGTGACTCTTCTCAACCTCAGAAAGCCCAACATGCCACCCAGAAAAACTCCAAATGCTTCTAGACACACTAATAGCCTCAAAGGTGAAAAGTTTCAAAAAACCATCCCTCACCAGCTTGGCAATATCAGCCTCACAGTGGACCCAATTACCAAGATTATCTTTAAGACTCACAATTCTATTATGCTTCCTTCTAACAACAACTGAAGTATGGAAAAAAAATTAGTGTTTCTCTCCCCTTGCACAATCCAATTAATTCTAGATTTCATTGCCCAAAATTCCTCCTCAAGCTGCAAAATATCCAAAAACTCCAATCTGAGCTGCTGCTTTTCCAAATTCACAAGAAAAGAGTTGGAACCCGAAGCAAGGGACACTTGAATACCCCGTAATCTCGCCTCAAGCCTAGCTTTCTTATGCACGAGGTTCCCAAAAACCTTTTTATTCCAAACTTTAGCTAACTCAGTGAACACTGAAATCTTTGTTTTTAAGGGATTAGTACCCAACCAAGAACCATTAACCACCTCAGAAAAGGAAGGGTGAGACATCCACACAGGCTGGAATCTAAAAGGTCTAGGCAACATAAGAGAAGGTGATTTATCCAAACAGAGAAGAACCGGACAATGATCTGAATGAGTTCGGGTGAGATGATGCACAGAGGCTTCTGGGAACAGAGTTCGTCCAAGAGAAGTTAGCAAAGCAACGATCTAATCTTTCTTGGATCAATCCGCTTAACTCTCTAAGATTAGACCAAGTAAAACGGGGCCCATGGAAGCCCAGATCAATCATGCCACACGTATCAAGACAAGATTTGAAGTTGAAGGCTCTTCTAAAATTAACTGGATGACCCCTAAACTTATCATCAATGCACAAGACTTCATTGAAATCACCCAACAACAGCCAGGGGAGGTGGTGTAATGAAGCAGTATGAACAAGATTCGACCAAAGAACTTTTCTTTCAGCAACCCTAAGGCTAGCATAAACAGACGAAATCAACCAAGAGAGATTGGAGGAACGTACCTTAATTGTCCTACGAATCTCTTGCTCAGTGCATGCAAGCTGCGCAACATCCACTCTATCTGAATTCCAAATGAGCCAGATACCCTCAGCAAAACCAATGGTGTCAGCAATAATGACACCATCAAAAGGAAGCCTACTAGTAATTTCCTTAACACGATCACCTCCAACCCTTGTCTCGGTAATGATCAAAACAACAGGTGAATGATGATTCACAAGATCTGCAACAGTCATCTGAAAGTGAGGGTTCAGAGCCCCTCTACAATTCCACAAGATAATATTCATAATTAAATGATGATTGGGGGTAGGACACTCATCAATTTGGGGCAGACACCTCATCTGCTCCAATAAATTCCATCCCGTCTCCTTCATCAGCATCAGAGAGGGATTCCTCCCCTATATCAGAGACACCACATGCTCTAAAATGCCCATCTTCAACTCCCGTTGACAAATCGCAATATTGAATTGAAAGTTTGGCTGGAACACCTGGATCAATTTTTTGAGGGTCACATTTCCCATGCAACTCACGGCAATCGGCTTCTCCACCAGCATCCTTCTTTCTGAAATCTCTTCGGAGGGATCCAATTTGCACAAGATTGGCTCCTTTGAAGTTCCGGGCAGCATTCTCCAAGAGAGTATCTTGCTCTCCACCACCAGTTCAACATCCGTTAGAAATTTCCACCATGGATTGCTCCATTCCACCCAAGCCGGGTCTGTTAGGGGAAGAGACAGGTTGGCTCTGCTCTCCGGGGTTAAAGGGAAGATGAAGCTCCAAGCCTATCTTATCTCTAGATCGAACCATCCCCAAATCACAGTGGGACTTGCATTGATCTAGTCTAACACCACATGTTGAACGATTATTAGCTTTCCCTTGAGATTGATTGCCCACTGATGAGTTTCTTCTACCCCTGCTAGTGGGTATGTGTTTGCCATGATCAGAAGGAGAGGCGATATTATTTTCCCCTAAAGCGAATGAAAAAGCCAGAGAAGGCATGTTGCTAAGAATACTAACTTTATTCAAACCCAAACCAGAGCTAGTGTTAGGAGACTGTTGATCCCGAGGTGAAGAGCTACGCGACAAATTTCTTGTCTTTCTCTTGCCCTCAGGGGGACCACGTGACATACTAGCATCAACAGTACCATGAGTCCTAGACCGCAATTTAGAAGCATTATCCACAGGATAAAATTCCTAAGAATGGCCTGCATTGAAAGACGTACCACCAACTTTCTTATTGCCAGTTTTTGGACTAGTCCTCTTGTGTGTAACCAACACCCAAGGACCATACTCTTCCTCAAACGGACCATGCTAGGGCCCTTCCTCCCTGACCAAAGCAGAATCCTCACCACCATTAACACCAGAGGGTACATCTGGGCATGGTTCAGGCACAGGTGCCCTCACTGAATAAGGACAATTGGTTTTCCTATGACCAAGACGGCCATACACAAAGCACAAAAGATTTAAACCTTCATAAACAACAAGTTGGACAAAACCCCCAATGAAAACTAATTTAACAAGCGGAACATCAACATTTACTTGAACACAAATACGAGCATATCTTCCTTTAGCTTCAAAGGCAGTATGAGTATCAATACGGAAAACAGGCCCAATAGAAAGACCAATCTTCTTTAGAACAGAGAACTCATAATATTCAATTGGTAGTTTAGGGAAGCGAGCCCATACTACTACGGAAGAACAACAGGCCAAGGAAGGCTTAAAATTTGGTTCCCATGGTCTACTAGTAAGAAAATGCTCACCAATGAACTAAGGTCCATCTTTCAAAAGAAAATCAAATAAGGAAAAAATCTTTTCCCAGATCAACACATTCCAACCTCCCAGTAGGTTTCCAGAGATTTAGAATCCTAGAATGAAGGTAATGATACCCTAATGATTTACCAAAAACCTTGACAATAAGGGCAGTAGCCCATTTAGACCGAATGAGCATCTTTGTTTCCTTTGAAAGCTTGACAGAAGCCATACCCTCCAAGATGTCCTCAATCTCTTCATCAAAGCCTTCATCATCCTCAACCACATCAGAGAACTTAAAAGCTTGAGCAAAAGCCCCTGGAATCTCACCTATAAGCTTGTCCTTGTAGGACCGATCTCCATGTGCACCAACAGTACCAGTATTGGAATTTTCTTTAACTATCTTATTATTGAATTGGATGCCAAATTAGTGGTCAATTTGATGGTTTCCTCTAAAAGCTTTAATGGTGAGAATTCTGCTCTTGTGGATGATTGCAGAGAGCTGCTAACGCGTATCCCTCATTCCCGAGTGCAACACTGTTTCAGGGAAGCCAATAGGTGCGCTGATGCCTTAGCCAGAAGAGGAGTCAAGCTGCCTCAAGACTTTTGTGTTTTTGATAATCCTCCTCCAAATGTTTCTGTAATATTAAACCATGACATTTTGGGTTTAAGCTCTAATAGATTTTGTATTGCTGGTAGTTCCAGCTCTTAGTTGTTTTAATGAAGTTCCCATTTACCCAAAAACAAAAAAATCAGTTAATTTAATTCATAAATTATTTAAGGGTCAGTTAGACCAAAAAACGTAGTTGTTTGCCATTTAACTTATTGAAACAATCCATGTGCTCTAGTTTTTAAAACGATCAAGTTTTGGAAAGTCTTACTATGTGATTTTTATTTTTTATTTTTTGAGAAAAGCATGTGATTGTATGAAATATATAGAATTAAAAAAAAAAAAAAAAAAAAAAAAAAAAAATTCCAACTATTGGAAAGAAGGTTATATATTTAAAAATTTAACTTTTGGGTTGGGCCTTTAGAAGAGATGTTACATGCATTAAGTCCTTGACAAGCCCAAGTCCAGTCCAAGTCTTTAGTAAGCCTAAGACATTAGCCACTCTTCCATCAAAAAAAAATATTAGCCACTCAGGGAATGAGTCGATACCTTCAGGACAACTTTAAAATCTTTAAGTTAGGTCCAATAGACACCATTGGTTAAGAGGATTAAACGAGTAACTTGTCTTACCTTATTGGGCCAAGGTTTGGAAAAGGTCTCTTATATCTAGTGCATGCAACTAATGTAAATAGGAGAGGATCCAAATTATTTTGAAAAGGTGTCTTATATCTACTTTTAAGAACTTATTCTCACAAACAATTCACTAATACAGTAATACCCCGTCTTCACCAATTATTTTGAAAGTCAAGTATCAATTGGACAACTATTATGTTAAGAACAATAAAGGTTTTTGAATTGTTTATGGCAAACCAAAGCACAAAATAGTGTCCGGTAACTAGCTCCTTTGTAGGTTTCTGCTTTGACATTTTAATCCTTTTCCCTTGATAGAGTGGTGGGTTAAGTCTAGTTGATGGTTTTTAAGTTTTGAAATGTTTTTAGCAACAACATTAGTGATGCACCTGCTTGCCTAGTAGTTAAATAAATTATCTATTTGTCTAAGTTGCATACTCCATCTTTCTAGTATCCAAATTACATAATCTAGTATTTGAAGATAACTCGTTGTTTATTTCTTTTTCCCCAGTTCATTTACTCACTTCCCTGGTTCATTTACTCAATTTCAAAACAATCTTTTCTGCCACTAGTGCACTACATTTGTAATCTATTCATCCAATTTCAAAGGGTACCAGTCGTTGCAAGAATGATATATGGGTACGTCGGATCGGTTCAACTGTTCATCATTTCAACGAATGAATTGGTTTATTTAATTCATAAACAATTGAACGGGTCATTTGGACCAGAAGGCGTAGTTGCTAGCTTCACCATTTAACCTGTTGAAACAATCCATTTGCTCTCTAACATAACATAACATTTTAAAAGTTCTTTCTATTTACTTTGTTGTCTATAAGAAGAGGAATTGTTTTTTATAACATAACTTAAAACTTAAAATGCAGAGGTCCATGATTTATGGAAACCACTTCTCTAACTGATTTTCAAGTTTGGGCAAGTTCAGCCTTTTTTCAATACAAAATTTTCACTAATTCAATGAAACAGAATAAAATTTGAGAATAATAATATTCTTTTTTTAAGTAGATAAACGTAAATGGGTGTGCCAAAGTTGGTATTTGAAACTTCCCTTATAATTTTGCAAAATTGAGAACTTCATGCTCTAAACAACCATTCGTACATTTAACAAATTCTTAACTTTTAATCATTTCAGTATCAAAAACTATATTGATTTTTTATTTTTGTAAGATTGCCTAATCTTGGAGAAGTATGACAAGCATACAGTGAGTCATGAAAGCCTGCTTACATACAAAAACATCCAAATAAATTTGAAAACTCGCAAATGAAATCACTATATATAGATGCTGAAGTTGGGATCTTGAGTGAAGTACAAAAACATATGTCAAATCTAGTATAGCTAACCATACTTTCAATAAAGTGACAACAAATCCAGACTTATAAGAGGAAAATGAGAAAAAGAAAGACCCTTAAATTAAACTACTTATTTAAAATTCATTTCAATTGCTTGTGAACAAAAGGGGCCACTAAGAAAAATACTTGACAACCCTTATGGTAGCTCAACTGGTGCTCTGAGTCAAAGAAAATGTTCGAGAAGCCGCTTCACGAACTGACTGGAATTTCTGTTGGAGCCAATTATGTATTTGATCAACATAATTGTAAATAGGCTGGTGCCAGCGACGCAGTATCTCTACAACTAGGCTTATGCATAAATTAATCAAGAACCACCATAATGGAGAAATGAGTAATGAAATAAGTAGCTCACAAGTAAGAATTCCAGAAGCTAAACAAGTGAGCCTGAATATGGGAAGGTACTCTGTGTTGTGAGTTTGAAAAATTGGACTCGCATAGGCAATGCTGTACACAACTGCAGCTATGATGAGAAGAAGGATGATTGCAAAATGTGTTTCAATTGGGGAGATGTTTAAGGCTTGAAAATGTAATCCAACAAGGAAAGCCAACAGTGTAGCGAGAAAGACAAAAGGCTGATGGAATGCCATGATTGAATTGAGTTCTTCCTCCCTGGCACACATAGACAAAAACAAGATTCCTTCAGCTTTTATTTTTATTTTTTGCATAGCATCAGAAAATCAAACGCTCACAAAATCCAATCAAACCCTCACAAAATCCGGGCAAATTTTACTTTTCTCCTTCCACTATCGAGTCTACTTCGATCCACCCATAATCTATAAAACCAAGCAATTTCCCTACTAATGTTTTTATGTTGTATTAATATGTAATCATAGATTTTGAGCATTATGGCTTGAAATTGAAAAAAAAAAAAAAAAAATTGTTAATTTTGCTTGGATTTAAATAGAAAATTAGACAGTGTGGGATATATTTGCTTTTTTTTTTAATAGATAAGTAGTGACATTGCTCAATTTTATAGATTATGGAGAGAATTGAGATGAACCCAATAATTGAAGGGGAGAAAGTGCAATTTATCCTAAATGTTATCAAATTGAACTCTTAGGTTTTTCCTTAAGTCAACCACAATGGATGCAATACTAAGCCAAGAGATTTAACAATTTGTTAACATATTATTTTTTCCATTCTTAATGAATGAAATTAACTAATCTACGGTAGTTTATGCTATCAAGATTTTTAGAAATATACTCTTATACATAGTATGATAAATGTTTCTTTCTTAAAAAAAATAAAAAAATAAAAAATGAAGAAAAAAAATATATTGTTTTTCTCATACTTACATATATGTCATTTTATTCTCTTAACTCAACTTTTTTTTCTTGTTTTTTTTTTACTCTAAACGTCCAGACCAGCTTGCACGTACCTTGACTAATTCTAAAGGGACACATAACACTCTACTAGTCACATATACCGCGATAATCGCAAAGTTTTGTCTTAGATAAGTGGCTCTGAGAGAACTCGAACTAGTGATTATTGGGGAGCACACTCAAGGCCGGGCTAGTTGAGCTATTCTCACAAGTTTTTGTTGAGCAAAACACGTCTCGTTTGCATATATTGTATGTAAAAATTTATGTGGCATCAAATTTTTACATATAATGGTTATATCAATTATAACTCTTAACCATTCAATACGCCTATAAAGCATTACAAGATACATCTTTTAAATTTTGGTTGAAGTAACCCTCCCCCTCTAAGTCTATGGGACAATACTTTTGACTTACAACTTACTATAAACGTGATAATGGGAAGAGATATTGTAGTAGCCTAGTGATATAGTCAATTAAAGCTTTGTTATGGTGTGTTTGGAAGTTTAGAGGAGGAGCAGAGTAGAGGGGAGGGGGAGAAGGAGAGGGAAGGGGAATGGTTACCACTTCCCCTTATTTGGATGTTTTAAAAATTAAGTATGGGAGGGAGAAATGAATATCCCTCTACTTTGTTTGGATGTTATAGGAGTAAGAGAGGTGAGTGATGTGATCAGATAAATTGACCATTATGGTCCTCTTTTACTAATTTTAAAGAAATAAGTATAAATTAACATCATAGGGGTAAACTTGACAATTTAAATCTTTTTAAAATAAGTGACACCACTCCCCTCTCCTCCCTTTTCAAATGTCCCCAATTTGGGGAAATTAAAAATGAGAGGTTTTGAGGGATATCTTACCCCTTCTAATCCCCTTAAATCCTTCCTCTTCACACTTAAAAAACTCTCAAATAAAGTTCATTAAATATCTCCCCTCTACTCCCCCCTCATTCTCCTTCATCGAAACATAGTATTATGTTTACAAGGTACAAATAGTCTACATATAAGAGGTTGACTAGGCCATTTTAATTGTTTTCAGGAGTATTTTGGTCATTGGAGGTTTCAATGGTATTTCAGTCATTTTGGTTCATGAAGTATTTTGACCATCGTTGAGGTTTAGGGGTATTTTGGTCATTTTGGAGATGTCAGGGGTAATTTCAGTTATTTTTGGGGTTTTTGGTGTATTTCTATCATTTTAGAAGTTTTTAGGTATATTTTGATCATTTTAGAGGTTTGAGGATATTTGATTAATTTTTTTTTTATTATTGTTTATATTTTAGTTGAAGATCTCAAGGATTTTTGGAGTTTTAAAGATTTTTTTTTTTTTTTTTTTTTTTTTTTAAAGATTGGGATTATTGACTAATTCAATTTTTTTAAAGAATTATCTAATGGATTACCATAATATATAGGTCAGTAGGTACCCATCGTCTGCGTTTATCACTTTCCCGATCAATGTCTATCCCATAACTTCTTCTTTTTTTAAATATCTAACCCATACGGCCATACCTAGACAAATTAGTTCAAGTGATATTACATTAAATTATCTAAAAAAAATCAATTGAAATTTTTTAAAAATAATAAATTGGATGGATTCATATGCCTAAAGTAATTCATACATTAAGAACAGAGTTTTAATTTTGGAACAGAGAAGCCAAATTCAAATAAGTAACTCTATCTAGATCTTATTTAATTCAATTAATTATTATTATTATTATTATTAGAGATGTTAAATTGCTTAAGAGTATATTACATTGAAATGGTTTAATGATGTCACTGTCGGCATTTCGGGTGGGCTTTGACTATGACCTAGATCATGATCTAATTGTATTCAATTGTGACAATGTGTTGGCTCGACTTTGATCCGATCCATCATTAGGTTTAAGGTATAAATCAATTGGCATGCATTACCTAAAAACAAAAAACTACTTGTCAAGTTGTCATCACTGCTTTTGTTTTTTTGCTAATTTGTCATCACTACTTAAAAACATATGCCAGGTAAGTATTAGTAATTTTGAAACACACACAAACAATAATATATATTTATATATCTACACGTACGTGTGTTTATTTGTGAAGGGTTTTTTTTTTTTAATGAGTTAAGATAAAAATTCTAATTTAATTGTATAAGAGGTGACTCGAACTCACGCCCATTAAGAGTGGAATATTGGGGAGGGGGAGCACTAGGCCAAATACACAGGTAGGGTAGAAAATTTTAATATATATATATATATATATATATATATATATATATAATATATAGATAGAAATTCTAATCTAAACTCACACATACGTATATTTTGAAGATCCTAAAGATCGAACCCACACCCTCATAGAGGGGTGGGTAGGGTAGAAAATTTTAAATAATGATATGTGTGTTTTTTTATTTTAAACGATCATGTGTTTCTACAATAGGATTAATCCAACACTTGATAATAATACATTTTATAGTTGTCTAAGACGAATCTTCTCATATGCAATAATATGAAAAAGGATTAATGATTTGGGGAGAAAAATATCAAACAGAATAGTTTACCAAAAAAAACATATCAGATATAATTATTGAAAATTTAATATTAAATTGAAATAGAATTAAATGCAAAAGAAAGATTGACGTAAAAATTTCAGTTAATTAGAATTAGAAAAAAAAAAAAAAGTGTTAATGGAGTTTGTGATTGCTTTTAAGAAGTAGGCAAAAATAGGCTTTTAGTTCCTAAATTTTGGGAGTGTTTTTGTTTAGATTCCTATGTTTTACAATATTTCATTTCAGTATTTGATTTTTTGGACATGTTATATTTGATGAGAAGATTTTATTATTTTATATTTTTTTAAATTATTCTTCTAAAAAGAGGGAAAATAGGAAGTGTAAGGACTCAAATGAATCCATATCAAAGAAACTAAGAGCTCAAATGAAACGTTATAGAACATAAGGACCAAAATAAAAATACTCTCAAAATATAAGGACAAAAAATGTATTTTTTTTCTTAGAAGTATAATTATAAGCCACCTCCCCAGTATTTGACTATTTTCCCATATATGGAAAAAGATGAACCTTATAATTAACCAACAAAAACCTCAAGTTCTCAGGCTTTTGGGCTAAGTTTAGACAGGCCCAACATCATAAACCACTAGTCATTGCGGACCAATCCTGTCTGATAAATTTTAGTTGTAGATTCTCATTAAAAAAAGATGTGAGCTCTAAATTAGCCACGTATCCAAGCTAATTACTTAATTAAAGTTTAAAAGGAGCCCTATGCCTCCAACCGGTTGGCATTTGGAGATCAAGTGAATGAATTGTAAAAAAAATTGTGCATTTATCTTTGGTTAAATTTTCAGCAAATCAATTGAATATAATAAATCAGATATTTGGGTTAGACTTGATTTGGGTCCATAAAGTAATAAACTTTATGAATTCCAAGCCTTGCCTACATTTAATCAGGTCCAATCCAAGCCTGCTCAATGGTCTCGGGCCTGGAAATTGAAAACAACCTTGGCCCTTCCATGGTGTCTTGAGTTGAAGGCATGGTTAATATGTGGCCACGAACTGTACGTGAGGCAATGGTGCATCACTTGACAAGCGAAAAGCTGTGTGGGATTTTTAGTGGACGTGGTGGCAATGAGTACAAGTAATTAATTAACACGAAAATGGTTAAACGAACATAATATTGACCAACCTTCCACGATTTCTATGATCTTGTGAGGCTGTTCCCTCTCTCCCAACATGATAACTTCTCTCCATGCCTGTGGCAATGAGTACAAGTAATTAACAAGATAATGTTTAAATGAACATAATATTGACTAATTAAGCTTCCATGTTCTCTCTATCTTACCTTGTGAGGCTGTCCTCTCTCTCCCAACTTGACAACTTCTTTCCGTGTCCGGTGTCTCTGAGCTTAAAAGTGGTAAAATATATTTTGTCTCACAAGTTGGCCTTTATTTATAGATTCATTGAACATGGATTTACCATTTAGCCACTGGAAAGTGGGAAGTGGGAATTAGAACCACCAAGTAATCATGTATGTTTTTTTTTGGCTGAATCACCAAGTAACAATGTTTTTAATACTAACAATGCTGGTAAGTTGTAAACTTGTGATGCCTTTATCTAAACAAATGAAGTTGTCGTAATGCCTGGACCCAAGGTGGATGAGTCATCCAGCACGAAATTGGGAGAGCTCGTAATGCTAATCCCTGAATCCTGACCCACCATTGCAGATTATGACCTCATAAAAATTCATAATGCATGCAACCGCTGGACCCACCGAGGATGAACATGGAATTGGGGAGCTCGTAAAGCTCATTGAAGAATCCCCGAGTAATACTAATTTAGTCTAATTCCTGGACCACCACCGTTGAGAATCTTGCATCTCCAACACAATCCGTCACGAAACCAACAAAATAGTGGATCATAAAAATAATAATACATCTTAGCCTTTTAGTTGTCCATTCTTTCTTCCTTATCTTTCTTTTTGTGAAACTTTTTAAAACTCGAATCTTGCTCAAAGTCAGTCTCAACATACTACAAAGATTTAGAAAACAAAAAACATTGTTAGAGTTATTAAACAGTATAAAAGCATATTAAATTAAAAACTATTTGGCAAGAATATAATATAAAATACAATAAGACATTTACTCACACATAATACAACAATAATAAGAAAATCCAGTGTTATGAACTGATTCATTGTTTTAGATTATATATATATATTGAACTCATGTGACCTGATTTAAAAAAGATAGTAAAAAGAAATAAGAAAAACGATAGACCATGAAAAAAAACGTTAAAAAATAAATAAATAACAAATTTTAGGGACCAAACGATCCAGTTTTATATAGGTTTTTTTTTTTTTTTTGCTGAATGTTTTGTATAGGTTTATAATTAACCTCTAATTGTCCAACCTCAATCATCAAGCACCTCTTGGTAGAGAAAACTAGTACAACAATAATAATAAAAAATTAAAATTACTCCAATCCCTAGGTTGAAAGTTCATTATCGCGTGAAATCTCATAAACTCACAAGAGAAATACTTCATATAGGTGAGAAAAACAAATTAAGGCTCCGTTTGTTTCGACGTAAAATATTCTCCACCGTAAAATATTTACAAATGCAAATGATTTACAGGAAAATGTTTGTTTTTCCAGTGTTTGTTTGCATTCTGGAAAATGCTCCGGAAAATATTTTACGATGTTTGGCGCGACGTAAAATGAAAAAATGTTTTTTTTTTTAAAATTTTTTTTATTCTTTAACTTTTTTTTTTATTAAAAGCCTAAAATAAAAATGTATTCATTTTAGAAGTGTAAACACCCATCCATCACAACATTATAAAACTAATACAAGTTTTTTCATATTATAAATAAATATAATAAATGAAAATAACAAACAATAGTCAACATCTAAAATTATAATTCATAACCATTCCCATAACATATATAATCATAACACTACTCATCCAATTTTTAATACATAATCAAAATACTAAATACAATTCCTAAATACATAACCATTAACCATAGCAGTATAACATTACTCCTAAATACATAACATTGTTCCATAATATTACACATCAAAGAATTATCCAAAATAATTAACATTGTTTTATAATATAACTGTGATCTTAGTATTTGGAAACCACCCAAAATAACCCACAAAATATTTTAACCAGGAATTAAAAAAAAAGGAAATCAAACAAAAACAAAAGAAAAAGACAAGGAGATGCAGATCAGAACGGGCAGATCGGCGGCTAGAAGACCAATGGATCGGAGATTGAGAACGAGCAGATCGGCGGCAGATCAGTGGGCACCGTGGAGATCGGCGATCGGCGAGTGCGAGAGAGAGACCAAGAGGGGCTGAGGGTGGCTCGGGTTGGGGTGACTCGGGTACGAGCAGATCGGCGGCAGATCGATGGGCACCGTGGAGATCGGCTGGCTCGGCTGGCTGGGCACGGGTTGGGAGAGAGAGAAACCGAGCAGAGAGAGAGAACTAGAGCAACGATCAGTTGAAGGCACGGGGGTGGCTCGGGGTGGCTGGCGGGGTGGCTGGGGGTGACAGTGAGAAAGTGCAGAGAGCAGAGAGTGAGAAAGTGCAGAGAGTGAGAGCAGAGAGAAGAGAGTGAGAGCAGAGAGGCGTATCGAGCTCGCGTGTTTTGGTTTTGGAAAATGGTTTACGGAAATATTTTCCGTAAACCGTTTTCCGTTTTTTCCTTTGCCATTTTACGGTCAAAAACAAACATTTTACGTTTGACTTTTGTTTTACGTTGCAACAAACGCCTGCAAATGCTGAAAACGTTTTACGGAAAACGTTTTCAGCCGAAACAAACGGAGCCTATATATATGAGTGACGTATCTAAAGCAAGCAAAACTTAAATAAAATACCACTAAAGTTTAGATAAGCAAAATCTCACCTCTAAAGTCTAAACTAGTATAGGATGATATAATAGTTTATTAGGGTTTGGCATAGAGTGGTCAATTTTTTTTTAATAGTGAATAGTGATAGAGAGGTAATTAAATGAGTCGTCACTGTATATCATAGAAATTAAGATTTGGGAAAAAATATATTTATAAGAGAAAGAGTAGATATTGATTACATTATAATATTAAATATCTAACTTAATAACAAATTTTCATTAAAATAAAATAAACAATTATAATAATATATATATTAATATATAATTCTTTATATATAAATATATTATAATATAATATTCAATTAAATTATCATATATAACTACTAAAATGCATGTTTGAGGATCCAGATCTGGTGCAATAGATTTGTAATGTTGACATGAAAAGTTAGATTTTTAACTTTTCACCTCAACCATCTAATCAGATAAAAAAAAAATTAAAAGTAAAAAGTAAAAAAGTGAATATCTAATCGGGCAGCTAATTTAAAAAGTTAAAAAGCTAACTTTTCACGTCAATTGTTCAAATCTATTGCATGGAATGCAATACCCTCGAGTATTACACCCGATCTAGATCCCTTGTTTGATATGTGAGCTATATATATATATATATAATGAATGTCGATGTGGAACACCAAAATTTTATAAAAATACAAATTTACAATAATTTATGAAATTAATAACTTCAAAAAAAAAAAATTAGGTTCATGTTTTAGGTTGTCAATCCATGTCAAAAATTTAACAATATTTGAGTCATGTTAGTCTTAGAGTCATAAATGTTATGTACTTGAAGACCAAAGTGAAGACTCAAGTGAAGCTCCAGAGAAGTGTTGTTCACAGTCACCTCCACTACAACCACAATAGCACTCGACCGATTTGGATTTAATGAAACTTGACTGCAACCTGGATAGCATTCGACCGGTCGAGGCTCAGGATCCAAAAAACCTGATTAAGTTGGCCCATGATATTGTCCTTGGTTTTTATACCATAGTGGTCCAGCTATATAGTTTTCTCCCATTTTCAATCCTTTTTTTTTGTTTGGTGATTGTTTTCAATAGTGAGTTTTCATTTACAACTGTCATTTATTTCATTCCCTCCATATTTATTTCGTTTGTGCATTAATGTAGCAAGAAAGAGAAACAAGGAATTCATAAATACATGAAAACGAAAAATTGAGAAAGTTTGATGAAAGTAAAAGTACCCGAATCGGCCGGTTTTCCAGGCCTGAGTGTGCTTACTACTCCCACCAATCCTGGAAATGCTAAGAAAATCGTCCTCAGTGAAAACGGCGTCGTTGAAGGCCAAGAGAGAGGGGCCCTGCCATTGAGCGAGGGAGTCGGACAAGAGGGAGTGAGAGGCGTGGCTGCGACGGTCAAGACAGAGGCGGACGGTGGTGGCGCCGGCATCGTCGGCGTTCTGAATGAGCTCCTTCAGCACCGTCGTCCCCTCCGGGTAGTTCAAAAGCACCTCGCGGATCCGCCGCGTGAGGTCTACTTTCTGACCGAAGTCTTCTAGAAACATCGACTCCGGAGATGGAGATGGAGATGCCATCTCTTTCTCACTTCTGCAATTCCGGGATCAGATTTCTGGAACCATGGATGGAGGGACACCGACGAAAGAAGAAGAAGAAAAAGTAAAAAGTGTTTATTTACGCTCATGCCACCGGTCAATTTGTGCAAAAAATTGCAAAATTGCCGCCGGTCTTTTGAACAGTAGCTGAATTCAAGCCGAATTCAAGTGAAAACAACAAAAAGTTGTTTTCATTTTGGCCGAATTGAGTATCAGTTGTATAGTAAAAATATTTGAATGCAAAAACTGAGTACAGAAACCAAACAAAAAATTTTCAGCCCGGGCCACCATTTTCTGAATTCAAATACAGAAAACTATATTTGAGTTAAAGAACCAAACATGCTCAAGGTTTCTAAGAATTTGAAGGTCTTCCATCACTATTGCAGAATCCCAACTATTGAGTTTTATAATTTTTAACGAAATATTGTCTATTTGTGGGGCCAAAATAACATTTCAATTTTACCCTCCCTTCAGCTTCCACCAAGTAACGCCAGTAATACTAATTCCTGGACCCACCATTGCAGATTAGGACCTTATTATGCTTGTAATGGCGGGACCGACCATGGATGACCATGGGAGCTCGAAATTTGGAGACCTCGTAAAGCTCGAATACAATGAATTATGAATAAGAGTAATAGTAATACTAATTCCTGGACCCACCATTGCAGATTACGACCTCATAACTCATAAGTCATAAATCATAAAGTCTGTAATGCCAGCAGTGGTGGCCTTGGCCAAGGGCGAGATGAGCGACCGTCCTAAACCTTATTTCAAAATTAGACCTCTTCTCAAAATTCTTTAAGGCATTTATTGAAAGACCTCAATATATTTATATACACAAAAATTAAAAAGGCCCATATATTTAAAACAAGCCTTTAAATTAAGCCTAATAATAATTTATTTCTCTAACCCAAGTATGTATGAAGAACAATTTTTTGTATTTATTTTATGTGAAGAAGCTAACTTCACTAAATTATGATAATTTGAAAAAGTATTATGTTAATCTTGAAGGTTTTTTAAAACCTGATAATTTTTTTGATCTTGATGGTATTGATTTATTTTCAGACTTAATGGTGCGTTTGGATGAAGAAATTGGTAAATACATAGAATTTCATAAATGATGGGATTTACATCCCCATCATTTAAAATCCCATCATTTTTAAATTTCTTTGTTTGGTTATAATTTTTATAAAAAAATTAAAATGATGGGAATTATAAATTTTGAAGTTTGGGTATAATCAAAATTTATAAAATCCTTCTTTCCATGGTCGGTTCCTAGTATTGTTGCCTAATTATCTATTCACATCACCCAAATCAATTTAACTAAATGTATATTTTGACCCAATTAATCCATCTAATGAGAATATTATATATAGAGTTAGAAAAAATCACACATGTTAATCCTTAACAATGACGTGAGGTGGAATTGAAAAATTAAAATTGAAAGAGACAACCTGACCTACCCACCTACCCATCTGACATCTTGAGAAAGCAAAAGAAGCAATATGACATAAAGCAAAATATATTAACTCACGTCACTATGGCAACAAATGGAGTTAGCAAGATATATATGACATAAAGCAAAATATATTATACCTTTCTCGCAAAAAGTGTATATCTGTTCTTATCAGTTTATATCTGATATGTGGACCATCGGTCCACACGATATTAAATTTATTTCTTGAGGGGGAGAGCCCACCACAGTAGCTTGCTACTGGGGTTCTCGAGCGTCGCCCAAGCTCACTAAAGCTTAGGCCTGGCGCACCCCACCAAAGCTAAAAAATTTAATTGTCTTACAAGATTTTATCAAAAGAAAAAACAACAGCGACAAATATACTTAATTTTATCAAAGAATTGAAATTGTTCCAAATGCATCTATTGCATATAGAATATTATTGACTATATTTGTCACAGTCACATCCATTGAAAAGAAGTTTTTCAAAGTTAAAATTATAAAAATCTTATTTGTTATCAACTATGTCATAAGAAAGATTAAATGAATTAGTTATATTATTTATTGAACAAGATTTGTTATAAAATATTGAATATAAAAGTTAGTGAAAGTGAAAGCGGGAGTGGAAGTGGAAGCGGTAGTGGAAGTAGAAGTGGAAGTGGGAGTAGGTAGCAGCAGCAGTGATAGTGAAAGCAGTAATGGTGACTCGCTCAACTCTATATAGCAGGGAATAAAAGTGCCTTTGGTTGACATAATGTGGGTTTTGCCCATGGTCAATTGCCTTTAAGTGAGCATTGAAGCAAAACAATGGAATTGTGGCTCTTGGAGCTGAACTTGTTACAAAAGCTTGATGGAGGATAGTGTGCTGGATAGCCATGTAAAGAACATACAAGATCTGGGAACCAAAATCTAACAGCATTACAGGTTTCTTGTTCTCCTTTCATTCAGAGAACAAGCAACCAAAAAAATTAATCTTGTTTCGTAGGATTAGATGGGTAGAGACTGGATTGTCATGTCATTGTAAATTATGTGTAGGACTCATATATTGAGAACTTTGTGGCTAGAATGAAGATAGGGATGTCCTCCTGACCCTTGAATTTTACTTGTAAATACATTAATGTAGGAAACAAATATGCTTCTTGTCTCATAAATCTGCCAACTGAAATATGCCACTATGTAGAATTACGATCAAATATAGCTACAAATATACTTAATAAAGCAAAGTATACTGACTCATCTTGAGAAAGTCTTACAAGATTTTACCAAAAGAAAAAACAGACAGCGACAAATATACTTAATTTATCAAGGAATTAAATTATTCTAAATGCATCTATTACATATAGAATATTATTGATTATATTTGTCACAGTCACGTACATTGAAAGAAGTTTTTCAAAGTTGAAATTATAAAAATCTTATTTGCTATCAACTATGTCATAAGAAAGATTAAATGGATTAGCTATATTATTTATTAAACAAGATTTGTTATAAAATAGCCATATTATCTATTTGCAAAAGATATATATATATATATATATACCTCCACGAATTACCTAACAACATTACATAGTCAATTATATATAAACGGATTGTATTCAATACTGTAACAAAATTCTTCAATTTAAACAGGCCACTAGCGTAATGTTTATCTTCTACTATTGAAAAATGAGCATAGTACATAGGCTTTAGATAGAACACCATGTGAAGATTCAATGATCAATTGGTAGAACACCATATACTTATACAAATCCTCTCATTATTTTGGCAAATGTTGCTGCTGAACCGCAGTGGACCCCATGAATCTACCAAAGAAGATTCCGTTTGTTTCGCTGTAAAATATTTTCCATTGCAAAATGTTTTCAGATGAAAATGATTTCAGGGAAAATGATTTTTTTTTCCGTGTTTGGTTGCATTCCGGAAAATATTTTACAGTGTCATGCAAAAAATAGAGCAAAAGGAGCAAGGGGTGAGGCGTGCGTTTTTGGAAAATGGTTTACGAAAAAATTGGGCGTAAACCATTTTCCAAATTTTAACAAAGGATTTTCCAATCAACGGAAATTATTTTCCGTTTGACTATCATTTTACAGTGAAACAAACACTCGCAAATCTGAAAATATTTACCGAAAAATATTTTACAACGAAACAACGGAGCCAAAGTTACCAACTTGGAGAATTACCTTCAGAATTCTCGAAAAAACCGTTGGTAAACACGCATAAGCAATGGACGTGGATTTTTTTTGTTTAATAATATTATTTTTAATACTATTTTGCAAGAAAATACTGTTTAAAAACAATTGAGGGAAATAGCCTTCTCATCTCTTCTAGAGACGAGTTCCAGTTGAAACTCGTCTCTAGCAGAGACGAGTTTCACTTAAATTTTTGCATTTTTGCCACGTCTGCAACTGGAGTTCGAGCTGGAACTCGTCTCTTCTAGAAACGAGTTCCACTTAAAATGAAAAAAATATCATCTCCTGAAACTCTCAAAACTCTCAAAAGCTGAAAACTTTTTCTCTCTCTTACATTTTCTCTGATCTGCCTCTCTTTTTCTCACTCATCTCTCTCAAACTCTTCCTCACTCATCTCTCAGACTCTGTTTTTTCTTTCCTTCTCTCATTTTTTTTTTTTTTGCTTTTTGTTTGAGAAGGAGCTGCCGGCGTGGGTCTGTGGCTGATGGTGGGTTTCGGTTTTGCAGCGGGTCTGATGGATGGGTTTCGATTTTATGGGTTTGTGGTTATGGGTTTGTCGGCGTGGGTTTGTGGTGGCTTGGGTTTGTGGGTATGGGTTTGCCGGCATGGGTTTGTGGTGGCTTGGGTTTGTGGGTATGGGTTTGCCGGCATGGGTTTGTGGTGGCTTGGGTTTGTGGGTATGGGTTTGCCGGCATGGGTTTGTGGTGGCTTGGGTTTGTGGGTATGGGTTTGCCGGTATGGGTTTGTGGTGGATCGGTGGTGGCTCTGTGCAGTGTGTGGTGGGTTTGCGGGTATGGTGGTTGTCGGTGGTGGCTCTGTGCAGTGTGTGGGTGTGGTGGTTTGCGGTGTGGGTTTGCAGGTATGGTGGTTGTGGGTTTGAGGTGGACCCACGACCATGTCTTGGCAACTCCCACTCTTTACCATGATCATAAACAATATCCCCATTTTTTTCAATGGAAAAGACGAGTTCCAACCAGATTAATTTTTTTTTTTATAATAATTAGATTATCAACAGACTCTTCTTCCAAATCTTTCCATGGTCTTGAATCATTAAGAGTTGACGGTACGGATTCAATGGAACTCTCTGTTAGGGCCTTGTTCAATTGTTTAACAAGTTCACCGTCCTCAGCTGGAACATCCAAATCCCAGACCCTGAAGATATCCTCAAATGGTGTATATAATTTCAATGGAACTCGTCTTTAGCAGAGACGAGTTCCAGCCAAATTTTTTTTTAATGCGCGAATGCGAAATACAGTTCAAACTCTTGCTGAAAGTTAAAGCCGGAAGGCAGCCTAGCCTAAATGGAGGAAGCTGACGGAATGAAACAAGCTACGGTGACAGAAG
>OU015762.1:14985169-15010093 GCA_907173295.1 Fagus sylvatica | reverse complement strand
GAAACATTCCATTTGCTCTCTAACATAACATAACATTTTAAAAGTTCTTTCTATTTACTTTGTTGTCTATAAGAAGAGGAATTGTTTTTTATAACATAACTTAAAACTTAAAATGCAGAGGTCCATGATTTATGGAAACCACTTCTCTAACTGATTTTCAAGTTTGGGCAAGTTCAGCCTTTTTTCAATACAAAATTTTCACTAATTCAATGAAACAGAATAAAATTTGAGAATAATAATATTCTTTTTTTAAGTAGATAAACGTAAAATGGGTGCCAAAGTTGGTATTTGAAACTTCCCTTATAATTTTGCAAAATTGAGAACTTCATGCTCTAAACAACCATTCGTGCATTTGACAAATTCTTAACTTTTAATCATTTCAGTATCAAAAACTATATTGATTTTTTATTTTTGTAAGATTGCCTAATCTTGGAGAAGTATGACAAGCATACAGTGAGTCATGAAAGCCTGCTTACATACAAAAACATCCAAATAAATTTGAAAACTCGCAAATGAAATCACTATATATAGATGCTGAAGTTGGGATCTTGAGTGAAGTACAAAAACATATGTCAAATCTAGTATAGCTAACCATACTTTCAATAAAGTGACAACAAATCCAGACTTATAAGAGGAAAATGAGAAAAAGAAAGACCCTTAAATTAAACTACTTATTTAAAATTCATTTCAATTGCTTGTGAACAAAAGGGGCCACTAAGAAAAATACTTGACAACCCTTATGGTAGCTCAACTGGTGCTCTGAGTCAAAGAAAATGTTCGAGAAGCCGCTTCACGAACTGACTGGAATTTCTGTTGGAGCCAATTATGTATTTGATCAACATAATTGTAAATAGGCTGGTGCCAGCGACGCAGTATCTCTACAACTAGGCTTATGCATAAATTAATCAAGAACCACCATAATGGAGAAATGAGTAATGAAATAAGTAGCTCACAAGTAAGAATTCCAGAAGCTAAACAAGTGAGCCTGAATATGGGAAGGTACTCTGTGTTGTGAGTTTGAAAAATTGGACTCGCATAGGCAATGCTGTACACAACTGCAGCTATGATGAGAAGAAGGATGATTGCAAAATGTGTTTCAATTGGGGAGATGTTTAAGGCTTGAAAATGTAATCCAACAAGGAAAGCCAACAGTGTAGCGAGAAAGACAAAAGGCTGATGGAATGCCATGATTGAATTGAGTTCTTCCTCCCTGGCACACATAGACAAAAACAAGATTCCTTCAGCTTTTATTTTTATTTTTTGCATAGCATCAGAAAATCAAACGCTCACAAAATCCAATCAAACCCTCACAAAATCCGGGCAAATTTTACTTTTCTCCTTCCACTATCGAGTCTACTTCGATCCACCCATAATCTATAAAACCAAGCAATTTCCCTACTAATGTTTTTATGTTGTATTAATATGTAATCATAGATTTTGAGCATTATGGCTTGAAATTGAAAAAAAAAAAAAAAAATTGTTAATTTTGCTTGGATTTAAATAGAAAATTAGACAGTGTGGGAGATATTTGCTTTTTTTTTTAATAGATAAGTAGTGACATTGCTCAATTTTATAGATTATGGAGAGAATTGAGATGAACCCAATAATTGAAGGGGAGAAAGTGCAATTTATCCTAAATGTTATCAAATTGAACTCTTAGGTTTTTCCTTAAGTCAACCACAATGGATGCAATACTAAGCCAAGAGATTTAACAATTTGTTAACATATTATTTTTTCCATTCTTAATGAATGAAATTAACTAATCTACGGTAGTTTATGCTATCAAGATTTTTAGAAATATACTCTTATACATAGTATGATAAATGTTTCTTTCTTAAAAAAAATAAAAAAATAAAAAATGAAGAAAAAAAATATATTGTTTTTCTCATACTTACATATATGTCATTTTATTCTCTTAACTCAACTTTTTTTTCTTGTTTTTTTTTTACTCTAAACGTCCAGACCAGCTTGCACGTACCTTGACTAATTCTAAAGGGACACATAACACTCTACTAGTCACATATACCGCGATAATCGCAAAGTTTTGTCTTAGATAAGTGGCTCTGAGAGAACTCGAACTAGTGATTATTGGGGAGCACACTCAAGGCCGGGCTAGTTGAGCTATTCTCACAAGTTTTTGTTGAGCAAAACACGTCTCGTTTGCATATATTGTATGTAAAAATTTATGTGGCATCAAATTTTTACATATAATGGTTATATCAATTATAACTCTTAACCATTCAATACGCCTATAAAGCATTACAAGATACATCTTTTAAATTTTGGTTGAAGTAACCCTCCCCCTCTAAGTCTATGGGACAATACTTTTGACTTACAACTTACTATAAACGTGATAATGGGAAGAGATATTGTAGTAGCCTAGTGATATAGTCAATTAAAGCTTTGTTATGGTGTGTTTGGAAGTTTAGAGGAGGAGCAGAGTAGAGGGGAGGGGGAGAAGGAGAGGGAAGGGGAATGGTTACCACTTCCCCTTATTTGGATGTTTTAAAAATTAAGTATGGGAGGGAGAAATGAATATCCCTCTACTTTGTTTGGATGTTATAGGAGTAAGAGAGGTGAGTGATGTGATCAGATAAATTGACCATTATGGTCCTCTTTTACTAATTTTAAAGAAATAAGTATAAATTAACATCATAGGGGTAAACTTGACAATTTAAATCTTTTTAAAATAAGTGACACCACTCCCCTCTCCTCCCTTTTCAAATGTCCCCAATTTGGGGAAATTAAAAATGAGAGGTTTTGAGGGATATCTTACCCCTTCTAATCCCCTTAAATCCTTCCTCTTCACACTTAAAAAACTCTCAAATAAAGTTCATTAAATATCTCCCCTCTACTCCCCCCTCATTCTCCTTCATCGAAACATAGTATTATGTTTACAAGGTACAAATAGTCTACATATAAGAGGTTGACTAGGCCATTTTAATTGTTTTCAGGAGTATTTTGGTCATTGGAGGTTTCAATGGTATTTCGGTCATTTTGGTTCATGAAGTATTTTGACCATCGTTGAGGTTTAGGGGTATTTTGGTCATTTTGGAGATGTCAAGGGTAATTTCAGTTATTTTTGGGGTTTTTGGTGTATTTCTATCATTTTAGAAGTTTTTAGGTATATTTTGATCATTTTAGAGGTTTGAGGATATTTGATTAATTTTTTTTTTATTATTGTTTATATTTTAGTTGAAGATCTCAAGGATTTTTGGAGTTTTAAAGATTTTTTTTTTTTTTTTTTTTTTTAAAGATTGGGATTATTGACTAATTCAATTTTTTTAAAGAATTATCTAATGGATTACCATAATATATAGGTCAGTAGGTACCCATCGTCTGCGTTTATCACTTTCCCGATCAATGTCTATCCCATAACTTCTTCTTTTTTTAAATATCTAACCCATACGGCCATACCTAGACAAATTAGTTCAAGTGATATTACATTAAATTATCTAAAAAAAATCAATTGAAATTTTTTAAAAATAATAAATTGGATGGATTCATATGCCTAAAGTAATTCATACATTAAGAACAGAGTTTTAATTTTGGAACAGAGAAGCCAAATTCAAATAAGTATCTCTATCTAGATCTTATTTAATTCAATTAATTATTATTATTATTATTTAGAGATGTTAAATTGCTTAAGAGTATATTACATTGAAATGGTTTAATGATGTCACTGTCGGCATTTCGGGTGGGCTTTGACTATGACCTAGATCATGAACTAATTGTATTCAATGTGACAATGTGTTGGCTCGACTTTGATCCGATCCATCATTAGGTTTAAGGTATAAATCAATTGGCATGCATTACCTAAAAACAAAAAACTACTTGTCAAGTTGTCATCACTGCTTTTGTTTTTTTGCTAATTTGTCATCACTACTTAAAAACATATGCCAGGTAAGTATTAGTAATTTTGAAACACACACAAACAATAATATATATTTATATATCTACACGTACGTGTGTTTATTTGTGAAGGGTTTTTTTTTTTTAATGAGTTAAGATAAAAATTCTAATTTAATTGTATAAGAGGTGACTCGAACTCACGCCCATTAAGAGTGGAATATTGGGGAGGGGGAGCACTAGGCCAAATACACGGTAGGGTAGAAAATTTTATAATGATATGGGAGATATGGGGATTATATATATATATATATATATATATATATATATAATAGAAATTCTAATCTAAACTCGCACATACGTATATTTTGAAGATCCTAAAGATCGAACCCACACCCTCATAGAGGGGTGAGTAGGGTAGAAAATTTTAAATAATGATATGTGTGTTTTTTTATTTTAAACGATCATGTGTTTCTACAATAGGATTAATCCAACACCTGATAATAATACATTTTACAGTTGTCTAAGACGATCTTCTCATATATGAAAAAGGATTAATGATTTGGGGAGAAAAATATCAAACAGAATAGTTTACCAAAAAAAATATATCAGATATAATTATTGAAAATTTAATATTAAATTGAAATAGAATTAAATGCAAAAGAAAGATTGACGTAAAAATTTCAGTTAATTAGAATTAGAAAAAAAAAAAAAAAGTGTTATGGAGTTTGTGATTGCTTTTAAGAAGTAGGCAAAAATAGGCTTTTAGTTCCTAAATTTTGGGAGTGTTTTTGTTTAGATTCCTATGTTTTACAATATTTCATTTCAGTATTTGATTTTTTGGACATGTTATATTTGATGAGAAGATTTTATATTATTATATTTCTTCTAAAAAGAGGGAAAATTGGAAGGGTAAGGACTCAAATGAATCCATATGAAAGAAACCAAGAGCTCAAATGAAACGTTATAGAACATAAGGACCAAAATAAAAATACTCTCAAAATATATGGACAAAAAATGTATTTATTTTATTTTATTTTTTTTCTTAGAAGTATAATTATAAGCCACCTCCCCATTATTTGACTATTTTCCCATATATGGAAAAAGATGAACCTTATAATTAACCGACAGAAACCTCAAGTTCTCGGGCTTTTGGGCTAAGTTTAGACAAGCCCAACATCATAAACCACTAGTCATTGCGGACCAATCCTGTCTGATAAATTTTAGTTGTAGATTCTCATTAAAAAAAGATGTGAGCTCTAAATTAGCCACGTATCCAAGCTAATTACTTAATTAAAGTTTAAAAGGAGCCCTATGCCTCCAACCGGTTGGCATTTGGAGATCAAGTGAATGAATTGTAAAAAAAATTGTGCATTTATCTTTGGTTAAATTTTCAGCAAATCAATTGAATATAATAAATCAGATATTTGGGTTAGACTTGATTTGGGTCCATAAAGTAATAAACTTTATGAATTCCAAGCCTTGCCTACATTTAATCAGGTCCAATCCAAGCCTGCTCAATGGTCTCGGGCCTGGAAATTGAAAACAACCTTGGCCCTTTCATGGTGTCTTTGAGTTGAAGGCATGGTTAATATGTGGCCACGAACTGTACGTGAGGCAATGGTGCATCACTTGACAAGCGAAAAGCTGTGTGGGATTTTTAGTGGACGTGGTGGCAATGAGTACAAGTAATTAATTAACACGAAAATGTTTAAATGAACATAATATTGACCAACCTTCCACGATTTCTATGATCTTGTGAGGCTGTTCCCTCTCTCCCAACTTGATAACTTCTCTCCATGCCTGTGGCAATGAGTACAAGTAATTAACAAGATAATGTTTAAATGAACATAATATTGACTAATTAAGCTTCCATGTTCTCTCTATCTTACCTTGTGAGGCTGTCCTCTCTCTCCCAACTTGACAAGTTCTCTCCGTGTCTCTGAGCTTAAAAGTGGTAAAATATATTTTGTCTCACAAGTTGGCCTTTATTTATAGATTCATTGAACATGGATTTACCATTTAGCCACTGGAAAGTGGGAACTGGAAATTAGAACCCCCAAGTCATCATGTATGTTTTTTTTTGGCTGAATCAACAAGTTACAATGTTTTTAATACTAATAATGCTGGTAAGTTGTAAACTTGTGATGCCTTTATCTAAACAAATGAAATTGTTGTAATGCCTGGACCGACGGTGGATGAGTCATCCAGCACGAAATTGGGAGAGCTCGTAATGCTAATCACAAAAAATTGTTGTTTGGACCGACGGTGGATGAGTCCATTGCTCGTAATGCTAATTCTTGAGAAAAAACTTAAATACAGTTCCTTAGGTTAGGTACATTAGGTTTTCCAATTGAATTTAAACACACGATTGCATTAATCAATGAAGCACAAACAATATTATCTTTTCCAAGAATATTTAATTTCAATGTATTTGAATTCAACTAAGAATCTAATGTACTTGATCTAAGGAACTGTAACTAAATTTTATCCTAAAAAGAAATACCTAATTAGTATATATAAAAGATGAGTATAGGAGGTTTATAAAGAAATACTAGCTTAAACACTTGTCATTTTAAATCATTATTCACTCATTATTATTGTATGTGACTTAGCCAACGGGGCTAAAATGCTTTGTTTTTGTTTTTGCTTTTTAAGACCTGTTTACTATTTAAAACAATATCAGAATTCACACTTTATCGACAAAATCGCATACTTTGAATGAAAAAGATTTCCAGTTTACAGACACATACACGCAGCGTATGAGTCAGAAACCTCCAAGTACATAGTTAAATTACACTTAACATCAGTGGCGGCTCCAGGAAATTTTTTCAGGGTGTTCAAGTTCATTACAAAACTTGAATATAACATCACTAAAAAAAAAAATTACATAAAATTTTATAAAATCCTACTACAAGTCTTCGAATATAACAACATCACTAAAAAAAAATACATGAAATTTTATAAAATCCTCCTACGAGTCTTCATAGCTTGATATCGTTGCATGATAGCTTCATTATCAATGCTATCAAATACATCACTTTCAATGTATGTAACCAAACAATCATTCATCCATTGATCTCCCATTCGATTGCGCAGTTGATTCTTTATATATTTCATTGCTGAAAAACTTCTTTCTACTGTTGCAGTCGCGACAGGAAGGGTCAAAACTAACTTCACAAGCAAATAAACTAATGGATATGTGACATCCTTCTCCGTCTCTACCATCTTTCTAGCAAGCTCATCAATTCCATTTAGTTCTATAAACATGTCATTAGATTGCAAATCAACAATGTAATTCTGAAGTTGAATGTCAAGTGCCATAAATCTGACTCAGAAAAATCAATGGATATAACTCTGCAAGACGAATCAACTTTTGCTTATCAAAAGCACAAAATGAATTACTAGGATTCAAGCAAGCCATACAAAGTAGCAACTCTGTATTCGCCTCTGAAAAACGATTGTTGAGCTCTTGAAGTTGCATATCTATGACTGTGTAGAATAACTCGACACGAAAGTGATGTAAATTTGTAATTTGTGGGGTTTGGCGTCGTAGCCTCCCACCAACTACAAATATTTCATCCATGTTCAAGATAGGAATATCATGTTTGTCACAAAATAATAACACTTCAGCCAATAGAGATTCCCACCCATTATCTCTCATCATCTGTAGTCGTTTCTTAGACATGTTAACAAGTGTTATAGCATTTACAATATTTTGATTTTTCTTTTGCAATGCTATTGACAACTCATTTGTGACCCCAAAATACTTTTCATCAAATGTAAAGCAAAGGCAAACTCAAAAGATATGATTAACTTCAAAGTAGATCGAGCATCACCTTTTTGCTCATAGCTTGTGCCATCCTCCAGAATAATCTCAAGTACTTCAACAGCAGCAGAGAACATCAAAATCAAGTTGATAATTGTACCATAATGTGATCCCCAACGTGTATCACCAGCACGTTTAAGATTTGTCTCTTGATTCAAACCTTGCCCACTTTGAAGTTCACCCATGTCTAATGCCTTTTCAATTTCGACAAATTGTGCATCTCGAAGAGCATCTCGTCTCTTACAAGAGCCTCCAACAATATTTATCAATTTAGCAATCAAGCAAAAAAATTCAGCAATGACATTATGATTTTTAGCAACAGCTACAAGAGTCAACTGAAGTTGATGAGCAAAGCAATGAACATAATATGCTGATTTATTCTCTCTCAGAATTAAAGCTTTAAGACCATTGAACTCACCTTGCATATTACTGGCCCCATCATAACCTTGCCCACGTAGTCTTGATAAACTTAATCCATGCTTTGAAAATAGAGATTCAATTGCAACTTTGAGTGACAAAGCAGTGGTATCTGTTACATGTACAATACCAAGGAACCGCTCTGTAACATTTCCCTTTTTGTCCACATAACGCAAAACAACTGCCATTTGTTCTTTAATCGATGTATCACGAGACTCATCAACTAAAACTGAAAAGAACCCATTGTCAAGATCCTTGATGATGGCATTGGTAGTTTCACATGCAGCTGCATTCACAATGTCTTTTTGAATATTAGGGTGAGTTAGCTTGTTGTTTTTCGGACAATTTTGTATCACTTCATTGATGGATTCATTGTGATCAGCCAAAAATTGTAGAAGCTCAAGGAAATTTCCTTTATCACTTGAATCAGGAGATTCATCATGACCACGAAAAGCTAACCCTTGACGCAAAAGGAATCTTATGCAATCAACTGTTGCATTTAATTGAATTCGATACTTGATCTTTTCTTCTTTTGTCTGCTTAACAAAAACATTGTTAATGTGTTGATTTGGCTTCATTAAATCCTCACACTTCTTGAGAGCTTGGTTATGGGCACTATTAACACCTCCAACATGGGTTTGAAGCTTCTCTTTCTTATGCCACAACTTGAATCCCGTCCTCACAAAAGTGTCACCTCCCGCTTGCTTGCCAACATCTTGCCTAAATAGGTAACAACATAGACAAAATACTGCATCCTTTTCTATGCTGTATTCCAACCAATTTTTGTATTCAATAAACCAATCAGGATTAAACCGACGCATTGATCCACCAATTTTTGTTTGAGGTAAATTGGCAGGAACAATTTGACAAGGACCCTTTTGTATATATGCTCTTCTTATATTATCTTGATCATTAGGATGATAAGATGAGATCGGTTCTCGTAGTCCAGGATCCGAAGGAAGATTGTTCAAGTCAACACAAATTCGCTTAGATGAAGAAGAAGAAGAAGAAGAATCTTTCGGTTTCCTTATCACAAATTTATCCATTGTACTAGGCTACTAGCAATTAGCAAAAGAATAAAAAATAAAATAAATTAATCAAATAGATAAATTAATTAAATCCAAACAAATAAAGTAACTATAAGACAATTAGACAAATCACAAATAGACAAATTAATCAAAATTCTAAACAAATTGCAAATGGACAAATCACATATAGTCAAATAGACAAATCACAAATAACATAAAACATAAACTATCAAATAAATAAATAAATATTATATTAACTAACTAACATTCGGTCAAATATGAAATAACTAAACAATAAAACAATTAATTAATAAACAACTAAGTAACAAAACAACTAAACAAGTAGGCAACTAAAAATATTTATTTAACTAAACAATAAAACAACTAATAAACAACAAAACAACTAAGTACCATTCGGTCAAATATGTCAAGAGTAGTGAAGTAGCAGAACTGCAGAACCGGAAAAGAAAGAAGGAAAAGAAAAAAAAAAAAAAAACAAAACAAAAACATACCAGATCTGAGAGCAGAACCGGACGGGCGAACGGCGCGTGGCGTGACCGAGCGGCGGCGGCGGCAGCAGCAGTCAGCAGGCGTAAGCGGTGCGGTGAGGGATGGTCTGGCGGTGACCGTTTACTCTAATTCCTGGACCCACCACCGTTGAGCATCTCCAACACAATCTCAGCAAACCAACAAAATAGAAGAATAAAAGTTTATCATAAAAATAATAATACATCTTTTTTTTTTTTTTTTTTTTTTTTTGATGGATAAGGATAAAGTCTTTATTGAAGAAACAAAGAGCTATACAACAAAAGAAAACACAACAACAACAACCAACAACAACAACAGTACAACATCCCTACAAAGAGGGAAACAAAACCCTACGAAGAGGGTAGTAAACCCTACGCAGAGGGTAGCAAGACTATACAACAAAACAAAACACAACAACAACAAAAAACAATACAAGAAAAGAAAAAACACAACTACAACAACTACAACAACAACAACACCAACAACATAACAACAAACACAAGGCTTGATCACAATCCAGTAGGTCACAAGAGCAGCAGTTGCTGGAGATGTCCGCAAAGACAAAAGGCTTGAAACCAAATTCTCATACAAGCAGCTAACAAGGAAGTCTGTCCGTTCTTTCTTCCTTATCTTTCTTTTTGTGAAACTTATTAAAACTTGGAACTAGCTCAAAGTCAGTCTCAACAAACTACAAAGATTTAGAAAACAAAAAACATTGTTAGAGTTATTAAACAGTATAAAAGCATATTAAATTAAAAACTATTTGGCAAGAATATAATATAAAATACAATAAGACATTTACTCACACATAATACAACAATAATAAGAAAATCCAGTGTTATGAACTGATTCATTGTTTTAGATTATATATATATATTGAACTCATGTGACCTGATTTAAAAAAGATAGTAAAAAGAAATAAGAAAAACGGTAGACCATGAAAAAAAACGTTAAAAAATAAATAAATAACAAATTTTAGGGACCAAACGATCCAGTTTTATATAGTTTTTTTTTTTTTTGCTGAATGTTTTGTATAGGTTTATAATTAACCTCTAATTGTCCAACCTCAATCATCAAGCACCTCTTGGTAGAGAAAACTAGTACAACAATAATAATAAAAAATTAAAATTACTCCAATCCCTAGGTTGAAAGTTCATTATGGCGTGAAATCTCATAAACTCACAAGAGAAATACTTCATATAGGTGAGAAAAACAAAATAAGAAAAAGTAAGAGGCAAAGAGACAAAACTAAAAGAGAATGGCATGAGTGACGTTGCCGGAGACCAATCTAAAGCAAGAAAAGAAGAAAATACAAAACTTAAATAAAATAAAATAACAAGAATCACTAAAGTTTAGATAAGCAAAATCTCATAGAGACGCCTCTAAAGTCTAAACAAGTTTTGTAACCAAGCCATCCAACCTCCATCACCATTTCCATCTAAGTTTGGTGATTGTCTAAGGCACTGCAAAGGATTCAACAATTTCAAGCTTGTTGAAGCAAAAATTCAAGGCAGTCCTTGGAGTCGTGAATAGGTCGACTCGTGTGAAGAAGAGTTCAACGGAGTTGAAGTTGCATAAGGTCACATCAATAAATCTTATTGTAGGTAGAAATTTTAGGATTTGGATATTCTTTATTGTGTACTTCAATTCTATCATAGTGGATTCTTTTGTTGACGATATGTGCGTTAAACCCCCGAAGTGTTTTTACTTATTGAATGATTTTCCATATGGTTTTCACTTCGTAACCGAATCCGCCGTCCATTGATATATATATGTGTGATTGATTTGGTTTGCTGCATGCTTTATATTGTTGATCAATTAACCTTAAACTGAAGTCAACTTAATAATTTGTAATTGTGCAAACTTGGTAATATTGGCTAAGTTGTTTTGCTTCCACTATAAAATCAATAAATCAGGGTCTAAATTTTCTCACATAAACTTTTATAAATTGTTTTGCTATATTATCTACTTTATGTTATAATATAGTGATGTGATGAATTATGCACACTTCTAAAATTATATGGGGTGAATTATTCGCACGTGCACATTCACGCACATGCACAATATAGAAATAGTGATAACCCCGAAATAGTATACCAAACTAAACCGATATCAAAATTTTCATTCCAATGGACAAACTAGAATGATCATTGGAACAGAATTGACAACTCTTAATAGAAGTCTCCTAATAATTTTACTTAATAAATTTTAAATATATATATATATATATATAAAAGCAAATATACCATGAATGAAATACAAGTCTTTTAATGATTTCTGATGCCTAATTTCGCCCCTCGTAAATAATTTAGTATTAGTGAGGGAATATTTAATAATACACTGTTTGCGAGGGGTTATTATTGTCCCTTGTAAATAATATGACAGAAAAATAATTCCCTCCAAAATTTTTGGCATTTTAATGATTATTTTTCGAAGGCTAATCTTAGCCCTTTTAGTATTAGTGAGGGTCAATTTATATTTGAGCTTAGAGTGGTGATAATTTTTACAAATTGATATATCATTAATTACATAAAAGTAATACAAATATTCATTTATCATATTAGTGAAGTGGCATCAATCACATTTATCGTCATAATTTGTAATCCTTTTGTAATAAAATTAATAATAATTTTAATATTTTATTTTCGTTTAAAATATATTTCCGTTATTGTTCAACAAGTTCAACATAGTCAAATCTCTTTTATTAAGATCAACAAGTTCATATCTCATCTCTCAATGCTATAACTATCGAATTAATAATAATAATTGATATAGGATATGGGACATTGTGTTTCAATTGAGGTGTAAGTCAAGGATTGAGTTTTAAATTTTAACGCTTAAAAGTTGAAGTCATATTTTTTTTTTTTTTATTGTAAAGTTGAAGTCATATGGGATATGGAACATCGATCTATGCAGCTCATAAATAAACAAACAGCATAACAAAAGACTTTTTAGAGCATGTATTAGGAATTCGGCTGCCATAGATATTTGTCGGCTTCTTTGACAAGGAACTTTACTTCTTTTTTGTTGCTAAAAAGGAACTTTACTTGACGAAGGAATAGGGTGGCGACTATATAATGTGGAGAAAACGTCAGTGAGTAGGTTTCTAAGAATTTATTTTATCAAAAAAAAAAATGGTTTCTAAGAATTTGAAGGTCTTCCATCACTATTGCAGAATCCCAACTATTGAGTTTTATAATTTTTAACGAAATATTATCTATTTGTGGGGCCAAAATAACATTTTAATTTTACCCTCCCTTCTGCTTCCACCAAAGTAACGCCGGTAATACTAATTCCTGGACCCACCATTGCAGATTAGGACCTTATTATGCCTGTAATGGCGGGACCGACCGTGGATGACCATGGGAGCTCGAAATTGGGGGACCTCGTAAAGCTCGTAGTACGAATGAATTATGAATCACAGAGTAATAGTAATAATAATTCCTGGACCCACCATTGCATATTAGGACCTCATAACTCATAACTCATAACTCATAAGTCATAAATCATAAAGTCGGTAATGCCAGCAGTGGTGGCCTTGGTTAAAGGTAAGGTGGGCGACCGTCCTAAACTTTACTTCAAAATTAGATCTTTTCTCAAAATTCTTTAAGGCATTTATTGAAAGATTTCAATATATTTATATACACAAAAATTAAAAAGGCCCATATATTTAAAACAAGCCTTTAAATTAAGCCTAATAATAATTTATTTCTCTAACCCAAGTATGTTTAAAAACAATTTTTTGTATTTATTTTATATGAAGAAGCTAACTTCACTAAATTATAATAATTTGAAAAAGTATTATGATAATCTTGAATGTTTTTTAAAACCTGATAATTTTTTTTATCTTGATGGTATTGATTTATTTTCAAACTTAATGGTGCGTTTGGATGAAGAAATTGGTAAATACATAGAATTTCATAAATGATGGGATTTACATCCCCATCATTTAAAATTCCATCATTTTTAAATTTCTTTGTTTGGTTATAATTTTTATAAAAAAATTAAAATGATGGGAATTATAAATTTTGAAGTTTGGGTATAATCAAAATTTATAAAATCCTTCTTTCCATGGTCGGTTCCTAGTATTGTTGCCTAATTATCTATTCACATCACCCAAATCAATTTAACTAAATGTATATTTTGACCCAATCAATCCATCTAATGAGAATATTATATATAGAGCTAGAAAAAATCACACATGTTAATCCTTAACAATGACGTGAGGTGGAATTGAAAAATTAAAATTGAAAGAGACAACCTGACCTACCCACCTACCCATCTGACATCTTGAGAAAGCAAAAGAAGCAATATGACATAAAGCAAAATATATTAACTCACGTCACTATGGCAACAAATGGAGTTAGCAAGATATATATGACATAAAGCAAAATATATTATACCTTTCTCGGCCTTTTGGCTAAGATCAAGTGTAGTTTCTGTTCTTATCAGTTTAATATCTGATATGTGGACCATCGGTCCACACGATATTAAATTTATTTCTTGAGGGGGAGAGCCCACCACAGTAGCTTGCTACTGGGGTTCTCGAGCGTCGCCCAAGCGTTGCACTAAAGCTTAGGCCTGGCGCACCCCACCAAAGCTAGTACAAAATTTATGAAGCGGAAAAAGCCAATATATTGACTCTTGAGAAAGTCTTGAGAAAGTCTTACAAGATTTTATCAAAAGAAAAAACAAACAGTGATAAATATATTTAATTTTATCAAAGAATTAAATTGTTCCAAATGCATTTATTATATAGAATATTATTGACTATATTTGTCACAGTCACATCCATTAAAAGAAGTTTTTCAAAGTTAAAATTATAAAAATCTTATTTGTTATCAACTATGTCATAAGAAAGATTAAATGAATTAGCTATATTATTTATTGAACAAGATTTGTTACAAAATATTGAATATAAAAGTTAGTGAAAGTGAAAGCGGGAGTGGAAGTGGAAGCGGTAGTGGAAGTAGAAGTGGAAGTGGGAGTAGTAGCAGCAGCAGTGATAGTGAAAGCAGTAATGGTGACTCGCTCAACTCTATATAGCAGGGAATAAAAGTGCCTTTGGTTGACATAATGTGGGTTTTGCCCATGGTCAATTGCCTTTAAGTGAGCATTGAAGCAAAACAATGGAATTGTGGCTCTTGGAGCTGAACTTGTTACAAAAGCTTGATGGAGGATAGTGTGCTGGATAGCCATGTAAAGAACATACAAGATCTGGGAACCAAAATCTAACAGCATTACAGGTTTCTTGTTCTCCTTTCATTCAGAGAACAAGCAACCAAAAAAATTAATCTTGTTTCGTAGGATTAGATGGGTAGAGACTGGATTGTCATGTCATTGTAAATTATGTGTAGGACTCATATATTGAGAACTTTGTGGCTAGAATGAAGATAGGGATGTCCTCCTGACCCTTGAATTTTACTTGTAAATACATTAATGTAGGAAACAAATATGCTTCTTGTCTCATAAATCTGCCAACTGAAATATGCCACTATGTAGAATTACGATCAAATATAGCTACAAATATACTTAATAAAGCAAAGTATACTGACTCATCTTGAGAAAGTCTTACAAGATTTTACCAAAAGAAAAAACAGACAGCGACAAATATACTTAATTTATCAAGGAATTAAATTATTCTAAATGCATCTATTACATATAGAATATTATTGATTATATTTGTCACAGTCACGTACATTGAAAGAAGTTTTTCAAAGTTGAAATTATAAAAATCTTATTTGCTATCAACTATGTCATAAGAAAGATTAAATGGATTAGCTATATTATTTATTAAACAAGATTTGTTATAAAATAGCCATATTATCTATTTGCAAAAGATATATATATATATATATATACCTCCACGAATTACCTAACAACATTACATAGTCAATTATATATAAACGGATTGTATTCAATACTGTAACAAAATTCTTCAATTTAAACAGGCCACTAGCGTAATGTTTATCTTCTACTATTGAAAAATGAGCATAGTACATAGGCTTTAGATAGAACACCATGTGAAGATTCAATGATCAATTGGTAGAACACCATATACTTATACAAATCCTCTCATTATTTTGGCAAATGTTGCTGCTGAACCGCAGTGGACCCCATGAATCTACCAAAGAAGATTCCGTTTGTTTCGCTGTAAAATATTTTCCATTGCAAAATGTTTTCAGATGAAAATGATTTCAGGGAAAATGATTTTTTTTTCCGTGTTTGGTTGCATTCCGGAAAATATTTTACAATGTTGTGCAAAAAATAGAGCAAAAGGGGCAAGGGGGTGAGGCGTGCGTTTTTGAAAAATGGTTTATGAAAAAATTGGGCGTAAACCATTTTCCAAATTTTAACAAAGGATTTTCCAATCAACGGAAATTATTTTCCGTTTGACTATCATTGTTACAGTGAAACAAACACTCGCAAATCTGAAAATATTTACCGAAAAATATTTTACAACGAAACAACGGAGCCAAAGTTACCAACTTGGAGAATTACCTTCAGAATTCTCGAAAAAACCGTTGGTAAACACGCATAAGCAATGGACGTGGATTTTTTTTTCTTTAATAATATTATTTTTAATACTATTTTGCAAGAAAATACTGTTTAAAAACAATTGAGGGAAATAGCCTTCTCATCTCTTCTAGAGACGAGTTCCAGTTGAAACTCGTCTCTAGCAGAGACGAGTTTCACTTAAATTTTTGCATTTTTGCCACGTCTGCAACTGGAGTTCGAGCTGGAACTCGTCTCTTCTAGAAACGAGTTCCACTTAAAATGAAAAAAATATCATCTCCTGAAACTCTCAAAACTCTCAAAAGCTGAAAACTTTTTCTCTCTCTTACATTTTCTCTGATCTGCCTCTCTTTTTCTCACTCATCTCTCTCAAACTCTTCCTCACTCATCTCTCAGACTCTGTTTTTTCTTTCCTTCTCTTTTTTTTTTTTTTTGCTTTTTGTTTGAGAAGGAGCTGCCGGCGTGGGTCTGTGGCTGATGGTGGGTTTCGGTTTTGCAGCAGGTCTGATGGATGGGTTTCGATTTTATGGGTTTGTGGTTATGGGTTTGTCGGCGTGGGTTTGTGGTGGCTTGGGTTTGTGGGTATGGGTTTGCCGGCATGGGTTTGTGGTGGCTTGGGTTTGTGGGTATGGGTTTGCCGGCATGGGTTTGTGGGTATGGGTTTGCCGGCATGGGTTTGTGGTGGCTTGGGTTTGTGGGTATGGGTTTGCCGGTATGGGTTTGTGGTGGATCGGTGGTGGCTCTGTGCAGTGTGTGGTGGGTTTGCGGGTATGGTGGTTGTCGGTGGTGGCTCTGTGCAGTGTGTGGGTGTGGTGGTTTGCGGTGTGGGTTTGCAGGTATGGTGGTTGTGGGTTTGAGGTGGACCCACGACCATGTCTTGGCAACTCCCACTCTTCTACCATGATCATAAACAATATCCCCATTTTTTTCAATGGAAAAGACGAGTTCCAACCAGATTAATTTTTTTTTTTATAATAATTAGATTATCAACAGACTCTTCTTCCAAATCTTTCCATGGTCTTGAATCATTAAGAGTTGACGGTACGGATTCAATGGAACTCTCTGTTAGGGCCTTGTTCAATTGTTTAACAAGTTCACCGTCCTCAGCTGGAACATCCAAATCCCAGACCCTGAAGATATCCTCAAATGGTGTATATAATTTCAATGGAACTCGTCTTTAGCAGAGACGAGTTCCAGCCAAATTTTTTTTTAATGCGCGAATGCGAAATACAGTTCAAACTCTTGCTGAAAGTTAAAGCCGGAAGGCAGCCTAGCCTAAATGGAGGAAGCTGACGGAATGAAACAAGCTACGGTGACAGAAGGGAATGAAGGCCAAGCAAACCAGCTAACCGAGGAACGGAAAGATAGCTTCGAGTTGGGAGGTTCCAATGACTCGACAAAAGGATCAGAAATAGAATTGTAAGGGGAGAGCTCAAAGTCATGATAAACTGGCAAGGCAAGGCAAGGTTGGAAGTGACATAGCCCCGGCGTACTTTTAATCAATGGAACTCGTCTTTAGCAGAGACGAGTTCCAGCCAAATTAAATTTTTTTTTTATAACAACGTGCACGTTTGCGCCAAAGGTAGGGGAATTTAAAAATTTTGTGTAACTCGTCTCTACAAGAGACGAGTTCCAGCGGTTCAAATTTATCCACGCCAAAATGCCACGCAATATTTTTTTAATGGAACTCGTCTCTACCAGAGACGAGGCTAAATACCTCATTAGTTTCAAAACAATGTTTTTTTGCAAAATTGTTTTTAAAATCAACCTATCGAGCAAAATCCCTCAATGGACGTGCCACCATAAAAGGCAAAATAGCCTGCCACCCAAGTGAGCGAGGAAGAAAGATAGAGAATAGTGAGACTGAAGAGAAAGCTCCCGAGATGAGAAGTATATGGCCAAGGATTGCGGAACGAGGTTTGATATGCATCTTCAATCCAAGTACCAAGCAGTAGAAGCATGTGGCAGCCAAGAAACCCCACACCTTTGCTGGGTGAGTTTGAAATGTGGACACCTTCTAGACTTGATATTCCACTTGGAGAAGGGCAAGAAGCAGTGGATTTAAAAACATGAAGATGGCATGGCTTGAAATGAAGGAGTTGATCTCTTGCTCACTTGCAAATTTGCTAAATTAAACCCAATTGATTCAAAAATTCGAAAAGTCAGCGAAGAAGAAAAGCCAACACAAAGGCTTATGTATAATAATAATATATATATATAATATATATATATAATATACAAAAAATGGATGTGTGAAATCATACAAATGTTTAAATCACACAAATGTATAGCCTCTCATTTACATGACTTGTAATTGATAATTACTATCGGACCACTTAGGAACTTATAGGATCTACAACGTGTGGTCATGGTGCATTCATAACCAAGCTACATTCGTAACATTTTGAATGGTGATCTTTTCAAAACAGAATTGGTAAGTTAGCTGGAAAAATTATTGATCTACTGTTGACTAAGTCATAAATATGTTTGTAATTTGTTTATTTTTATTGTGCACAAATCACAACCAATTATTTCAACACTTGTGAGGTGTTAAGTGCTGTTTGTGTTTAGGAAGTAAACTGTATATTTAAAAAAAAAAAAAAAAAAAATTGGTAGTGACTAGTATTAGCCCAAATTAAGGGTGGTTTTGTATTTTGCTCTATTATAATTAAATTTATTTATAATAATAGGTTGGGTTACATTTTTTATCCGTGGAATTAGATGTAAATTTGATTTGCAGAAAATTAATTTAATTCTTAGAATTTTTAAATAATATTTAGTCATTTTGCCTATTAGATTGAGGAAATTGCTGCTGTGCTAAACAGAGAAGTATATGTGGCATGTGAGATGACCACTTGGCGTATGCCCTGTATTATAAATTTTGGAGTTTCATATTCTGATATTGAATAACAAGATTTATGGAACATTTACTCTAAAGATTATATTCATAAAATACTATTTGGTTTGATAAAATCGGATCGATTCAATTGTTATTATTTTATTTTATGAATAACTCAATTGTTCATCAATTCGACCCATAAATCAGTTAATTTAATTCATAAATTATTTAAGGGTCAATTGGCATAGTTACTTCACCATTTAACCTATTGAAACGATTCATTTACTCTAGTTTTTAAAACGGTCAAGTTTTGGAAAGTCTTATTAAGTGATTTTTTTTTTTTTATTTTTTGAGAAAAGCATGTGATTGTATGAAATATATAGAATTAAAAAAAAAAAAAAATCCAAATATTGGAAAGAAGGTTATATATTTAAAAATTTAACTTTTGGGTTGGGCCTTTAGAAGAGATGTTACATGCGGTAAGTCCTTGACAAGCCCAAGTCCAGTCCAAGTCTTTAGTAAGCCTAAAAAATTAGCCACTCAGCGAATGAGTCGATACCTTCAGGACAACTTTAAAATCTTTAAGTTAGGTCCAATAGTCACCATTAGTTAAGTGGATTAAACGGGTAACTTGTCTTACCTTATTGGGCCAAGGTTTGGAAAAGGTGTCTTATATCTAGTGCATGCAACTAATGTAAATAGGAGAGGATCCAAATTAACCGTATGAAAAAATAATAAATTAAATATTGATAATGAACCAAAAAAAAAAAAATTCTAACAATAGAGAGCTTCATTATTTCATTAGAAAGCAATAAGAAAGTATATAACATTTTAAGGAACATTAATCTTACATATGCTTTTACCGTATCTAATACTACATCATTGATTTCTATTTAATTTCCAAATATACTATGTCAAAAAAAAAAAAAAAAGTATCTATATTATAATGTAAAACCGAAGCTTTTTTACTTTTGGTTGACCTCATAATATTGTGCCACATAAACTTTTGAAATCTCATAATTTTACACCTCATTATTTTAATATATATTTTCTAATTGAATATAAATTTTATTCTATATTAAACCTTCCATTAGAATCTTGACACATCATATTTTTCTTTAATATAAAGAATATATTATTCCATATATACAACACAATCATAATAAATGTCTAATACTAAAATATATTCTATATATAGACACAATATAAATATCTTTTTAATAATCATAATTATCAATTTTTATCAAAAGTTTTTTTTTTTCTTATGTATTTCATTTAATTTTTGTTGTTGGCAATGGAGAAAGGTGGATGAATTTGTTATAATGAAACCGCATGAGCTTGAAATAAGTAATGAAAATTATTTAGATTTGATCATTTAATCATGTGCCTATGTATTTATTTGTCCTTCTTCTTATTTTAAGTATCATTTATTTTATTTTTGGATGGAAACATGATCCATATGGTAAATATAAACATGAATCGTGTTTTATAAAAATTGGATTATATTCAAATTATACAAAAAAAAATTACATTATATTAAATTTTAATTATCCTATGATAAATATACTTTCTTAGTTATTTTTTTAACCAAAAAGTAAGATCTATCATAAATCTAATCCGTAAAATCTCTTTTATCGATCTTGCCTACAACATTTCGAACTACAAAAAAGAAAAAAAATACATATTCAACAAAAAGAAGTAAAATGAATCAAAATTAATTTAAATCTTATATTCAATTATTTTCTTATGCATCGCACAGGTTTGCGACTAGTTATAATGTAAAACCGAAGCTTTTTTGACTTTTGGTTGACCTCATAATATTGCGCCACATAAGCTTTTGAAATCTCACAATTTTACACCTCATTATTTTAATATATATTTTCTAATTGAATATAAATTTTATTCTATAATTAAACATTCCATTAGAATCTTGACACATCATATTTTTCTTTAATATAAAGAATATATTATTCCATATATAACACAATCATAATAAATGTCTAATACTAAAATATATTCCATATATAAATACAATATAAATATCTTTTAATAATAATCATAATTATCAATTTTCATCAAGAGTTCCTTTTTTTTTTCTTTTCTTTTTTTCTTATGTATTTCATTTAATTTTTGTTGTTGGCAATGGAGAAAGGTGGATGAATTTGTTATAATGAAACCATGTGAGCTTGAAATGAGTTATGAAAATTATTTAAGTTTGATCATTTAATCATGTGCCTATGTATTTATTTGTCCTTCTTCTTATTTTAAATATCCTTTATTTTATTTTTGGTTGAAAACATGATCCATATGGTAAATATAAACATGAATCGTGTTTTATAAAAATTGGACTATATTCAACTTTTGCAAAAAAAAAAAATTACATTATATTAGATTTTTTAATTATCCTATGATAAATATACTTTCTTAGTTATTTTTTTTAACCAAAAAGTAAGATCTATCCTAAATCCGATCCGTAAAGTCTATTTATCGATCTTGCCTACAACATTTTGAACTACACAGAAGAAAAAAATACATATTCAACAAAAGAAGTAAAAGGAATCAAAATTAATTTAGATTTTATTTTCAATAATTTTTCTGTGCATCGCACGGGTTTGCGACTAGTGTATTAATATATAACTTGAAATTGACAAGTAGATAAACTCTTCCAAAATTAATTAAACCAATAGGAAAGGAAAGAATAGGAGAAGAGATGATTACCAGTTCTCCATGAGGTCCTTTATCCTGATTTTTGAGACAAAGAAGACACAACATCCCTATTCTTGGTCAAGAACTTACACTCAGGGCTTGCATCATAAAGCGTCTCAATCCTCCCATCAGGGAGTGTGCACAGAGAGTATGTGAGAATAGAATAGCTAGCCAAGAGGCGCAATATACTGTCCACAATAGCTGGCGCATTTGGGTTTCTTATAGGGAGCTGAGAAGCGATTTCTGAAGGTGAATCCAGCTTTAGCTATGATCTCCAAGAGGTCAAGCTCTATAACATCACTTCCATAGTAGCATTCTGCATCTTGCAATCAGCTTTGCCAGATTTCTCAATCCTCAGTCAGATACAACTGTTGACTGTTGCATCTTTCTCAATTGTCTGATAGAATATACATCTGGATATATTCAAATTTGCATTCCACCAAAAACTGAGTTTGCGTTTGCAATTGCAATGTCTCCTTTATGGCCAACCAAAGCACAAAAGAGTATTTGGTACAGCTTTTGAGCAAAAAATTCTGTACCTAGCTCCAATTCACATATTATTGGCTATATTATATCCTACAATAATAAAATGGTAAAATTGAATTGTCCTTGTGTTTTACCCTTTCTAGTATTTCTGTAATCCCCCATGACAATGTGGTGGATTGTGTGTAGTTGGTGGAGTTTTATAGCACAGTATGCTACTTTAATTTTAAGAACTTATTCTCACAAACAATTCACTAATACCCCGTCTTCACCAATCACCAATTATTTTGAAAGTCAAGTATCAATTGGACAACTATTATGTTAAGAACAATAAAGGTTTTTGAATTGTTTATGGCAAACCAAAGCACAAAATAGTGTCCGGTAACTAGCTCCTATGTAGGTTTCTGCTTTGACATTTTCATCCTTTTCCCTTGATAGAGTGGTGGGTTAAGTCTAGTTGATGGTTTTTAAGTTTTGAAATGTTTTTAGCAACAACATTAATGATGCACCTGCTTGCCTAGTAGTTAAATAAATTATCTACAATAGTATTTGAAGATAACTGTTATTTCTTTTTCCCCAGTTCATTTACTCACTTCCCTGGTTCATTAATTTTCAATTTCAAAACAATCTTTTCTGCCACCAGTGCACTACATTTGTAATCTATTCATCCAATTTCAAAGGGTACCAATCGTTGCAAGAATGATATATGGGTACGTCGGATCGGTTCAACTGTTCATCATTTCAACCAATGAATTGGTTTATTTAATTCATAAACAATTGAACGGGTCAATTGGACCAGAAGGCGTAGTTGCTATTTAACCTGTTGAAACAATCCATTTGCTCTCTATAGCATAACATTTTAAAAGTTCTTTCTATTTACTTTGTTGTCTATAAGAAGAGGAATTGTTTTTTATAACATAACTTAAAACTTAAAATGCAGAGGTCCATGATTTATGGAAACCACTTCTCTAACTGATTTTCAAGTTTGGGCAAGTTCAGCCTTTTTTCAATACAAAATTTTCACTAATTCAATGAAACAGAATAAAATTTGAGAATAATAATATTCTTTTTTTAAGTAGATAAACGTAAATGGGTGCCAAAGTTGGTATTTGAAACTTCCCTTATAATTTTGCAAAATTGAGAACTTCATGCTCTAAACAACCATTCGTACATTTGACAAATTCTTAACTTTTAATCATTTCAGTATCAAAAACTATATTGATTTTTTATTTTTGTAAGATTGCCTAAGATCTTGGAGAAGTATGACAAGCACACAATGAGTCATGAAAGCCTGCCTACATTCAAAAACATCAAAATAAATTTGAAAACTGGCAAATGAAATCACTATATATAGATGCTGTAGTTGGGATCTTGAGTGAAGTACAAAAACATATGTCAAATCTAGTATAGCTAACCATACTTTCAATAAAGTGACAACAAATCCAGACTTACAAGAGGAAAATGAGAAAAAGAAGACCCTTAAATTAAACTACTTATTTAAAATTCGTTTCAATTGCTTGTGAACAAAAAGTGCCACTAAGATAAATACTTGCCAACCCTGAGGGTAGCTCAACTGGTGCTCTGAGTCAAAGAAAATGTTCGAGAAGCCGCTTCACGAACTGACTGGAATTTCTGTTGGAGCCAATTATGTATTTGATCAACATAATTGTAAATAGGCTGGTGCCAGCGACGCAGTATCTCTACAATTAGGCTTATGCATAAATTAATCAAGAACCACCATAATGGAGAAATGAGTAATGAAATAAGTAGCTCACAAGTAAGAATTCCAGAAGCTAAACAAGTGGGCCTGAATATGGGAAGGTACTCTGTGTTGTGAGTTTGAAAAATTGGACTCGCATAGGCAATGCTATACACAACTGCTGCTATGATGAGAAGAAGGATAATTGCAAAATGTGTTTCAATTGGGGAGATGTTTAAGGCTTGAAAATGTAATCCAACAAGGAAAGCCAACAGTGTAACGAGAAACACAAAAGGCTCATGGAATGCCATGATTGAATTGAGTTCTTCCTCCCTGGCACATAGACAAAAACAAGATTCCTTCAGCTTTTATTTTTATTTTTTGCATAGCATCAGAAAATCAAACGCTCACAAAATCCAATCAAACCCTCACAAAATCCGGGCAAATTTTACTTTTCTCCTTCTACTATTGAATGGTTAAGAGTTATAATTGATATAACCATTATATGTAAAAATTTGCCCGGATTACAAAGCATTACAAGATACATCTGGTTGAAGTAACCCTCCCCCTCTAAGTCTAGGGAACAATACTTTTGACTTACTGTAAACGTGATGATGGGAAGAGTTATTGGAGTAGCCTAGTGATATAGTCAATTAAAGCTTTGTTATGGTGTGTTTGGAAGTTTAAAGGGGGAGGAGAGTAGAGGGGAGGGGGAGAAGGAGAGGGAAGGGGAACGGTTACCACTTCCCTTTATTTGGATGTTTTAAAAATTAGGTATGGGAGGGAGAAATGAATATCCCTCTACTTTGTTTGGACTTTGGATGTTGTAGGAGTAAGAGAGGTGAGTGATGTGATCATATAAATTTACTATTATGGTCTTCTTTTACTAATTTTAAAGAAATAAGTATAAATTAATATCATAAGGGTTAACTTGACAATTTAAATCTTTTTAAAATAAGTGACACCACTCCCCTCTCCTCCCTTCTCCAAATGACCCCAATTTGGGGGAATTAAAAATGAGGGGTTTGGA
>OU015762.1:14949108-14985069 GCA_907173295.1 Fagus sylvatica | reverse complement strand
CAAATCTGTTAAACAAATATATGTTATTTCAAATATGCATTTAAATTACAACTTGGGCATTTGCCCCAATGATCATTCCTCTCCCCAAAAAGTCCCACCCATTTGTGAGTGCTTGAGTTTGTATCAATTTATATTATATTTTCTTTTTGTTTGCATATTTTATTTTTGTTTGTGTCTAATTTACTTACTATTGTATAATTATTTTCTAATATTTAATATTTAAGTGAAAATAAGAGCTTGAGCAACGTTTCAAGAAATGATACTCTTCCCTTTACGTTTTTATAAATACAACAAATAAATTCATTACATTCTAATAACGCGACCTCCCTTATGGAATATTCAATTTTTAAAAAAGATTTTTACTCATTTATACAAACTTAAGGAGAACTAGAAGTATTGTTCGTCCACAAATATCAAGGAAGTGTCATTTCATACACACTTTGGGCAAGAATCCTTTCTAAAAAAAGGAAATATTCTGTTGGCAAAGTAACAATGTAAGATGGTATGGACTTATCTCTTGTATTTATACAAACCTAAAAAAAAAATAAGTGTCATTTCTCTAAATGATTGGGGGAGTATCATTTCTTGAAATCTCAAGAGAGGTTAGTGTAATTTGCCTTTATAGTTACTATAATGAGTAAAATCGTTTAGTTGTTTTTTTTTTTTAGGTGAATAACTCTATTGTTCATCAATTCAACTAATAAAGCGGTTAATTTAATTTATAAATAATTTAAGGAGTCAGTTGGATCAGAAAGCATTTTGTAGTTGCTTCACCATTTAACCTCTAGTTTTTAAAATGATCAAGTTTTGGAAAGTCTTACTATGTGATTTTTATTTTTTATTTTTTGAGAAAAGCATGTGATTGTATGAAATATATAGAATTAAAAAAAATTATGCGTCCAAATATTGGAAAGAAGGTTATATAATTTAAAAATTTAACTTTTGGGTTGGGCCTTTAGTAAGAGATTTTTTATTTAATATTCTACATGCGGTAAGTCCTAGACAAGCCCAAGTCCAGTCCAATTCTTTACTAAGCCTAAAAAATTAGCCACTTAGGCGAATGAGTCGACACCTTCAGGACAACTTTAAAATCTTTAGGTTAGGTCCAATAGTCAACCATTAGTTAAGAGGGTCAAACGGGTACCTAGTTACCTTAGGGCCAAGGTTTGGAGAAGGTGTCTTATATCTAGTGCATGCAACTAATGTAAATAGGAGAGGATCCACATTAACTGTATGAATATATATATGAACAAATGTTAAAAAAAAAAAACAAAAAAAAAAACAAAAAAACTAACAATATAGAGAGCTTCATTATTTCATTAGAAAGGAATAAGAAAGCATATCACATTTTAAGAACATTTCTTAAATATGCTTTTACCGTATCTAATACAATGGATTTCTATTTAATTTCCAATTATACCATGTCAAAATAGTCGAGCTCAATTAGCAACTTCCTCAAAATACTTAAGATATATTCTTGTTTTTTTTTTTAATATTTTCTTTATTCTCATTCTCATTCTAATTTTACGCCCTAAAATCAAATCTGATTTTGCTGGTATGCTTCTCAGACTTATTTGATTATTTGTTGAAAGTGAATAAGAACAAATAAGTTAAATAAGCTTTGGATAAAAATATATATATCCTAGTTCTGCCAAAGCCGATGCGGATCGAAACTATGCGAGGCTACTGGCTAGTATATCTTTTACGTACTATTTTATTAATCTACTTCATAACTACAAAAATACTACCAAATCATATATATTATACGCAATGGTGTTCGAGATGGTTATTGGTGCTGCTATAATGTTCCACAACAATATAGTAACGTTTTACGGATGAAATGTATACACACACATAGAGATCCTTTGAATTGAAAGACAAAAGAAAGGTTACCAATTAAAGAGTTGTAGACTAACCTCTGATGGACATTACTAGGAGGATGAAAATCACACCGGCAACTACTTTGCTTCTTTGTTTTTGTTCTCTTCAATGCCAATGTTTTGACTCTACCAACATGATAACCAACGTTTTTGTGATCTCTCAATATCTCATTCTCTCCTCTTTCAGAACTCATTTCTAACAGAGTTTAGCTCAAAGCTTTCCCTGATCCACAAATTAAAGTCCTCTAAGCTTCTCGGCGGCTCTGGACAAGTTAAACTTGAAAGTCCGCTACGTATGGAACAACGAGAATAGTAGGAATGACACAGAGTGCTTTGATGCATGGAAAAGCGGACTCAGTGGACAGTGGACCCCAGAACAAGATGACGTCAACGCGGAATTAGAAAGTAAAAACCGCGTGAGACTTTAAAAAATTGTAATTCAAGTAAATTAGTAAATTAGATTCCAATTATTATATTAATCAATAAAATATTAATGAACTGTACAAGATTTATCATAATGATATCTAAATTTAATATATTTGAATTCAATTAAGAATCTAATATACTTTAACCTAATGAACTGTACCTAAGATTTACTCTTATTTTTATAACTATCTAAATCTTTTTTTATTTTTTTGTTTTTGTAAAAATTATATTTTAAATCCTATAGTTTTAGGAAGTGTAACAAATTAAACCATATAGTTTCAAAAGTAACAAATTAAACCATTTTAAAAAGTAACAAATTAACCTTATTTTAAAAGTAACAAATTAAACCATGAAGTTTCAAAAAGTAACAAATTAAACCATTGTTTTATTTGCATGAGTTAAGATTTAAGTTATTAATTTTTGAAATCACGAAATTTAATTTGTTACTTTTGAAATCTCAAGGTTTAATGTATTAGTTTTTGAAATTTTAGAGTTTAATTTGTTACTTTGAAAACTATATGATTTAATTTGTTAACACCCCTAAACTATAGGTCTAAAATGTAATTTTCCCTTTGTTTTTCAATCAAATGCGTTGAACATCAAAGATTACATGCTATTGGAGAAAATCTGGGATTAAAGTGCTCTCAACGGTACTTAAGAAGGCAAAAGAAGAAAGCTTAACTTAAGAGTTCTAGTTGGCAAGAGTTAGACCTGGCAAAATTGGACCCAAACTCGTTAATCCAATTAAACCCGAACGAAAAAAATAGGGTAATAACAAACTGTTTTAATCCCATAAATTTTTAACCCGACGTAACTCTTTTATTGACTCATTTTCAATGCATGTTTGTATATTAAAATTATATTAAATTTTCAATTTGTAAATGAAAATACAAATTAAATTAATTGTCAAGCAATGATCAAATATGAATGTTTTCATCATCAGGACTATTATTAACATTAAGTAGTTTTTTGGTAAGTTCATTATAGATTTTTATTCCAAATTATCAATTTTTTTTTTTGTTTACTGATTTGTTATAATTTATTCTTAAAGTTGTATATAATGTATGAGTTTGGATTAGTTTTTTCTTTTAATTTTTTAGCTTATTTACTTATTTATAGCTTTAATCTTTTTGTAAGTACAATTATAATTTTGTCAACTTTTCCAAATAAACAAATACGTTTTTAGCAAAGAGTAATCCAAAATTACACTTAGTTTATAAGTGATTCAACTTTATTTCCTGTTTCATGTATAACATGTATATGCGTTTTCTTTTCTTCTTTCCTAAAATTATTAGACTATTAGATTAGACTATTATCTAATACTATTAAGAAGGATTCATGCCCTCATGTCCACTTTAATGTACTGTCAAAAATACCTCTCACATCTTCTTATATTCCTAATTTAATCACTAACTTCAAATAATAATGGGTGTTAGCAAAAAGGGTATAATAGTCGCATCCAAATATAGAAAAATGTCCACTTTAGTGCACAGACTAAAATACCCCATACTTAAAATCAATTGATTTGCTTTTAAAATAAAAAATAAAGGTTAAAAGAGTAATCTACTGATATGCTCAAATTCAAAAGTTAAAATGATCACAATTCCACGTTCATGTTTTACAATTGTTTTTTTTTTCTTTGTTTTTTAAGTCTCCCTTTTTTTTTCTCTCTTACATCTCCCTTATCTACTCCACTTTCTAATTTCCAACTTCCCACTAACTTCACAACTCCTCATTTACTCAACTTTTATCATTATCCAAAATAATCCTATCTCATCTCTCATTCCCTCAAAATAAATAAATTAATTTAAAAAAAAAAAAACCTTCCTACTAACCCACGTTCAAATTTGTCTCTCCCTTTATTTTCTCTCACAATTTCCCTTATCTTTATAACTATCAATTTTCTCTCACATCTCTATTTTTTTTTTTTTTTTCTCTGGCATCTCCCTTATCCTTATTTTTTTCATTTTTATCTATTTCTATTACTATTAAGAGGATTCATGCCCTCATGTCTACTTTAATGTACCGTAAAAAATACCCCTAATATTAGGTGAACGTTATTGATATTAAAAATAAATGAATGAGGGTAAAAAAGTAATTCACCATGTCATTTGTATAAAACATTTTGATTTTCACTTTTTCGAATGGTCTAAAATATCCTTAAAAGTTTTTTCCAATATTTTCATTAACAAATAACACACAAAGGTTATATATGTAATTTAAGAAAGCATCAATTCCCTTAAAACACTCCCCCACCTTTTTTTGAGCACTACACGTAGGAGCCCATTTTCTCTTTAAAAAAAATATTAATGATAAAAAATAAAAAAATAAAAAATAAAACCTCCCAAAAGCACACGTTCATTTTAGTATCCATTTTCAAACTTCTCCAATTTGGCCATTATCACTTGGCAGTTACAATATTATCCAAACTCCCTTCTTATCCACAACTTCTTTTAATTTTTAGCCTAACTTCTCCTCATTTTTCTAAAATTGAGATTTTTTTTTTTTTTAAATACTAATAAGCTTATGTAAAAGCCGTTTTAACTCAACTTCTTCTAATTTTTAGCCTTACATCTCATTTTTTTACAAATAAGTTTTTTTTTTTTTTTTTTTTTTTTTTTTTTTTTTTTTTTTTTAAGTTTACGTATAAGTCAGGTTTAGGTTTATATATTTTGATTACATATATATTGAAGTAATAATCGGTTTTTAAAATCCTAAATTTTAGGTCATTTCAAAATTTTAATTTAAAAAATATCCTATAAATTCGAGTCCCACAATCAGTCAGTTTCTAAAAGTTGGATTCCACGTTCTCTATAAACTGTAACTACCAAAATTTTAGAATTATAAATTTCCAATTATACATAACTACGTTATAAATTTTCTAAGAGCTGTTGATTCACAAAAGGAATGCATGGTGGGTAAAGAATTGGGTCATGACAAGAAGGCAACAACCAAGAAGAACAAGAAAATAAACACTTCAAGGTAGCCAAGGGTCTCCCACTAATGCATTAACATAAAAGTAATCTCTTTGAGCCTGTTGTTTATATTTTTAAGTGTATGTGACTATATATTTGATTGTTTAACAATAATTTAACACAATGTCAAAAAAATCAAAGAAGCCTTTTGCATCTTCTCTCTAAAAAAATCATACAGTTTTTCTTGCATTTTCATGATCCTTATTTTATTTGTAGGATTTAAAGTGGAGGTCATAACAAAGGAAAGAGCAACAAAGGACACCATGGTTCGGTTTAGGTGCCAATTTTTATATGATATGATATGTGTGCCAAGAAGTTTCTTTAAGCATTGACTTCATTGTGCAACAAAGGACACCATGGTTCGGTTTAGGTGCCAATTTTTATATGATATGATATGTGTGCCAACAAGTTTCTTTAAGCATTGACTTCATTGTGGAGATGGTTGAAGAATCATGTACGCTATCTTTCAGATTTAAAAATTATTAGTTTTTAAAAAGATTTTTTATTTTATATTTTTTCCCCTATATATGTTTTATTTCATTTTGGCAATTGTAATGTCTTAATCGATGTTGTAAAATTATAATAAGTAAATAAAATATGAATTCGAAATTGACCTATGATCTACATGTCCAACCTTTATTTTACTCGAACTTTACAGGTGTATGAACAATTCTTTGAGGATGGAGTTGGGAACCAACAGATTTGTGGAATATTTTATTTTATTTTTTTTTTTGCTTGAGAAAAAGCCGTCTTTTGTATAAAGGTTGTGAAAATTAATTGTTTTGTATACTGGTGGAGTAGGATGGATGGTCAAGATTTAAGTTATAGAGGGAAGAAATATTAGATAATATGGTGCGTATTTTCTCCACTTGATGTGTTTAGTGCAAATGCAATTTGGTTGGATATAATTACCTACATACATGCATTGAGCAATACATAATATTGAAAAAATATATATTCTCTAAATAAATAATTTCCAAAAAAGTTAGACCTCATAAGACAATTATAAATGATGTTCAAATTCCGTAATTTGTTTACTATTTCTGATCCTCAACCACCTGAAAAATAAGACTGTTTGATTCATGTGAAAGTTTTGGAAATGAACTACTTTAAAACTTTGGTAACAATAGAGAGCAACAAAAAGTTTTTCCTCCTCACCCTGAAAGGTTCAAGTGTGTGATCATCTATGTGAATAAGTAATTCATTATGAGTGTGGTGTGGTTATTAAATAGACAATTTCTTGGCCTAAAAAAATAAAATAAATAGAAATTTTATCTTTTTGGATAAGAAATAAATAAGTGTGATTATCTAAATATTATTGTACACATACATTAACCCAAAAGATGATGATTTAAAAATTACCTCAAAAAAGGCTTTTGAAATTTTTTAAACTTCCATTAACACATAAAAACATGCAAGGTTACTTTTTCTTTTGCGTAATCTCATTATTTGAATTTAAATTTTCATCACCTCTAACTAATTATAGATGAAAGAACTTTATTCCAATTAGGACTATACATAGATTCTCATGGAGAAAACAAACACATACCTACATAAGGTTTCTTTTTTCTTTTAAAGAATTCTATTCCAATTAAGAATCTAAAAATATATATTCAAATTAAAAAATTAGTATCATGTTTTAAATTTTAAATGCTATTATATATACCGTGTAAACTCTCTTAGATTTACTCATATTAAGAATCATATAGCTATTAGTGATGTGAAAATGCTGATGCTTATGTAGCTATATGATTAGACTTAAAAAAATGAGTATATTGGATTTTACCATGTTATTAACATTTAAAAAAATATTGACTATCATTATTTGGAAGTTTCTCCCCGTAGTCTACCACCAAAACTGGTCAATTTTTATTACCCCCAACAAATGTAAGAAAATATGATTTGACACGTATTGACAGATACTCATATAGTGAGTGTGAGAAGCTTAGAATTTTGGTGGATTTAGATAAGATTTATTTATTTTTATCACCACACCACTCAAATAAGCTTTATTTCTTATTATTTAATCAACTAAAAAAACGATCTATTTAGCAAAAAAAAAAAAATGTATAAATGATCTTATTTTGGCTTTAGAGTTTGTTATTCACTATTTCCTTTCATACTCGACGCTATTTTTTTTGTTCTTTATCAAGAAATATGGTATGAGACTTCTAAACTTTTTCATTGAATAATAAAAAGAAATAGATTATGACCAATAAGAATATGACCAACTAATGTTGCAACGTAACAACAATGAAGAGATCATTGTTATATATATATTTTTTTAAAGAAAATGTGTTTTCAATTTTGATTGAATGAACACACATGACGCAATCATATTTGAACAACTAAATACATAAAAGTAAATTGAGAAATTTAAAAGTTACACGAAGAAACACATATACTCATTATATTCTTCAGATAAAAATTGAATAAAAAAATTAAAAATTAAAAGTGATAAATAGGAAAAGCCTCTGAACACGCGTGTAGCGCGTGTGAAGAGGCTAGTAATTAATTATTGGACTATAAACTTAAGGATTTATGTATTATTCAAAATTTATCATTGACTGTTTTTTTTTTTTTATATTGAAATCAATATGGAAAATGAGGTTAAAAAGTATGTTACAAGTTTCTTTTTTGTATGTGAAAAAAAATACAGGTCATTCCGAGTTGATCATATCTAGGAGTTACCATAAAATCATTCACCTCCAATTTATAAATGATCTAATTATATTAGCTAAAGTAGACCAAAAGAATGCCAACAATCTCATGGAGTGTTTTTCAAGAGTGGTTGAAAAAGAGTGCCAACGGAAGACATCAAAACTCACCAACAATTGTTCCTAAAACCTGCGCATCTTCACTCCAAATACTTGGGAATCCTGATGAGCGAAGAGAAAAATAGGTCTTTTACGCTCTTTTAAGTGGTGGAAAGAGTGCAACTAAAAGGAATGGTTGTAAAGAACACAACTGCTAAGCCCATGACCGACTTGAAAGAGCTCCTCAACTCACTGGTTCTAGCCAGATCCAAGTTAAGGAAGATTTGAATGCCATCTGGAAGGGTTCCCAACAAGCCTTCGGCTCCCACGCTTAAGTGGAAGGCCCAAAGGACCAAGGTGGTGAGGCCCAAAGCCAACAACTATTTGATAATGAGAATAAGCCGATGGAAGGATTGGACAAGATTGACTCACCGGTCCAAAACTGTTTATTTGATGATTTTAGTCTTCTGCAAGTCTTACATCTTTTTTACTTACCAAAAATAAAAAGTCCTAAAGTTTTTTGCCTGGGTGCTACAACTCTAATCCAGAGATTGCATTTGGGCTGTCAATTTTTACTGGGAAAATTGGAAAGAAATCTAATACTCAATACTTTTTAATAATCTTCTGCAAAACAAAAAAAGTGTGGCTTAATGGCTTTGGCCGAATAGCTTTTATAGAAATGTAAGGGAGAAGAGGAAGTTGATTATCTAATAGCCACAAGTGATCTGGTTCTTTTATAGTGTAACTTTAAAGGTTTGATGTGGAATTAAGGCTTGTTAATTGTTCATTCTGATAGGTTAGCCTGAGGTTGCTGCTTGGTTGAAGCATCAATCCAAGTCCTAATCTAAAACGCAAAATATTGTTATGTGTGCAGTACTCAATATGTGATAAATTTGTTAAATTCCTAGATAATGCTTCAATTCTTGTATATCTTATATGCTTGTGTATTTGAGTATGTATATACACATAGCTGCACTACGTTTAGGTTATAATGTCCCAAATATTAGGTACGGTTTGAAGTCTTTCAGTGATAAGCTGAAAACTATCTCTTCATGAAGAGGTTGTATTCTCTGTAATTGTCTTATTGGTGCAATTGGATTAAATGTGGATGTTCGAGTGAATTTCACCCTCCAAAAGGATTGTGATACCATAGTAGTTTGGATCACTTGCCCGATTTAGATGCACTGTTATTCTACACATATATAACCCTTTACACCATAACTGCTGAGTTGCTGTGAGGAACAGATTTATTGTTCAGCTTCATTTCACTCTCTTTACCTTGTGAAAGCTTTTCTTTACTACAAGTGAGGACTTCCCTTATAAAGAAATTGTATTTTTCTGAGGAAAAAGAAGTAATTAAGCTTGAACCAAACTCCATTGTTAATATTTGATCCTTGGTTCCATCACTATTTTCCTCCAATACATGACTACCTTATAATTTAGCAAATTTTTTGCCAAGAGCCTTGTAGCTCAATTGGTTGGCACTTCCTGGTGTTCTCCAAATGAGACATCCAGGGTTCAAATCTCTCTCCCCCAACTATCGAAAAAAAATAAATAAGTAATTTTTATTTATGTTATTGTCATTGACTTCAATCATCTTCAAGTGCAGTGCTTTTACATTATGAAGTTTATTCAATTGTAATGCACATGTCTTTTAGAAGTTAAAAAGAAACTAGATGTTGTAAGGAACTAGTAAAGAATATTTGTCCCTATTTCTGTTTGATTATCTTGAGTTTGGTCTGTATTGAGTTTGTGTGTGCTTTCATTTTTTTTTTTAATGGTCAGGGGTCTGTTTTGGTTCTTGCTTTGAAAACTCAATAGTATCAATAATCAAATACCATTTTTGTTCAAATTCCATCAGTGAACTAATGTTTGTGGAAATATTTGAAGCATGCTCATTTCGGGATTGATTCCTAAACTGAATAGCTTCATTCTTTTTAATAGGGTGCCAAAGCTGTACTTCATATGTTAGATACTTCTTGTTTCATATGCTGTTACATTTTAGTGTTTGTAGTTGTAAGTTGCATGCAAGCTCTTTTTTTATAAGTATTAACTTTTATTGATAGAATAAAAAGCCTAGTACATAAGGAATATACTAGGAACAGAACTACAATTATGAGCAACCATCAATAAAGTCTAAAAGAGAAAGAGAAGGATGACTAATTATAGCAGCCATCCATTCAAAAAGAGTGTGAAGGAGAATCAACTTCAATTCCGTAGAATGTCGTTCGGTATCCTCAAACGCCCTCCGGTTTCTCTCCCGCCAAATCAGCCACATTAAACACGAGGGAATAGCGTTCAAGATCACATTTTTACTTGAAAAAGCTTTCCTCCTCCAGCAAGCTAAGAGCTCAGTAACCTTACGTGGCAGAACCCATTGTATCCTAACAATATAGAAAATCATAAACCACAGCTTTCTAGCATATTCGCAATGGAGCAAGAGATGATCCACTGTTTCCCCTGCTCTTTTACACAAAAAGCACTAGTCGAGCACCCACACCTTGCAACGACGCAAATTATGTTCTTACCATGAGGGCAGTGATCTTGAACGCTAGATGGTAATATGAGCAGACTTCAAAAATATCACTCCTAGTATGCTTCCATCTCATTTGATCTTCTTCGGTCCTCTTAATCTTATGATGATAGAGAATATCCATGAGGGCAGTGAAGTCCTCTATCTCTATGTCCCAATACTAAAAAGATCTCATCGGAGTCACCGACCACACCATCTCCTCATTGTGCCAAGTTAAATAATCTGACACTAACGCCTGCTTGTCTTGTGCAATGTTATAGAGGGTAGGGAAAAGATCCTTTAATGGCCCCTCCCCGCACCAACTATCCTGCCAAAAGGTAACCCTCTTCCTCGATCCAATAGAATAGGTCTGTCCATAGGACACAAACCTGTCAAAGCATGTCCACCCCGATCAAATGTGCTTCCGAAAACAAACTCCATGTCCCCCTCAATCCTCCTTAGTGTATCAATCTCCCCTACCAACACCATATTTGCTAGCAATCACTTGATGCCAAAATGCATTCCTTTCTGTTGCAAATCGCCAAAGTCACTTGCGCAATAAAGCTTAGTTGAAAGGAATCGTCTGTCTAACACCCAGTCCACCCAATTGAATAGGAGTACAGATGGTGCGCCAATTAACTAAACGGGCTCCTAATTAATGGAAGCTCCAAATATTTCATGGGCAAGGAAGTGATCCTCCCTCAAAGCACCTGAGCCAACTCATCAACCCCATGGACCGACTTCACTGGAACAATTTCAGATTTCTCCAAATTGATGTGTAGACCTGATACTTCTTCAAAGCACATTAAAAATCCTTTCAAGTGTAGTAGTTGGGTCCATAAATTAATACACTCTATGAATTCCAACCCTTGCCTTCATTTAATCAGGTCTGGGCCTGGAAATTGGAAACAACCTTGGCCCTTTCATGGTGTCTTTGAGTTGAAGATATAGATTAACAATAATGGTTATATAGGAAAAAATAATAATCAATACTGTACCGACTAAAAAATCAATAAACACAAAAACCAGTACTGTACAGATTAACAACAATGGTTATATATATATATATAAAATAAATAAATAAAAACCAGTCTATTACAACGTGCCAAATAAGCTCTTAATATGTGGTCACAAACTGTGAGGCAATAAGAAAGAAAAGAAGCTGCATATGATGCATCATGCATGTCTCGCACAGGTGGGGGAAGCATTAATTAATCAGTTGCGCTGCAACATGACCACCCCTAGAAGGTGGCTTGCTTGTGAAATGCAGCTGGGGGAATGGTGCATCACTTGGCAAGCGAAAAGCTGTGGGATTTTTAGTGGACGTGGTGGCAATGAGTACAAGTAATTAATTAACAAGAAAATGTTTAAATGAACATAATATTGACTAGGGGTGGCAAAAAAAGCCCAAACCCATTAGCCCACCCAAACCCACTCACTAATTATCCAACCAAACCCACTTATTTAATAAATGAGCAAATGAGTGCTAGCCCTATTGGATCCAATTAAGTTGAGTTTAATTGGGTTGCTTATTAGGTATCAACAAAAAGCCCAAACTAAGCAAAAAAAGAAGGAAAAATAATCCATAAAAACTAAATTACGATTAATCCAACAAGAATTCAAAGTCCACGCAATTTTCTAAGCAAGATTGAAATCTAGAAAAGGAATTGGAAAAGAAAATGAAAATGGAAATGGAAAACCTAGGGGACCTGAGAAGAGAGGGGATCGGAGGAGGAGAGCTCTTCGCGGATGAGATCGCCGGTAGGGTTGTGAGGGACACCGAGGAGGTTAGAGAGGCGATAGGCGTAGGTGCCTTTTCTGACGCCGGGGCAACCAAGGAAAACCCATTGGATAGGGTGGTGGTCATGGCGGAGAGGGAGGGAGTTTCAGTCTAGCACAGACGGAGACGGAGGAGGGGCATGGTTAAGGACAGATAATAATAATAATAATAATAATAATAGGGGTATTTTGGTCATTTTAGTAGTTATAGGGGTATTTTGATCATTTTGAGGTTTTTGGGAGTATTTTTGTCATTTTAGAGATTCTAAGAGGTTTTGGTCATTTTGGAGGTTCCAAGGATAGTTAAGTAATTTTCTTGAAGTTTTAATTGTTTTTTCATTATTTTATAGGCTTTAAGGGTATTTTGGTAAATTTAAAGGTTTTAGGAGTATTTGGGTCATTTTAGAGGTTTTAAGACATTTTAATTATATATATGCATAAAATAAATAGGTAAATGGATGAGTTGAGTTTTAGCTTAAATAATTGGGTTGGGTTGGGTTGGGTTTGGGTAATATTTACTTTATTAAATGGGTTTAAATGGGCTATTGAGTTTTAAAGGCCTAATCCATTTAATGTCCACCCAAATCTACCAAAACCCACCCATTTGACACCCCTAATATTGACCAACCTTCCATGATTTCTATGATCTTGTGAGGCTGTTCCCTCTCTCCCAACTTGATAACTTTTCTCCATGCCTGTGCCAATGAGTACAAGTAATTAACAAGAAAATGTTTAAAGGAACATAATATTGACTAATTAGCCTTCCATGATCTCTCTATCTACCTTGTGAGGTTACGCGCTCTCTCCCAACTTGATGACTTCTCTCCGTTTTTTTTTTATGAAATCTCACAAGTTGGCCTTTATTTATAGATTCATTGAACGTGGATTCACCATTGCTTGGGAACAGGGAATTAGAACCACCAAGTAATAATGTTGGTAATGCTTTTGTAAGTTGTAATGCCTTTATCTCAATTTTAGCCAAAAAAAAGCCTTTATCTTTATTTTTTTTAGATATCGAATAGTTGTAATGCCAGGACCCACGGTTGATGACTGGATGAGTCATCCAGCACGAAATTGGGAATAACCCGTGGTGCTGGGAAAATTATAGAGTAGTTCGGCCCGGACCTATAGAACAAAACATGTAGGCAAAAATTTTGACATCAATTAAAAGTATCCATGTCATAATGTTGAGTTAAACGTGTTACTAAGCAACACTATTTTCAAATAACGTGGGGCCCAGATCAATTAAAAAACTAGCGTGGTTCTTTGTTGTTGCACAGGAAACAAAAAGGAAAGTCTGGGTCTAATGTTAATGCAAGTGTGGTTCTCTAGGGGAAAGGGGAAAAGTTGAAGTCATATTTTTTTTTTTGATTGTAAAGTTGAAGTCATATGGGATATGGAACATCGATCTATGCAGCTTATAAATAAACAAACAGCATAACAAAAGACTTTTTAGAGCATGTATTAAGAATTCGGCTGCCATAGATATTTGTCGGCTTCTTTGACAAGGAACTTTACTTATTTTTTGTTGCTAAAAAGGAACTTTACTTGACGAAGGAATAGGGTGGCGACTATATAATGTGGAGAAAACGTCAGTGAGTAGGTTTCTAAGAATTTATTTTATCAAAAAAAAAAATGGTTTCTAAGAATTTGAAGGTCTTCCATCACTATTGCAGAATCCCAACTATTGAGTTTTATAATTTTTAACGAAATATTATCTATTTGTGGGGCCAAAATAACATTTTAATTTTACCCTCCCTTCTGCTTCCACCAAGTAACGCCGGTAATACTAATTCCTGGACCCACCATTGCAGATTAGGACCTTATTATGCCTGTAATGGCGGGACCGACCGTGGATGACCATGGGAGCTCGAAATTGGGAGACCTCGTAAAGCTTGTAATACTAATGAATTATGAATCACAGAGTAATAGTAATACTAATTCCTGGACCCACCATTGCAGATTACGACCTCATAACTCATAAGTCATAAATCATAAAGTCTGTAATGCCAGCAGTGGTGGCCTTGGACAAGGACAAGATGAGCGATCGTCCTAAACCTTACTTCAAAATTAGATCTCTTCTCAAAATTCTTTAAGGCATTTATTAAAAGATCCTCAATATATTTATATACACAAAAATTAAAAAGGCCAATATATATTAAAACAAGCCTTTAAATTAAGCCTAATAATAATTTATTTCTCTAACCCAAGTATGTATGAAGAACAATTTTTTGTATTTATTTGATATGTGAAGAAGCTAACTTCACTAAATTATAATAATTTGAAAAAGTATTATGATTAATCTTGAATGTTTTTTAAAACCTGATAATTTTTTTTTATCTTAATGGTATTGATTTATTTTCAGACTTAATGGTGCGTTTGGATGAAGAAATTGGTAAATACATAGAATTTCATAAATGATGGGATTTACATCCCCATCATTTAAAATCCCATCATTTTTAAATTTCTTTGTTTGGTTATAATTTTTATAAAAAAATTAAAATGATGGGAATTGTAAATTTTGAAGTTTGGGTATAATCAAAATTTATAAAATCCTTCTTTCCATGGTCGGTTCCTAGTATTGTTGCCTAATTATCTATTCACATCACCCAAATCAATTTAACTAAATGTATATTTTGACCCAATTAATCCATCTAATGAGAATATTATATTTAGAGCTAGAAAAAATCACACATGTTAATCCTTAACAATGACGTGAGGTGGAATTGAAAAATTAAAATTGAAAGAGACAACCTGACCTACCCACCTACCCATCTGACATCTTGAGAAAGCAAAAGAAGCAATATGACATAAAGCAAAATATATTAACTCACGTCACTACGGCAACAAATGGAGTTAGCAAGATATATATGACATAAAGCAAAATATATTGACTCTTGAGAAAGTCTTACAAGATTTTATCAAAAGAAAAAACAAACAGTGATAAATATACTTAATTTTATCAAAGAATTAAATTGTTCCAAATGCATTTATTATATAGAATATTATTGACTATATTTGTCACAGTCACATCCATTAAAAGAAGTTTTTCAAAGTTAAAATTATAAAAATTTTATTTGTTATCAACTATGTCATAAGAAAGATTAAATGAATTAGCTATATTATTTATTGAACAAGATTTGTTACAAAATATTGAATATAAAAGTTAGTGAAAGTGAAAGCGGGAGTGGAAGTGGAAGCGGTAGTGGAAGTAGAAGTGGAAGTGGGAGTAGTAGCAGCAGCAGTGATAGTGAAAGCAGTAATGGTGACTCGCTCAACTCTATATAGCAGGGAATAAAAGTGCCTTTGGTTGACATAATGTGGGTTTTGCCCATGGTCAATTGCCTTTAAGTGAGCATTGAAGCAAAACAATGGAATTGTGGCTCTTGGAGCTGAACTTGTTACAAAAGCTTGATGGAGGATAGTGTGCTGGATAGCCATGTAAAGAACATACAAGATCTGGGAACCAAAATCTAACAGCATTACAGGTTTCTTGTTCTCCTTTCATTCAGAGAACAAGCAACCAAAAAAATTAATCTTGTTTCGTAGGATTAGATGGGTAGAGACTGGATTGTCATGTCATTGTAAATTATGTGTAGGACTCATATATTGAGAACTTTGTGGCTAGAATGAAGATAGGGATGTCCTCCTGACCCTTGAATTTTACTTGTAAATACATTAATGTAGGAAACAAATATGCTTCTTGTCTCATAAATCTGCCAACTGAAATATGCCACTATGTAGAATTACGATCAAATATAGCTACAAATATACTTAATAAAGCAAAGTATACTGACTCATCTTGAGAAAGTCTTACAAGATTTTACCAAAAGAAAAAACAGACAGCGACAAATATACTTAATTTATCAAGGAATTAAATTATTCTAAATGCATCTATTACATATAGAATATTATTGACTATATTTGTCACAGTCACGTACATTGAAAGAAGTTTTTCAAAGTTGAAATTATAAAAATCTTATTTGCTATCAACTATGTCATAAGAAAGATTAAATGGATTAGCTATATTATTTATTAAACAAGATTTGTTATAAAATAGCCATATTATCTATTTGCAAAAGATATATATATATATATATATATATATATATATATATATATATATATATATATATATATACCTCCACGAATTACCTAACAACATTACATAGTCAATTATATATAAACGGATTGTATTCAATACTGTAACAAAATTCTTCAATTTAAACAGGCCACTAGCGTAATGTTTATCTTCTACTATTGAAAAATGAGCATAGTACATAGGCTTTAGATAGAACACCATGTGAAGATTCAATGATCAATTGGTAGAACACCATATACTTATACAAATCCTCTCATTATTTTGGCAAATGTTGCTGCTGAACCGCAGTGGACCCCATGAATCTACCAAAGAAGATTCCGTTTGTTTCGCTGTAAAATATTTTCCATTGCAAAATGTTTTCAGATGAAAATGATTTCAGGGAAAATGATTTTTTTTTCCGTGTTTGGTTGCATTCCGGAAAATATTTTACAGTGTCGTGCAAAAAATAGAGCAAAAGGGGCAGGGGGTGAGGCGTGCGTTTTTGGAAAATGGTTTACGAAAAAATTGGGCGTAAACCATTTTCCAAATTTTAACAAAGGATTTTCCAATCAACGGAAATTATTTTCCGTTTGACTATCATTTTACAGTGAAACAAACACTCGCAAATCTGAAAATATTTACCGAAAAATATTTTACAACGAAACAACGGAGCCAAAGTTACCAACTTGGAGAATTACCTTCAGAATTCTCGAAAAAACCGTTGGTAAACACGCATAAGCAATGGACGTGGATTTTTTTTGTTTAATAATATTATTTTTAATACTATTTTGCAAGAAAATACTGTTTAAAAACAATTGAGGGAAATAGCCTTCTCATCTCTTCTAGAGACGAGTTCCAGTTGAAACTCGTCTCTAGCAGAGACGAGTTTCACTTAAATTTTTGCATTTTTGCCACGTCTGCAACTGGAGTTCGAGCTGGAACTCGTCTCTTCTAGAAACGAGTTCCACTTAAAATGAAAAAAATATCATCTCCTGAAACTCTCAAAACTCTCAAAAGCTGAAAACTTTTTCTCTCTCTTACATTTTCTCTGATCTGCCTCTCTTTTTCTCACTCATCTCTCTCAAACTCTTCCTCACTCATCTCTCAGACTCTGTTTTTTCTTTCCTTCTCTCATTTTTTTTTTTTTGCTTTTTGTTTGAGAAGGAGCTGCCGGCGTGGGTCTGTGGCTGATGGTGGGTTTCGGTTTTGCAGCGGGTCTGATGGATGGGTTTCGATTTTATGGGTTTGTGGTTATGGGTTTGTCGGCGTGGGTTTGTGGTGGCTTGGGTTTGTGGGTATGGGTTTGCCGGCATGGGTTTGTGGTGGCTTGGGTTTGTGGGTATGGGTTTGCCGGCATGGGTTTGTGGTATGGGTTTGCCGGCATGGGTTTGTGGGTATGGGTTTGCCGGGGTTTGTATGGGTATGGGTTTGCCGGTATGGGTTTGTGGTGGATCGGTGGTGGCTCTGTGCAGTGTGTGGTGGGTTTGCGGGTATGGTGGTTGTCGGTGGTGGCTCTGTGCAGTGTGTGGGTGTGGTGGTTTGCGGTGTGGGTTTGCAGGTATGGTGGTTGTGGGTTTGAGGTGGACCCACGACCATGTCTTGGCAACTCCCACTCTTTACCATGATCATAAACAATATCCCCATTTTTTTCAATGGAAAAGACGAGTTCCAACCAGATTAATTTTTTTTTTATAATAATTAGATTATCAACAGACTCTTCTTCCAAATCTTTCCATGGTCTTGAATCATTAAGAGTTGACGGTACGGATTCAATGGAACTCTCTGTTAGGGCCTTGTTCAATTGTTTAACAAGTTCACCGTCCTCAGCTGGAACATCCAAATCCCAGACCCTGAAGATATCCTCAAATGGTGTATATAATTTCAATGGAACTCGTCTTTAGCAGAGACGAGTTCCAGCCAAATTTTTTTTTAATGCGCGAATGCGAAATACAGTTCAAACTCTTGCTGAAAGTTAAAGCCGGAAGGCAGCCTAGCCTAAATGGAGGAAGCTGACGGAATGAAACAAGCTACGGTGACAGAAGGGAATGAAGGCCAAGCAAACCAGCTAACCGAGGAACGGAAAGATAGCTTCGAGTTGGGAGGTTCCAATGACTCGACAAAAGGATCAGAAATAGAATTGTAAGGGGAGAGCTCAAAGTCATGATAAACTGGCAAGGCAAGGCTGGAAGTGACATAGCCCCGGCGTACTTTTAATCAATGGAACTCGTCTTTAGCAGAGACGAGTTCCAGCCAAATTAAATTTTTTTTTTATAACAACGTGCACGTTTGCGCCAAAGGTAGGGGAATTTAAAAATTTTGTGTAACTCGTCTCTACAAGAGACGAGTTCCAGCGGTTCAAATTTATCCACGCCAAAATGCCACGCAATATTTTTTTAATGGAACTCGTCTCTACCAGAGACGAGGCTAAATACCTCATTAGTTTCAAAACAATGTTTTTTTGCAAAATTGTTTTTAAAATCAACCTATCGAGCAAAATCCCTCAATGGACGTGCCACCATAAAAGGCAAAATAGCCTGCCACCCAAGTGAGCGAGGAAGAAAGATAGAGAATAGTGAGACTGAAGAGAAAGCTCCCGAGATGAGAAGTATATGGCCAAGGATTGCGGAACGAGGTTTGATATGCATCTTCAATCCAAGTACCAAGCAGTAGAAGCATGTGGCAGCCAAGAAACCCCACACCTTTGCTGGGTGAGTTTGAAATGTGGACACCTTCTAGACTTGATATTCCACTTGGAGAAGGGCAAGAAGCAGTGGATTTAAAAACATGAAGATGGCATGGCTTGAAATGAAGGAGTTGATCTCTTGCTCACTTGCAAATTGGCTAAATTAAACCCAATTGATTCAAAAATTCGAAAAGTCAGCGAAGAAGAAAAGCCAACACAAAGGCTTATGTATAATAATATATATATATATATATATATATATATAATATACAAAAAATGGATGTGTGAAATCATACAAATGTTTAAATCACACAAATGTATAGCCTCTCATTTACATGACTTGTAATTGATAATTACTATCGGACCACTTAGGAACTTATAGGATCTACAACGTGTGGTCATGGTGCATTCATAACCAAGCTACATTCGTAACATTTTGAATGGTGATCTTTTCAAAACAGAATTGGTAAGTTAGCTGGAAAAATTATTGATCTACTGTTGACTAAGTCATAAATATGTTTGTAATTTGTTTATTTTTATTGTGCACAAATCACAACCAATTATTTCAACACTTGTGAGGTGTTAAGTGCTGTTTGTGTTTAGGACGTAAACTGTATATTTAAAAAAAAAAAAAAAAAAAATTGGTAGTGACTAGTATTAGCCCAAATTAAGGGTGGTTTTGTATTTTGCTCTATTATAATTAAATTTATTTATAATAATAGGTTGGGTTACATTTTTTATCCGTGGAATTAGATGTAAATTTGATTTGCAGAAAATTAATTTAATTCTTAGAATTTTTAAATAATATTTAGTCATTTTGCCTATTAGATTGAGGAAATTGCTGCTGTGCTAAACAGAGAAGTATATGTGGCATGTGAGATGACCACTTGGCGTATGCCCTGTATTATAAATTTTGGAGTTTCATATTCTGATATTGAATAACAAGATTTATGGAACATTTACTCTAAAGATTATATTCATAAAATACTATTTGGTTTGATAAAATCGGATCGATTCAATTGTTATTATTTTATTTTATGAATAACTCAATTGTTCATCAATTCGACCCATAAATCAGTTAATTTAATTCATAAATTATTTAAGGGTCAATTGGCATAGTTACTTCACCATTTAACCTATTGAAACGATTCATTTACTCTAGTTTTTAAAACGGTCAAGTTTTGGAAAGTCTTATTAAGTGATTTTTATTTTTTATTTTTTGAGAAAAGCATGTGATTGTATGAAATATATAGAATTAAAAAAAAAAAAAAAAAATCCAAATATTGGAAAGAAGGTTATATAATTAAAAAATTAACTTTTGAGTTGGGCCTTTCGAAGAGATTCTACATGCGGTAAGTCCTTGACAAGCCCAAGTCCAGTCCAAGTCTTTAGTAAGCCTAAAAAATTAGCCACTCAGCGAATGAGTCGATATCTTCAGGACAACTTTAAAATCTTTAAGTTAGGTCCAATAGTCACCATTAGTTAAGTGGATTAAACGGGTAACTTGTCTTACCTTATTGGGCCAAGGTTTGGAAAAGGTGTCTTATATCTAGTGCATGCAACTAATGTAAATAGGAGAGGATCCAAATTAACCGTATGAAAAAATAATAAATTAAATATTGATAATGAACCAAAAAAAAAAAAATTCTAACAATAGAGAGCTTCATTTCTGTTGGAGCCAATTATGTATTTGATCAACATAATTGTAAATAGGCTGGTGCCAGCGACGCAGTATCTCTACAATTAGGCTTATGCATAAATTAATTTGTCAAGAACCACCATAATGGAGAAATGAGTAATGAAATAAGTAGCTCACAAGTAAGAATTCCAGAAGCTAAACAAGTGGGCCTGAATATGGGAAGGTACTCTGTGTTGTGAGTTTGAAAAATTGGACTCGCATAGGCAATGCTGTACACAACTGCTGCTATGATGAGAAGAAGGATAATTGCAAAATGTGTTTCAATTGGGGAGATGTTTAAGGCTTGAAAATGTAATCCAACAAGGAAAGCCAACAGTGTAACGAGAAACACAAAAGGCTCATGGAATGCCATGATTGAATTGAGTTCTTCCTCCCTGGCACACAGACAAAAACAAGATTCCTTCAGCTTTTATTTTTATTTTTTGCATAGCATCAGAAAATCAAACGCTCACAAAATCCAATCAAACCCTCACAAAATCCGGGCAAATTTTACTTTTCTCCTTCTGTTATTGAATGGTTAAGAGTTTTTTTTTTTGATAAAGGAATGGTTAAGAGTTATAATTGATATAACCATTATATGTAAAAATTTGCCCGGATTACAAAGCATTACAAGATACATCTGGTTGAAGTAACCCTCCCCCTCTAAGTCTAAGGAACAATACTTTTGACTTACTGTAAACGTGATGATGGGAAGAGTTATTGGAGTAGCCTAGTGATATAGTCAATTAAAGCTTTGTTATGGTGTGTTTGGAAGTTTAAAGGGGGAGGAGAGTAGAGGGGAGGGGGAGAAGGAGAGGGAAGGGGAACGGTTACCACTTCCCTTTATTTGGATGTTTTAAAAATTAGGTATGGGAGGGAGAAATGAATATCCCTCTACTTTGTTTGGACTTTGGATGTTGTAGGAGTAAGAGAGGTGAGTGATGTGATCATATAAATTTACTATTATGGTCTTCTTTTACTAATTTTAAAGAAATAAGTATAAATTAATATCATAAGGGTTAACTTGACAATTTAAATCTTTTTAAAATAAGTGACACCACTCCCCTCTCCTCCCTCTTCCAAATGACCCCAATTTGGGGGAATTAAAAATGAGGGGTTTGGAGGGGTATCTTACCCATTCTAATCCACTTAAATCCTTACTCCTCCCACTTAAAAAAAAACTCTCAAATAAAGTTCATTAAATATCTCCCCTCTACTCCCCCCTCATTCTCCTTCATCGAAACATAGTATTATGTTTACAAGGTACAAATAGTCTACATATAAGCAGTTGACTAGGCCATTTTAGTTGTTTTCAGAAGTATTTTGGTTATTGGAAGTTTCAATGATATTTCAGTCATTTTGGTTCATGAAGTATTTTGACCATCGTTGAGGTTTAGGGGTATTTTAGTCATTTTGGAGATGTCAAGGGTAATTTCAGTTATTTTTGGGGTTTTTTGTGTATTTCTATCATTTTAGAAGTTTTTATGTATATTTTGTTCATTTTAGAGGTTTGAGGATATTTGATTAATTTTTTTTATTATTGTTTATATTTTAGTTGAAGATCTCAAGGATTTTTGGAGTTTTAAAGATTTTTTTTTTTTTTTTTTTTTTATTTTTAAAGATTGGGATTATTGACTAATTCAATTTTTTTAAAGAATTATCTAATGGATTACCATAATATATAGGTCAGTAGGTACCCATCGTCTGCGTTTATCACTTTCCCGATCAATGTCTATCCCATAACTTCTTCTTTTTTTAAATATCTAACCCATACGGCCATACCTAGACAAATTAGTTCAAGTGATATTACATTAAATTATCTAAAAAAAATCAATTGAAATTTTTTAAAAATAATAAATTGGATGGATTCATATGCCTAAAGTAATTCATACATTAAGAACAGAGTTTTAATTTTGGAACAGAGAAGCCAAATTCAAATAAGTAACTCTATCTAGATCTTATTTAATTCAATTAATTATTATTATTATTATTATTATTTGAGAGATGTTAAATTGCTTAAGATTATATTAGATTGAATGGTTTAATGATGTCACTGTCGGCATTTCGGGTGGGCTTTGACTATGACCTAGATCATGATCTAATTGTATTCATTGTGACAATGTGTTGGCTCGACTTTGATCCCATCCAACATTAGGTTTAAGGTATAAATCAATTGGCATGCATTACCTAAAAACAAAAAACTACTTGTCAAGTTGTCATCACTGCTTTTGTTTTTTTGCTAATTTGTCATCACTACTTAAAAACATATGCCAGGTAAGTATTAGTAATTTTGAAACACACACAAACAATAATATATATTTATATATCTACACGTACGTGTGTTTATTTGTGAAGGGTTTTTTTTTTTTAATGAGTTAAGATAAAAATTCTAATTTAATTGTATAAGAGGTGACTCGAACTCACGCCCATTAAGAGTGGAATATTGGGGAGGGGGAGCACTAGGCCAAATACACGGTAGGGTAGAAAATTTTAAATAATGATATGTGTGTTTTTTTATTTTAAACGATCATGTGTTTCTACAATAGGATTAATCCAACACTTGATAATAATACATTTTATAGTTGTCTAAGACAATCTTCTCATATGCAATAATATGAAAAAGGATTAATGATTTGGGGAGAAAAATATCAAACAGAATAGTTTACCAAAAAAAAATATATCAGATATAATTATTGAAAATTTAATATTAAATTGAAATAGAATTAAATGCAAAAGAAAGATTGTAAAAATTTCAGTTAATTAAAAAAAAAGGTAATGGAGTTTGTGATTGCTTTTAAGGAGGCAAAAATAGGCTTTTAGTTCCTAAATTTTGGGAGTGTTTTTGTTTAGATTCCTATGTTTTACAATATTTCATTTCAGTATTTGATTTTTTGGACATGTTATATTTGATGAGAAGATTTTTTATTTATTTTTTTTAAAGGAGGGAAAATAGGAAGTGTAAGGACTCAAATGAATCCATATCAAAGAAACTAAGAGCTCAAATGAAACGTTATAGAACATAAGGACCAAAATAAAAACACTCTAAAAAATAAGGATAAAAAATGTATTTTTTTTACTTAGAAGTATAATTATAAGCCACCTCCCCAGTAGTTGACTATTTTCCCATATATGGAAAAAGATGAACCTTATAATTAACCGACAGAAACCTCAAGTTCTCAGGCTTTTGGGCTAAGTTTAGATAGGCCGAACATCATAAACTACTAGTCATTGCGGACCAATCCTATCTGATAAATTTTAGTTGTAGATTCTCATTAAAAAAAGATGTGAGCTCTAAATTAGCCACGTATCCAAGCTAATTACTTAATATATATTAAATTAGCCACGTATAAGCTATTATATATATATATATATATATATATATATATAAATTAAAGCAGAAGTGAGACGATGTTGCCATCTTTCTGCCACGTGGCATCTAAAGCAATGTTTTCTGCTTGATCACCTAACATCTTAAGTGGCACATGAATTAAATAAACTAAGTTAAATACCTACTATCACATAATAAAAATTACACCATTAATAAATTAAATACACACTACCCAATTAAATGCTCATATTTAATAAATTAAATAGTCTTATTAATTAATTCAGATATAAATGGATATATTCTAGCCAAATTTGTTAAACATAATATATGTTATTTCAAATATGCATTTAAATTACAACTTGGGCATTTGCCCCAGTGGTCATTCCTCTCCCCAAAAAGTCCCACCCATTTGTGAGTGCTTGAGTTTGTATCAATTTATATTATATTTTCTTTTTGTTTGCATATTTTATTTTTGTTTGTGTCTAATTTACTTACTATTGTATAATTATTTTCTAATATTTAATATTTAAGTGGAAATAAGAGCTTGAGCAACGTTTCAAGAAATGATACTCTTCCCTTTACGTTTTTATAAATACAACAAATAAATTCATACATTCTAATAACGCGACCTCCCTTATGGAATATTCAATTTTTAAAAAAGATTTTTACTCATTTATACAAACTTAAGGGGAAGTATTGTTCGTCCACAAATATCAAGGAAGTGTCATTTCATACACACTTTGGGTTAGAATCCTTTCTAAAAAAAGGAAATATTCTGTTGGCAAAGTAACAATGTAAGATGGTATGGACTTATCTCTTGTATTTATACAAACCTAAAAAAAAAATAAGTGTCATTTCTCTAAATGATTGGGGGAGTATCATTTCTTGAAATCTCAAGAGAGGTTAGTGTAATTTGCCTTTATAGTTACTATAATGAGTAAAATCGTTTAGTTGTTTTTTTTTTTTTAGGTGAATAACTCTATTGTTCATCAATTCAACTAATAAAGCGGTTAATTTAATTTATAAATAATTTAAGGAGTCAGTTGGACCAGAAAGCATAGTTGCTTCACCATTTAACCTCTAGTTTTTTAAATGATCAAGTTTTGGAAAGTCTTACTATGTGATTTTTATTTTTTATTTTTTGAGAAAAGCATGTGATTGTATGAAATATATAGAATTAAAAAAAAAAAAAAATTATGCGTCCAAATATTGGAAAGAAGGTTATATAATTTAAAATTTAACTTTTGGGTTGGGCCTTTAGTAGAGATTTTTTATTTAATATTCTACATGCGGTAAGTCCTAGACAAGCCCAAGTCCAGTCCAATTCTTTACTAAGCCTAAAAAATTAGCCACTTAGGCGAATGAGTCGACACCTTCAGGACAACTTTAAAATCTTTAGGTTAGGTCCAACAGTCACCATTAGTTAAGAGGGTCAAACGGGTACCTAGTTACCTTAGGGCCAAGGTTTGGAGAAGGTGTCTTATATCTAGTGCATGCAACTGATGTAAATAGGAGAGGGTCCACATTAACTGTATGAATATATAAATGAACAAAAAAAAGATGTTGAAAAAAAAACAAAAAAACTAACAATATAGAGAGCTTCATTATTTCATTAGAAAGGAATAAGAAAGCATATCACATTTTAAGAACATTTCTTAAATATGCTTTTACCGTATCTAATACAATGGATTTCTATTTAATTTCCAATTATACCATGTCAAAATAGTCGAGCTCAATTAGCAACTTCCTCAAAATACTTAAGATATATTCTTGTTTTTTTTTTTAATATTTTCTTTATTCTCATTCTCATTCTAATTTTACGCCCTAAAATCAAATCTGATTTTGCTGGTATGCTTCTCAGACTTATTTGATTATTTGTTGAAAGTGAATAAGAAACAAATAAGTTAAATAAGCTTTGGATAAAAATATATATATCCTAGTTCTGCCAAAGCCGATGCGGATCGAAACTATGCGAGGCTACTGGCTAGTATATCTTTTACGTACTATTTTATTAATCTACTTCATAACTACAAAAATACTACCAAATCATATATATTATACGCAATGGTGTTCGAGATGGTTATTGGTGCTGCTATAATGTTCCACAACAATATAGTAACGTTTTACGGATGAAATGTATACACACACATAGAGATCCTTTGAATTGAAAGACAAAAGAAAGGTTACCAATTAAAGAGTTGTAGACTAACCTCTGATGGACATTACTAGGAGGATGAAAATCACACCGGCAACTACTTTGCTTCTTTGTTTTTGTTCTCTTCAATGCCAATGTTTTGACTCTACCAACATGATAACCAACGTTTTTGTGATCTCTCAATATCTCATTCTCTCCTCTTTCAGAACTCATTTCTAACAGAGTTTAGCTCAAAGCTTTCCCTGATCCACAAATTAAAGTCCTCTAAGCTTCTCGGCGGCTCTGGACAAGTTAAACTCAAAAGTCCGCTACGTATGGAACAACGAGAATAGTAGGAATGACACAGAGTGCTTTGATGCATGGAAAAGCGGACTCAGTGGACAGTGGACCCCAGAACAAGATGACGTCAACGCGGAATTAGAAGTAAAAACCGCGTGAGACTTTAAAAAATTGTAATTCAAGTAAATTAGTAAATTAGATTCCCAATTATTATATTAATCAATAAAACATAATCAATGTTATCTTTTTAAAATATTTAAATTCAATGTATTTGAATTCAACTAGGAACCTAATATACTTGACCTAAGAAACTGTACCTAAGTTTTACCCTTATTTTTATAACTATCTAAATCTTTTTTTATTTTTTTGTTTTTGTAAAAATTATATTTTAAACTCTATAGTTTAGAGAGTGTAACAAATTAAACCTTTTATAGTTTCAAAAGTAATAAATTAAACCATGAATTTTTAAAAAGTAACAAATTATACCTTATAGTTTTAAAAGTAATAAATTAAATCATGAAGTTTTAAAAAGTAACAAATTAAACCATTGTTTTACTTGCATGGGTTAAGATTTAAGTTATTACTTTTTGAAACCACAAAATTTAATTTGTTACTTTTGAAATCTTAAGGTTTAATGTGTTACTTTTTGAAACTTTGGGATTTAGTTTGTTACTTTGAAAACTATAGGGTTTAATTTGTTAACACCCCTAAACTATAGGTCTAAAATGTAATTTTCCCTTTGTTTTTCAATCAAATGCGTTGAACATCAAAGATTACATGCTGTAGGAGAAAATCTGGGATTAAAGTGCTCTCAATGGTACTTAAGAAGGCAAAAGAAGAAAGCTTAACTTAAGAGTTCTAGTTGGCAAGAGTTAGACCTGGCAAAATTGGACCCAAACTCGTTAATCCAATTAAACCCAAACGATAAAAATAGGGTAATAACAAACCGTTTTAATCCCATAAAGTTTTAACCCGACGTAACTCTTTTATTCACTCATTTTCATGAATCTATGGACTTCTATTTATGGACTTCTACCACGATATTGAAAAATGCAATCAATATCAATATATATATAAAAGCAGAGACCTTTAACTGAGGTTCTGCCATGTGTCTTATAAACTGATGTGGCTGCCACATCAGCAATTAAAATATTAAATTAAAGTAAGTGTCTTTCTATTATTTAAATTTATCAATTGATATATTGTTTAATAAAACAACTGGATAATGATTAATGATGAACAATTGCACCATTTCCATTCTACATGACTCTCTTTTCATTCGGTTGGTGCAGTTCCCACCATTCCTCTCTTTGTAATTGAGAGATAAGCAATCCCCCACAAAGCTACGACGTTTTCACTGCTCCGTCATTCTCTTCCATTCTCATTTTGTCATCTAATTAGTCATCATCCAAAAAAGAAAAAAAAATATACTAAAAAAATAAAGAGAGAGAGAGTGTGTGTGTGTCTGTGCGTGAGAGAAATCTCATTGATTTTCATTTTACAGAGAGATTGAGTTTCAGCGAGCGAGAGACAGAGAGAGAGAGAGAGAGAGAAATCTCATCGATGGTGAATTTCATAGGTAAAGTTTGAGAGAGAGTGGAACTTCGTCTTCGTTCGAGTCGGTAGACGTGTGGTTGGAAAGGACGACGATGAAGGACGCGACTGCATTTCCTGAATCGCTGAGATTCGTGTAGAAAAATCAGATTCACTCAGATCGATTGGTTTGTGGATTTGCGTTGCGTATTTCCTTGCTGAGAGAGATGATCGGTGGAGGAGAGGAAGCGCCGGCGGCGGCGGGGTCTTCGCAGCCGCTGGAGTGGAAATTCGAACAGGTTTTCGGCGAACGAGCCGCCGGAGAAGAAGTTCAGGAAGGTTCGATTTCCAATTCTGATTTCCAATTCATCAATTTGATTTTGATTGATTTATTTATTTAAATTAGGGCTTGATTATTTAGTTTCTTTTAATTATAACGAACGGCGTCGTTTTCGTGGCGATTGATCGTATATGAGAGATGATGGCTGGGGGAGTGGAGTCGTGGTCTTCATTATCGGCGGAGGGAGAAGTGAAACTCGGAATGGTGATGGAATTTTCATTGGATGAATCTAAATTTCCACGGTTTCAAATTTTTGGGGTTTTGAAGGGTTTCAGGGTGATTCGTTTTGATTGACGTCAGTGGTTCTTCTTTATAACTAATAAAATTGCTATTTCAGATCTCATCTTTTGCATCCATGACTATAGGACTCACTTTCTTTAGGATGTGCAAGAAGATCACCTATCTGGCATGGTGTGGTCGCCGCGAGAATCAGTACATGGTGGAGACCCATTAATGGCGTTGAGGTTTTCGTAAGGGCTTGATCAAACACGATAAACAGTAGCCAGGGTTTGTTAACTTCGTAGGTATGAGGTTTTTTTTATGGTTTTATTATTTTCTTTAATGTTGGCTTAATAAAATGGTGGAAGATACTTATGTGTTGAATGTTGTTGCGTGTGTAACCGAAAGTTCAAATTGATCAACATTATTCAAAGGATTGAGCTCTTGAGAAATTGCTTGCAAAGTGTTCGTCAAAATGCCTGACCATACCACTCATTCCAAAAACTTCTCCCAAGCCCTTCTCTACGTTCCAGAGAGGCAAAGTCTCTGCCACTTCATTGTTCAAGCTACTCTCACTGCCTCTTAAGCCCAACCCATGTGAGTTATGATATTATAAATATCTTTTTAAATAACTGGGCATATTTTACGGCTATTGAATCTATGACTTTACAATGGGATTTAAATTTGGACCCATGTGAGTTATGATATTATAAATATTTTTTTAAAATAACTGGGCATATTTTACGGCTATTGAATCTATGACTTTACAATGGGATTTAAATTCGGTTATATTTGTGTTTGTGTGTGTGTGTTAGAAAATAACTCATTTCATATATGTGTGAAGTTAGGGTGTCTATGGTATTGAATTCAATCCGTAATATTGTGTTCAGGATTTGACTCAATTCTTAATCATGGTGGCTCTGATTATTGATGTACATAAGTTTGTGCTAAAAAGAAGATTGTTCTGGTGATTCTATATTTTCAATTATGTTGGGTGGAACCAGCCACCAAGAGAGACTTGCAATAGCCGAATCGATCAAGTTAGCTTTAGTTTTTTTCCCTGTTTTGTTTTAGTAGTCTACAATTTATGGCTTCCGTTGCATTACATATTTACATGAAAGAAAAGATCATTATAAATTGATTTCAGCCAGTATCATATATATTTCATAGAATTGATTATTCATATTAAGTTTAAAGCCAATAACATACTATTCAATCATGTGTTTATATTATTTTTTGATTTTTTATTAATTAGGATTATGGATTGAGTTAATGAGGGCGTGACCGATCTCAAATCAATCATGTCCTACCATTATTTACTGGTGAATGTAAGGAATGTGCACATTGCAAATCAGAAGAGAGCAAACACATGTGACCTACTCAATATAAAGATAATTTGGAGGTTCTACATTAAAATTGTAGGCCAATAAGAATTGTAAGGATTTTATCATAAGTTTATGAATGTCAGAAATTTATAATATATTTAGTTGTATGTAATTGTGTTTGAATGATATTCTTGCATTTGCATTTGTTTGATAGTTGATCATCTTGCCTCCTTGGGAAAAGTTATGATATAAATTCTAGAATTGACTAGCATTTTTTTATTTTTTTAAATTGTTGTTGATGTCATTTTAATAGGGTGGTTCTTAGAAGTATAACTGTCAAAGTGTGGTACAGTGACAACTGATAGTATTAACATGGAGAGTGTGGAGTAGTTGCAGATTTTCCGTTTTTTGTGGGGGTGTGGGGTGTTTCCTTTTGTGGCCACATGCAATTGGGTAGGACGCTTTTTGTAGGATCAAAAGGCAAGAGAGCAAGGCTTCCATTGAATTATTTTTTCAATTGGCAATAGACATGTGGAAGATATATTTACAGTAAAGATATTGATACTTCAACTTCTTCCTACTAACCTATATTTGTATTTTTATATAAACTTTTTCTATGTGTTTAATGTAGTTAATCATTATACATTTGACTTGATGTTATTTTTTTTCAGATATATTTCAATGGTTTTAATAATAGTAATTTATATACACAATATAGTACATCAAATTTCATTATAAATTTAGCTACTATACCTACAAATTAACATATTTTACTGTTTTTATTATTCATATTAAATAAGTGTATCCCGCGCATTGCGCGGGTCATACGCTAGTTAAATTTTAAAAGTATGACCATGCGATATATGGCGGGACCCACACGTGGATGACCATTAGAGCCCGGAATTGGAAGAGCTCGTAAAGCTCATTGAAGAATCCCCGAGTAATACTAATTTAGTCTAATTCCTGGACCACCACCGTTGAGCATCTCCAACACAATCCGTCACGAAACCAACAAAATAGAAGAAGAAAGGTGGATCATAAAAATAATAATACATCTTAGCCTTTTAGTTGTCCATTCTTTCTTCCTTATCTTTCTTTTTGTGAAACTTTTTAAAACTTGGAACTAGCTCAAAGTCAGTCTCAACGTACTACAAAGATTTAGAAAACAAAAAACACTCTTAGAGTTATTAAACAGTATAAAAGCATATTAAATTAAAAACTATTTGGCAACAATATAATATAAAATACAATAAGACATTTACTCACACATAATACAACAATAATAAGAAAATCCAGTGTTATGAACTGATTCATTGTTTTAGATTATATATATATATTGAACTATATGATTATATATATATATTGAACTCATGTGACCTGATTTAAAAAAGATAGTAAAAAGAAATAAGAAAAACGATAGACCATGAAAAAAAACGTTAAAAAATAAATAAATAACAAATTTTAGGGACCAAACGATCCAGTTTTATATAGGTTTTTTTTTTTTTTGCTGAATGTTTTGTATAGGTTTATAATTAACCTCTAATTGTCCAACCTCAATCATCAAGCACCTCTTGGTAGAGAAAACTAGTACAACAATAATAATAAAAAATTAAAATTACTCCAATCCCTAGGTTGAAAGTTCATTATGGCGTGAAATCTCATAAACTCACAAGAGAAATACTTCATATAGGTGAGAAAAACAAAATAAGAAAAAGTAAGAGGCAAAGAGACAAAACTAAAAGAGAATGGCATGAGTGACGTTGCCGGAGACCAATCTAAAGCAAGAAAAGAAGAAAATACAAAACTTAAATAAAATAAAATAACAAGAATCACTAAAGTTTAGATAAGCAAAATCTCATAGAGACGCCTCTAAAGTCTAAACAAGTTTTGTAACCAAGCCATCCAACCTCCATCACCATTTCCATCTAAGTTTGGTGATTGTCTAAGGCACTGCAAAGGATTCAACAATTTCAAGCTTGTTGAAGCAAAAATTCAAGGCAGTCCTTGGAGTCGTGAATAGGTCGACTCGTGTGAAGAAGAGTTCAACGGAGTTGAAGTTGCATAAGGTCACATCAATAAATCTTATTGTAGGTAGAAATTTTAGGATTTGGATATTCTTTATTGTGTACTTCAATTCTATCATAGTGGATTCTTTTGTTGACGATATGTGCGTTAAACCCCCGAAGTGTTTTTACTTATTGAATGATTTTCCATATGGTTTTCACTTCGTAACCGAATCCGCCGTCCATTGATATATATATGTGTGATTGATTTGGTTTGCTGCATGCTTTATATTGTTGATCAATTAACCTTAAACTGAAGTCAACTTAATAATTTGTAATTGTGCAAACTTGGTAATATTGGCTAAGTTGTTTTGCTTCCACTATAAAATCAATAAATCAGGGTCTAAATTTTCTCACATAAACTTTTATAAATTGTTTTGCTATATTATCTACTTTATGTTATAATATAGTGATGTGATGAATTATGCACACTTCTAAAATTATATGGGGTGAATTATTCGCACGTGCACATTCACGCACATGCACAATATAGAAATAGTGATAACCCCGAAATAGTATACCAAACTAAACCGATATCAAAATTTTCATTCCAATGGACAAACTAGAATGATCATTGGAACAGAATTGACAACTCTTAATAGAAGTCTCCTAATAATTTTACTTAATAAATTTTAAATATATATATATATATATATAAAAGCAAATATACCATGAATGAAATACAAGTCTTTTAATGATTTCTGATGCCTAATTTCGCCCCTCGTAAATAATTTAGTATTAGTGAGGGAATATTTAATAATACACTGTTTGCGAGGGGTTATTATTGTCCCTTGTAAATAATATGACAGAAAAATAATTCCCTCCAAAATTTTTTGGCATTTTAATGATTATTTTTCGAAGGCTAATCTCAGCCCTTTTAGTATTAGTGAGGGTCAATTTATATTTGAGCTTAGAGTGGTGATAATTTTTACAAATTGATATATCATTAATTACATAAAAGTAATACAAATATTCATTTATCATATTAGTGAAGTGGCATCAATCACATTTATCGTCATAATTTGTAATCCTTTTGTAATAAAATTAATAATAATTTTAATATTTTATTTTCGTTTAAAATATATTTCCGTTATTGTTCAACAAGTTCAACATAGTCAAATCTCTTTTATTAAGATCAACAAGTTCATATCTCATCTCTCAATGCTATAACTATCGAATTAATAATAATAATTGATATAGGATATGGGACATTGTGTTTCAATTGAGGTGTAAGTCAAGGATTGAGTTTTAAATTTTAACGCTTAAAAGTGAAGTCATATTTTTTTTTTTTTTATTGAAGTTGAAGTCATATGGGATATGGAACATCGATCTATGCAGCTCATAAATAAACAAACAGCATAACAAAAGACTTTTTAGAGCATGTATTAGGAATTCGGCTGCCATAGATATTTGTCGGCTTCTTTGACAAGGAACTTTACTTCTTTTTTGTTGCTAAAAAGGAACTTTACTTGACGAAGGAATAGGGTGGCGACTATATAATGTGGAGAAAACGTCAGTGAGTAGGTTTCTAAGAATTTATTTTATCAAAAAAAAAAATGGTTTCTAAGAATTTGAAGGTCTTCCATCACTATTGCAGAATCCCAACTATTGAGTTTTATAATTTTTAACGAAATATTATCTATTTGTGGGGCCAAAATAACATTTTAATTTTACCCTCCCTTCTGCTTCCACCAAGTAACGCCGGTAATACTAATTCCTGGACCCACCATTGCAGATTAGGACCTTATTATGCCTGTAATGGCGGGACCGACCGTGGATGACCATGGGAGCTCGAAATTGGGAGACCTCGTAAAGCTCGTAATACTAATGAATTATGAATCACAGAGTAATAGTAATACTAATTCCTGGACCCACCATTGCAGATTACGACCTCATAACTCATAAATCATAAAGTCTGTAATGCCAGCAGTGGTGGCCTTGGACAAGGACAAGGTGAGCGACCGTCCTAAACCTTATTTCAAAATTAAATCTCTTCTCAAAATTCTTTAAGGCATTTATTGAAAGATCTCAATATATTTATATATACAAAAATTAAAAAGGCCCATATATTTCATATATTTAAAACAAGCCTTTAAATTAAGCTTAATAATAATTTATTTCTCTAACCCAAGTATGTATAAAAACAATTTTTTGTATTTATTTTATATTAAGAAGCTAACTTCACTAAATTATAATAATTTGAAAAAGTATTATGTTAATCTTGAAGGTTTTTTAAAACCTGATAATTTTTTTTTATCTTGATGGTATTGATTTATTTTCAGATTTAATGGTGCGTTTGGATGAAGAAATTGGTAAATACATAGAATTTCATAAATGATGGGATTTACATCCCCATCATTTAAAATCCCATCATTTTTAAATTTCTTTGTTTGGTTATAATTTTTATAAAAAAATTAAAATGATGGGAATTATAAATTTTGAAGTTTGGGTATAATCAAAATTTATAAAATCCTTCTTTCCATGGTCGGTTCCTAGTATTGTTGCCTAATTATCTATTCACATCACCCAAATCAATTTAACTAAATGTATATTTTGACCCAATTAATCCATCTAATGAGAATATTATATATAGAGTTAGAAAAAATCACACATGTTAATCCTTAACAATGACGTGAGGTGGAATTGAAAAATTAAAATTGAAAGAGACAACCTGACCTACCCACCTACCCATCTGACATCTTGAGAAAGCAAAAGAAGCAATATGACATAAAGCAAAATATATTAACTCACGTCACTATGGCAACAAATGGAGTTAGCAAGATATATATGACATAAAGCAAAATATATTATACCTTTCTCGGCCTTTTGGCTAAGATCAAGTGTAGTTTCTGTTCTTATCAGTTTAATATCTGATATGTGGACCATCGGTCCACACGATATTAAATTTATTTCTTGAGGGGGAGAGCCCACCACAGTAGCTTGCTACTGGGGTTCTCGAGCGTCGCCCAAGCGTTGCACTAAAGCTTAGGCCTGGCGCACCCCAAAAGCAAACAGTGTTCTATATTTAATTTTATCAAAGAATTAAATTGTTCCAAATGCATTATTATTATATAGAATATTATTGACTATATTTGTCACAGTCACATCCGTTAAAAAAGTTTTTCAAAGTTAAAATTATAAAAATTTTATTTGTTATCAACTATGTCATAAGAAAGATTAAATGAATTAACTATATTATTTATTGAACAAGATTTGTTACAAAATATTGAATATAAAAGTTAGTGAAAGTGAAAGCGGGAGTGGAAGTGGAAGCGGTAGTGGAAGTAGAAGTGGAAGTGGGAGTAGTAGCAGCAGCAGTGATAGTGAAAGCAGTAATGGTGACTCGCTCAACTCTATATAGCAGGGAATAAAAGTGCCTTTGGTTGACATAATGTGGGTTTTGCCCATGGTCAATTGCCTTTAAGTGAGCATTGAAGCAAAACAATGGAATTGTGGCTCTTGGAGCTGAACTTGTTACAAAAGCTTGATGGAGGATAGTGTGCTGGATAGCCATGTAAAGAACATACAAGATCTGGGAACCAAAATCTAACAGCATTACAGGTTTCTTGTTCTCCTTTCATTCAGAGAACAAGCAACCAAAAAAATTAATCTTGTTTCGTAGGATTAGATGGGTAGAGACTGGATTGTCATGTCATTGTAAATTATGTGTAGGACTCATATATTGAGAACTTTGTGGCTAGAATGAAGATAGGGATGTCCTCCTGACCCTTGAATTTTACTTGTAAATACATTAATGTAGGAAACAAATATGCTTCTTGTCTCATAAATCTGCCAACTGAAATATGCCACTATGTAGAATTACGATCAAATATAGCTACAAATATACTTAATAAAGCAAAGTATACTGACTCATCTTGAGAAAGTCTTACAAGATTTTACCAAAAGAAAAAACAGACAGCGACAAATATACTTAATTTATCAAGGAATT
>OU015762.1:14934312-14949008 GCA_907173295.1 Fagus sylvatica | reverse complement strand
GGGTCAAACGGGTACCTAGTTACCTTAGGGCCAAGGTTTGGAGAAGGTGTCTTATATCTAGTGCATGCAACTGATGTAAATAGGAGAGGGTCCACATTAACTGTATGAAAAAATAAAAAATAAAATATATATATATATATATTGGTAATCAGGAATTATATTAAGAATAAACTAAACGAGAACGAGTAACACAAGAAGAGTCAAAATTCAAAGCTTTCAGCACATGCGCTGGAGCTGAGGAAAAAGAAATAAAATCAACTAATTGGCCACAACTAGCCTTAGCCTTAGCTGTATAATAAGAAGAAAATATATATATAAACAATGGATGTGTGGAATCATACAAATGTTTAAATCACACAAATATATAGCAACTCATTTACATGACTTGTAATTGGTAATTACTATGGGACTACTTAGAAACTTATAGGATCTACAGCGTATGGTGCATTCGTAACCAACCTACATTCGTAACATTTTGAATAGGAAATCTTTTCAAAACGGAATTGGTAAGCTAGATGGAAAAATGATTGATTTACTGTTCATTGAGTCATAAATATATTTAGGACAAATTACATTAACATTGGTTGAGGTTTCACCACATTATACTCGTCTCCAAACGTTTCACGAAATGATACTATTCCCTTTAAATTTTTATAAATACAACAACTAAATCCTTACATTCTAATAACATGACCTCCCTTATGGAATATTCAATTTTTAAAAAAGATTCTTACTCATTTGTACAAACTTAAGGAGAACTAGAAGTATTGTTCGTCCACAAATATCAAGGAAGTGTCATTTTATACACACTTTGGGTAAGAATCCTTTCTAAAAAAATGAAATATTCTGTTGGAAAAGTAACAATGTAAGATGGTATGGACTTATCTCTTGCATTTATACAAACCTAAAAAAAAAATAAGTGTCATTTCTCTAAATGATTGGGGGAGTATCATTTCTTGAAATCTCAAAAGAGGTTAGTGTAATTTGCCTTTATAGTTACTATAATGGGTAAAATACAAAAATTACTTGTGAGATTAGGCTACTGTCAGTTACTACCAAAACTTTTAAAAAATATATTTATATTGCTCTCTAAGCACAAACAATATATTTCACAATTTTTATTACAATGCTACAAACACAATAATTTTCATAACCGTTAAAATGACATATTGTGATTAGTAAAATATCACTTTCACACGGGATGCCACTAATATCACTTTATTAAGATGATAAATTGTGAATAGTACAACATCATTTTTATTAGGATCGACACTAACATTACTTTTATTGTTTATCAATCACAACCTATGACTTTATCAGTTGTGAGGTGTTCAAGTGTAGTTTGTGTTTATGGAGTAAAATGTATATTTTTTATAAAAAAAAAATTGATAATGACTAGAATTAATCCAAATCTTAAGGGTGGTTTTGTACTTTACCCGATTATTATTAAATTTATTTAAAATAATAGGTTTGGTTACATTTTTTATCCGTAGAATTAGATCTAAATTTGATTTGCAGAAAATTAATTTAAATTAATTTAATCCTTAGAAGTTTTAAATAATATTTAGTCATTTTGCCTATTAAATTGAGGAAATTGCTGCTGTCCTAAACAGAGAAATAACGTTGCACATTAGAAGTATATGTGGCATGTGAAATGACCACTTGGCGTATGTCCGGTATTATAGATTTTGAGTTTCATATTCTGACATTGAATAATACAAGATTTATGAAACATTTACACTAAAGATTATATTCATAAGTTTACCAAAAAAAATATTCATAGAATACTAATAGGTTTGATAAAATCGGATCGATTCAGTTGTTGGTTTTTTTTTTATTTTAAGGTGAATAACTCATTGTTCATCAATTCAACTAATAAAGCGGATTAATTTAATTTATAAATAATTTAAGGAGTCAGTTGGACCAGAAAGCGTAGTTGCTTCACCATTTAACCTCTAGTTGTTTGTTTAAAAAAAAAGTTTTGGAAACCTCTATGTGTTTTTATTTTTTATTTTTTGAAAAAGCATGTTTGTATGAAATATATAGAATTAAAAAAAAAAAATTATGCGTCCAAATATTGGAAAGAAGGTTATATAATTAAAAATTTAACTTTTGGGTTGGGCCTTTAGAAGAGATTTTTTATTTAATATTCTACATGCCGTAAGTTCTTGACAAACCCAAGTCCAGTCCAATTTTTTACTAAGCCTAAAAAATTAGCCACTTAGGCGAAGGAGTCGACACCTTCAGGACAACTTTAAAATCTTTAGGTTAGGTCCAACAGTCACCATTAGTTAAGAGGGTCAAACGGGTACCTAGTTACCTTAGGGCCAAGGTTTGGAGAAGGTGTCTTATATCTAGTGCATGCAACTAATGTAAATAGGAGAGGATCCACATTAACTGTATGAATATATATATGAACAAATGTTAAAAAAAAAAAAACAAAAAAACAAAAAAACTAACAATATAGAGAGCTTCATTATTTCATTAGAAAGGAATAAGAAAGCATATCACATTTTAAGAACATTTCTTAAATATGCTTTTACCGTATCTAATACAATGGATTTCTATTTAATTTCCAATTATACCATGTCAAAATAGTCGAGCTCAATTAGCAACTTCCTCAAAATACTTAAGATATATTCTTGTTTTTTTTTTTAATATTTTCTTTATTCTCATTCTCATTCTAATTTTACGCCCTAAAATCAAATCTGATTTTGCTGGTATGCTTCTCAGACTTATTTGATTATTTGTTGAAAGTGAATAAGAACAAATAAGTTAAATAAGCTTTGGATAAAAATATATATATCCTAGTTCTGCCAAAGCCGATGCGGATCGAAACTATGCGAGGCTACTGGCTAGTATATCTTTTACGTACTATTTTATTAATCTACTTCATAACTACAAAAATACTACCAAATCATATATATTATACGCAATGGTGTTCGAGATGGTTATTGGTGCTGCTATAATGTTCCACAACAATATAGTAACGTTTTACGGATGAAATGTATACACACACATAGAGATCCTTTGAATTGAAAGACAAAAGAAAGGTTACCAATTAAAGAGTTGTAGACTAACCTCTGATGGACATTACTAGGAGGATGAAAATCACACCGGCAACTACTTTGCTTCTTTGTTTTTGTTCTCTTCAATGCCAATGTTTTGACTCTACCAACATGATAACCAACGTTTTTGTGATCTCTCAATATCTCATTCTCTCCTCTTTCAGAACTCATTTCTAACAGAGTTTAGCTCAAAGCTTTCCCTGATCCACAAATTAAAGTCCTCTAAGCTTCTCGGCGGCTCTGGACAAGTTAAACTTGAAAGTCCGCTACGTATGGAACAACGAGAATAGTAGGAATGACACAGAGTGCTTTGATGCATGGAAAAGCGGACTCAGTGGACAGTGGACCCCAGAACAAGATGACGTCAACGCGGAATTAGAAAGTAAAAACCGCGTGAGACTTTAAAAAATTGTAATTCAAGTAAATTAGTAAATTAGATTCCAATTATTATATTAATCAATAAAATATAAATAATGAACTGTACCTAAGATTTATCATAATGATATCTAAATTTAATATATTTGAATTCAACTAAGAATCTAATATACTTGACCTAATGAACTGTACTTAAGATTTACCCTTATTTTTATAACTATCTAAATCTTTTTTTTTTTTTTTTTTTGTAAAAATTATATTTTAAATCTTATAGTTTAGGGAGTGTAACAAATTAAACATTTTATAGTTTCAAAAGTAATAAATTAAATCTTGAATTTTTAAAAAGTAACAAATTATACCTTATAGTTTTAAAAGTAATAAATTAAACCATGAAGTTTCAAAAAGTAACAAATTAAACCATTGTTTTACTTGCATGAGTTATTCAGATTTAAGTTATTAATTTTTGAAACCACGAAATTTAATTTGTTACTTTTGAAATCTCAAGGTTTAATGTATTAGTTTTTGAAATTTTAGAGTTTAATTTGTTACTTTGAAAACTATATGATTTAATTTGTTAACACCCCTAAACTATAGGTCTAAAATGTAATTTTCCCTTTGTTTTTCAATCAAATGCGTTGAACATCAAAGATTACATGCTATTGGAGAAAATCTGGGATTAAAGTGCTCTCAACGGTACTTAAGAAGGCAAAAGAAGAAAGCTTAACTTAAGAGTTCTAGTTGGCAAGAGTTAGACCTGGCAAAATTGGACCCAAACTCGTTAATCCAATTAAACCCGAAACGAAAGAAAAAAATAGGGTAATAACAAACTGTTTTAATCCCATAAATTTTTAACCCGACGTAACTCTTTTATTGACTCATTTTCAATGCATGTTTGTATATTAAAATTATATTAAATTTTCAATTTGTAAATGAAAATACAAATTAAATTAATTGTCAAGCAATGATCAAATATGAATGTTTTCATCATCAGGACTATTATTAACATTAAGTAGTTTTTTGGTAAGTTCATTATAGATTTTTATTCCAAATTATCAATTTTTTTTTTTGTTTACTGATTTGTTATAATTTATTCTTAAAGTTGTATATAATGTATGAGTTTGGATTAGTTTTTTCTTTTAATTTTTTAGCTTATTTACTTATTTATAGCTTTAATCTTTTTGTAAGTACAATTATAATTTTGTCAACTTTTCCAAATAAACAAATACGTTTTTAGCAAAGAGTAATCCAAAATTACACTTAGTTTATAAGTGATTCAACTTTATTTCCTGTTTCATGTATAACATGTATATGCGTTTTCTTTTCTTCTTTCCTAAAATTATTAGACTATTAGATTAGACTATTATCTAATACTATTAAGAGGATTCATGCCCTCATGTCCACTTTAATGTACTGTCAAAAATACCTCTCACATCTTCTTATATTCCTACTTTAATCACTAACTTCAAATAATAATGGATGTTAGCAAAAAGGGTATAATAGTCACATCCAAATATAGAAAAATGTTCACTTTAGTGCACAAACTAAAATAACCCATACTTAAAATCAATTGATTTGCTTTTAAAATAAAAAATAAAGGTTAAAAGAGTAATCTACTGATATACTCAAATTCAAAAGTTAAAATGATCACAATTCCACGTTCATGTTTTACAATTGTTTTTTTTTTCTTTGTTTTTTAAGTCTCCCTTTTTTTTTCTCTCTTACATCTCCCTTATCTACTCCACTTTCTAATTTCCAACTTCCCACTAACTTCACAACTCCTCATTTACTCAACTTTTATCATTATCCAAAATAATCCTATCTCATCTCTCATTCCCTCAAAATAAATAAATTAATTTAAAAAAAAAAAACCTTCCTACTAACCCACGTTCAAATTTGTCTCTCCCTTTATTTTCTCTCACAATTTCCCTTATCTTTATAACTATCAATTTTCTCTCACATCTCTATTTGTTTTTTTTTTTTTTTCTCTGGCATCTCCCTTATCCTTATTTTTTCATTTTTATTTTTTTCATTTTTATCTATTTCTATTACTATTAAGAGGATTCATGCCCTCATGTCCACTTTAATGTACTGTAAAAAATACCCATAATATTAGGTGAACGTTATTGATATTAAAAATAAATGAATGAGGGTAAAAAAGTAATTCACCATGTCATTTGTATAAAACATTTTGATTTTCACTTTTTCGAATGGTCTAAAATATCCTTAAAAGTTTTTTCCAATATTTTCATTAACAAATAACACACAAAGGTTATATATGTAATTTAAGAAAGCATCAATTCCCTTAAAACACTCCCCCACCTTTTTTTGAGCACTACACGTAGGAGCCCATTTTCTCTTTAAAAAAAATATTAATGATAAAAAATAAAAAAATAAAAAATAAAACCTCCCAAAAGCACACGTTCATTTTAGTATCCATTTTCAAACTTCTCCAATTTGGCCATTATCACTTGGCAAGTTACAATATTATCCAAACTCCCTTCTTATCCACAACTTCTTTTAATTTTTAGCCTAACTTCTCCTCATTTTTCTAAAATTGATTTTTTTTTTTAAATACTAATAAGCTTATGTAAAAGCCGTTTTAACTCAACTTCTTCTAATTTTTAGCCTTACATCTCATTTTTTTACAAATAAGTTTTATTTATTTATTTATTTTTTTTTATTTTTTTTTTTTTTAAGTTTACGTATAAGTCAGGTTTAGGTTTATATATTTTGATTACATATATATTGAAGTAATAATCGGTTTTTAAAATCCTAAATTTTAGGTCATTTCAAAATTTTAATTTAAAAAATATCCTATAAATTCGAGTCCCACAATCAGTCAGTTTCTAAAAGTTGGATTCCACGTTCTCTATAAACTGTAACTACCAAAATTTTAGAATTATAAATTCCCAATTATACATAACTACGTTATAAATTTTCTAAGAGCTGTTGATTCACAAAAGGAATGCATGGTGGGTAAAGAATTGGGTCATGACAAGAAGGCAACAACCAAGAAGAACAAGAAAATAAACACTTCAAGGTAGCCAAGGGTCTCCCACTAATGCATTAACATAAAAGTAATCTCTTTGAGCCTGTTGTTTATATTTTTAAGTGTATGTGACTATATATTTGATTGTTTAACAATAATTTAACACAATGTCAAAAAAATCAAAGAAGCCTTTTGCATCTTCTCTCTAAAAAAATCATACAGTTTTTCTTGCATTTTCATGATCCTTATTTTATTTGTAGGATTTAAAGTGGAGGTCATAACAAAGGAAAGAGCAACAAAGGACACCATGGTTCGGTTTAGGTGCCAATTTTTATATGATATGATATGTGTGCCAAGAAGTTTCTTTAAGCATTGACTTCATTGAGGAAAGAGCAACAAAGGACACCATGGTTCGGTTTAGGTGCCAATTTTTATATGATATGATATGTGTGCCAACAAGTTTCTTTAAGCATTGACTTCATTGTGGAGATGGTTGAAGAATCATGTACGCTATCTTTCAGATTTAAAAATTATTAGTTTTTAAAAAGATTTTTTATTTTATATTTTTTCCCCTATATATGTTTTATTTCATTTTGGCAATTGTAATGTCTTAATCAATGTTGTAAAATTATAATAAGTAAATAAAATATGAATTCGAAATTGACCTATGATCTACATGTCCAACCTTTATTTTACTCGAACTTTACAGGTGTCTGAACAATTCTTTGAGGATGGAGTTAGGAACCAACAGATTTGTGGAATATTTTTTATTTTTTATTTTTGCTTGAGAAAAAGCCGTCTTTTGTATAAAGGTTGTGAAAATTAATTGTTTTGTATACTGGTGGAGTAGGATGGATGGTCAAGATTTAAGTTATAGAGGGAAGAAATATTAGATAATATGGTGCGTATTTTCTCCACTTGATGTGTTTAGTGCAAATGCAATTTGGTTGGATATAATTACCTACATACATGCATTGAGCAATACATAATATTGAAAAAATATATATTCTCTAAATAAATAATTTCCAAAAAAGTTAGACCTCATAAGACAATTATAAATGATGTTCAAATTCCGTAATTTGTTTACTATTTCTGATCCTCAACCACCTGAAAAATAAGACTGTTTGATTCATGTGAAAGTTTTGGAAATGAACTACTTTAAAACTTTGGTAACAATAGAGAGCAACAAAAAGTTTTTCCTCCTCACCCTGAAAGGTTCAAGTGTGTGATCATCTATGTGAATAAGTAATTCATTATGAGTGTGGTGTGGTTATTAAATAGACAATTTCTTGGCCTAAAAAAATAAAATAAATAGAAATTTTATCTTTTTGGATAAGAAATAAATAAGTGTGATTATCTAAATATTATTGTACACATACATTAACCCAAAAGATGATGATTTAAAAATTACCTCAAAAAAGGCTTTTGAAATTTTTTAAACTTCCATTAACACATAAAAACATGCAAGGTTACTTTTTCTTTTGCGTAATCTCATTATTTGAATTTAAATTTTCATCACCTCTAACTAATTATAGATGAAAGAACTTTATTCCAATTAGGACTATACATAGATTCTCATGGAGAAAACAAACACATACCTACATAAGGTTTCTTTTTTCTTTTAAAGAATTCTATTCCAATTAAGAATCTAAAAATATATATTCAAATTAAAAAATTAGTATCATGTTTTAAATTTTAAATGCTATTATATATACCATGTAAACTCTCTTAGATTTACTCATATTAAGAATCATATAGCTATTAGTGATGTGAAAATGCTGATGCTTATGTAGCTATATGATTAGACTTAAAAAAATGAGTATATTGGATTTTACCATGTTATTAACATTTAAAAAAATATTGACTATCATTATTTGGAAGTTTCTCCCCATAGTCTACCACCAAAACTGGTCAATTTTTATTACCCCCAACAAATGTAAGAAAATATGATTTGACACGTATTGACAAATACTCATATAGTGAGTGTGAGAAGCTTAGAATTTTGGTGGATTTAGATAAGATTTATTTATTTTTTATCACCACACCACTCAAATAAGCTTTATTTCTTATTATTTAATCAACTAAAAAAACGATCTATTTAGCAAAAAAAAAAAAAATGTATAAATGGTCTTATTTTGGCTTTAGAGTTTGTTATTCACTATTTCCTTTCATACTCGGCGCTATTTTTTTTGTTCTTTATCAAGAAATATGGTATGAGACTTCTAAACTTTTTCATTGAATAATAAAAAGAAATAGATTATGACCAATAAGAATATGACCAACTAATGTTGCAACGTAACAACAATGAAGAGATCATTGTTATATATATATATTTTTAAAGAAAATGTGTTTTCAATTTTGATTGAATGAACACACATGACGCAATCATATTTGAACAACTAAATACATAAAAGTAAATTGAGAAATTTAAAAGTTACACGAAGAAACACACATACTCATTATATTCTCCAGATAAAAATTGAATAAAAAAATTAAAAAATTAAAAGTGATAAATAGGAAAAGCCTCTGAACACGCGCGTAGCGCGTGTGAAGAGGCTAGTAATTAATTATTGGACTATAAACTTAAGGATTTATGTATTATTCAAAATTTATCATTGACTGTTTTTTTTTTTTTATATTGAAATCAATATGGAAAATGAGGTTAAAAAGTATGTTACAAGTTTCTTTTTTGTATGTGAAAAAAAATACAGGTCATTCCGAGTTGATCATATCTAGGAGTTACCATAAAATCATTCACCTCCAATTTATAAATGATCTAATTATATTAGCTAAAGTAGACCAAAAGAATGCCAACAATCTCATGGAGTGTTTTTCAAGAGTGGTTGAAAAAGAGTGCCAACGGAAGACATCAAAACTCACCAACAATTGTTCCTAAAACCTGCGCATCTTCACTCCAAATACTTGGGAATCCTGATGAGCGAAGAGAAAAATAGGTCTTTTACGCTCTTTTAAGTGGTGGAAAGAGTGCAACTAAAAGGAATGGTTGTAAAGAACACAACTGCTAAGCCCATGACCGACTTGAAAGAGCTCCTCAACTCACTGGTTCTAGCCAGATCCAAGTTAAGGAAGATTTGAATGCCATCTGGAAGGGTTCCCAACAAGCCTTCGGTCTCCCACGCTTAAGTGGAAGGCCCAAAGGACCAAGGTGGTGAGGCCCAAAGCCAACAACTATTTGATAATGAGAATAAGCCGATGGAAGGATTGGACAAGATTGACTCACCGGTCCAAAACTGTTTATTTGATGATTTTAGTCTTCTGCAAGTCTTACATCTTTTTTACTCACCAAAAATAAAAAGTCCTAAAGTTTTTTGCCTGGGTGCTACAACTCTAATCCAGAGATTGCATTTGGGCTGTCAATTTTTACTGGGAAAATTGGAAAGAAATCTAATACTCAATACTTTTTAATAATCTTCTGCAAAACAAAAAAAGTGTGGCTTAATGGCTTTGGCCGAATTGCTTTTATAGAAATGTAAGGGAGAAGAGGAAGTTGATTATCTAATAGCCACAAGTGATCTGGTTCTTTTATAGTGTAACTTTAAAGGTTTGATGTGGAATTAAGGCTTGTTAATTGTTCATTCTGATAGGTTAGCCTGAGGTTGCTGCTTGGTTGAAGCATCAATCCAAGTCATAATCTAAAACGCAAAATATTGTTATGTGTGCAGTACTCAGGGCCGGCCCTGGGGTAAGCCCAGCAAGCCCCGGGGCTAGGGCAAGCCCCGGGGCTAGGGCAACCCCCCCTCCAGGGGCAACCCCCCAGGAAAAAAAAATTTATACTATACATAAAAAAAAAAAAATTATACATATACATCAGGAAAAAAAAAAAAAAAAAATTTATACATATACATCAGGGAAAAAAAAAAAAATTCATAAAATAAAATTTTTAATAGAGGGCAAAAAAAATATATTAAGAGGATAAAAATAAAAAATTATCATAAACAGAGGGCAAAAAAAAATATTTAAAGACAAAAATAAAAAATAATAATAACTCTTAAACCAATTAGCAATCCACGGAGGGCAAAAACAAATATTCAAGGGCAAAAATATTGATTAATGATAACTCATAAACCAATTATCAGTACATGGGAGGGCAAAAAAAAAATTAAAGGGCAAAAATAAACAATAATCACAATTCATCAACCAATTACAAACAAACGGAGGGCAAAAAAAAAATTGAAATGGGCAAAAAAAAAATATAATCACAAAATATCTAAGCCAGATCTATCCAAATTCCAAAACTAAAACTAAAACTAAAATATAAATATAACATCCAACACAGTCAACGCTCAGTCGCTCATTATCGGCAAAAACACAACTTTACCAAATACCAACCAAAATCCCTAAATCACAAACACAATCCAGAAAAATCCCCCAAATCACCTTGAAACCACGATCAGCCACTAGATCCGGCAACCACCGGCACAAAGAACTGAAGGAGGAGCAGCAGACAGCCACCAGCCCACCGCCACGCGCCGCACGCCGTACGCCGAGACGCAAGGCACGCACCCATCTCACGCGTGACGACGCCCTCAGCGGCTCAGCCCCTCACGGTCTTCGTGGACTCCGGTTCCACCGATCCGGTCCGGACCGTCCGGTATGCGCTCCGCTCTCTCTCTCTCTCAAATGCTTTTGAGTTTTGAAATTAGTGAGGACTAACTGACTAAGGACCGGCTGTGCAGCTGTGCTGTTGTAGTGTTGTGGGTGAGTGGGTGTGGGTCAGTATACGTTTTTTTGTTTATTGTTTACTGGCTGCTGTGGGTGAGTGGGTCAGTGTACTTCTTTTTCTTTTCTTTTTTTATGCTTGTGAATCTCCTGTTGTTTTGATTGTTTGTGTTTTGTTTTTAAACACTGGGTGATCAGTACACGGTTTCCCTTTTTTTTTTTTTTTTTCGAATTGTTTTTTTTTTTTTTAATTTTTTTTTATGCCTGATTGGTGACACACTGACACTGTATTTTGTTTTGTATACATTTTATTTTTAGGGAAGTGGTGGGTCAGTGCACGTGCACTGATCTGTTCTTATTATTTTATTTTTTTATTGAATTGTTTTAATGAATTGTTTTTTACATTTTAATTAAATATATTGTGATTTATGTGAGTGTTATTAACACTAAAACATTTTTTAGTTAAAAACTATTAAACCTAAAATAATATTAATAGGTATTAGTTTAGATTTTTAGGAGTATAATATAATTTTTTTATTATTTGAACGAGATTGTAATATTATATAGATTGTAGGTACTATGACGAAGAATGAAAATGACAAGAACAGAGTGAGATCTCGAAAACAAAAGTCGGGATATTATAATAGAGTAGTTAAGCAACGAAAAGAAATAATGGCAAAATCATTAAAGGGTTCGATTTCTAAACTATTTAATGCCAAAATTCAAAAATCTCAATCTTCGAGTCAAGTTGAAGAAGCTAGTGGTGAAGATATGAATGAAGTCCATGTGGAGCCTAACGAAAGTGTTGTAGCAAATGAAGAATTTAGTGAGGAAGAAGCTAGTGGTGAAGATATGGATGAGGCTCATGAGAGTGAAGGTGTTGATGTAGCAAATGATGAATTTAGGGAGGAGCATAATGAAGATAATCTTAGAGTTAGAGATGGAGGTGTTAATGAAGAAGCTAGTGTAAGTATGCTTGACCTTGAGAAAGATGTTGATGTGAACTACGATCCAGGGTTGTGGGGAATTATTAATGACACTAAGAGGGTGATGTTAGTTAAAAAAGGTCCCATTAAGATCTTAAAAGAAAATGATGAGTTTCCAAAAGAACCGAATCGAGGGAGACACTTTTCTTCTAAACTTTACACTTCTAATCGTCCAAATGGTGAGAAGCAAGAAAGGAAGTGGCTTGTGTATTCAAATGAGTTGGATAAGGTCTTTTGTTTTTGTTGCAAGTTATTCAAGCATAACCCAATGACAACTGGTTTGGCTGAAGATGGAATTAATGATTGGCATAACCTTCCTACAAAACTCAGAGATCATGAAAAGAATCCAGAACACAACCTCAATGTCGTGAAGTGGGTGGACTTACAAATGAGACTTAAACAAGAAGCAACAATTGACAAACAAGTGGAGGCACTAATCAACAAAGAGAGAATTCGTTGGAAGTTGATATTAGCTCGAATAATTGGGGTTGTGAAAACCCTTTCTCGAAATAGTTTGCCATTTCGTGGAAGTAATGAGAAGATTTATGAGAAGAATAACGGGCTTTTTTGTCAACTTATTGAATTTCTTGCGGAATTTGATCCTATTATGAAAGATCACCTTCGGCGTGTGGTAGATAAAGAAGTTCAAAATCATTATCTTAGCCACAAAATTCAAAATGAATTGATAAGTTTGTTGGCAAATGAGATTAAAGAAGAAATTCGAAAAAAGATTTTAAAAGCAAAATATTTTTCGATTATCCTTGATTGTACTCCAGATCTAAGTCATGAAGAACAAATGTCGATTGTTATAAGATGTGTGGATGTTGAGGATGCAAGTGAAGTTAAGGTGGAGGAGTTCTTTCTTGGGTTTATAAAAGTTGATGACACGTCGGGGCTTGGGCTTTTCAAGCGACTTGAAGATACTTTAGTGGATCTTAAACTCAACATTGATGATATAAGAGGACAAAGTTATGACAATGGCGCAAATATGAAGGGTAAACATCAAGGTGTACAAAGAAGATTACTTGATGTAAATCCTAGAGCATTTTATGTTCCATGTGGATGTCATACCTTAAACCTTGCATTATGTGATATGGCAAAATCTTGTGTGAAAGCAAGAAATTTTTTTGGATATGTGCAAAAGATTTATACTTTGTTTTCGGGTTCAACACATCGATGGGATGTTCTTAAAACATATGTGAAGGGCTTGTCACCAAAGGCATTGTCAGTAACTCGTTGGGAAAGTCATATTGAGAGTGTTAGAGCAATAAGAAGTCAACCGGAGGAATTAAGAGATGCCTTGATTGAAATTTCAAATACTTCTAAAGATGATGTTGTGATGGCGGAAGCTAAAGGCTTGTGTTTCAATGCTTTGGAAGATTTTGAGTTCTTGATAAGCTTGTGTATTTGGTACAAAATCTTAGACAAAGTTAATTGGGTTAGTCAAGTACTTCAAAAAGAAGAGATCGATCTTGAGAATGCAATTATAAAAATAAAGGAACTCATTTTATTCTTTGAGGAGCTTAGAGAAGATGGTTTTCTAGACTTGATAGAGGAAGGTAAAGAGCTTGCAAAGAAAGTTGGTATTGAACCGGCATTTACAGTAAAAAGAGTAGTTCGTAGAAAGAAGCAATTTGATGAGGATGTGGGAGAGGATGCCAATGAAAGTCAATCGCCTCAAGAGAAGTTTAAAGTTACCTACTTCTACCACATTATAGATCAAGCTCTTACATCACTTAAGGATCGGTTTGAGCAATTTCAACGTTATGAAGAAATCTTTGGATTTTTGTTGAATGGAAAGTTCAAAAGCATTAGTGAAGACAAATTGATGGAACATTGCAGCCAATTACAAAGTTTCTTGGAATATAAAGAACATTGTGATATTTATGCGGATGAGTTATTTCAAGAACTTAGATATCTGAAAACATTATTACCGAAGGATGTAACAAAATCGATTGACATCCTCAATACTATAAAGTCTTATTGGGAAGAGGGTGGATTCCAAACAGTATGGGTTACATATCGCATTTTGTTAACTATACCGGTTACAGTTGCTTCAGCGGAAAGGAGTTTCTCTAAGTTGAAGTTAATAAAAACTTATCTTCGGACTACTATGTCACAAGAGAGATTAAGTGGCTTGGCTATGATCTCAATTGAGAATGAATATTTGGATAAGCTAAATTATGATGACTTGATTGAAGAATTTGCTTCAAAGAAATGCAAGGAGAAGTAATTTTCTTGGAGTCGGATAGTGTTAATTTATGGTTAGTCTCCTGTAAATATGTTGTTAAGGAGCTTATTGTAAATACAATATTATATAATAAAAATGTAGCCATCAAAGGCTTTTGGGGGTGGATGTAGGTCTTAATGACCGAACCACGGTATCTTTTTGTTTCTACTCTCTCTACTCTTTACTATTATTGCTTTATATTTTCCTACACACCGTAACTGGTTAAAAGTACAACATAACCTTGATTTTGTATAAAAAAAAAAAATTTGGACTTTATATTATTTTTTTTAATATTAAATAATAAGTAGCAAGTAGGGCAACCAAATTAGGCCGGGGCTAGGGCAACCCAACGCTCGGGGCCGCCCCTG
>OU015762.1:14907796-14934212 GCA_907173295.1 Fagus sylvatica | reverse complement strand
CTCATGCCATTCTCTTTTAGTTTTGTCTCTTTGCCTCTTACTTTTTCTTATTTTGTTTTTCTCACCTATATGAAGTATTTCTCTTGTGAGTTTATGAGATTTCACGCCATAATGAACTTTCAACCTAGGGATTGGAGTAATTTTAATTTTTTATTATTATTGTTGTACTAGTTTTCTCTACCAAGAGGTGCTTGATGATTGAGGTTGGACAATTAGAGGTTAATTATAAACCTATACAAAACATTCAGCAAAAAAAAAAAAACCTATATAAAACTGGATCGTTTGGTCCCTAAAATTTGTTATTTATTTATTTTTTAACGTTTTTTTTCATGGTCTATCGTTTTTCTTATTTCTTTTTACTATCTTTTTTAAATCAGGTCACATGATGTTCAATATATATATATAATCTAAAACAATGAATCAGTTCATAACACTGGATTTTCTTTCTTATTATTGTGAGTTGTCTTATTGTATTTGTATGATTATATTGTCTTATTGTATTTTATATTATATTCTTGCCAAATAGTTTTTAATTTAATATGCTTTTATACTGTTTAATAACTCTAACAATGTTTTTTGTTTTCTAAATCTTTGTAGTATGTTGAGACTGACTTTGAGCTAGTTCCAAGTTTAAAAAAAAAGTTTCACAAAAAGAAAGATAAGGAAGAAAGAATGGACAACTAAAAGGCTAAGATGTATTATTATTTTTATGATCCACCTTTCTTCTTCTATTTTGTTGGTTTCGTGACGGATTGTGTTGGAGATGCTCAACGGTGGTGGTCCAGGAATTAGACTAAACTAGTCGCAAACCTGTGCGATGCACAGGAAAATTATTAAATCTAAAATCTAAATTAATTTTGATTCCTTTTTTTTGTTAAATGTGTTTTTTTTTTTTTTTTTTAGTTCAAAAAATGTTGTAGGCAAGATCGATAAAGAGACTTTACGAATCGGATTTAGGATAAATCCTACTTTTTGGTTTAAAAAAATAACTAAGAAAGTATTTACCATAGGATAATTAAAATTTAATATAATAATTAAAATTTAATATAATGTAATTTTTCTTTTGGCATAAGTTGAATATAGTCCAATTTTTATAAAACACGATTCATGTTTATATTTACCATATGGATCATGTTTCCATCCAAAAATAAAATAAAGGATACTTAAAATAAAAAGAAGGACAAATAAATACATGGGCACATGATTATATGATCAAACCTAAAAAAAATTTCATAACTCATTTCAAGCTCACATGGTTTCATTATAACAAATCCATCCATCTTTCTCCATTGCCAGCAACAAAATTAAATGAAATACATAAGAAAAAAAAGGAACTCTAAAAATCTTGATGAAAATTGATAATTATGATTATTATTAAAAGATATTTATATTGTGTTTATATATGAAATATATTTTAGTATTAGACATTAATTATGATTGTGTTTTATATATGGAATAATATATTCTTATATTAAAGAAAATATGATGTGTCAAAATTTTGATGGAAGGTTTAATAATAGAATAAAATTTAAATTTAGTTAGAAAATATATATTAAAATAATGAGGTGTAAAATTGTGAGATTTCAAAAGCTTATGTGACGCAACATGATAAGGTCAACTAAAAGTTAAAAAGCTTCGATTTTACATTATAGTATAGATTAGTATTACTCGGGGATTCTTCAATGAGCTTTACGAGCTCTTTCAATTCCGGGCTCGCATGGTCATCCACGTGTGGGTCCCGCCATTATAGCTCCTACCAAACCTACAAATTTCATGGTGGATGACTCTCCCAATTTCGAGCTCTCCCAAATCCCAATTTCGTGCTGGATGACTCATCCACCGTGGGTCCAGGCATTACAACAATTTCATTTGTTTAGATAAAGGCATCACAAGTTTACAACTTACCAGCATTATTAGTATTAAAAACATTGTTACTTGGTGATTCAGCCAAAAAAAAACATACATGATTACTTGGTGGTTCTAATTCCCAGTCCCAGTTCCCACTTTCCAGGTGGCTAAATGGTAAATCCATGTTCAATGAATCTATAAATAAAGGCCAACTTGTGAGACAAAATATATTTTACCACTTTTAAGCTCAGAGACACGGAGAGAACTTGTCAAGTTGGGAGAGAGAGGACAGCCTCACAAGGTAAGATAGAGAGAACATGGAAGCTTAATTAGTCAATATTATGTTCATTTAAACATTATCTTGTTAATTACTTGTACTCATTGCCACAGGCATGGAGAGAAGTTATCAAGTTGGGAGAGAGGGAACAGCCTCACAAGATCATAGAAATCGTGGAAGGTTGGTCAATATTATGTTCATTTTTAATTTTCGTGTTTGTTAATTAATTACTTGTACTCATTGCCACCACGTCCACTAAAAATCCCACACAGCTTTTCGCTTGTCAAGTGATGCACCATTGCCTCACGTACAGTTCGTGGCCACATATTAACCATGCCTTCAACTCAAAGACACCATGAAAGGGCCAAGGTTGTTTTCAATTTCCAGGCCCGAGACCATTGAGCAGGCTTGGATTGGACCTGATTAAATGTAGGCAAGGCTTGGAATTCATAAAGTTTATTAATTTATGGACCCAAATCAAGTCTAACCCAAATATCTGATTTATTATATTCAATTGATTTGCTGAAAATTTAACCAAAGATAATGCACAATTTTTTTTACAATTCATTCACTTGATCTCCAAATGCCAACCGGTTGGAGGCATAGGGCTCCTTTTAAACTTTAATTAAGTAATTAGCTTGGATACGTGGCTAATTTAGAGCTCACATCTTTTTTTAATGAGAATCTACAACTAAAATTTATCAAACAGGATTGGTCCGCAATGACTAGTGGTTTATGATGTTGGGCCTGTCTAAACTTAGCCCAAAAGCCCGAGAACTTGAGGTTTCTGTCGGTTAATTATAAGGTTCATCTTTTTCCATATATGGGAAAATAGTCAAATACTGGGGAGGTGGCTTATAATTATACTTCTAAGAAAAAAAATACATTTTTTGTCCATATATTTTGAGAGTATTTTTATTTTGGTCCTTATGTTCTATAATGTTTCATTTGAGCTCTTGGTTTCTTTGATATGGATTCATTTGAGTCATTACCCTTCCTATTTTCCCTTTTTTTTTAAAAAAATTAATATAATAAAATCTTCTCATCAAATATAACATGTTCAAAAAACCAAGTACTGAAATGAAATATTGTAAAACATAGGAATCTAAACAAAAACACTCCCAAAATTTAGGGACTAAAAGCTTATTTTTGCCTACTTCTTAAAAGCAATCACAAACTCCATAACACCCTTTTTTTTTTTTCTAATTCTAATTAACTGAAATTTTTACGTCAATCTTTCTTTTGCATTTAATTCTATTTCAATTTAATATTAAATTTTCAATAATTATATCTGATATATTTTTTTTGGTAAACTATTCTGTTTGATATTTTTCTCCCCAAATCATTAATCCTTTTTCATATATGAGAAGATCGTCTTAGACAACTATAAAATGTATTATTATCAAGTGTTGGATTAATCCTATTGTAGAAACACATGATCGTTTAAAATAAAAAAACACACATATCATTATTTAAAATTTTCTACCCTACCCCTCTATGAGGGTGTGTTCGATCCGATCTTTAGATCTTCAAAATATACGTGTGTGCGAGTTTAGATTAGAATTTCTATCATATATATATATATATATATATAAATTATACCCTACCGTGCATTTGGCCTAGTGCTCCCCCTCCCCAATATTCTACTCTTAATGGGTGTGAGTTCAAGTCGCCTCTTATACAATAAAATTATAATTTTTATCTTAACTCATTAAAAAAAAAACCTTCACAAATAAACACATGTACGTGTAGATATATAAATATATATTATTGTTTGTGTGTGTTTCAAAATTACTAATACTTACATGGCATATGTTTTTAAGTAGTGATGACAAATTAGCAAAAAAACAAAAGTAGTGATGACAACTTGACAAGTAGTTTTTTGTTTTTAGGTAATGCGTGCCAATTGATTTATACCTTAAACCTAATGATGGATCGGATCAAAGTCGAGCCAACACATTGTCACATTGAATACAATTAGTTCATGATCTAGGTCATAGTCAAAGCCCACCCGAAATGCCGACAGTGACATCATTAAACCATTTCAATGTAATATACTCTTAAGCAATTTAACATCTCTAAATAATAATAATAATAATAATAATTAATTGAATTAAATAAGATCTAGATAGAGATACTTAGCTTGTGTTTGGATCCTCTACTAAAAAGTGATTTCACGGATTTTTATGCATAGAATGCATTCTGTAAAAAATCTGAGGTGTTTGGTTGGGATTTTGGAAAATGCAAAATGCATTCTGCCTAGAATGCATTTTGCAAATTCTCATTTCTAGAGCAGAAGTCAGAATCCAAAATATTTTGGATTCTGATTCTAGCTTCTACTTTTAATTTTTGCTAAAGTAAATGGGACCCACTTACAACAGTTTATTATTCAAATGACTCTTTTTTCCCTCATTTAATTTTTCTCTTTCTTTCTTTTATTTTCCTTCCCCCTCTTTTGTTCCCTACTTTTTCTCTTTTCTTGATGTGTTCCCTACTTTTTCTCTTTCTTTCTTTTATCATAAATGGTTTGTGTATATCTTGATTGCACACACAATACACATTTCTCTATATTTTTTTATTACATTGTTCAAATTTTATAAAAATGTGTGCAAGGAGATGTGCACAAATCATGACTTTTTTTTTTTTTTTTTGTAGACATTAATTTAAATCACAACGTAATACTTTATTTCTTTATTACATGCATTGTTAATTTTGTATTGGTAGTAAATGTATTTTTAGCCTTGTATTGATATATTTAAAAAAAAAATGTTAATTACATAATGTATACTACTAATATATTATTTAATAGGAAGAATGCATTATTTAAAATACCAACCAAACACAATTCTTTTCAGCATAATCACTTCTTATAAATAATTTCAATATTTTACCAAACGCACTATTTTCAGCAAAATACATTATAGAGAATGTATTCTCGAAAATGCATTCTAGTAGGAATGCATTCCCTAGAATGGATTCCCAAAATAGAGGATCCAAACGCAGCCTTAGCCTGTGTTTGGATCCTCTACTAAAAAGTGATTTCATGGATTTTTATGCATAGAATGCATTCTGCAAAAAATCTGAGGTGTTTGGTTGGGATTTTGGAAAATGCAAAATGCATTCTGCCTAGAATGCATTTTGCAAATTCTCATTTCTAGAGCAGAAGTCAAAATCCAAAATATTTTGGATTTTGATTCTAGCTTCTACTTTTAATTTTTGCTAAAGTAAATGGGACCCACTTACAACAGTTTATTACTCGAATGACTCTTTTTTCTCTACTTTTTCTCTTTATTTCTTTTATCATAAATGGTTTGTGTATATCTTGATTGCACACACAATACATATTTTTCTATATTTTTTTATTACATTGTTCAAATTTTATAAAAATGTGTGCAAGGAGATATGCACAAATCATGACCTATTTTTTTTTTTTATAGACATTAATTTAAATCACAATGTAATACTTTATTTCTTTATTACGTGCATTGTTAATTTTGTATTGGTAGTAAATGTATTTTTAGCCTTGTATTGAGATATTTAAAAAAAAAAATGTTAATTACATAATGTATACTAATAATATATTATTTAATAAAAGAATGCATTCTTTAAAATACCAACCAAACACATTTCCTTTCAGCATAATCACTTCTTATAAGTAATTTTAATATTTTACCAAACGCACTATTTTCAGCAAAATGCATTCTAGAGAATGTATTCTCGAGAATGAATTTTAGTAGGAATGCATTCTCTAGAATGCATTCCCAAAATAGAGGATCCCAACACATTGTCACAATGAATACAATTAGATCATGATCTAGGTCATAGTCAAAGCCCACCCGAAATGCCGACAGTGACATCATTAAACCATTCAATCTAATATAATCTTAAGCAATTTAACATCTCCAAATAATAATAATAATAATAATAATTAATTGAATTAAATAAGATCTAGATAGAGTTACTTATTTGAATTTGGCTTCTCTGTTCCAAAATTAAAACTCTGTTCTTAATGTATGAATTACTTTAGGCATATGAATCCATCCAATTTATTATTTTTAAAAAATTTCAATTGATTTTTTTTAGATAATTTAATGTAATATCACTTGAACTAATTTGTCTAGGTATGGCCGTATGGGTTAGATATTTAAAAAAAGAAGAAGTTATGGGATAGACATTGATCGGGAAAGTGATAAACGCAGACGATGGGTACCTACTGACCTATATATTATGGTAATCCATTAGATAATTCTTTAAAAAAATTGAATTAGTCAATAATCCCAATCTTTAAAATGAAAAAAAAAAAAAAAAAAAAATCTTTAAAACTCCAAAAATCCTTGAGATCTTCAACTAAAATATAAACAATAATAAAAAAAAAATTAATCAAATATCCTCAAACCTCTAAAATGATCAAAATATACCTAAAAACTTCTAAAATGATAGAAATACACCAAAAACCCCAAAAATAACTGAAATTACCCTGACATCTCCAAAATGACCAAAATACCCCTAAACCTCAACGATGGTCAAAATACTTCATGAACCAAAATGACCAAAATACTCCTGAAAACAATTAAAATGGCCTAGTCAACCTCTTATATGTAGACTATTTGTACCTTGTAAACATAATACTATGTTTCGATGAAGGAGAATGAGGGGGGAGTAGAGGGGAGATATTTAATGAACTTTATTTGAGAGTTTTTTAAGTGTGAAGAGGAAGGATTTAAGGGGATTAGAAGGGGTAAGATATCCCTCAAAACCTCTCATTTTTAATTTCCCCAAATTGGGGACATTTGGAAAGGGAGGAGAGGGGAGTGGTGTCACTTATTTTAAAAAGATTTAAATTGTCAAGTTTACCCCTATGATGTTAATTTATACTTATTTCTTTAAAATTAGTAAAAGAGGACCATAATGGTCAATTTATCTGATCACATCACTCACCTCTCTTACTCCTATAACATCCAAACAAAGTAGAGGGATATTCATTTCTCCCTCCCATACTTAATTTTTAAAACATCCAAATAAGGGGAAGTGGTAACCATTCCCCTTCCCTCTCCTTCTCCCCCTCCCCTCTACTCTGCTCCTCCTCTAAACTTCCAAACACACCATAACAAAGCTTTAATTGACTATATCACTAGGCTACTACAATATCTCTTCCCATTATCACGTTTATAGTAAGTTGTAAGTCAAAAGTATTGTCCCATAGACTTAGAGGGGGAGGGTTACTTCAACCAAAATTTAAAAGATGTATCTTGTAATGCTTTATAGGCGTATTGAATGGTTAAGAGTTATAATTGATATAACCATTATATGTAAAAATTTGATGCCACATAAATTTTTACATACAATATATGCAAACGAGACGTGTTTTGCTCAACAAAAACTTGTGAGAATAGCTCAACTAGCCCGGTTACCAACCAAAATTTAAAAGAGTATCTTGTAATGCTTTATAGGCGTATTGAATGGTTAAGAGTTATAATTGATATAACCATTATATGTAAAAATTTGATGCAATAATTTTTACATACAATATATGCAAACGAGACGTTTTTGCTCAACAAAAACTTGAGTAGCTCAACTAGCCCGGCCTTGAGTGTGCTCCCCAATAATCACTAGTTCGAGCCAGAGCCACTTATCTAAGACAAAACTTTGCGATTATCGCGGTATATGTGACTAGTAGAGTGTTATGTGTCCCTTTAGAATTAGTCAAGGTACGTGCAAGCTGGTCTGGACGTTTAGAGTAAAAAAAAAACAAGAAAAAAAAGTTGAGTTAAGAGAATAAAATGACATATATGTAAGTATGAGAAAAACAATATATTTTTTTTCTTCATTTTTTATTTTTTTATTTTTTTTAAGAAAGAAACATTTATCATACTATGTATAAGAGTATATTTCTAAAAATCTTGATAGCATAAACTACCGTAGATTAGTTAATTTCATTCATTAAGAATGGAAAAAATAATATGTTAACAAATTGTTAAATCTCTTGGCTTAGTATTGCATCCATTGTGGTTGACTTAAGGAAAAACCTAAGAGTTCAATTTGATAACATTTAGGATAAATTGCACTTTCTCCCCTTCAATTATTGGGTTCATCTCAATTCTCTCCATAATCTATAAAATTGAGCAATGTCACTACTTATCTATTAAAAAAAAAAGCAAATATCTCCCACACTGTCTAATTTTCTATTTAAATCCAAGCAAAATTAACAATTTTTTTTTTTTTCAATTTCAAGCCATAATGCTCAAAATCTATGATTACATATTAATACAACATAAAAACATTAGTAGGGAAATTGCTTGGTTTTATAGATTATGGGTGGATCGAAGTAGACTCGATAGTGGAAGGAGAAAAGTAAAATTTGCCCGGATTTTGTGAGGGTTTGATTGGATTTTGTGAGCGTTTGATTTTCTGATGCTATGCAAAAAATAAAAATAAAAGCTGAAGGAATCTTGTTTTTGTCTATGTGTGCCAGGGAGGAAGAACTCAATTCAATCATGGCATTCCATCAGCCTTTTGTCTTTCTCGCTACACTGTTGGCTTTCCTTGTTGGATTACATTTTCAAGCCTTAAACATCTCCCCAATTGAAACACATTTTGCAATCATCCTTCTTCTCATCATAGCTGCAGTTGTGTACAGCATTGCCTATGCGAGTCCAATTTTTCAAACTCACAACACAGAGTACCTTCCCATATTCAGGCTCACTTGTTTAGCTTCTGGAATTCTTACTTGTGAGCTACTTATTTCATTACTCATTTCTCCATTATGGTGGTTCTTGATTAATTTATGCATAAGCCTAGTTGTAGAGATACTGCGTCGCTGGCACCAGCCTATTTACAATTATGTTGATCAAATACATAATTGGCTCCAACAGAAATTCCAGTCAGTTCGTGAAGCGGCTTCTCGAACATTTTCTTTGACTCAGAGCACCAGTTGAGCTACCATAAGGGTTGTCAAGTATTTTTCTTAGTGGCCCCTTTTGTTCACAAGCAATTGAAATGAATTTTAAATAAGTAGTTTAATTTAAGGGTCTTTCTTTTTCTCATTTTCCTCTTATAAGTCTGGATTTGTTGTCACTTTATTGAAAGTATGGTTAGCTATACTAGATTTGACATATGTTTTTGTACTTCACTCAAGATCCCAACTTCAGCATCTATATATAGTGATTTCATTTGCGAGTTTTCAAATTTATTTGGATGTTTTTGTATGTAAGCAGGCTTTCATGACTCACTGTATGCTTGTCATACTTCTCCAAGATTAGGCAATCTTACAAAAATAAAAAATCAATATAGTTTTTGATACTGAAATGATTAAAAGTTAAGAATTTGTCAAATGCACGAATGGTTGTTTAGAGCATGAAGTTCTCAATTTTGCAAAATTATAAGGGAAGTTTCAAATACCAACTTTGGCACCCATTTTACGTTTATCTACTTAAAAAAAGAATATTATTATTCTCAAATTTTATTCTGTTTCATTGAATTAGTGAAAATTTTGTATTGAAAAAAGGCTGAACTTGCCCAAACTTGAAAATCAGTTAGAGAAGTGGTTTCCATAAATCATGGACCTCTGCATTTTAAGTTTTAAGTTATGTTATAAAAAACAATTCCTCTTCTTATAGACAACAAAGTAAATAGAAAGAACTTTTAAAATGTTATGTTATGTTAGAGAGCAAATGGATTGTTTCAACAGGTTAAATGGTGAAGCTAGCAACTACGCCTTCTGGTCCAAATGACCCGTTCAATTGTTTATGAATTAAATAAACCAATTCATTCGTTGAAATGATGAACAGTTGAACCGATCCGACGTACCCATATATCATTCTTGCAACGACTGGTACCCTTTGAAATTGGATGAATAGATTACAAATGTAGTGCACTAGTGGCAGAAAAGATTGTTTTGAAATTGAGTAAATGAACCAGGGAAGTGAGTAAATGAACTGGGGAAAAAGAAATAAACAGCGAGTTATCTTCAAATACTAGATTATGTAATTTGGATACTAGAAAGATGGAGTATGCAACTTAGACAAATAGATAATTTATTTAACTACTAGGCAAGCAGGTGCATCACTAATGTTGTTGCTAAAAACATTTCAAAACTTAAAAACCATCAACTAGACTTAACCCACCACTCTATCAAGGGAAAAGGATTAAAATGTCAAAGCAGAAACCTACATAGGAGCTAGTTACCGGACACTATTTTGTGCTTTGGTTTGCCATAAACAATTCAAAAACCTTTATTGTTCTTAACATAATAGTTGTCCAATTGATACTTGACTTTCAAAATAATTGGTGAAGACGGGGTATTACTGTATTAGTGAATTGTTTGTGAGAATAAGTTCTTAAAAGTAGATATAAGACACCTTTTCAAAATAATTTGGATCCTCTCCTATTTACATTAGTTGCATGCACTAGATATAAGAGACCTTTTCCAAACCTTGGCCCAATAAGGTAAGACAAGTTACTCGTTTAATCCTCTTAACCAATGGTGTCTATTGGACCTAACTTAAAGATTTTAAAGTTGTCCTGAAGGTATCGACTCATTCCCTGAGTGGCTAATTTTTTTTTTTTGATGGAAGAGTGGCTAATGTTTTAGGCTTACTAAAGACTTGGACTGGACTTGGGCTTGTCAAGGACTTAATGCATGTAACATCTCTTCTAAAGGCCCAACCCAAAAGTTAAATTTTTAAATATATAACCTTCTTTCCAATAGTTGGAACCTTTTTTTTTTTTTTTTTTTTTTTTTTTTTTATTTTTTTTAATTCTATATATTTCATACAATCACATGCTTTTCTCAAAAAATAAAAAATAAAAATCACATAGTAAGACTTTCCAAAACTTGATCGTTTTAAAAACTAGAGCACATGGATTGTTTCAATAAGTTAAATGGCAAACAACTACGTTTTTTGGTCTAACTGACCCTTAAATAATTTATGAATTAAATTAACTGATTTTTTTGTTTTTGGGTAAATGGGAACTTCATTAAAACAACTAAGAGCTGGAACTACCAGCAATACAAAATCTATTAGAGCTTAAACCCAAAATGTCATGGTTTAATATTACAGAAACATCTGGAGGAGGATTATCAAAAACACAAAAGTCTTGAGGCAGCTTGACTCCTCTTCTGGCTAAGGCATCAGCGCACCTATTGGCTTCCCTGAAACAGTGTTGCACTCGGGAATGAGGGATACGCGTTAGCAACTCTCTGCAATCATCCACAAGAGCAGAATTCTCACCATTAAAGCTTTTAGAGGAAACCATCAAATTGACCACTAATTTAGCATCCAATTCAATAATAAGATAGTTAAAGAAAATTCCAATACTGGTACTGTTGGTGCACATGGAGATCGGTCCTACAAGGACAAGCTTATGGGTGAGATTCCGAGGGCTTTTGCTCAAGCTTTTAAATTCTCTGATGTGGTTGAGGATGATGAAGGCTTTGATGAAGAGATTGAGGACATCTTGGAGGGTATGGCTTCTGTCAAGCTTTCAAAGGAAACAAAGATGCTCATTCGGTCTAAATGGGCTACTGCCCTTATTGTCAAGGTTTTTGGTAAATCATTAGGGTATCATTACCTTCATTCTAGGATTCTAAATCTCTGGAAACCTACTGGGAGGTTGGAATGTGTTGATCTGGGAAAAGATTTTTTCCTTATTTGATTTTCTTTTGAAAGATGGACCTTAGTTCATTGGTGAGCATTTTCTTACTAGTAGACCATGGGAACCAAATTTTAAGCCTTCCTTGGCCTGTTGTTCTTCCGTAGCAGTATGGGCTCGCTTCCCTGAACTACCAATTGAATATTATGAGTTCTCTGTTCTAAAGAAGATTGGTCTTTCTATTGGGCCTGTTTTCCGTATTGATACTCATACTGCCTTTGAAGCTAATCTAAACTCACACACATGAATATTTGAAGACCTCGGGGATTTTATGATTATATTTTATTTTTGCCCTCTGAATTTTTTTTTGCCCTCCCGTGTATTGGTAATTTTTTTTTTTAGATATGATAGAAATTCTAATCTAAACTCACACACATGAATATTTGAAGACCTCGGGGATTGAACTCACACCCTCATAGAGGAGTGGGGCTTTTTGGAAAGGGGGATTACCACTGAGCCGAATACCCAAGTGTCCCGTGTATTGGTAATTGGTTGATGAGTTATGATTATTTTTTATTTTTACCCTTAGGATATTTTTTTTGCCCTCCCATATATTGGTAATTGGTTTATGAGTTATGATTATTTTTTATTTTTACCCTTGAATATTTTTTTTTGTCTTTTAAATATTTTTTTTCCCCTTGGATTATGATTATTTTTTATTTTGCCCTCTAATAAAAATTTTATTTTATAAATACAATTTTTTTTTTTTTTATGTATATGTATAAATTTTTTTTTTCCCTTTTGGTTGCCTTGGGATGAAGGGTTGCCCTAGCCCAAGGGCTTGCTGGGCTTACCCCAGGGCCGGCCCTGGTTGCATGCACTAGATATAAGACACCTTCTCCAAACCTTGGCCCTAAGGTAACTAGGTACCCGTTTTATTAAATCCTTTAGTAAAAGCATTCCCAATGGGTTTGCCAAAAACCAATTTCAACTCAAATATAACTTATAAACTCTAAAAATGGCTCCCAACAAATTAACTACACATTAGCCAAAATAGATTTTTGCTACAGTACCAAGGCATTTTTACCTTGGTACTGTTCATTTTCTATTTATTATTTTACTATTTCTCATCCCATCTCTTTCCTTTCTCTCTCCTTTAATCTTTCACTGGCTGTCATCTCTCTTTCTGTAATAGTCTGTAAAAGTTTGTAAATTGTTATGATTTTCTGTAATTTTGCTGTGAAAGTTTGTAAATTTGCTGGGTTTTTTTTTGCTGAAGTTGCTGGGCTCTGTTGATGAAGTTGCTGTGGGTTTTTTTTTGGGTGCTTGTTTGGTTTCAGTTGAGTAGAAAATAATAATAAAAAATTTATGAAGAAATAATATTTAAATAATTTGTAACAATTATATGCATAGCCACTGTGTAGTTTATAGAGATTGATGGGGTATCTTCATGTTAAAAGACAAATTTGTCCCCTTAGTCTTGGGCAAATGAAGCACAAATTTTTGGGTACTTATGTACTTATCAATTAAGATCATCAATTCATCATAGATGATTGCGAAAATTAAAAATTAAATATTAATAAATAATCAATGGTATAATGAATGTGCATCATATATACAATATTATATAATAGGTCAAGTACATATAAAAAAATATATATGATAGCATCAAACAGCCGATGTATCAGTGTGTAGAGGTATTTGTTCAAGAGTTATTGAAATCATTGTTGTTATTGATTTCTCCTTTATGGTGTATTGTTAATGTTGTCAATAATTTTCTAATACATATTTCACTTTGTAGGACAAGTTTGATCTACAGGGAGACTCTGTAGATGTAAATAAATCATTGAATACGAAATTTGCCAACAGCTTGAGACAACATGTTTACAGGTTGCACACTAAGTATAAGAAAGCCAAGCTGACTCATGGAGACAAATATGTGAGAAACCACCCACTAGAGAATGTCACGGCCGAGAATTGGATTGAACTAATTGACAAGAGGTGGACTGACTCTGACTTTAAGGTAACTATGAAATCATAAAAAAGTTTCATTACAAGTGAAGTATGTTCTGCAATTCATCTAAAGAATACATATGCAGTGGGTTGATATTTAATGGATTAATATTTTTATGCATCTTTGGCCATTGTTGTGAGATTCATAATCTAATACCAATTTTAAATGTTTCATTGTATATTGGTATTGGTCCTTTGTAGGAACTGTCATTGAAAAACAAAAAGAACAGAAATGAAAATCCAGACAAGAATAAACATAGAGTTGGATCGAAGTCGTTGGCGGTTAGGGTACATGAGGGGTACGTGTTTTTTCAATTTTATAAAACTTAGTATATTACTTGTTATACCCAATTAGCTATGTATATGATCTAACATTGGAAAATTAATTAATCAGATGGAAGAGAATGATGGTCAACTTCCCAAGGCAACAGTCATCTATCGCAAAACCCACTACGATCCAAAGAAAAAAAAATGGATTATATCGGAGGCTGAGAGGAATTATGTACGTATATCACTCTAGGCATATCATGTTTGTAAAAATAGAACACCATATATATTAGGGGTGGGCAAAAAACCGTGAAACCCGACCCGCCCGACCAATCCGGCCGACCCGTTCGTCCGTCCGTCCGTCCGTGAGCATATATACGGACGGATACGGATACGGATATTTTAAATATTCGCTTGAAATTTTGTCGGGTTACCCGCCCGCCCGACAATTTTTTTTTAAATAAATAAATATATATGTATATATATATATATATTATTTGTATTGTAATTTGTATTTGTATTTGTTGTTTTGTATGCTTGCTAAATTAGGGTAGAAATTATTTATTTAGCATGCTTGGTAGTTGCCTAGTTGGTTGGTATTTAGGTTAATATGAAATTGATTTTTTGTATTTGTATTTGTATGTGCTTAGAATTGAAGAGTTTGGTTTTTTATATATAACAATGCTAAGACTTGAAGAGGAGCATCTCCAAAACAATGATCGATTTTTAAAGTGCCTGAAGCCCAAAAAAGTCCAAAAAAGCCTACTTGATTCCCCGACCACCCGCCCGCCAAACCCGCTCAACCGACCCGACCGCCCGAACCTATCAACGACCCGGATTATCAATTTATTTTCTACGAGGAGGTTTCAGCCCGACCCGAACCCACCCCTTATATATTACTAATGGGTTTGTTTGTTTGCTTGGTTTTTTTTTTTTCCTTCAAAATGGCAGGAAGAGATGCTAAGCTTGAAGAGGAGCATCTTGATCCTGATCTTCCCTTGACCCCAGAGGAGGTTTCTTAGGGTACTTAAGCCGAGATCTGGCTAAAGGGACTTGGCATCAGGCCTTCATCCTCTCTTAGGACTATTGCCTCATCTGGTATGTCTAGAGATGACGTTCAGCGCCAAATAGCAGAGATTAAAGAGGCGGCGAATTCTGAGATAGCTGAGCTTAAAGAGGCAAATAAAAGGCACGAGGAGATGACAGCTAATATCTTAGAGTTTTTGAGGAGCCAGGGTTTCACTACACCTTTTGGGAGTGGGGGGAGCTCGTCCAGTAGCTATAGAGGAGATGGCAACTAGTATCTTAGAGTTTAAATTGTTTAAGGATGTGTTTTAAGTTGTTTATGGTTTTTTTAAGGATGTGTTTCAAGATGTTTATGGTTTCTTGAAGGATGTGATCTTTAAAATGAATTGGATAGTAATGTTTTGTTTTATGGATTTGTTTTTAATGGATGTGTTGTTTATCTATGGTAGGTTATTGTAATAAGCAGGTTTAAATTGTTGAAAGCTGCATAAATTGGATTTTAAATAATATATATAAAATTAATACATTAGGTGACGAAATAGTTTCATCACCAAATAACTTAATAAAAAAATACAAAACGAAATGGAAATATTTGGTGACGAATTATTATGTCAACAAATAAATGTTTAGGTGACGAAAACAATCGGTGACGATGTTCGTCACCCCATAAAGCCTTAGGTGACGCAATATTTCAGGTGACACAATAATATCGTCACCCCATAACTTAATAAAATAAAATAAAATAAAATAAAAATAATCGGTGACACAATATTTGGTCAACACATAAATCTTTAGGTGACGCAATACTATCGTCACCCCAAAGTTAATAAAATAAAAATAAAAGGAAAATAAAAATCATTGGTGATGCAATATTTCGTCACCCCATATCATTGCTTGACAATTAATTTAATTTGTATTTTCATTTACAAATTGAAAATTTAATATAATTTTAATATACAAACATGCATTGAAAATGAGTCAATAAAAGAGTTACGTCGGGTTAAAAATTTATGGGATTAAAACAATTTGTTATTACCCTATTTTTTTCTTTCGGGTTTAATTGGATTAACGAGTTTGGGTCCAATTTTGCCAGGTCTAACTCTTGCCAACTAGAACTCTTAAGTTAAGCTTTCTTCTTTTGCCTTCTTAAGTACCGTTGAGAGCACTTTAATCCCAGATTTTCTCCAATAGCATGTAATCTTTGATGTTCAACGCATTTGATTGAAAAACAAAGGGAAAATTACATTTTAGACCTATAGTTTAGGGGTGTTAACAAATTAAATCATATAGTTTTCAAAGTAACAAATTAAACTCTAAAATTTCAAAAACTAATACATTAAACCTTGAGATTTCAAAAGTAACAAATTAAATTTCGTGGTTTCAAAAATTAATAACTTAAATCTGAATTCATGCAAATAAAACAATGGTTTAATTTGTTACACTTCCTAAACTATAGGATTTAAAATATAATTTTTACAAAAACAAAAAAATAAAAAAAGATTTAGATAGTTATAAAAATAAGAGTAAATCTTAGGTACAGTTCATTAGGTTAAATATATTAGATTCTTAATTGAATTCAAATATATTAAATTTAGATATCATTATGATAAATCTTAGGTACAGTTCATTATTTATATTTTATTGATTAATATAATAATTGGAATCTAATTTACTAATTTACTTGAATTACAATTTTTTAAAGTCTCACGCGGTTTTTACTTTCTAATTCCGCGTTGACGTCATCTTGTTCTGGGGTCCACTGTCCACTGAGTCCGCTTTTCCATGCATCAAAGCACTCTGTGTCATTCCTACTATTCTCGTTGTTCCATACGTAGCGGACTTTCAAGTTTAACTTGTCCAGAGCCGCCGAGAAGCTTAGAGGACTTTAATTTGTGGATCAGGGAAAGCTTTGAGCTAAACTCTGTTAGAAATGAGTTCTGAAAGAGGAGAGAATGAGATATTGAGAGATCACAAAAACGTTGGTTATCATGTTGGTAGAGTCAAAACATTGGCATTGAAGAGAACAAAAACAAAGAAGCAAAGTAGTTGCCGGTGTGATTTTCATCCTCCTAGTAATGTCCATCAGAGGTTAGTCTACAACTCTTTAATTGGTAACCTTTCTTTTGTCTTTCAATTCAAAGGATCTCTATGTGTGTGTATACATTTCATCCGTAAAACGTTACTATATTGTTGTGGAACATTATAGCAGCACCAATAACCATCTCGAACACCATTGCGTATAATATATATGATTTGGTAGTATTTTTGTAGTTATGAAGTAGATTAATAAAATAGTACGTAAAAGATATACTAGCCAGTAGCCTCGCATAGTTTCGATCCGCATCGGCTTTGGCAGAACTAGGATATATATATTTTTATCCAAAGCTTATTTAACTTATTTGTTCTTATTCACTTTCAACAAATAATCAAATAAGTCTGAGAAGCATACCAGCAAAATCAGATTTGATTTTAGGGCGTAAAATTAGAATGAGAATGAGAATAAAGAAAATATTAAAAAAAAAAACAAGAATATATCTTAAGTATTTTGAGGAAGTTGCTAATTGAGCTCGACTATTTTGACATGGTATAATTGGAAATTAAATAGAAATCCATTGTATTAGATACGGTAAAAGCATATTTAAGAAATGTTCTTAAAATGTGATATGCTTTCTTATTCCTTTCTAATGAAATAATGAAGCTCTCTATATTGTTAGTTTTTTTGTTTTTTTTTTTTGTTTTTTTTTTTTTTTAACATTTGTTCATATATATATTCATACAGTTAATGTGGATCCTCTCCTATTTACATTAGTTGCATGCACTAGATATAAGACACCTTCTCCAAACCTTGGCCCTAAGGTAACTAGGTACCCGTTTGACCCTCTTAACTAATGGTGACTGTTGGACCTAACCTAAAGATTTTAAAGTTGTCCTGAAGGTGTCGACTCATTCGCCTAAGTGGCTAATTTTTTAGGCTTAGTAAAGAATTGGACTGGACTTGGGTTTGTCAAGAACTTACGGCATGTAGAATATTAAATAAAAAATCTCTTCTAAAGGCCCAACCCAAAAGTTAAATTTTTAATTATATAACCTTCTTTCCAATATTTGGACGCATAATTTTTTTTTTTTTTAATTCTATATATTTCATACAATCACATGCTTTTCTCAAAAAATAAAAAATAAAAATCACATAGTAAGACTTTCCAAAACTTGATCATTTTAAAAAACTAGAGGTTAAATGGTGAAGCAACTACGCTTTCTGATCCAACTGACTCCTTAAATTATTTATAAATTAAATTAACCGCTTTATTAGTTGAATTGATGAACAATAGAGTTATTCACCTAAAAAAAAAAAAAACTAAACGATTTTACTCATTATAGTAACTATAAAGGCAAATTACACTAACCTCTCTTGAGATTTCAAGAAATGATACTCCCCCAATCATTTAGAGAAATGACACTTATTTTTTTTTTAGGTTTGTATAAATACAAGAGATAAGTCCATACCATCTTACATTGTTACTTTGCCAACAGAATATTTCCTTTTTTTAGAAAGGATTCTAACCCAAAGTGTGTATGAAATGACACTTCCTTGATATTTGTGGACGAACAATACTTCCCCTTAAGTTTGTATAAATGAGTAAAAATCTTTTTTAAAAATTGAATATTCCATAAGGGAGGTCGCGTTATTAGAATGTATGAATTTATTTGTTGTATTTATAAAAACGTAAAGGGAAGAGTATCATTTCTTGAAACGTTGCTCAAGCTCTTATTTCCACTTAAATATTAAATATTAGAAAATAATTATACAATAGTAAGTAAATTAGACGCAAACAAAAATAAAATATGCAAACAAAAAGAAAATATAATATAAATTGATACCAACTCAAGCACTCACAAATGGGTGGGACTTTTTGGGGAGAGGAATGATCATTGGGGCAAATGCCCAAGTTGTAATTTAAATGCATATTTGAAATAACATATATTGTGTTTAACAGATTTGGCTAGAATATATCCATTTATATCTGAATTAATTAATAAGACTATTTAATTCATTAAATATGAGCATTTAATTGGGTAGTGTGTATTTAATTTATTAATGGTGTAGTTTTTATTATGGATAGTAGGTATTTAATTTTTATGTGCTACACTTAAGATGTTAGGTGTCAAGCAGAAAACATTGCCTTAGATGCCACGTGGCAGAAAGATGGCAACATCTCTTCTGCTTTAATTTATATATATATATATATAATATATATATATATATATATATTATATATTATATTAAGTAATTAGCTTGGATACGTGGCTAATTTAGAGCTCACATCTTTTTTTAATGAGAATCTACAACTAAAATTTATCAGATAGGATTGGTCCGCAATGACTAGTAGTTTATGATGTTCGGCCTATCTAAACTTAGCCCAAAAGCCTGAGAACTTGAGGTTTCTGTCGGTTAATTATAAGGTTCATCTTTTTCCATATATGGGAAAATAGTCAACTACTGGGGAGGTGGCTTATAATTATACTTCTAAGTAAAAAAAATACATTTTTTATCCTTATTTTTTAGAGTGTTTTTATTTTGGTCCTTATGTTCTATAACGTTTCATTTGAGCTCTTAGTTTCTTTGATATGGATTCATTTGAGTCCTTACACTTCCTATTTTCCCTCCTTTAAAAAAAATAAAATAAAAAATCTTCTCATCAAATATAACATGTCCAAAAAATCAAATACTGAAATGAAATATTGTAAAACATAGGAATCTAAACAAAAACACTCCCAAAATTTAGGAACTAAAAGCCTATTTTTGCCTCCTTAAAAGCAATCACAAACTCCATTACCTTTTTTTTTTTTTTTAATTAACTGAAATTTTTACAATCTTTCTTTTGCATTTAATTCTATTTCAATTTAATATTAAATTTTCAATAATTATATCTGATATATTTATTTTTTTGGTAAACTATTCTGTTTGATATTTTTCTCCCCAAATCATTAATCCTTTTTCATATTATTGCATATGAGAAGATTGTCTTAGACAACTATAAAATGTATTATTATCAAGTGTTGGATTAATCCTATTGTAGAAACACATGATCGTTTAAAATAAAAAAACACACATATCATTATTTAAAATTTTCTACCCTACCGTGTATTTGGCCTAGTGCTCCCCCTCCCCAATATTCCACTCTTAATGGGCGTGAGTTCGAGTCACCTCTTATACAATTAAATTAGAATTTTTATCTTAACTCATTAAAAAAAAAAAACCCTTCACAAATAAACACACGTACGTGTAGATATATAAATATATATTATTGTTTGTGTGTGTTTCAAAATTACTAATACTTACCTGGCATATGTTTTTAAGTAGTGATGACAAATTAGCAAAAAAACAAAAGCAGTGATGACAACTTGACAAGTAGTTTTTTGTTTTTAGGTAATGCATGCCAATTGATTTATACCTTAAACCTAATGTTGGATGGGATCAAAGTCGAGCCAACACATTGTCACAATGAATACAATTAGATCATGATCTAGGTCATAGTCAAAGCCCACCCGAAATGCCGACAGTGACATCATTAAACCATTTCAATCTAATATAATCTTAAGCAATTTAACATCTCTAAATAATAATAATAATATTAATAATAATTAATTGAATTAAATAAGATCTAGATAGAGTTACTTATTTGAATTTGGCTTCTCTGTTCCAAAATTAAAACTCTGTTCTTAATGTATGAATTACTTTAGGCATATGAATCCATCCAATTTATTATTTTTAAAAAATTTCAATTGATTTTTTTTAGATAATTTAATGTAATATCACTTGAACTAATTTGTCTAGGTATGGCCGTATGGGTTAGATATTTAAAAAAAGAAGAAGTTATGGGATAGACATTGATCGGGAAAGTGATAAACGCAGACGATGGGTACCTACTGACCTATATATTATGGTAATCCATTAGATAATTCTTTAAAAAAATTGAATTAGTCAATAATCCCAATCTTAAAAAAAAAAAAAAAAAAAAAAAAAAAAAAAAAAAAAAAAAAAAAAAAAAATCTTTAAAACTCCAAAAATCCTTGAGATCTTCAACTAAAATATAAACAATAATAAAAAAAAAATTAATCAAATATCCTCAAACCTCTAAAATGAACAAAATATACATAAAAACTTCTAAAATGATAGAAATACACAAAAAAAAAATAACTGAAATTACCCAATCTCCAAATAACTGAAATTACCCTTGACATCTCCAAAATGACTAAAATACCCCTAAACCTCAACGATGGTCAAAATACTTCATGAACCAAAATGACTGAAATATCCATTGAAACTTCCAATAACCAAAATACTTCTGAAAACAACTAAAATGGCCTAGTCAACTGCTTATATGTAGACTATTTGTACCTTGTAAACATAATACTATGTTTCGATGAAGGAGAATGAGGGGGGAGTAGAGGGGAGATATTTAATGAACTTTATTTGAGAGTTTTTAAGTGGGAGGAGTAAGGATTTAAGTGGATTAGAAGGGGTAAGATACCCCTCCAAACCCCTCATTTTTAATTCCCCCAAATTGGGGTCATTTGGAGAGGGAGGAGAGGGGAGTGGTGTCACTTATTTTAAAAAGATTTAAATTGTCAAGTTAACCCTTATGATATTAATTTATACTTATTTCTTTAAAATTAGTAAAAGAAGACCATAATAGGTAAATTTATATGATCACATCACTCACCTCTCTTACTCCTACAACATCCAAAGTCCAAACAAAGTAGAGGGATATTCATTTCTCCCTCCCATACCTAATTTTTAAAACATCCAAATAAAGGGAAGTGGTAACCGTTCCCCTTCCCTCTCCTTCTCCCCCTCCCCTCTACTCTCCTCCCCCTTTAAACTTCCAAACACACCATAACAAAGCTTTAATTGACTATATCACTAGGCTACTCCAATAACTCTTCCCATCATCACGTTTACAGTAAGTCAAAAGTATTGTTCCCTAGACTTAGAGGGGGAGGGTTACTTCAACCAGATGTATCTTGTAATGCTTTGTAATGGTTAAGAGTTATAATTGATATAACCATTATATGGGCAAATTTTTACATATAATGGTTATATCAATTATAACTCTTAACCATTCAATAGTAGAAGGAGAAAAGTAAAATTTGCCCGGATTTTGTGAGGGTTTGATTGGATTTTGTGAGCGTTTGATTTTCTGATGCTATGCAAAAAATAAAAATAAAAGCTGAAGGAATCTTGTTTTTGTCTATGTGCCAGGGAGGAAGAACTCAATTCAATCATGGCATTCCATGAGCCTTTTGTGTTTCTCGTTACACTGTTGGCTTTCCTTGTTGGATTACATTTTCAAGCCTTAAACATCTCCCCAATTGAAACACATTTTGCAATTATCCTTCTTCTCATCATAGCAGCAGCTGTGTATAGCATTGCCTATGCGAGTCCAATTTTTCAAACTCACAACACAGAGTACCTTCCCATATTCAGGCCCACTTGTTTAGCTTCTGGAATTCTTACTTGTGAGCTACTTATTTCATTACTCATTTCTCCATTATGGTGGTTCTTGATTAATTTATGCATAAGCCTAATTGTAGAGATACTGCGTCGCTGGCACCAGCCTATTTACAATTATGTTGATCAAATACATAATTGGCTCCAACAGAAATTTCAGTCAATTCGTGAAGCGGCTTCTTGAACATTTTCTTTGACTCAGAGCACCAGTTGAGCTACCATCAGGGTTGGCAAGTATTTATTCTTAGTGGCACTTTTTGTTCACAAGCAATTGAAACGAATTTTAAATAAGTAGTTTAATTTAAGGGTCTTTCTTTTTCTCATTTTCCTCTTGTAAGTCTGGATTTGTTGTCACTTTATTGAAAGTATGGTTAGCTATACTAGATTTGACATATGTTTTTGTACTTCACTCAAGATCCCAACTACAGCATCTATATATAGTGATTTCATTTGCCAGTTTTCAAATTTATTTTGATGTTTTTGAATGTAGGCAGGCTTTCATGACTCATTGTGTGCTTGTCATACTTCTCCAAGATCTTAGGCAATCTTACAAAAATAAAAAATCAATATAGTTTTTGATACTGAAATGATTAAAAGTTAAGAATTTGTCAAATGTACGAATGGTTGTTTAGAGCATGAAGTTCTCAATTTTGCAAAATTATAAGGGAAGTTTCAAATACCAACTTTGGCACACCCATTTACGTTTATCTACTTAAAAAAAGAATATTATTATTCTCAAATTTTATTCTGTTTCATTGAATTAGTGAAAATTTTGTATTGAAAAAAGGCTGAACTTGCCCAAACTTGAAAATCAGTTAGAGAAGTGGTTTCCATAAATCATGGACCTCTGCATTTTAAGTTTTAAGTTATGTTATAAAAAACAATTCCTCTTCTTATAGACAACAAAGTAAATAGAAAGAACTTTTAAAATGTTATGTTATGTTAGAGAGCAAATGGATTGTTTCAACAGGTTAAATGGTGAAGCTAGCAACTACGCCTTCTGGTCCAATTGACCCGTTCAATTGTTTATGAATTAAATAAACCAATTCATTGGTTGAAATGATGAACAGTTGAACCGATCCGACGTACCCATATATCATTCTTGCAACGACTGGTACCCTTTGAAATTGGATGAATAGATTACAAATGTAGTGCACTAGGTGGCAGAAAAGATTGTTTTGAAATTGAAAATTAATGAACCAGGGAAGTGAGTAAATGAACTGGGGAAAAAGAAATAAACAGTTATCTTCAAATACTAGATTATGTAATTTGATAAGAAAGATGGAGTTATTAGACAAATAATAATTTATTTAACTACTAGGCAAGCAGGTGCATCATTAATGTTGTTGCTAAAAACATTTAAAAACTTAAAAACCATCAACTAGACTTAACCCACCACTCTATCAAGGGAAAAGGATTAAAATGTCAAAGCAGAAACCTACATAGGAGCTAGTTACCGGACACTATTTTGTGCTTTGGTTTGCCATAAACAATTCAAAAACCTTTATTGTTCTTAACATAATAGTTGTCCAATTGATACTTGACTTTCAAAATAATTGGTGAAGACGGGGCATTACTGTATTAGTGAATTGTTTGTGAGAATAAGTTCTTAAAAGTAGCATACTGTGCTATAAAACTCCACCAACTACACACAATCCACCACATTGTCATGGGGGATTACAGAAATACTAGAAGGGTAAAACACAAGGACAATTCAATTTTACCATTTTATTATTGTAGGATATAATATAGCCAATAATATGTGAATTGGAGCTAGGTACAGAATTTTTTGCTCAAAAGCTGTACCAAATACTCTTTTGTGCTTTGGTTGGCCATAAAGGAGACATTGCAATTGCAAACTCAGTTTTTGGTGGAATGCAAATTTGAATATATCCAGATGTATATTCTATCAGACAATTGGGAAAGATGCAACAGTCAATAGTTGTATCTGATTGAGGATTGAGAAATCTGGCAAAGCTGATTGCAAGATGCAGAATGCTACTATGGAAGTGATGTTATAGAGCTTGACGTCTTGGATATCATAGCTAAAGCTGGATTCACTCATAAATCGCTTCTCAGCTCCCTATAAGAAACCCAAATGTGCCAGTTATTGTGGACTGTATATTGCGCCACTTGGCTAGCTACTCTATTCTCACATACTCTCTGCGCACACTCCTGATGGGAGGCTTGAGACGCTTTATGGTGCAAGCCCTGAGTGTAAGTTCTTGACCAAGAATAAGGATGTTGTGTCTATAGCTCCTCTTTGTCTCATAAATCAGGATAAGGTCCTCATGGAGAGCTGGTAATCATCTCTTTTCCTATTCTTTCCTTTCCTATTGGTTTAATTAATTTTGGAAGAGTTTATCTACTTGTCAATTTCAAGTTACATATTAATACACTAGTCGCAAACCCGTGCGATGCACAGAAAAATTATTGAAAATAAAATCTAAATTAATTTTGATTCCTTTTACTTCTTTTGTTGAATATGTATTTTTTTTCTTCTGTGTAGTTCAAAATGTTGTTGGCAAGATCGATAAATAGACTTTACGGATCGGATTTAGGATAGATCTTACTTTTTGGTTAAAAAAAATAACTAAGAAAGTATATTTATCATAGGATAATTAAAAAATCTAATATAATGTAATTTTTTTTATTTATTTATTTTTTTGCAAAAGTTGAATATAGTCCAATTTTTATAAAACACGATTCATGTTTATATTTACCATATGGATCATGTTTTCAACCAAAAATAAAATAAAGGATATTTAAAATAAGAAGAAGGACAAATAAATACATAGGCACATGATTAAATGATCAAACTTAAATAATTTTCATAACTCATTTCAAGCTCACATGGTTTCATTATAACAAATTCATCCACCTTTCTCCATTGCCAACAACAAAAATTAAATGAAATACATAAGAAAAAAAGAAAAGAAAAAAAAAAGAACTCTTGATGAAAATTGATAATTATGATTATTATTAAAAGATATTTATATTGTGTTTATATATGGAATATATTTTAGTATTAGACATTATTATGATTGTGTTATATATGGAATAATATATTCTTTATATTAAAGAAAAATATGATGTGTCAAGATTCTAATGGAAGTTTAATTATAGAATAAAATTTATATTCAATTAGAAAATATATATTAAAATAATGAGGTGTAAAATTGTGAGATTTCAAAAGCTTATGTGGCGCAATATTATGAGGTCAACCAAAAGTCAAAAAAGCTTCGGTTTTACATTATAACTAGTCGCAAACCTGTGCGATGCATAGAAAATAATTGAATATAAGATTTAAATTAATTTTGATTCATTTTACTTCTTTTTGTTGAATATGTATTTTTTTTCTTTTTTGTAGTTCGAAATGTTGTAGGCAAGATCGATAAAAGAGATTTTACGGATTAGATTTATGATAGATCTTACTTTTTGGTTAAAAAAATAACTAAGAAAGTATATTTATCATAGGATAATTAAAATTTAATATAATGTAATTTTTTTGGCATAATTTGAATATAATCCAATTTTTATAAGACACGATTCATGTTTATATTTACCATATGGATCATGTTTCCATCCAAAAATAAAATAAAGGATACTTAAAATAAGAAGAAGGACAAATAAATACATAGGCACATGATTAAATGATCAAATCTAAATAATTTTCATTACTCATTTCAAGCTCACGTGGTTTCATTATAACAAATTCATCCACCTTTCTCCATTGCCAACAACAAAAATTAAATGAAATACATAAGAAAAAAAAAAATTTTGATGAAAATTGATAATTATTATTAAAAGATATTTATATTGTGTCTATATATAGAATATATTTTAGTATTAGACATTTATTATGATTGTGTTGTATATAT
>OU015762.1:14805612-14907696 GCA_907173295.1 Fagus sylvatica | reverse complement strand
TTTATTTGATGATTTTAGTCTTCTGCAAGTCTTACATCTTTTTTACTTACCAAAAATAAAAAGTCCTAAAGTTTTTTGCCTGGGTGCTACAACTCTAATCCAGAGATTGCATTTGGGCTGTCAATTTTTACTGGGAAAATTGGAAAGAAATCTAATACTCAATACTTTTTAATAATCTTCTGCAAAACAAAAAAAGTGTGGCTTAATGGCTTTGGCCGAATTGCTTTTATAGAAATGTAAGGGAGAAGAGGAAGTTGATTATCTAATAGCCACAAGTGATCTGGTTCTTTTATAGTGTAACTTTAAAGGTTTGATGTGGAATTAAGGCTTGTTAATTGTTCATTCTGATAGGTTAGCCTGAGGTTGCTGCTTGGTTGAAGCATCAATCCAAGTCCTAATCTAAAACGCAAAATATTGTTATGTGTGCAGTACTCAAATATGTGATAAATTTGTTAAATTCCTAGATAATGCTTCAATTCTTGTATATCTTATATGCTTGTGTATTTGAGTATGTATATACACATAGCTGCACTCCGTTTAGATTATGATGTCCCAAATATTAGGTACAGTTTGAAGTCCTTCAGTGATAAGCTGAAAACTATCTCTTCATGAAGAGTTTGTATTCTCTGTAATTGTCTTATTGGTGCAATTGGATTAAATGTGGATGTTCGAGTGAATTTCACCCTCCAAAAGGATTGTGATACCTAGTAGTTTGGATACTTGGATTTAGATGCACTGTTATTGTACACATATATAACCCTTTACACCGTAACTGCTGAGTTGCTGCGAGGAACAGATCCCTTGTTCAGCTTCATTTCACTCTCTTTACCTTGTGAAAGTTTTCTTTACCACAAACGAGGACTTCCCTTATAAAGAACTTGTATTTTTCTGAGGAAGAAGGAGTAATTAAGCTTAAACCAAACTCCATTGTTAATATTTGATCCTTGGTTCCATCACTATTTTCCTCCAACACGTGACCGCAGTATAAATTTTGCAAGTGTTTTGCCAAGAGCCTTGTAGTTCAACTGATTGGCACTTCCTGGTGTTCTCCAAATGAGACATCCAAGGTTCAAATCCTCCCTCCCCCAACTATCCAAAAAACAAAAGTAAGTTTTTTATGTTATTGTCATTGACTTCAATCATCTTCAAGTGCAGTGCTTTTACATTATGAAGTTTATTCAATTGTAATACACATGTCTTTTGGCAGTAAAAAGAAACTAGAAACTAGTAAAGAATATTTGTCTCTATTTCTGTTTGAGTATCTTGAGTTTGGTCTGTATTGAGTCTGTGTGTGCTTTCATTTTTTTTTTTAATGGTCAGGGGTCTGTTTTGGTTCTTGCTTCGTTGCTGGTGATGAGGCTGCCAACTTAAGACCCACTAGGTGCATGTTTAACTTACCAATCAAAATCCAAAACGCAAAAATCTAAAAGGATCTGTAAAACGAGCTCTTGTAATTGAATTTTGTCCTTGTATAGGAGAAAGCTATGTTTATTCTGTTTTTCGTCTGGTTAACTAATATCTATGTTTATCATATACACTCTTTTTTTTAACCGTATACAAGGAATTAATTTTTTGTCAGTGTTTATGATGTTCTTACTGTGTAACATCAGTTTTCTTTTATCTCACTTATGTCTGCAAATGGCTTCTGCTATTTTCTTCTTACCCCATTATTTTTAATGCCACATGTTTCAGAGAATGAAAAGCATAGTTGCGCTCAAAGTTGCAAACGTTGAACCATGAACCAAGGATTTGCATCATTAATCAGACCTCAATCCACAATGTCAACCATTACCTTTTCCCACATTCACCCTAGAAGCCTGACATTATTGAAATCCTCAAATGTGCTCCGTGTACTCAGCTTCCCTCAGATACGCATTAAACAACCCACTGTTGGCTGCTCACAATCGACTCCATGGGAATCTTCACCAGTCACTTATGCTCCCACTGAGACTGCTGGTGATAACTTCTTGAAGAAAACCACCAACCTATTTGAAACCCTCAAATCTAACAATACAGCTGAAGTACCAGTTACCAACACTGAAGATGTTACTGACTCAAGTAATCAGCCAGTGGTACAGCTTCAGTTCCACAAATGGCCAATGTGGCTTCTGGGCCCTTCTCTTCTACTTGCAACAGGCATGGTTCCAACCTTGTGGATACCTCTATCATCCATCTTCCTTGGCCCCAACATAGCCAGTCTGCTTTCGTTGGTCGGACTTGATTGCATTTTTAATCTTGGTGCAACCCTCTTTCTCCTCATGGCTGATTCTTGTGCCCGTCCAAAGCAGCCATCACAGGCTTGCAAAAGCAAAGCTCCTTTTAGTTACCAATTTTGGAACATGGTTGCAACTGTAACTGGATTTATTTTCCCTTTGATGTTGCTCTATGGATCCCAAAAGGGTTTCATCCAACCACAGTTATCTTTCATCTCATTTGCTATTCTATTGGGTCCATACCTTCTGCTTCTGTCAGTACAGATTCTGACTGAGATGCTCACATGGCATTGGCAGTCACCAGTTTGGCTGGTGACCCCCGTGGTGTATGAGGCTTACCGTGTGTTGCAGCTGATGAGGGGGTTGAAGCTTGGGGCTGAGCTGAGTGCACCGGCATGGATTATGCACACAATTCGTGGGTTGGTGTCTTGGTGGGTGCTGATTCTAGGTATACAACTCATGAGGGTTGCTTGGTTTGCTGGTTTCACTACTCGGGCAAGTCAGCAACAGTCTGCTGCTGCTGATGGCTAGTAATATCCAACGTCATGGAAAACTTAATATCTTCTCGTATATATTTTTGAGTGTAGTATTGAATAAATTGTAAATCAGAAAACGCGTTGTTCAATCACCGTGTTCATCATTTCATTCATATATGTGTTAGGAGACATTTAGAGGCATAAATATATATAAAGATTAGGTCCTTTTTTCAATTAATTGTAATTAGTCTGATAATAAGGCTTGATGTGTGCTTCGGTCCGTATTATGTCAGAGATGTCAACAGGTTTATTGTATGCTTGGGTACATGAATATCAAACAGATTATGTGAAAGTGATGGTAGTGGAGAAAGAGAGAGAGAGAGGAACAGTAATATGTGAAAATGCATGCTGCATCAAATTCCCAGGAACATGAAGTTTCCTTAGAAATGGAATGTGTGCCAAGAGCAGGATGACAAGTTCATCTGAGAATAGTGAGGGGAAAAGAGCATACTGGGGAAAAAGTTGCAGGGGGGATGAGGAAAGTTTCTACTTTTGAGAATGTCTTCTTTTTTTGTACAATTCGTTTTAAATTGGTATATTCTTACGAAATTTCTGGGTCCTTTTGTGCAGTTAAGTATTCTGGTCAACGGTCTAAGTCATAAAACAAACAAATCATGAGCTTGAGATTATTGTTGGACAAGTTTGTCTGAATTATGGGCCATCTTTCCAGACTAATTGCCACTGCAACTTTGATATTGCTTATAATTGTTTAAGAAAAACGTGGATCATAAAGAGTTACTTTCTGTTATAATCATCACCATTTGTCTGTGAGAATTCAGGACTGGTGCGCAGAATTTTCTGGCAAAAGGGTGTTTATATATATTTCACCGTAGTTCTAGAACTTTATGGTTCCTAATTTACCGTCCACTTGAATCCAAATCAAACTGTTTGGCCTCTTCCTGTGGCTGGCATATAAAACTCAAGTTTGCCACACAATCTTATAATTGGAATGTCGTTGGGACCTGTCATTCATTCAAGTGTAGTTATTGAAACACACTATAAGGGCATGAGTGAGATTTAAATGATTCGTACCAAAACTTGTTCAAGTGGATTTGTCTTGAGCAGATTCCTTTAACAAAATCTTTAATTACCAATCAAGCAAATTACTCAAATCAACGAAGATACATTTTCAACAAAACATGTAGGAGAATTTTAAAAGATTATTACTATAAGTTTATAATCGTGGCTTGCCCAAGCCCAAGGAACCTATTAATTTATACACAAGTCACAAGAGTGTTGACTTTTACATTGCTTCACAAAATCAATTAATATAATAGAAAAAAAAAAAAAAATAAAATGCCCATATCAAGTTACATTTTAAAACCATGTATTTTAGAATTGGTTTTAAATCAAATTTTATAACTTCAAAAATAATAAATTAAACTCTAAAATTTTGATATTGTTACAAATTAAACCACAAACTCGAAATTTCCCAAATCAAACTTGAAAAATTGAAGGTGACAATTGATATGATTTTAAAGTTTAGGTTTTGATACTAACAAAACTATAAAATTAACTAATTTGTAACAATCTTAAATTTCATAATTTAATTTAAAATTTTTAAAACTATCAAATTAAATTTGAAATTAAATTATGAAATTGCCCAAACCATTAAAAATAAAAATAAAAATTAATGGTGCATACGCGCATGTTAATTTATTTGGTAAAAAAAAAAAAAGAAGAAGTGAAAAGACAAAAGTAGCCCAATCCTATGATTGGAACCGGATGAACCGCAGAAACAAATACAGGAGACAAGAACGATCCCAGACCAAAGAGGCAAAGACAGCCAAAAACAACACTGTCCCACGTACCCTTGTTGCTTTGCACTTGCACTTCTCTCTCTCTCTCTCTCTGTCCGATTCTCTCACCGCACCGGAAAACCGCTTCTACCTCTCTCCGGCGGTCTCTCTCCGATCGCCTCGAGATGAGTACCGGCGACCTTCTCAGCATCGAGCCTCAAGAGCTCCAATTCCCTTGTAAGCTTTCCCAAAATCATTTCTTTTTGAATTTTGCTTTCACAAAGTTGAAAAATTGTTTCTTTCTGCTTTCAGATCCGTGGGTTTGTTTTCTGTGTTTGTTTCCAGTGTTTCTTTTCTTTCTATTTTATTTTCTGAACAAAATTTTTAATAATAATATAGTTGATGAACAAAATAAAAATAATAATAGAGTTGAGCCGAGGAAGCTCTGAGCATCCTCTCTGCAGTTGTTCAATAAGACCGATAACTATGTCGCTTTCAAGGTATTACACTTGATAATTCACTTTCAATTTCCAATTTTTTTTAACATTTTTTGTGGTTTTTGAAGTGGGATTTTTCTGTTTTGGTTGTTCTGGGTATTTGTAATATTGATTTGTGTGAAAATTGGATATGGGTTTGTTATAGGTGAAGACTACGAATCCAAAGAAGTACTGTGTGAGACCCAATACTGGAATTGTCTCCCAGGTCTTCCTGTGATGTTATAGGTCTCTCTTTCTCTATCTCTCTCTCCAATATACTTGAATTTTGTGCTTAATAAATGTCATACTACAATCGGTTTGTGCTTGATTATTGTTTCTTTCTTTAATTTTGTGCTTGAGTGATATGTCTTTGAAATTCATATATGTTTCAGTTACAATGCAAGCTCAAAAGGAGGTACCACCAGATATGCAATGCAAGGACAAGTTCTTGCTCCAAAGCGTGGTGGCAAGTGCCGGAGCTGCTGCAAAATATATAACCCCAGAAATGGTACTAATATCATAATAATACAGTCTCTCATGTTGGTTTTTTTTTTTATTGATTATTGTTGTAGTTTGAAGTGGGAAAATGTATAAGCAAATGGGTTTTTTTTTTTTCGCCTTTTAGTTTAATAAGGAGTCAGGGCATCATGTTGAGGAGAGCAAATTAAGGGTTGTTTATGTTGCTCCACCTCGACCACCATCGTCGGTTCATGAAGGATCAGAAGAGGGTTCTTCGCCTAGGGCTTCGGTATCTGATAACGGGAACCTTAATGCTTCTGATTTTACACCTGTGAGTATTTGATGGATCAGCATGTGAATTCAAAGAAGAACCTTTTTTTTTTTTTTTTTTTTGTGTGTGTGTTTTAGTTTGAAAGATTTTGTATATATGTGATTGTGCTTGTAGGTTTCAAAAGCTTTTGGGGAGCGCAATGATACTCAAGATAACTCGTCCGAGGTTATTATACTTTTGTTTTTTTAATTTTGAAATACTTTGTATTTTCAGTAAGTGATTGTCTGGCTGTATTTTAAAAGGTCTGTTTGGTAGTCGGTCATAGATTATACTAAGAAGTGTAATTGATAATTAGGTGAGTGTTTGTGTATGGTTCATGCTTCCATTTGTTTGTTGGCACCATTTAATAAGTGATGCAATGGTTGACTTTTGAAAGATACAAGCCAAAGTTTAAAAGAGTTGCCACCTCTTAAAAGTGTTCTAAAAAACATTTGATTGGAATCTTGGCTTTGAGTAGTTTGCTTTCGCAAAACAGTCAATTAGTGGGGAAAATTCCATCTGGAGTTGGGGACTTTGTGATCCTGGAGTAGATTGGAATCAATAATAGTGTCTAATAAAGTCGAGATATATTTTGGTTGCTAGAGAATATAGGGAAAAAGAAGAAGTGATGCAAAGATCTTGATCTTAGATAATTTTGCGGTAGCTAAGAAAACAACCACCTTTCACTAAACTAATTTTTAAAATCAATAAATAAAATTAGTTTAGTTGAAATAAGTTTTTTCAGCTTAGTAAAACAGCACAATATTTATTACACAAAAAATATCTTTGTTTTATTTAGTTTTCTCATAAATCAAATGGAGATTGATTTTGATCCTTTATTTTATTATTATTATAGAATAATTATAAGCATGCCCATTTTCCTACCAACTCTGTTAAGCTCCTAGTTCATCCTCATTTGCGGTTCCTAAAATCTTAATATCCATCAATTTTTTCATTTATAAGATATTCTTCAACCATATTCATTGGTATTTTCTAGCTTATACCTGATAATTTGTATCTAGTGCACTGTTTCTTTAGACTATTTATATGATATCTCTTTAACATTATGCATACATCTAAACACAAACATATACAATTTTCTTCGATATCTTGCTTTGGGCTTTCTGGTATTGACTTCATCTTAAAGGCAAACAAAATAATGAAGAATTTAATTCTTCTTTTCGGGAAGAGATACGTTCCTTTCTAATGTTGGAAGTTAAAGTCTGCTTCATTCCTGCAGTGCAAAACAATAATAGTGTAGTTATAGATGTACTTTGTGTAACATTCCAAGCACCAAAGTCATAGTCTCTTCTTTCAATCATCCCCCTTCCTCCCCCCAACCAAAAACAAAAGGAGGGAAGTCATTTTATATTTCTTTCCATAACATCTTCTTCTCTATTCAATTTCTGATGTGCAATATCTATAATATGAAAGTGTCATATAATGCTCCCACTTTGCACAGTCAATTACAAATCTAAATTTGTGTTAAGGGAAATGATTGGGATAGTTGTAGACTGTCTTATGGATCACATCCTTGTGAAATGCTGGTTTGTGTTTTGTGTGTCTAAATAGTCTTAGTAGCCTCAGAACTTAATGACACCGAAAGATATTTTTACTTTAGAATGGTATGACACAATGGCTGCTAATCATCTTAGAGCAAATCTATGAAATGCAATTACATATTGCAGATCTACATACATATAGATATACACATATTCAAATATATTATAGGAAAAGTAAATACATTGTCAATAAAACTCAGTCCAGGGCAGCTGATGATATTAATTCTGACCAAATATTTGTCATCATTTGTCCCATCAGTTGTATCCCATATTACAGTGTAGGAGTTGAGGGAAATATAGTTTCTTGTTTGATAGGAACTTGACCATGTGTTATTTCCCTCCTGGGAGACTACCTCCAATGAAAGAAATGTATTACTTGAAATAAGTAATTACTTCCTGGATTTAGTTTGAATGGAAGAACAAAACCTCAAATAATAACTGTCTTTGCTTGGTGTGTCTTCTTCAAGCATGCTGTCCCCCTTTACAGACCATATTTGATGATATGAATAGACTAATAAGATTACATATACCTTGTTTTAAATATAACTGATTTCCTTTTAAAGTGACCTATATCCCTACTTTCCATCTTAATTCAGGTGATAGTTCAAATCCTTCTTCTTCTTGTTCTTCCTGACATTTGTGTTCATCTTATCAATTTTATTGTAAACTACTTTTACCACTCAGGTCCACTGTAGCCAGTTATTCCTGGCCTGTCCAGTTATATAAGTAAAGCAGCTGAGCAGTTTATGTCAGACTTTATTCATTGAACAATGGCTCCAAGCCATTGAACCAGCTCACATGACCATTTGGAGGAAACTTGCTATGTTACTGGGTATCTTATAGGCATTTAACTGGCCTGCCCCTAGCCATATGATTAACTGATTTACACCATTCATTGGCCCCTTTTCACATTTTGGTTAATTATCCAATTCGTGCAATCTTGCTGCCACCAGCAGCATTGTTTTCCTATGCTGCATTTTGGTTCCAAAGAACTAACTGTTACATGCATGTTGCTTGAAATGAAAATAAAACAAATTTGGAATATAACAATAAATAATTGAGTTTGTAATGCCATGAAAGCATGTCTCCTTTGATGTTTCTGTCCGTAAAGATTTGGCCATTAAAGGGCCTTTTTTCAACATGTCAATGAACTTAAGTGTTATTTAAACTCGTATGTGCAGTTCTTTTAGTAATCCATTTAGTATATAGTTACTAGATTAGTTCTGATATCTGTTAACATTTACTGGTATAGTGTACTAGAGATTGTTTCTTAATCATGGAGAACTTGATGGATGCAATTCCTGGGATATTTGAGAGTACCACTTCGTACTAATTATGAGTATATTTGTAATTCCAGGCAATGGCTCTTATTTCAAAGCTGACCAAGGAGAAAAATTCTGCAATTCAGCAAAATAACAAGCTTCAATACGAACTGGTAAGGGATTTGTATGTCAAATCATTTTACATTTTTGTTGATGAAACGCTTCTGAAGCAACTTTTTATTTTCTAGATATATGCTTAGTGTCAGAGACATTTGGCACATGAAAGCTGAAATAATTCATTTGAATTAATGCTTAACCATAACAAATCCCATAAATAAATACCCTTGGGTACGGCTTAATTTTTTTGGCTTATTTTTAAAATGTGGGGCCTGGTTTAATTACTGATGTTTGAATAAGCTGTTCTTAGAAAAAAGTGATGCTTCAAAAGGAAGCCAAATAAACCGACTTTAAGCTTAAACAAACAGATACAATACTTATAAGCATCCGTTTTGCAGTTCTCTTGGTCCACTTCTTAAAAATCAATATAAATTAAAATGTATTAAATGACTCAATACTCTATTGTGATGTATTGGGAGACATTATTTGGTTTTTGAATGCTTCTGAAAATAACTGATTTATGAATTTTATTAATTGGTATAATAGAGTTAGAGTTCCCTTCTGACATGTACTGATGATAATCTAGAAAAGCTTAGGTATAATTTGAACTACTGCGGAATCTCTGCATGCAAGCCATTCATCAAATCCAGCATTTCTCCGTATTCTTTGCTGATATACTGGAAATCACATGCAACATAAAGTTTATCAAAGAAAAACTCCCAAGTTGTGAAATTATTTAAATTTGAAATAGAGAATACTGTAGAGGGCAAATTTGAGTGAAAGGGAGAGAGCTTCAATGGATGAGAAAGTTTCGGAGGAGTAGCACTTCAATGGAGGAGAGAGCTTCGAGGGAGCACAGCTTCAACAGAGGAGAGAGCTTTGCAAGAGAGAGAATCTATGTTGTTGTGAATAGAGAGAGTGAAAGGGAGAGAGTGAAAGTAAGAGTAAAAGAGGTGTTTGGTTACAAGAATAGCTAAACTTGGAATAGTTAATTGGGAATAAGAGTTTTGTCTTTAGTGGTGGTGTGAAAGGAAACTTTGACACCATGGTGTCAAAGAATCATTTCCCTTATAAACAAATCCTCTCATTATTCTGGTAAATATTGCTGTTGAACTGTAGTGGATTCAGAATTTCTTGATAAAAGGCAAAATAGCCCATATGATGAATGGAAGCCACCCAAGTGAGCGTGGGAGAAAGATCGAGACAAGTGAGACTGAAGAGAAAACTCCCGAGATGAGAAGTACATGGCCGAGGATTGCGCAACGAGATTTGATATGCATCTTCAATCCAAGTCCCAAGCAGTAGAAGCATGTGGCAGCCAAGAAACCCCACACATTTGCTGGGTGAGTTTGAAATGGGGACACCTTCTGGAATTGATATTCCACTTGGAGAAGGGCAAGGAGCACTAGATTTAAAAACATGATGATGGAATGGTTGAAGGAATCAAAAATTCGAAAAGTCAGCGAAGAAGAAAATTCAACACAAAGGATAAACTCTTCTCAAAATTAAATAAACTGAAAGGAAAGAAGAGGAGAAGAGATGATTACCAGACTCCCCATGAGGACCTTATCCTGATTTATGAGACAAAGAGGAGCAATAGACACACCATCCTCATCCTGATTCTTGGTCAAGAACTTACACACAGGGCCTGCACAATAAAGCCTCTCAATCCTGCCATCAAGGATTGGGAGTCTGCGTAGAGAGTATGTGAGAATAAAGCACCTAGCCAAGAAAAGGGAAGCAATTTCTGAAGGTGAAAGGCGCGCATTTGGGTTTCTTATAAGGAGCTGGGAAGCGATTTTCTGAAGGTGAAAGGCACGTGCCTGGTCATGCTTCAACTATGATCTCCAAGAGTTCTGGCGCTTTTGGGTTTTTTTATAGGGAGTTGGGAAGCGATTTCTAAAGGTGAAAGGCACGCGCCTGGTCCTGCTTCAGCTATGACTTCGAAGGGTTCAAGGTCTATGTCCGATTTGAGGACAATGGGAAGTACTGAAGCAACCATGGTAAGTACTGAAGCGTTGCCTAATTGAATGGCGAAGAGATTTACTTAGAGAGGATTGGGATTTGGGAAGATGGGATGCTGTGAGCCTGTGACAACTGAGCTGTTACCTTATAAAACACTACCATGGCTTCATTTATAAAGACTAAAACATTAACATGCTATTTTGGACGTATGTTGGTATAAGGGAAAAGACTAAGTATAAGGGAAAAGACTAAACATAACCATGACTAAAACATTAACATGCTATTTTGGACGTATGTTCGTATAAGGGAAAAGACTGAAACATAAAAATGACTAAAAAACGAAGCCATGGTGATGCTAGGTACTATTATATGTGATACTACCAGATACCATAATTGTGATGAAGGTACTATAATATGTGAAGTGAATAAAGGTACTAAATAATGTGATGAAGGTACTATCATGTTTATGTTTTGGACGTATGTTGGTATAAGGGAAATCTTTTCCCTTAAACCAACATATGTTACCAAAACATCACATTAATTGTACCATCATCACATTTAATGGCCTCAATATCACATATGATAGCACCTTCATCACATTATTTAGTACATTTATTCACTTCACATATGATAGTACCTTCATCACAATTATGGTATCTGGTAGTATCACATATAATAGTACCTAGCATCACCATGGCTTCGTTTATAAAGACTTAAACATTAACATATTATTTTGGACGTATGTTCGTATAAGGGAAAAGACTGAAACATAAAAATGACTAAAAAATTAGCCATGTTTATGTTTTAGTCTTTTCCCTTATACGATCATACGTCCAAAATAGCATGTTAATGTTTTAGTCTTTATAAATGAAGCCATGGTAGTGTTTTATAAGATAACAGCTCAGTTGTCACAAGCTCACAGCATCCCATCTTCCCAAATCCCAATCCTCTCTAAGTAAATCTCTTTGCCATTCAATTAGGTAGCGCTTCAGTACTTACCATGATCGCTTCCCAACTCCCTATAAAAAACCCAGAAGCGCCAAAATTTTTGGAGATCATAGTTGAAGTACGACCAGGTGTGTGTCCTTTCACCTTCAGAAATCACTTCCCAGCTCCTTATAAGAAACCCAGATGCGCGCCTTACACCTTCAGAAATCGCTTCCCTTTTCTTGGCTAGGTGCTCTATTCTCACATACTCTCTGCGCAGACTCCTAGTCCTTGATGGAGGATTGAAAGGCTTTATAGTGCAGGCCCTGTGTGTAAGTTTTTGACCAAGAATCAGGATGAGGATGGTGTGTCTATTGCTCCTCTTTGTCTTATAAATCAAGATAAAGTCCTCATGGGAGCCTGGTAATCATCTCTTATCCTCTTCTTTCCTCTCGGTTTATTTAATTTTGAGAAGAGTTTATCCTTTGTGTTGAATTTTCTTCTTCGCTGACTTTTCAAATTTTTGATTCCTTCAACCATTCCATCATCATGTTTTTAAATCTAGTGCTTCTTGCCCTTCTCCAAGTGGAATATCAATTCCAGAAGGTGTCCCCATTTCAAACTCACCCAGCAAATGTGTGGGGTTTCTTGGCTGCCACATGCTTCTACTGCTTGGGACTTGGATTGAAGATGCATATCAAATCTCGTTGCGCAATCCTTGGCCATATACTTCTCATCTCGGGAGCTTTCTCTTTAGACTCACTTGTCTCAATTCTTCTCCCACGCTCACTTGGGTGGCTTTCATTCATCATATGGGCTATTTTGCCATTTATGATAGGACGTCCCTTGCTTATGCGTGTCTATCGTTGGCTTTATCAAGAAATTCTGAAGGTCATTCTCCAAGTTGGTAACTTCTTTGGTAGATTCATGGGGTCCACTACAGTTCAACAGCAATATTTACCAGAATAATGAGAGGATTTGTTTATAAGGGAAATGATTCTCTGACACCATGGTGTCAAAGTTTCCTTTCACACCACCACTAAAGACAAAACTCTTATTCCCAATTAACTATTCCAAGTTTAGCTATTCTTGTAACCAAACACCTTTTTTACTCTTACTTTCACTCTCTATTTTCGACGTATGTTGGTATAAGGAAAATCTTTTCCCTTATACCAACATACATCCAAAACATAAACATGACTAAAACATTAATATGCTATTTTAGACTTCGTATAAGGAAAAAGACTAAAGCATAAACATGACTAAAACATTAGTCATGTTAATGTTTTAGTCTTTTCCGTTATACGAACATACGTCCAAAATAGCATGTTAATGTTTTAGTCTTTATAAACGAAGCCATGGTGATGTTAGGTACTATTATATGTGATACTACCAGATACTATAATTGTGATGAAGGTACTATCATATATGAAGTGAATAAAGGTACTAAATAATGTGATGAAGGTACTGTCATATGCGATATTGGGACCATTAAATGTGATGATGGTACCATTAATGTGATGTTTTGGTAACATATGTTGGTATAAGGGAAATCTTTTCCCTTATACCAACATACATCCAAAACATGACTAAAACATTAACATGCTATTTTGGACATATGTTGGTATAAGAGAAAATCTTTTCCCTTATACCAACATACGTCCAAAACATAAACATGACTAAAACATTAACATGCTATTTTGGACGTATGTTGGTATTGGAAATCTTTTCCCTTGTACCAACATACGTCCAAAACATAAACATGACTAATACATTAACATGTTATTTTGGACGTATGTTGGTATAAGGGAAATCTTTCCCTTATACCAACATACATCCAAAACATAAACATGACTAAAACATTAACATGTTATTTTGGACGTATGTTCGTATAAGAGAAAAGATTAAAACATAAACATGACTAAACATCCATTATGGTGTGTTTGGATGAATAATTTGTTAAATATACAGAATTTTGCAAATGATGGGATTTACATCCCCATCATTTAAAATCTCATCATTTATAAATTTTTTTGTTTGGCTATAATTTGAATAGAAATTTAAAATGACAGGAATTTTAAATTTTAAAGTTTAGATATAAAACAGAATTTATAAAATCTTTCTCTATACAACATGTAGGTTGAATCAATTACAAAAAATTCTATTAAATAAGTAGTTTTCACGAAATATTCCAATTTCAAGTATATTATTTTGTCTTTCATTAATACTAATTCATTTTATTGAAGCTTGTCTTTGCTCAAGGTTGAAACAAAAAAACAAAATAATTGGTAAAATGTGCAGTAAGAAGGAAACCCCAAATATGAATAAGAGACAATAAAACAAATTTTTTCCAATGGTATTATTATTTTTTATAATAATAATAGCATGTCTTCTTATAAAGTTTAAAAATATTGCGTACATAAAATAAAAACTAAAATTAAAACTGCAAAATTTTTTAAGAGCAACATCAAAATTAAACCAACTCTATGCTCCTTGTGAAATAAACATCAACACCATGCTTTTCTTCCTTGCAGTTGGAACTTTTTTCAACATTTGAAATTGTTTTTCATTCTCAATAAACCAAGCACAAGCTTTAAGTTCTTCATCTTCACTAAGATCTGGTATCGCAGTTATCTCATCATATACCTCTCCTGCATCGAGCTTTTGTGTACTAGTACGAATGAATTCCTGGAATGATGAAGCCATTTTAGCCACGGAATCAGCAAGAACATCCTTACTCATCATTCTTTTCTTTGCATGAGCAACCAAAGAAGAAGTTGATGCTTGAACTCGTTTCCTTTGTCTATTAGTAGTGTTAAGCGAAAGATCATCTTCACCAATGTTCAATTCTTTTTGACCTTGAGTCTCACTATCCAAATCAATAACATTGGATTCTTCAATGGGAGTCATGATCTCATCAGCTTCTTCACATGTTTCAGCACTCTCACTAGTTGCCCTATCCTTACCGCACAAATCTACTATATCATCCCAATTTGAAATTACTTTCCAACGAAAACTCCTAGCATCTTTATGGGACTATCAAGCATGAAAACATAAGACAACATTTTAATATATATAACAAAAATTAATTACATTCATAACAATAGTAACTATCAAGAATAAACCGTACCTTAATATATTCTTGCCAAGCATTATCATCATCAATAGTAATCATCTTCTTTGTTGCATCCTAGCTGAATCCACTTTGACTAAGTATATCACTAACAATTCCATAAAGGCTTTTCCATATCTTAATTCGATGTTTGACATTATCAGCAGTGATATCAATGTGAAGCTGTGAAGATAACTTAGATGATGCACTATTGTATGCAACTGTCTTCCATCCTGCATCTCTCTTATTGCTTAAGTTGCGCTCATCTCTAAGATTATCAGCCAAAGCACGTTCCATATCCAATGACCAACGGACATAACTTTTTTCTTTTACTTCATCTTCAGTTTGTTGATTTTCTTTTATTTTGCTCTGCTTTTCCTTCTTTCCTACCATTTTTTCTCTATATAGAAATAATCATAACAATAATAAACATGAGACTTAAACATGATATATATATATATATATATATATATATATATATATATATATATATATATATATATATATATATATATATATATACTTGGAAACATAGGACAATTACTAGCAACAATAAACTGAAACATGACATAGAATTTAGATAGTAAAATATCAAACATACAAAACAAAAACATTCTAAAATCATAACAACTGACAAAAGAAAGTTACAACTTTAATAAATTTGTCTACAAAGAACTACGAGGGATTCATGTAACCGCGTTGTGCTTGATAGTCATGAAACATTTGTAATGCTAAAGTATTACGAAATGTTATTTAAAAATTATAGTTTAATCCAAAAATTATTTAAATGGGTCTAAAATTAAGTAGAATGAGATGTCTATTTCAATTGATAAAGAAAAAAAGAAAGAAAAAGAGAGAATAGCAGTAAATCAATTGAGTATGAAGTCAAGGAAGAGGATGCTGCTAGCCGCCTTGTTCACTAGTACTCTATATTCATTTAATCATCTCAAACCTAAACCGCCCTCACTCTTTAGTTTACAAGCCAAGTTTGGCTGTGTGCTTCTCAAGGAAAAAAAATTGACACCGGATTAAGATCACAACTGCTAGTTATTTATTTACTTATTAGGCTAGGTATTATACTCACACACCTGAGGTGACTTGAAACCCCCACTCTCACTCACCATCCCATAATTATGGGGGGTGGATGTGCCATTTGGCCCAAAGGCCATTTGGTATAGAACACAACTGCTGGTAGGCAGTAAGCAAACTGCAGACTATGTTACCATAGAGATACCCAAAATTGACTATCCAAAATAACTTATCCAAGATAAACCCAAGTCCCTACCCTTATATAACTAAAGTACTAAATATTCTTAATGCTACTAAAAGAGCACTCATTCTCTATGTGATGTTATATCCTCATAAGGTTATATGTATGTTATGAACATATTTGGATGTGCAGGACATAAGTCCAAGAAGTGTCCACTGTTAACATGTGTCTAAGATTACAATTAATTCCTATGTAAAGATGCCCAAGCAATACAGAGATTGTAAATAATTACATCATAAATCAACATTATAAACCTTTTACATCAAAATTCAAATAACACGCAAAGGAAACATGAAACAAGCAACTGATACATACTAAATAGCAATTATTAGGACAGCCATGTCAGAAAAGCAAACCATATCAGAAGAGCCACATACAGATAAAGATAAGTTGCAGAAACCAAATCTGATACAAGAAGAGGAGTCACCAAATCTGCAGAAATTCATCTTTAAGTTAACATGTATATCTATTTACAATAGTTATCTTAATAATCATCTTTGTATATCTTCATTATAAATATAACAGTAGATGCTCCTGTTAATTAACACACGAAGCAGAATAAACAAGCAACTTCTCTGAGTTTATTATTTACAGTAAGCTGTTCTCATATATATATATATATAGTACTCTAATGATCTCAGTTTCTCAAAGTATTTAATTTTACTGCATTTAACAAAAGAATTGGATGAACTTTAGATGTGTGAAAAGCAGATATGAAATTTCATAAAACATACAAATCCCCAAATGAGATATCTGACCTGGAATCTGAATATGGCTGTAGAGAAAGATTGCTACGGATCTGAAAATAAATGATGGAAAAAATTAAAGTAGTGGGGGAAAGAGAAACAAAAAAGCTCCATAATACCCAGATTTTGAGAGAGAAATATTGAGAAGTAGATGGGTATGGGTATGAGAGAAAAAAAAAAAAAAAGAGTGAGGGAAATAGAGATCTTACCTAGAATCTGAAGATGGAGAACAAAGAGAGAGAGACGGAGCCAAAACTGAAGAGCTGAATATGAAGAGAAGAAAAAGACTAGCCTGAAGGGATAAATATAGAAACGAGATTTCTGAAAAATGAGTTGCGCGCCTTCGAAAAAAAGAAATCCCACGCTCGATGATTTCTGAAATTCCATGTGTTTAGAGGGGATTTTGAGCCGGGATTTTTGGGTTACAAATCCCACCAACAAATCCCATGGAAATTGAGAATTTCCCATTTTTGTGGTGCCAAACTCGGTGATTGAGAAATCCCTCACCCCAAATGCCGGCTCCTCCTCAAATTCTGGCTACAAATCCCTCACCCAAACACACCATTAAGGTTTCATGAAATAATACTCTTCACAACTTTCAAGAAATGATACTCTTCCTTGAGGTTTTTATAAATTTAATATAAAAATTTATGCACTTTCACACTAGTAACTTGTCTAACGATATATTCTTATAAGAAATTATTTCTCATTTATACAAACCCTAAGGAGAGAGTATCATTCATCCACAAATTTGTCCAGAGTTTTGTTAAGAATGAATCTCTAAAAAAGTGAAATTTTTGTTAGGAAAGTAATCATATAAGAAGGCATAGAGTTCTCTGCTTCGAAGTTCAAGGGATGTACATGCATTTTACCCTTACATTTATACAAGTAGGGAAGTGTCATTTCCTTAAAATGTTTGGAAAAGTGTAATTTAATCTTGTGAAATCTCATATGGGGTTGGTATATATTTGTCCATATTATAATTAAATAAATTTAAAATAACAGGTTGAAATACTTTTTTATTATCATTGGAATTATATCTAAGTTTCATATGCAGATTAAAAAAAAAAAATTTAATCTTTAGAATTTTTAAATAATAATAATTTAGTCATTTTTTCTAATAAGATGAGGAAATTCATGCTGTCCTAAACAGAGAAATTACGTTGCATATATATGTGGGCATAAGATGACCACTTGGCGCGTATGCCCAATATTATAAATTTTGTGTTTCATATTCTGTCATAAAAAATACAAAAGATTTATGGAACATTTACACTAAAGAAAACAATAAAAACTGTTCAATTTTATAATCATAAAATACTAATCGGTTTTATAAAATCGGATCTTTTTAACCGTTCATCAATTCAACCAATGAATCGGTTAATCTAATTCATAAATAATTTAACGGGTCAATTGGACCAGAAAGCCGAAAGGGTAGTTGCTAGTTTACCGTACATGTTGAAACAATCCATTTTGCTCTGGTTTTGAACAAAGTGTCTTGGTCACTTGGACATTCGGTCCAATGGTAATTCCGCTACTTAAAATGTCTCACACCTCTATAAAGGCGTGGATTCGATCATTGGGATCCTCAAAATATACGTGCCTATTGAGATTAAGAAAGTCTTACTTATTAAGGAATCTCATATTTATTAAAGATTAGAATTCTTGTTTAGTCTTCTCCTATGCATAAGACTTCTCTAAACACATTGTAATCATCCAAAATATTGTAAGAATTTAATAAAAATAGAGATGTAACCTATCAAAGCTTTTATTCTGTGGATGTAAGTTATAGTGTCGAACCACTTGAAACCCTAACCTCCTCTCTCTCAATCTCTTTTCACTCCATTTTTATATTTCTTGTTATCATTTTATATATTCAGTTTAGTTTATGATTTTCCACATGGTATTAGACTCATAGAGCTCCCACGAGTTACATCGATTTTTTCCACTTTCACAACTTCCTACTAAACCTTTGTCATCACAGGATATCATTATTTTGGCCAATCTAATCACACAAATCAATTCCACGTCTCAAGATTGAAAAAACCCAAGTTTCCCGATTCCATTCCAACCAAGCATGAGCCGGCACGCACCGTCAAAGAGCTTTAAATCTTGAACCACGCACCTCTACGCTCAACCCACTCAACCAGAAAATTTATCTAAAGTATGATTTTATCAATTTCAATCTTGCAAAAAAATTATTTCTACAAAAACAAACTATAAAAAGTATTACCAATAAAATTCTATGAGCAATATATGTTTTTTTTTTTTTTTTTTTATTAACACCAAGTGTAGGTATAAAAGAGCCTAACTTTTATAACCACATACTGACTACTTTAAACATACACACACACAAACTCGATGTGAGGTTAGGAACCCCACAAGGGGTGAGCCCCTCTAGGGATTACGGCCTAGCCCACCATACGCCCCACATAGCGTAGGCACACACACACATGCCTTGTTTTTTTTATTAACACAAAGTGTAGTTATAAAAGGGCATAACTTTTATAACCACAAATTGGCTACTTTAAATACACACACACAAACCTGATGTAGGATTAGGAACCCCACAAGAGCCGACGTAGGAGCAATATATATAGTTGAAAAAGAGAATATCGTATTTTTATATAACCAAGAAGTGTTATATTACATATTCGAATAGCATTATCTTCTAAAATTATATTACAATAATTTTTAATGTTAACCTTTTCTTGTATTATTTCAGGGAAATTCTTAGATCCTGCTGAAGGTGTCAAAAATTGTAATATTTGTGTGTGTTTTGATAAAATATCTGTTAGATGTTGTAAAATGTGTGTAGTTTTATAGTAAAGTTAACTTTATCATAAATATCACTAATTCTAGCAGAATTCACATGTTTTATTTTTACAACAATAAACACGCATTTATCAATACGGACACAACATTTACCACAAAACACACAAATTTTATCAAAATCAATATGAGTCCTGTGGCAGGACCTAAGTGTTCCTCATTATTTCATTATCTTCTAACTCTATTTGATGAATTATTTATTCATTTGTGAGATTATCGTCTAAATTTTCTATTACATTATTTTATTTATTTCTAGCACCATATTTATCAAGCGATCCTATTTGAGATTCAATTAATTTTTTTTTTTTTTTTTTTTTTTTTTTTTTTTTTAATTTTTTTCATATCAAAATTGGCATTTTTCAAATAGACATTCAAAATTAAAAAATATTTACAAATAAAATAAAAAACCTACAATATAAAATGATAATAAGACAACCATAAAATAAAATTTCAAGTATAAAATCCAATTTATCAATTGCACTATTGTAACTTTACTTAAAAATAGAATCACCCAATAATCTCAATCTACCAAAATAAAGACCAATTCAATAAAATAACTTGATAAATTAACAAAACCAAAATTAATTTCATAAAGAGAATTAAATATCAAGGTTCAATTGTAAAATATTTTATTTCTTATAAATAATTTTACTTTACATTAGAAAATGTGACGCAAGCTCTCTAATAAACACAATAATAAAAAATAAAAAAAATGTCTTATTGAATATATTGCACTTAAAAAACTGTTTATAAATATTTATATATCCGAACCATTTATTTATGACTCCACTAAAAGCATCCATTTGTCACCCGACCTGAGGCAAGAAAGAGTGAATAAGCAGGCCCATCCATTTAAAATCTGACTGACTCCATGATTTGCCGTGAGGGTTTTGTTTTGTCGAAGAGGATCAGGGAACTCAATCTCATTTTATTACTTCTCTTCCGTATAATTAGCGCCAAATCATCTTTCGCGATTCCTTTTATTATGTCCTGTTTGTTTGCTCAGAAATCGTTGACAAAATAACAACGAATCAAGAAAAAACAATCGAATTTTATGTTTAACTAGTCGCAAACCTGTGCGATGCACAGGAAAATTATTGAAAATAAAATCTAAATTAATTTTGATTCCTTTTACTTTTTTGTTGAATATATATATATATATATATATATATATATATATTTATATATATAAATAATTGGCTGGTTCTACCGCCTTAATAAGTATCTTATTATATATGCGCTGCTTCCCCTATTGGTATCAGAGCCACGTTCTTCATCTTTTGTTGGTGGTTGTGTTATCATCTGATAAGTTTGTTCTTCTTTTCTTGTTAATTAGTTCTTTGTGTTTTTCTTCTTAATCTTAATATAGTCTATCTCTTGTTATTATCTTATCTATTTCAAAACTGTGTTTCCTCACCCAAACAGTGAGTCCTTTTTCCAAAAAGTAAGTCCTGAGTGAGAGGCATGAGCGGTGGGCATGAGCGGACAGGAAACAGGTAGAGAGAGAGAATAGGTAAATAGTAAGAGAGAAAACTTTAAAAAGATTAATTTGATAAACATAATAAATTGATAAACTTGAAAATGTTTAATAAACTTCGCAGATCTAACTCAACCATCAGCTCTAGATCAGGATCTAGTAGCTTGGCAACTTTAAGTGACATAGTGCATGAAGAAGACGAAGTTCTTCCTCATCCAGATTTGGATCTCCAAAATTGGAGTCTTCCAAAAGTTAATAAAAAAGAAGTCTATGATCAAACATCATGGGTTTCAAGTGTGTTCCAAACCGAACATAAAGTAAAAACTGTTGAACGAGCTTATGCTCTTAATAAATCTAAAGATGAAACTCTTTTATTTTGCAAAAGAGAAATGAAAGAATTTAAAAATAAAGGTTTTAGATTCATCCACATTGGATTAATCCAAGTAGGAATTAAACCTCTCACTAGACGAGGAATCAATGCCTCTGTCTTGTTAAGATTAATTGATGCTAGATTCACAAATGAGAATCAAGCACGTCTAGGAATGGTTGAAGCAAATGTCAGCCATGGTCCATTTTGGTTCAATGCTAACCCAGATTTAACATTGAGTCTTGATGATGGTGCTCCTGAAAAAGCACTAACCCTAAGAATAAATACTTCTGGATATCACATGATAGAAGGAAGTCGTCCTCTTGCTTTAGTATACAGAATATATTATAAGCTGTTTAAAACAAACTTTAAATCCTCAAGCTTTAATAAAAGACCCTCAAGATCAAACTCTACTGCTTCAAACTAGCAGAGAAGACATTAATGTTAATGTCCCCAAAATGATTAAATGGGAAGATATCAAACTTCCTGATGAATGGGATCTCCCAAACGAGATGCCACCCACAGTTCAAACTCCAATAAATATTGCTGATCAAGATAACTTAGAATCTGTTTTACAATACCACGATGGTACTGTAAAGATTAAGTTTGACCATAGTAAACCTAGAATGCCTCCTTTGATAAAATATCAAAGCTCTAGACGCTCATTTTCTGGTTCTTCTTCAACCAGTAAAAGAGACCAAGACCTAGACAAAAGAAAAGGATTTAGAAAAATATCTAAATGAATTAAATCTTAATAAACAAAAAGAAAAGAATAAAAATGTAGATATTAAACAAAAAGGTGTTAAATCAACATCTTCTCAAGTGGAATCAGCTTATTATACGGTTGATAATAATAATAATAAAACAAATGAAACTGTTGGATCTGATAATGAATCATTCGAACCAACACCCTCAGAAATGTTTGATGAAAATAACCAATTAAATGTTATTAAAAAACCTTTTGAAATAAATTGGGAAATGTTAAATTCAGAATTTGATTCTGAGAAAAACAAAAGTCGTCGCGAAAAACATCGCAAAACCCATAATAAAGAAGAAAAACAATTAATTTATAATAAATGGAAATCAGTAATGCAAGATTTAAGAAGAGAAATCCACTTCTTTGATTTTGTTGATAATTACTATCCAAAATTTAAAAAATTAAATGTTGTCACTAAATCTAAATGGATGATACATGACAAAACATCTGTTGAATCCTCCCATCCACCAAAAGAAAATATTTTAATAAATGTTGGGAAAGATGGAAAAGATTTAGTAAAAGCCTCCCCTTTCAAAATTCCTCCTACTGAGCCAGAAAAGGATGAAGAAAGAAAGATAATTGAACAAAATAACTACACCAATAAATGTTTAAATGTTATTGGTGACCAACTTGATAAAATTGAAACTAAAATTGATTCGATCAATACTGAGTCAAAACTAGTCAAAACAGACATTCCTTTAATAAAAACTCAAGAATTAAAGCCAGATCTAAGTCTTAAAACTAGTCAAACAAAAACTAGGGAGAAGATAGATCAAATGCTAAAAGAATTAAATAAAGTAAAAGGAGAACCCTCCACAATAAATGTAATAAACAAAGATATAGTAACTGTTGAAACATGTTCTTCAAACTCAGAAGCAACTTCTGATGAAGAAATCAATAAACTTGAAAAAGCCTTTGGAAATATCCAAAGAATAACTTCTAGAAAACCAAACCCAACAACTTTCACAAAAAATTGGTATCCCAGGCCAACACCTCCAGATATGCAATTTGAAGAAAGAAGCTTTCAGCACCAATTCTCGGTGTCTGCGGATAAACTTTATGAATGGAACATTGATGGACTTTCTGAGCAGGAAGTTCTTAATAAACTCAGCCATTTAACCATGGTAGCTAATAGTTATATGACTAATCATCAATTAAATCACATTGAAATAATTGATTTATTAGCCACAGGTTTCTCTGGAAAATTAAAATCTTGGTGGGAAAAACATCTCACTGAAGAATCTAGAGGAATTAATAAAAAATTCTGTTAAACGAGACGAAGAAGGCAATCCTCTCTTCGATGAAAGAATAGGAATGGGAATTCCTGATGGAGTTAATACTCTTGTTTTCACAATAATAAGACACTTTATTGGCCAACCTAGTAACATTACCTCTAGGATCCACGACCAATTAAGTAATCTTAAATGTCCAACCATGAGTGACTTTAGATGGTACGAAGATGTCTTTACCTCTAGAGTTATGCTAAGAGATGATAGTAATAAACCATTTTGGAAAGAAAAATTCATTGATGGTTTACCTAATCTCTTTGCTCATAAGATTAGGACAGTATTAAGCAACTCCAATGGGATCATTGATTATGATACCCTAACCTATGGAGATATAATAAGCACAATCAAACAAGAAGGTTTGAAAATGTGTATTGAACAACGTATTGCTAAACAGCAATATGATAATAAAAGAAAAGCTAAATATGAAATGGGAAACTTCTGTGAGCAATATGGAATCTTATCCATAGCTCCTTCCCAAAGAAAATATATTAAACATAAAAAAGAAAAATATAATAAACAAGGTAGGATTTGGAAGAAAAAGAAAAATTTTCAACCCAATGAATACTATAACAAAAATAAAAAATTTTCTAAAAAATCTAATAAAAATTATAAAAAATATGATAATAAAAAATTTGATAAAAAGAAAACAAAATGTTTTAAATGTGGTAAATATGGTCATTTTGCCAATGACTGTAAAGTTAAACAAAAAATAAACCAACTCCAAATAAATGATAAAGAAAAAGAAGAATTATATAACCTTCTTGAATTAAGAAATACTGATAGTGAAAATGAAATATCACCAGATGAGATTGAATCCTCCTCTGATGAATATTCATCTTCATCATCCTCAACCCCCGAAATAAAATTTGGTTGCACAGACAATTGTTGTGCAGATAAAAGAATAAATGTTATTTCTAAGCAAGAAGAGCAAGAAGAGTTGCTCCTTGAAGCGATCAGTAAAATTAATGATCCAGAGTTAAAAGCAAGCATGCTTCACAAACTCAGGAAAATGCTTAATAAAAAAGATGACATAAAAGATAATAAACTCCCTAAACCTACAATAAGCCTTTCAGAAACTCTTGAAAGATTTAATAAACTCAAAACAAAGAAAGTAAGCCTTGAAGATTTACAATTAGAAATAAAACAAATCAAACAAGAAATTATCCAATTGAAAGATGTCAACAAACAACTTGAAGATAAAAATCTTAAATTGGAAAATAAAAATAATAAATTAGAAGACCGAGTATCTCTCCTTGAACTCGATAAAATCTTCAAACCCCTTAATAATCCTGAATCTTCCTCTGAAGATGAACAACAACCTGAATCTTCTTACAGAAGATTGAATAAATCAGATGATGAGATTAGATATTGTAATCTCTTAAATAAAATCTCGCCAGTAAGATGGCACACATATGTTAAATTAATAATTGATGACTTTGAAATTGAAGTTATTGTCCTAGTTGATACTGGTGCAGACCTAAATTGTATCCAAGAAGGTCTCATCCCAACTAAATATTTTGAAAAATCAAATGAAAAATTAAGCTCTGCCAATGGTAGCAAAATGCAAATCAAATATGAGATCAATAATGCTCATGTTTGCAAAGACAAAGTCTGTTTTAAGACATCATTTGTTCTTGTTAAAAATATGGGTGATAAAGTAATCCTTGGATTACCCTTTATCCATTTGTTATTACCTTTCACAACAGATGTAGATGGTATAACAACTGCCCCTTTCGGACAGCCTGTTAAATTTGAATTTCTTCAACAATTTGAAGAAAATGATATTAAAATGTTGCAAAATAATTTAATCTCACAATCAATTTGTTTGATTCAAAATAAAGAAAAACAAATAAAATTCTTAAAAGATGAAATTCATCACCAAAGAATTGAACAACAACTAAACTGTGAAATTCTCCAACATAAGATTGATAAATTTCAAAACAAACTAAATCAAGAAGTCTGTTCCAGCCTGCCAAATGCTTTTTGGAATAGAAAAACTCATGTTGTTAAACTTCCTTACATTAAAGATTTTAATGAAAGGAATATCCCTACTAAAGCCAGACCTATCCAAATGAATCAAGAAATCATGGAATTTTGCAAAAATGAGATTAATGATTTACTTGAGAAAAAGATAATACGGCATAGTAAATCTCCCTGGTCTTGTCCTGCCTTCTATGTTCAGAAAAATGCTGAACTAGAACGAGGTGTCCCTAGACTTGTAATAAATTATAAGCCATTAAATAAAGTCTTGGAATGGATAAGATATCCAATTCCTAATAAACAAGATTTAATAAATCGATTGAGTGATTCAGTCATTTTTAGTAAATTTGATCTTAAAAGTGGATTTTGGCAAATCCAAATCCATGAAGATGATAAATATAAAACTGCATTCACTACCCCATTCGGTCATTATGAGTGGAATGTAATGCCTTTTGGATTAAAAAATGCCCCGAGTGAGTTCCAAAACATCATGAATGACATTTTCAATCCATTTAGTAAATTCTGCATTGTCTACATAGATGATGTTCTTATCTTCAGTAAATCCATTGAGGAACATTGGAAACATTTGTATACGTTTCTAGAAACTATTAAGCATAGTGGTTTAGTAGTCTCCTCTCCAAAGATTAAACTTTTTCAGACAAAAATTAGATTCCTTGGTTACAACATCTATCAGGGTAAAATCAGTCCTATAGATCGAGTCATCAAGTTTGCTGATAAATTTCCTGATAAAATTCTTGATAAATCTCAACTCCAAAGATTTTTGGGTTCATTAAACTATGTTGCTGATTTCTATCAAAATCTTAGGAAGCAATGTAAACCTTTGTTTGACAGACTCCAAACAAATCCTCCCCCTTGGACAGATGTTCACACTTCCATTGTCCAAGATATTAAAAAATATGTTAAGACTCTGCCTTGTCTTGGCATTCCAACAATAAATTCTTTCAAAATTGTTGAAACTGATGCCTCCGACATTGGATACGGTGGTATTCTGAAGCAAAGAATCAGTCCAGATTCTCCTGAACAAATTGTTCGTTTCCATTCTGGTGTCTGGACTAAAGCGCAAAATAATTATAGTACTATTAAAAAAGAAATTTTATCTATAGTACTATGCATCAATAAATTTCATACTGATTTAATAAATCAAAAATTTCTCATTCGCATTGATTGCAAATCTGCAAAATATGTTTTAGAAAAAGATGTTGAAAATATTGCATCAAAACACATTTTTGCCCGATGGCAATCTATATTAAGTATTTTTTATTTTGAAATTGAATATATTAAAGGAAGCCAAAACTCCATCCCTGACTTCCTTACCCGTGAATTTTTGCAGAATAAAGATGGCGGGTAAAAACGCCAAAAAAGCCACCTCCACCTCCAGCAAAATTCCACCCAATAAGCTCCCAGAAATAAAACCAGAGCTAGTAACCCCTAGCCAACTTGTTAGGTATGATCCCCAACAAGCCTCTTCCCAAAATAACCCCTCATCTTCCAGGATGGTATCCTTAGGAAAACCTGTCCAAAGCAGTTCTTCCTTTGCTAAAGCCCTTACCGAGTCTTACGACCCGTTTAATAAAAAGATTGTCCCCTCTACTCCAGCAGCCCCAATTAAACATAGAAACAACAAAAAAGCTGTTTCTCCTCATCACCTCCTCTTCGCTGAAAAACTTTTCCAAATTGAGTTTGAACACCGAAGAATAGAGAACCCCCTCCACTTAATAAAATCATATTTCCCTCCTCATCCTACTGATGGAATCCAGCAGCATTACTGCCCCTCAGTCCCATATAAAACCATCCATTATTATCAGAATATTCTTCAGCAAGAAGGCTCTGTGGAAATAAAATCTATCTATGGAAAAACTCCAGAAACTAAAAATCAGCTTCTGTTCCACAAGATTGAGATCATTAAATTTACTCATCTTCGAGATTGGGGAAATCCCTGGATTACTCGACCTCTTAATAAACATGATTTTGGGTACACATATTATGATTATATTGATGCTTGGTATAAAGTACTTCTCATTCAATTTCCTAATATGGCCCATTCCTGGTTCATCCAATTCAATACGGAGTTCCAGTTTACTAAACCTGAGTGCCAGCCACCACTTTGGTTCCTTAAATGGTGGTCCATCCATGGCTCCCAAGCAGAAATCATCCCGGATACTCTGTGGAATACAGTTCCTCCTACTAAAAAAGATGATCCTCCATTGAGCACTCACACGCTCAAACAGGCTCTCCTCCACTTTACTAAGTCATACAGGTGTTCAGAATATCACAGTAGATATCCTCCAATCCTGCTATTCTATTTCAAATTTAAAGTCCCCTGGATTGTCAAATGGAATTACCAGATTAAAGACAATATTTTAATCAGGAACCATGCAGTCAAATGGTGGGATAACTTTTAACAGAGACAGAATTATTAAATTTGTCTATGATGAATTCCCCGAGACTTAAACAGGTTGAAGATCAGCCATCCTCCATTCCCAGATCTCCTTAAGGGAAAATCCCCCGAAGGAGCTTGCAGAAATTTGTAAGTATGCTGCTCAAGCTTGCCAAGCAGCCTCCGCTTCTGCCAGTGGTAAAGGAAAATCCCCAGCATCCTCAGAAGGATCAACCACTGAAATGATTAACCTTTCCCAGTTCTCTGCTCCAGTGAAAAAAGAACTGGTATGAAGAATCTCTGTTCCAGGATGCCCAAGACCCTTATGCTGGAATAGAAGAAGATCAAGCCCTTATTGAGGAACAATACCTTGGTTAGGGATCTGCCAGCAAATTCACAGTCAGCCTACTGCAGTAAGAAATTTTCTGTCAGCAGAATCTGCATTGTTACTAAGCATGTCCGACAAATAATAAAGCTGCTGTCAAGATCACTGCAGCAAATATTGCCAAAGCTTGCCAATGCATCTACGGCAATTGCATCTTCAACATTACTATTGCTTTCCCAAAAGAAAAGTAAATAGTAAAAAGCTTTTCTTGTCTCCCATCATCAAGGATAGGATTTCTTGGCATGCCATAATGAGATTCCAAGACTACTTTCCAAAAGAAAATAGTTCTTCAATGATGATGTCTAAAGACTACTTTGAATTCATGCATTTGAAGACTTCTCCCGAGGACTCCTCTCTTGCATCTTGCCTATATATATGGCATTCCCCTTGTATTGTAGGCAGAATTTCTTAGCACAACCTCCTCTCATATTATTCAAGCATTCATGTGTTGAAAGTCTTGAATTAGAATAGGTTGTCTACCAATTCCCTACCCATATTAAACTTGTAAGCATGGAATCTTCTAGCTTCCAGTCCAACTGATTAAATCCTTGTAATCCGTAAGTAATTACTTTCAATAAAGTAATTTCTTGACTAATCCTTTGCATTATCTTTTTACATCCCTTATATTAAACTTGTTTTAATATATATAATTGGCTGGTTCTACCGCCTTAATAAATATCTTGTTATATTGTTATATCTATATATATATATATATATGGCTGGTTCTACCGCCTTAATAAGTATCTTATTATATATTTATATATATATAAATATTATATATATATATATATATATCCTTATCAAAATGTTGTAAGCAAGATCGATAAAGAGACTTTATGAATTGAATTTAGGATAGATCCTACTTTTTGGTTTAAAAAAATAACTAAGAAAGTATTTACCATAGGATAATTAAAATTTAATATAATGTAATTTTTCTTTTGGCATAAGTTGAATATAGTCCAATTTTTATAAAACACGATTCGTGTTTATATTTACCATATAGATCATGTTTTCATCCAAAAATAAAATAAAAGATACTTAAAATAAGAAGAAGGACAAATAAATACATTGGCACATGATTATATGATCAAACCTAAATAATTTTTATAACTCATTTCAAGCTTCACATGGTTTCATTATAACAAATCCATCCATCTTTCTCCATTGCCAGCAACAAAATTAAATGAAATACATAAGAAAAAAAAGAACTCTAAAAATCTTGATGAAAATTGATAATTATGATAATTATTAAAAGATATTTATATTGTGTTTATATATGGAATATATGTTTTAGTATTAGACATTAATTATGATTGTGTTTTATATATGGAATAATATATTCTTATATTAAAGAAAATATGATGTGTCAAAATTCTAATGGAAGGTTTAATAATAGAATAAAATTTAAATTCAATTAGAAAATATATATTAAAATAATGAGGTGTAAAATTGTGAGATTTCAAAAGCTTATGTGGCGCAACATGATGAGGTCAACCAAAAGTCAAAAAGCTTCAGTTTTACATTATAGTATAGATTGAGTCATGTTTGTAGTTGGTCACTACTATTTAGTTAAAGTTGCTACTTTCATGTCAGATAGCTTGATTTTAGTGTTTGTGTTAAGAAAACAAGAAAAGGGAAAAACTCTAGCAATTTGATGAGCTTGTTAAAAACCCATGAAGTACTTCCAAGTATTGTTTTATCTATGATGTATGATTGTATTAATTATGTATTTTTTTTTTTTTGAGAAGTCTTATATTTGTGGTCTGTTTGAAGATATTAGATAAATTTGGGATGACATAATAAATACTAATAAATGCATAAAATTGAACACAACGGAGTAAAGAAAATAATAAACAATAATAATTCTGCAGGAAAGCTTACTCTGTTTCATTAACAGTGCTGACTTTATATAAAAGTCTTGCACACATAGGATAGCTACAAGATAGGATAACTACAAGATAGGATATTCTTTATCAAGACTGATCCTATAAGATTGAAATATAAGTTAATCCTATCAACAACATCAGCTTGTTGTACAAGCTATAGTTTGAAATATAAACTAATTCTTTACAACCGTATGGTTTGAATTACAAACCCCACTAGTTGTTACAAACTTGTAGGATATTCCTCTTTACCTCCCCCCTTCAAACTGGACGTGGGTGTAGCCCAAAGGCCAAGTTTGGATTTAAGACCATCAAATGTGACACGAGACAATGGTTTGGTGAACCGATCCGCAAGCTGGGAAGAAGATGGAACAAACCGAGTAATAAGGGTGCCAAGAGCAACCTTCTCCCGAACAAAGTGATAGTCAATGGCGATGTGCTTGGTTCGAGCATGAAGAACAGGATTTACAGACATATGAAGGGCAAAGAGATTATCACAAAACAGAGTTAGAGGCTGAGCTTGATAGAGTCCAATATCACGTAGAATGAAAGAAACCCATGTAAGTTCTGCAGCAGTAGATGCCATAGCACGATATTCCGCCTCTGTACTGGAGCGAGAAATTGTGGGTTGCTTTTTAGCACTCCATGAAATACAATTAGACCCCAAAAATGTGCAGAATCCTGTTGTAGACCTTTGCGTAATAGGGCAGCCAGCCCAATCTGCATCAGAAAAAGCAAAAAGATCAAGACTGCTGTGACGAAGAATTCGAACTCCCAAAGATCGAGTACCTTTAACATAACGAAGGATACGCTTGACCATTTGAAAATGTTCATTTGTAGGGGCATGCATATATTGACAGACAGTATTAACGGCATAACTAAGGTCGAGGCGAGTAAGAGTAAGATATTGAAGCGTACCAACAATGCGACGATACTCAATTATATCCGAATATAATTCTTCTGCATGAGAGAGAGAAACTCGCTTGGTAGCCATGGGAGTTGCAACAGGCTTGCAATCAAGCATGTTTGTGTGAGCAAGCAGATCTGTCATATATTTGGATTGTGATAAAAAAAAAAATGCCATCAGAAAAACGATATACCTGAACTCCCAAAAAATAACTTAAGGAACCAAGATCCTTGATGGAAAATTGAACACCTAGGTGAGAAACAAAATCAGCCAGTAAAGAATCCGAACTCCCTGTGAGAATGATATCATCCACATACACTAATAAAATCAAGATGTGAGAGTCATGGTTGTAGATAAAAAGAGAGGAATCAGCCGTGCTACAAAAGAACCCATAATCAATGAGAAAGGAACTGAATTGATCAAACCAAGCTCTAGGAGCTTGTTTCAACCCATAGAGTGCACGTTTGAGCTGACACACATGTGTTGGTGCAGTAGAATCCTCAAAACCAGGTGGTTGGTCCATAAAAACTGTAGTGTCAAGATGTCCATGGAGGAAAGCATTTTTGACGTCAAGTTGACGAAGACTCCAACCCTTCATAGTAGCAAGAGTAAGAATAATGCAAATAGTGGCAGGACGAATTACTGGGCTGAATGTTTCAAGAAAATCAACTCTCTCTTGTTGATTATAACCCTTGGCGACTAGGCGAGCTTTTAAGCGATCCAAGGAGCCATCCGAATGTAACTTAGTCTTGAAAATCCATCTACACCCGATGATATGCATAGAGGGCTGTCGAGGAACCAGAACCCAAGTGTTGTTTTGATGAAGAGCCTTCATCTCATCATCCATGGCAGCACGCCAACCAAGATCACGAAGGGCAACCTTGATAGATTTCGGTTCTGGTGGAGTAGTGGGAAAAACAACAGCTAAAGCATATTTTGGGTTAGGCTTGACAATGCCAATGCGACCCCTGGTGGTCATGGGATGAGTAGAAGTTGGAGGTTCTGGTAAAAGTGAAAGGGGGGATGGTATATGTGGAGGAGAAGACACAAGGGCAGAATTTTCTAGAGCAAGAGAAGGGATAGGCGGCAGTGTGGGAGAATTTTCTGAAGTGAAGAGACGTGCATGATTTTTGTCAAGCATGGGAGAAATAAGAGGAGGATTTGTAGGAGGTGGAGCTGGGGAAGGAGAGATCCACTCGACTAAAGTGTTAGGAACCAATTCAGTGACTGGAGGAACAGAAATAGGTGGCGCAAAGGGAAAAGAAGACTATCAAACACCACATGCCGAGAAGTGTAGACCCTACCAGTGGATAAGTGTAGACAACGATAACCTTTATGCTTATCATTATATCCAACAAAAATGCAGGGTAAAGAGTGTGGCTCAAGTTTGTCCTTGGCATAAGAACGAAAAGAACGAAGATAAGGAAACATTAACATTAACAGTGAAAAAATGTAAAGTACGGAGAAAATCATATGTAGCCTTTTTCTGATGAAGGAAAAAATAAGGAGAGTTCATGCCAAGTGAGGGAGAGGGCAAGTGATTAATAAGAAAAGTAGCAATGAGAAAAGCCTCAACCCAAAATTGCTTAGGTGCAGAGGCATGCAACAACATAGCAAGACCTAACTCAACCACATGACGATGCTTTCGTTCAGCCACACTATTTTGTTCAAGAGTACCTGGACAAGACAGTAAATGAACAAACAATGCCAGTACTGAGAAGATGATCAATAAATTCTTGCTTTGTGAATTCACCACCAGAATCAGAATGAAAATTTTGTATTTCCCTTTGAAATTGTCGTTAAACCATGGCTTGAAAATTAAAAAATATCCGATAGAAGCCTGATTTCCATTTTAAAGGATAAAGCCAGGTAAATCGTGAAAAATCATCAACAAAGATAGCGTAATATCGAAAATCCTGATTAGACAAAACATGGAGCTGGTCCCCATAAATCACAATGTATTTTGGCAAGAGGAGCAGTAGCTTTATTCATTGAAGGGAAAAATGGAAGTCTACAACTTTTGCTTAAAGTACAAGCTTTTACATAAACCAACAGACTTCTTATTGACAGAGATCATTTTATTATGATGCAGAAAATTTAAAATCCGAGGTTGAGGATGTCCCAGTCGTCCATGCCAGATAGTTGAATCCACCACTCGAAAACGATTGGAGAAGAAAACTTGGACTGGAGCATGTCGTAGAACATAAAGACCGGCTTCTTTACTCCCCGATGCCAACACCTTGTGGGTCCGAACCAACATAGGATTGTAATTTAGAAAGAATACCTGGATCATCTGTAATATGAGCAGTAGAACCAGTGTCAGGAACCCATTCACCTTCAGTAGGTGTATTTAGATGTAATGCAGCAAGAGCTTATGGAACATGATCATCCTGATAACTGTTATCAAACCTATGCCAGCACTTGAGAGCATGATGCCCACGCTTTTTGCATATCTGACAGTGTGGGACAGAATCTGTTTGAGAGGAATGTGGTGTACCTGACTGTGAGTTATTTTTGGAAGAAGAATGTTGATGACCATTCCGTGGGTTATAAGGAGGCCTGGAACCAGATTGATGAAAACCTTTCCCACGAGAATTAAACGATGAACCTTTGTTGGAGTTGGACCGTTGGCCTACAAAGGCTAGTGCTGGGTTTGGTTGATCAATCAGCAGAGACTTATTTCACAGTTCATGGCTATGAAGTAGTGGAATTAAATCAAGATAAGATGGGACTGGAGGTTTGAGCATGGCAGTGGAGAATGACTCATACCTTGGTCCCTGTTAATGTTATAATTAGTAGTCCATTGGGCTTTGGGCTCTAGCCCGTGTATATGCTTGTACAGCACATTACTTGTGCATCACTCCCTTTCCTTGTACAGCACATTACTTGTGCATCACTCCCTTTCCTTGTATATTCTCATATGCCTCCTATATAAAAGCACTCTAATGTATTGTATTATTCACATCAATATATACAGAGATTATTCATAAATCTAACATGGTATCAGAGCCATTGCTCTAAGTGTTTCGTGCAGTCTTCGTCTTTTCTGGCATTCTTCCGCTGCCTCAACCATCTCCGGTATTGCTCTGCCGCCGCCGTCAGAATTCCGGTGTGCCCGCTGCCGTCAAAGGTTGAATAATCGCCAAAGACTCACTGCCTTCGTTGGAACTCCCTCTTCAGGATTCCAATCGAAACACCTCCACTACCATTTGAAAGCTCTCTCGAAGACGATCTCAGCCGCGCAAAAATCACCGCCATCAGACGCCGGACGCGCCGCCACGCGCCGATCAAAGTTCCTGCCCGCCGTCACGCCACGTCACGCGCTCCACGCGCCTGGCTCATTCCTGTGACACCACGTCAGCCCTAGACGCAGTCAGCCCAACACCACGCCACGTCAGCCCTAACACCACGTCAGCACACCACGTCAGCAACCGTTGACTGCCACGTCATCCGTTGACTTTTGACCGTTGACCGTTGACTTTTTGCGTTGACTTTTTGACTGTTGACTTTGACCGTTTGACCGCGTTGACTTTTTGCAACCCAGGTGTTTCTTACTCAGTTTTTCGTCCTGATTCCATTTTTGCTGTCTGTTTTTGCATATCTTGTGTCTAAATGGCTCAAAATGAGATCTCTCACCCCATTCATGTTACTTTGGATGGTCGAAATTATTTTGTTTGGTCTCAATCTATGCGCAGCTTCATTAAAGGACGAAAACTATGGTTTTATGTCACTGGTGAGATGAAGAAGCCAGTCAAGGGCTCCTCTGAGGATGACAATGCTTTCAGGATCCGTCTGATTGAATGGGATAGTAACAATCACCAGATTCTTACTTGGCTATGCAATACCTCCATCCCATCCATTTCTAATCTACTGGGAAATTTTGATGATGCTCGTACTGCCTGGGATATGCTCGCCAAACGATATTCCTCCCCACATGGCACTCGGGAATATCAACTTTCAATTGAACAGTATCAGATTCGGCAAGACCCTGGCCAGTCTATCAATGACTTCTTTGCTCGTTTCCAGTTCATATGGGACCAACTTGATCTCTCTGATCCACCATGGGATACTCCTAATGATGCAATGAAGTATGCTACCCGTCGTGATCAAATGCGTCTCTACCAATTTCTTATGGCCTTGCATGATGATTATGAGCCTGTCCGTGGTCAGTTGCTTCACCAACTACCTACTCCATCTTTAGACGCAGCACTCAATGACCTTGTTCGTGAGGAGACTCGTCTCCAGACCTTACAAGCTCAGAACAAGCTCAATGTCTTGGCTACTACATCACCTCTTGCACCCCTTCAGCAGTCCGACTCTGATCAGTCTAGCCCGAATACTCGTCGTTCAGATCGGAAATCCAACAAATTCTGCCGATATTGCAAGAAGCATGGCCACACTATTGAGACTTGTTTTCGCCGTAATCGAAGCACTGCTGCTGTTACTCATGGTGATACTGATCAGACACCCACTGCTGCTGTTGCTCCTGCACACTCTGGATCCGCCATCACACTCACCACAGATCAATTAGAAGACATCATCGCTCAGGCTCTCGTCCGGGCTGGTAATGCATCCTCTTCCTCTGCTCTTTCTGTCCTGCCTGGTAAGTTCTCCTCATGGCTCCTTGACTCTGCCTGCTGCAACCACATGACACCTTATCCATCCTTTTTCTCCCACACTAGCTCTGCCTGTCATGCACCTACTATTCACACAGCTAATGGCTCCACTATGCTTGTTCGTAGTATAGGCACCGTTTCTACTTCCAAACTCTCTATTTCCGATGTCTTTCATGTGCCTAAACTTTCTTATAATCTACTATCTGTGGGTCAATTAGCTGAACTTGGTTATCGCATTATTCTTGATTACTTTGGTTGTATTGTGCAGGATCCCCGGACGGGGCAGGAACTTGGGACCGGCCGTAGAATTGGGCGTCTGTTTGAGATTTCCAGTCTTCGTCTTCCTGCTACTGGTGTCTCTGCTGCTACCTCATCTTCACCTTCTTTATCACTTTGGCATTCTCGGCTCGGGCATGCATCATCTTCCCGGGTACAACAGCTAGTCTCTAGGGGTTTATTAGGTCCAGTGTCTAAGGACAATTTTGATTGTGTTTCATGTCAATTAGGAAAACAACCTGCTTTGCCTTTTCAAAATAGTGAGTCCATGTCTACTGGAATTTTTGACTTAATTCATTCTGATGTTTGGGGACCTTCCCCTATTAATAGTCTTGGTGGATCTCGTTATTTTGTTGTGTTTGTTGATGATTATTCTCGTTATAGTTGGGTTTTTCTTATGCGTTCTCGTGATGAATTACTAAACATTTATCGTAACTTTGCAAACATGGTCAAAACTCAATTTTCCAAAAACATTAAAGTTTTTCGTTCTGACAATGCACGTGAACTTACCCAACATGCATTTGAACACATTCTATATTCCCATGGAACTGTACATCAATTCTCATGTCCAGGCACCTCTCAGCAAAACGGGAGAGCCGAAAGAAAACTTCGACACATCCTTGACACAGTTCGTGCTCTCCTCCTATCTTCCAAAGTTCCTGTACCCTTTTGGGGAGAAGCTGTCCTCACTGCTGCCCATGCCATCAATCGTATTCCAAGTCCAACCATTTCTAATCAGACTCCTTATGAGCGCCTTTTTGGATCTCCACCCCACTATCAACATCTCCGATCCTTTGGCTCTGCTTGTTTCGTCCTTCTTCAGCCTCATGAACACAACAAACTCGAGCCTCGTTCTCGCCTTTGTTGCTTTCTTGGTTATGGTGAAACTCAAAAAGGATATCGATGTTATGATCCTATTGCTCATCGCCTTCGCATCTCCCGTCATGTTGTCTTTTGGGAACATCGTCTGTTCACTGAGGTATCTCAATTTCATCCCTCTTTCTCCCTCTCTTCTCTCTCAGATCTTTTTCCCGAAGTGTCTCCTCCTTCTCTAGAGTCGTTTCCTCCCTCTCCAGAAGTGTCTACCTCCATTCCACAGACTGAGTCATCTGACCACTCTTCTGGCTCATCCTCTCAAGAGACGCCTCATTCTTCGCCTGAATCCCCGGCTCCTGCACCTTCAGAGGATCCTGCCCCTACAACCACACTTCGTCGTTCCTCTCGGGTAACAACTCTTCCCTCTCATTTACGTGATTTCCATTGTTACACTGCCCTTGCTACACTGCACGAGCCTCACTCCTATCGTGAGGCCTCCTCTAACCCTTTATGGCAGGCTGCAATGGCTGAGGAACTTGATGCATTATCTAGAACCCGTACTTGGGACCTGGTTGATCTGCCTCCTGAAAAATCTGTGGTTGGTTGTAAGTGGGTGTTCAAAATCAAAACTCGGTCTGACGGATCCATTGAGCGATACAAAGCTCGTCTTGTTGCCAAAGGTTTTACACAGGAGTATGGCATTGATTATGAGGAAACCTTTGCTCCAGTTGCTCGCCTTTCATCTGTCCGCACCCTATTGGCTGTTGCAGCCTCTCGTCAGTGGAAGCTATTTCAGATGGATGTCAAAAATGCATTCCTCAATGGAGACTTGAGTGAAGAAGTCTATATGCAACCTCCACCTGGCCTTTCTCATCCACCTGACAAGGTGTGCCGACTACGTCGTGCCCTTTATGGTTTGAAACAGGCACCTCGAGCTTGGTTTGCTAAGTTTAGCTCTACAGTTTCTCGACTGGGTTTTTCCATAAGTTCTTATGATTCTGCCCTCTTCCTCCGTCGCACCGGCAAAGGTACCATTTTGCTTCTTCTTTATGTTGATGATATGATTATTACAGGTGATGACCTCAGTGGGATTCAAGAACTCAAGGCTTTCCTCAGTCAGAATTTTGAGATGAAAGACCTTGGCCACCTCAGTTACTTTTTGGGTCTTGAGATTACCTCCTCTGATGATGGTTTCTACCTCACTCAAGCCAAGTACACCTCCGATCTTCTGTCTCGAGCTGGCCTTACTGATCATAAGATTCTTGATACACCGATCGAATTTAATGCGCGCTTGACTCCTTCCTCTGGAGAACTATTGCCTGATCCTACTCTTTATCGGCAATTGGTTGGCAGCCTAGTCTATCTCACAGTCACTCGACCAGACATCTCATATGCAGTTCATCAGGTGAGCCAGTTTATGTCTGCTCCTCGATCGACTCACTATGCTGCTGTCCTGCGCATCCTTCGATACCTTAAGGGCACTCTTTTCCATGGTCTTCACTTCTCTGCTCAGTCTCCACTTACTTTGAGAGCCTACTCTGATGCCGATTGGGCAGGGGATCCTACTGATCGTCGATCCACTACTGGTTATTGCTTTCTCCTTGGCTCCTCTTTGATCTCTTGGCGAAGCAAGAAACAGTCTGTTGTGGCTCGCTCTAGTACAGAAGCTGAATATCGTGCCCTTACTGATACCACATCTGAACTCCTCTGGTTACGATGGTTACTACAGGATTTAGGTGTGTCCACTTCTTCTGCTACTCCTATCTACTGTGACAATAGGAGTGCTATTCAGATTGCTCGCAATGATGTCTTCCACGAGAGAACCAAGCACATTGAGATCGATTGTCATCTTGTTCGGCATCACCTTCTCTAGGGTTCTCTCCAGTTGATCTCTGTTTCCTCTCACGATCAGCTAGCTGACATCTTTACCAAGTCACATCCCACTGGACGTTTCCGTGATCTGGTTTCCAAACTCCAGTTGGTTTCTCATCCTCCACCTTGAGTTTGAGGGGGGCTGTTAATGTTATAATTAGTAGTCCATTGGGCTTTGGGCTCTAGCCCGTGTATATGCTTGTACAGCACATTACTTGTGCATCACTCCCTTTCCTTGTACAGCACATTACTTGTGCATCACTCCCTTTCCTTGTATATTCTCATATGCCTCCTATATAAAGGCACTCTACTGTATTGTATTATTCACTTCAATATATACAGAGATTATTCATAAATCTAACAGTCCCAATCCATTCAATAGCTAAAACACCTTTTTTTGATCAGGAACAAATTTGCCAATGGCATTAAGCTGATCGCAAGTTAGCATGAAGTTTTTGATGAAATCAGTTAAAGGAACCGTGTCCTTTTTCTTCTCCTGTAATTTGAGAAGCAGTTCAAATTCTCTAGCTTGAGAATCCTATGAATACGCATTTGAGAGGGCCTTCCAAACATCGAGTGAGGTGGTAAGGCCAACAACAGTCCCAAGTGCTTCTTCAGAGATGGTTGCTGTGATCCACGCCTTGATTAGTCTGTCAGTGCGAGTCCAGGCAGCCAAGTCTGGATTTGGCATCATGCCATCATTGGTATCATTTGAAATCTCTGCTAGTGGTGCTGAGATTGTTCCTGTGATGAACCCAAGCAAGTCTTGACTCTCAATCAATGAAAGGACTTGAGTTTCCCACAAGAGAAAATTTGTGGAAGTGAGTTTAAGCGACACAAAGTTGGCTACATTGAGATTAGAAGGATAGGCATATTTTGAAGTAGAAGTAGTCATTTTTTTTATTTTTTATTATTATTATTATTTTCCGTTTGGATCATTTTACTCGTGTGAGTTTGAAAGCTCTGATACCATAAAGAAAATAATAAACAATAATAATTCTGCAGGAAAGCTTACTCTGTTTCATTAACAGTGCTGACTTTATATAAAAGTCTTGCACACATAGGATAGCTACAAGATAGGATATTCTTTATCAAGACTGATCCTATAAGATTGAAATACAAGTTAATCCTATCAACAGCATCAGGTTGTTGTACAAGCTATAGTTTGAAATATAAACTAATCCTTTACAACCGTATGGTTTGAATTACAAACCCCACTGGTTGTTACAAACTTGTAGTATATTCCTCTTTAGGGAGCATTAACACATTCTATTGTTTAAGTTTTACTTACTTTGTTTATGAAAAGTTGTGTTAGTTCGGATTTTTCACGAGAGTTTATATTCCAAGTTTTAATGCGATGTTTCCCTTTGTACCAAAATTATGTTTGGATTTAATTGCATTGTTTAACTTGATGGTTTCCAAATTTCCATAGTGTTGGTTTGTAAATGTCTCTTACTTCATAAAGGTGCGGTCTTTGATTAGAAGAGTATGAAATTAAGGTACTTGTCAATGGATTTTTTTTTTTTTTTGGGTTGGGGGGGGGGGGGGGAGAGATTTAGATTATGCTAATTGCTTTAGATGCATTGTGATAAATGCCATACGGGTTCATTTGGATGGGAATTATTACGGGTTCATTTGGATGGGAATTATTTGAGGAGAAGGGTTTGGATTTCAGTTTTTAGATTAAATGGCTTTAATAAACAAGAAGTACATTTTTTTTTTATTGATGAAATTAATGGATGGATTTATGATTTATTAATATATGGATTTGAAATGATTTGGTGTAAGATGATATTTCAAATCCATAATATAGGTGTTTTTGTTGGAACAAAATTCACAAAACTCAAACCCATCATTTATTGTTAATATTCATATAAAGCGTTTATACTAGCAATTGTTCTTCATCAAATCCCTTTATTTCTAAATACTCAAGTCCAAATACAACGTATGATTTTCCATTACAATTTATTAATGGCTAGTTTTGTAGGTCCTCACTCTAAGGTTCTTTTTCTTAATAAAGAGTTCCTCAACTTGTATGATTCTATTAGTGATCACAGAAAGTGTATGGTGTATTTGTTGAAAGACAAAAATAATGAGTGGTTTTAGATACTATTGTCAATTAGGTAATGAGATTTGTTTGTATCATTCTGATAGGGTTACTAGCCTGCCATTAACTGGTGGTAATATTTGTGTGTGAAACATGGCTTTTTATGAGAGTTACAGAGTTCCCACAAAATTTTAGATTTTGCTGATTTGTACTGAAACTCATAATTTACAAGTGAGTCTTTAGTGCTTGAGGTGTTAGGAACTTGAGACAGCTTGAAATTGTAAGTATCTTAGTATTAACAAGCATGATTCTCAGATAGTGGTATGACACACCTGGTGTAGTCACACAGGTTCTAGCTTCTGTTGCTGTACATGAAGAGGTATTTGGACTGCCTATTGTGTTATATGCTTCGTTGGAGAGAAGTCAATATTTTCTACCATTTCGTTTTACTTTTATTTGATGATTTTAGTCTTCTGCAAGTCTTAACTTCTTTTTTACTTACAAAAAAAAAGTCCTATACTTTTTTTGACAGGGTGCTACAACTCTATTCCAAAGATTGCATATGGGCTGTCAATTTTTACAGGGAAAATTGGAAAGAAATCTAATACTCAGTACTTTTTAATAGTATTCTGCAAAACAAAAAAAGTGTGGCTTAATGGATTTGGCCGTAAGGGAGAAGAGGAAGTTGATTATCAAATAGCCACGAGTGATCTGGTTCCTCCCCTCCCCTTGTTTTTCTTATTATAGTTAATGTAGGTGGCACAGTGTAACTTTAAAGCTCTGATGTGGAATTAAGGCTTGTTAATTGTTCATTCTGATAGGTTAGCCTGAGATTGCTGCTTGGTTGAAGCGTCAATCCAAGTCCTAATCTAAAACGCAAAATATTGTTGAGTGTGCAGTACCAAATTTCTGATAAATTTGTTAAATTCCTAGATAATGCTTCAATTCTTGTATATCTTATATGCTTGTGTATTTGAGTATTTATATATACTTAGCTGCACTCCTTTTAAGTTATAATGTCCCAAATATTAGGTACAGTTTGAAGTCTTTCAGTGATAAGCTGAAAATTATCTCTTCATGAAGAGGTTGTATTCTCTGTAATTGTCTTATTGGTGCAATTGGATTAGATGTGGATTTTCGAGTGAATTTCACCCTCCAAAAGGATTGTGATACCTTAGTAGTTTGGATTGCTTGCCTGATTTAGATGCACTATTATTCTACACATATATAACCCTTTACACCATAACGTACTGCTTAGTTGCTGCGAGGAACAGATCCATTGTTCAGCTTCATTTCACTCTCTTTACCTTGTGAAAGCTTTTCTTTACCACAAATGAGGACTTCCCTTATAAAGAACTTGTATTTTTCTGAGGAAGAAGTAATTAAGCTTAAACTGAATTCCATTGTTAATATTTGATCCTTGGTTCCATCACTATTTTCCTCCAATACGTGACCACCTTATAAATTTAGCAAGTTTTTTGCCAAGAGCCTTGTAACTCAACCGGTTGGCACTTCTTGGTGTTCTCCAAAGGATCTATGGTTCTAATCCCCTCTCCCCCAACTATCGAATTATAAAATAAAAAAAATAAATAGCAAGTTTTTATTTATGTTATTGTCATTGACTTCAATCATCTTCAAGTGCAGTGCTTTTACATTATGAAGTTTATTCAATTGTAATACACATGTCTTTTGGCAGTAAAAAAGAAACTAGTAAAGAATATTTGTCTCTATTTCTGTTTGAGTATCTTGAGTTTGGTCTGTATTGAGTCTGTGTGTGCTTTCATTTTTTTTTTAATGGTCAGGGATCTGTTTTGGTTCTTGCTTTGTTGCTGGAGATGAGGCTGCCAACTTAAGACCCACTAGTTGCATGCCTAACTTACCAATCAAAATCAAAAACGCAAAAATCTAAAAGGATCTGTAAAACGAGCTCTTGTAATTGAATTTTGTCCTTGTATAGGAGAAAGCTATGTTTATTCTGATTTTCATCTGGTTAACTAATATCTATGTTTATCATATACACTCTTTTTTTTAACCATATACAAGGAATTAATTTCTTGTCAGTGTCTATGATGTTCTTACTGTGTAACATCAGTTTTCTTTTATCTCACTTATGTCTGCAAATGGCTTCTGCTATTTTCTTCTTACCCCATTATTTTTAATGCCACATGTTTCAGAGAATGAAAAGCATAGTTGCGTTCAAAGTTGCAAACGTTGAACCATGAACTAAGGATTTGCATCATTAATCAGACCTCAATCTACAATGTCAACCATTACCTTTTCTCACTTTCACCCTAGAAGCCTGACATTATTGAAATCCTCAAATGTGCTCCGTGTACTCAGCTTCCCTCAGATACGCATTAAACAAGTTGGCTGCACAAAATTGACTCCTTGGGAATCTTCACCAGTCACATATGCTCCCACTGAGACCACTGGTGATAACTTCTTGAAGAAAACCACCAACCTATTTGAAACCCTCAAATCTAACAATACAGCTGAAGTACCAGTTACCAACACTGAAGATGTTACTGACTCAAGTAATCAGCCAGCGGTACAGCTTCGGTTCCACAAATGGCCAATGTGGCTTCTGGGCCCTTCTCTTCTACTTGCAACAGGCATGGTTCCAACCTTGTGGATACCTCTATCATCCATCTTCCTTGGCCCCAACATAGCCAGTCTGCTTTCGTTGGTCGGACTTGATTGCATTTTTAATCTTGGTGCAACCCTCTTTCTCCTCATGGCTGATTCTTGTGCCCGTCCAAAGCAGCCATCACAGGCTTGCAAAAGCAAAGCTCCTTTTAGTTACCAATTTTGGAACATGGTTGCAACTGTAACTGGATTTATTTTCCCTTTGATGTTGCTCTATGGATCCCAAAAGGGTTTCATCCAACCACAGCTATCTTTCATCTCATTTGCTTTCTATTGGGTCCATACCTTCTGCTTCTGTCAGTACAGATTCTGACTGAGATGCTCACATGGCATTGGCAGTCACCAGTTTGGCTGGTGACCCCCGTGGTGTATGAGGCTTACCGTGTGTTGCAGCTGATGAGGGGGTTGAAGCTTGGGGCTGAACTGAGTGCACCGGCATGGATTATGCACACAATTCGTGGGTTGGTGTCTTGGTGGGTGCTGATTCTAGGTATACAACTCATGAGGGTTGCTTGGTTTGCTGGTTTCACTACTCGGGCAAGTCAGCAACAGTCTGCTACTGCTGACGGCTAGTAATATCCAACATCAGGGAAAACTAATATCTTCCCGTATATATTTTTGAGTATAGTATTGAATAAATTGTAAATCAGAAAACGCGTTGTTCAATCACCGTGTTCATCATTTCATTCATATATGTGTTATTAGACTTTTAGAGGCATAAATATATATAAAGATTAGGTCATAATAAGGCTTGATGTGTGCTTGGGCCGTATTAATCAGAGATGTCAACAGGTTTGTTGTATGCTTGGAACAGGTTTGTTGTATGCTTGGGTACATGAATATCAAACAGATTATGTAAATGTGATGGTAGTGGAGAGAGAGAGAGAGAGGAACAATAATATGTGAAAATGCATGCTGCATCATATTCCCAGGAACATGAAGTTTCCTTAGAAATGGAATGTGTGCCAAGAGCAGGATGACAATTTCATCTGAGAATAGTGAGGGGAAAGAGCATACTGGGGAAAAAGTTGCAGGGGGGATGAGGAAAGTTTCTACTTTTGAGAATGTCCTCTTTTTTTGTACAATCCCTTTTAAATTGGTATTCTTACGAAATTTCTGGGTCCTTTTGTGCAGTTAAGTATTCTGGTCAACGGTCTAAGTCATAAAACAAACAAATCATGAGCTTGAGATTATTGTTGGACAAGTTTGTCTGAATTATGGGCCATCTTTCCAGACTAATTGCCACTGCAACTTTCATATTGATTATAATTGTTTAAGAAAAATGTGGATCATAAAGGGTTACTTTCTGTTATAATCATCACCATTTGTCTGTGAGAATTCAGGACTGGTGCGCAGAATTTTCTGGCAAAAGGATGTTTATATATATTTCATGTGCAAATATGAAAATAACGAGTACATGGACATGATTATAATATGCCTTTTTCTTTTTCAGTAATACTAGAATCATAGTGCCAATTCATAAAGTCTTAAATATTCATTGATTAAAGTCTCGAACAAGTGACATAAGGGCTTATATATTTGCAATGATTAAACCCAAGATAGGATCTAAGCTTTCAGAAACACAGCGCTTGCCCCTTTAAACGTCCAAAGTTGAAGACTATCCAAGGTGAACACATCTATGTGCGTTTGGTTTAGCTCTTCTGGGGAGCTTATTTAACTTATTTGTTTATCCACGGTTTTTTAAAATCTAGTTTAAAAATTTACACTGTTGACGGACCTGACTTATTGTGATTAGTTTATTAAAAAAAATAATTTTAATAATGGACTCCGTGTGAAACTGATGTTACTCCAATCAAAATAGATCATATTAATCGTTATGAAATTATTTTGCCTGGTTAGAACTGCGGTAAAATCAAACTTATATAAGTAGCAAATGTTTATGAAAAATTAGACATTCATTAGAACTTACATAATAAAACAAAGCACTACAAGCATGGATTAGTGAACTTTCATGATTGCATTTGCCTCCTCTATATGCTTTTTGCCCGCTCTTTGCATACTTTGCTATTAGATTCACCAAACCAATAATGAATTATATGTCTAGTTTTTAACTCGTGGGTTTTATTCTGGTCAGATGTCAGAATCTCTAAATAATGTCATTATGAGAGTCAATTAACCAAGTAACTTTAGCTTCATTTTTTTTCTTTTTCCTTTCAAGGTCAAAACGAAGTTACTTTATCCCGTCAACATTCCATCCTTTCTTTTTATAGAGGAGGGAAACAAACACACACACAAAAAAAACATATCTCTTTTAAAAAATATATTCATTAGGGGAGGCAAAATTTTGAAAAATAATAAGTTTTTTTTTACCCTAAAAAATTATGAGTTCTTTCATTTCAAAAGAATAAAAATGTGTTAGATCTTTTAAATTCTAATATATAAGAGTTTCAAAATTTAAAAAAACCAAAAGTTATTCCATGAATGAGAATAAAGTTATGAGCATATTATAAAGAAAATACAAATGTTTAATTTCATTAATTTTTGGGTAAAATATTGTTTTTGTCCCTAAACTTTGCATGAAATTCGGTTTTCGTCTTTAAACTTTAAAAAGTTCGTTTTTTATCCTTAAACTTTGAAAAATTTTGTTTTCGTCATTGAACATGAATTTAGAGTGTTGATTTACACTTTAGAATACCAAAATTCATGTTTGGAGTGCTGAGATTATGCATTTTAAAGTGCATATTGACACTTTAGAGTATGTTTGGTTCCTCGATTCAAATACAGTTTTCTGTATTTGAATCCAACTTTTTGCGGGTCCCACCATCATTTTTGTTGTTTGGCAGTTGTGTTCTGTTTTTGAACTCAAATCCATTTACTGTGCAAATGATACTCAAATCTGCTTAAATGAGAACACCAAAAAGATGTTTTCATTTCCTGTTTTCTGTTCTCAACATTATTATTTAAAAGTTTTGCTCTCTCTCTCTCTCTCTCTCTCTCTCTCTCTCTCTCCAGACTATCACAGACGAAGCAACCACCCGCCTGAATCGCAGACGAAGCAACCAAGAGCACCAGCGCTGACGAAGAGGCGACATGCGGCGTGGCGCCGCGAGGTGAGCGACCCACCCAGTTGGGTTTTTGCATTTTTTTTTTTTAGATTTCTCAGTTCTGGGTTTGTGAGCTTGCCGATGATGGGTAGATGTTTCAGATTCTGGGTTTGTGAAGTTATTTAGTTCTGGGTTTGTGCACTGGGGTCTCGGTGGTTGCGGGCTGGGTTTTTGTTAGGGTGTCGGGGTGGCTTGCGGTGGTTTGTAGGGTGGTTCGAGGTGGGTCGCGGTGGTAGTGGTTGGATTTTGGTCGATCCGGTGGTGGTGGGTGGTGGGTTCTGGGGATTGTTTATTCTAAACCAGTGAAAATAATTATAATAAAATAATAAATAAAAACATTACCCAAAACCAGTGAAAAACAATTGCCAAACAAAATTTTTATTCTCAAATCTATTAAAATATTATATTTAACATCAATTTTTAAAACCATCCAAATACAAGTTTGAAGAACAAAAAACAAAAAACAGTTACCAAACATATCCTTAAAGTGCATATTGATACTCTAAAATGCAAATTAACACTCTAAAGTTATGCACAGAGACGAAAAATTAACTTTTTCAAAGTTCAGGGACGAAAAGCGAATTTTTTTAAGTTTAAGGACGAAAACTAAACTTCATACAAAACTTAAAAATGAAAACAATATTTTACCCAAAAATTAATGAAACACATAATGTTATATGACAATTTCCTATTGAGCTTTATACAATATTATAATGATTTCTAATTAAAATTTAAAACACATAATGTTAAGAAGTTACGTACAAAAAAAAAATGTTCAAAACACATTGAATCAAGAAAAGTATATATATATATATATATATACCGTAGTTCTAGAACTTTATGGTTCCTAATTTACCGTCCACTTGAATCCAAATCAAACTGTTTGGCCTCTTCCAGTGGCTGGCATATAAAACTCAAGTTTGTCACACAATCTTATAATTGGAATGTCGTTGGGACTTGGACATATCAGTCTCATTCATTCAAGTGTCGTTATTGAAACACACTATAAGGGCATGAGTGAGATTTAAATGATTCGTACCAAAACTTGTTCAAGTGGATTTGTCTTGAGCAGATTCCTTTAACAAAATCTTTAATTACCAATCAAGCAAATTACTCAAATCAAATTTTATAACTTCAAAAATACTAAATTAAACTTTAAAAATTTGATATTGTTACAAATTAAACCACAAACTCGAAATTTCCCAAATCAAACGTGAAAAATTGAAGGTGACAATTGATATGATTTTAAAGTTTAGGTTTTGATGCTAGCAAAACTATAAAATTAACTAATTTGTAACAATCTTAAATTTCATAATTTAATTTAAATTTTTTAAAACTATCAAATTTAATTTGAAATTAAATTATGAAATTGCCCAAACCATTAAAAATAAAAATGAAAATAAATGGTGCATACACGTAGGGGTGTAAGCTTCACTGACACAACCGCAAGAACCTCACCACACCAAAACCGATCTTAATAGGTGCAGGTGCAAATGCGTGTAATAGGAAAACCGCACTATAAGATGTAGGTGCATAAATCAGGAGAAAACTGCACCGTACCTCATCGATTACACCTTCTAGTATGTTATACTTATATGCTAATGGTATATGCAGGTGATATTATGTTATATTTGTATGCTAATGGTATGTGAAGGTTAAGATTGTGTTATATTTGTATAAGGATGACATATATGTGCAGGTTGAGATTGGAAATTATGATTCATTCTATGAGATATGTATGTTATAATTTTTTTCCTCTTAAATATTCAGGTTGAGATTGGAAACTATGATTTATATTTGTATGCTATAGTTAGCCAAATTTTTTAGTTGTTGTAAAGGTGGATTTTTTAGATTAAAATTGACATTTAGGCTGGTCCAATCCGACCCAAATGAGTCCAGCCCAAACCGCAAGACTGCACCTACACTACATCGTACCAAACCGAACCGCACCGCGCCAAAACCGATCTTAATAGGTGCAGGTACAGGTGCGTGTAATAGGAAAACCGCACTATAAGGTGTAGGTGTATAAATTCGGAGAAAACCGCACCGCACCTCACCGATTACCACCCCTACACTCTCTAGCAGACTCTCTATTTTTTCTCTATTTTATTTAAATATACATTCTTTATTATTTCTTTATTCTTTGATCTCATTTAAATATTACGGAGGTTTTATTCTTTTATCTCATTTAAATATTACGGAGGTGAGAAAGGGAGGAAAGGAAATTATAAACAAGTGGGAGTTAAATTGGTTTTTAATAAGGGTAGAGAGATACAGTAGCTCTCCAGTTGCATTTAGAACTTGTAGAGAGTCTGTAGAGAAGTTACTGGAACACTAATTTCTTGCTTGACTCTCTACAAATAAAGAAAAGAGAGATTGTTGGAATTGCTCTTATGGTTTAGTTTCGAGTCAATTTGTTGGCGTAATTTGGCTTTCTTTTGGTTTAATCTCCTATACATTAAACTAAAAGTTGAGTAGGTATGTGATTTACCCAAGTGGTGTGTCAGATGGTTAATTTATACTTTGTATTAAAAAAAAAAAAAAAAAGAAGGAAATATTGCTTCTTACGTCTTCTTTTTACGAATATAAAGTAAGGTAAGGTCCACTTTCTTTCTAATAAAACTTTCCAATTTCAAAGCTTTTATACGAAAAAAGAAAATCTTTGTATATATTTCCTTTATCATTCATTCATTCATCTTGTCTTTCTTTTGAGTTAAAACCCATCTTTTACAAATCCCTCTCTTTCAGTCTTTCTCTCAAAAAAAAAGTGCAAAATCATTACGCAAAGTGCAACATGGTCCTACACATCTAGCACTTTGTAGACAAAGCTGCTTCCATACAAACACAAGGACTTCTTTGTTAGTATATAAGGGGGAATCAATCTCTTTTTACCAGACATCAATTATTCCAAAGATTAGATTCTTCTTTTCTTCAGTTTATAAGTAGGCTAAATCATAAATGGTACTAGAGACCTCAGTGGCTTAAGAAATCCCTATAGACTTTAGAAAAGAGAGGTAGCGCATGGAATGTGATAAAAAGAGAGGTTGCTTCCCATGCTTTTCATAATTTTACAGCTCATATCCCAATTGTTATCATTATCATTATTGGTTCCCTCCGTTTTCACCTTACCATATAATTAATATAGAAGCACAAAGCATGCTAGCATGGTTTTGATATTGGAGAATATCATTCATTTAGAAATAAAAAATAAGTGAAACATCCGTGCAAGAACATATTTGGTTCTCATATGATTCTAAAGTTTGGTTTTAGACTTGAAAAATTAAAAGAATGTTGTGAATAAACAAAACCCAATTAATATTTGTAATTCTTAAATACATAGATTTACACAATATTATAGACTTACATATAGTATTGAAAAACTGAAACAAATCTATACTTTTGTATTGTAGAAGTATTTTCAACTATCATATTACTTATCAAAAAAAAAAAAAAAAAACTAGAGTCATATTAGGGATACAAAGGTTTTTACTATCTTTTTATAACTGTTAACGTGATAATTATGTTGTAATTTGAGTAACATTGCTTTCATATAGACCTAGTAGCTTCAAATCATACCTTATCACCTCAATTATTATTAAAAAGTTTGTGAGAAGGTTTATATGTTGGGTTATTGTTTCCAATAAGTCTAATGACATAATGTTTGTCATCATTGTTAAGACGACAGATTGTAATCGATATACAATTAAAGTGATTTCAAAGGTGATTTTAGTAAAAGTACTGATGTTGTACTAATGACATTCTGACACCTCAACAAGTTGTGAACAAATTTTTTGAAATTTATTGTATATGATTATTGATATAGCATTGTTTTTTCATTAAATCCAAAGATTTTATTAACTAGAAGATAAGCATATCTCTATGTCAAGCCTAGAGACAAGAGTTGGGATAGAGAGGGAATTACAAATTGACGTAGCATTGTTGATTGTTTTCAAATATGATATAATCTCTGAGCAAGTGGTACTACCATACAAGTTTGGCAACTGCATCCACTGTGCTAATCAAATTGATAGTACAAGGTAGCTATTTCATTATTGTTGAGATGAGAGTAAAGACTTGCCTAACTTAGTCCGAACTTCATGTCAGATGTCCGCATTATTTGGGGACCATCCCGAACTTCAAGTCATATCTAATAGTGAACCACATCGCTATTTTTATTAAGATGCAGCTGTAAAGGATAGAAATTGAAGAAATTTTGGAAAGAATAAGTCGTATCCAACACGTTATATGTATTGTGTGTTCTATTCAAATTACTTTTACCAAAAAAAAGCAGTGTTCCATTCAAATTTGAATTTCTATGTTCATGTCAGCTAGTGAGAATGGAGTATATAATTATTAGGGAATTGTTTTTTCGTTTGACTAATTTCCTTTTATGAGAAACCAACAAGTGGGAAGGGAAAAGGACGATGTTCTACGACATGAGTGATGCATGCATGAGTTTATGGCAATTATAATTGACTAGTCAAATAATTACAAATTTCGACATTAATATGTGGAAAAAATTTCCTTCCAAGATAGTTTTAAAAGGAAGTTCTTCCAATCTACAACATGAAAATTTAAAAGATTATCAACATGTACCGGCGACCTTCTCAGCATCGAGCCTCAAGAGCTCCAATTCCCTTGTAAGCTTTCCCAAAATCATTTCTTTTTGAATTTTGATTTCACAAAGTTGAAAAATTGTTTCTTTCTGCTTTCAGATCCGTGGGTTTGTTTTCTGTGTTTGTTTCCAGTGTTTCTTATTTTCTAATTTTTTTTTTTTTTTAATGAACAAAATAAAATAATAATAATATAGTTGAGCCGAGGAAGCAGATCTCACGCTCTCTGCAGTTGTTCAGTAAGACCGATACTATGTCGCTTTCAAGGTATTACACTTGATAATTCACTTTCAATTTCCAATTTTTTTTAACATTTTTTGTGGTTTTTGAAGTGGGATTTTTCTGTTTTGGTTGTTCCGGGTATTTGTAATATTGATTTGTGTGAAAATTGGATATGGGTTTGTTATAGGTGAAGACTACGAATCCAAAGAAGTACTGTGTGAGACCCAATACTGGAATTGTGTCTCCCAGGTCTTCCTGTGATGTTATAGGTCTCTCTTTCTCTATCTCTCTCTCCAATATACTTGAATTTTGTGCTTAATAAATGTCATACTACAATCGGTTTATGCTTAATTATTGTTTCTTTCTTTAATTTTGTGCTTGAGTGATATGTCTTTGAAATTCATATATGTTTCAGTTACAATGCAAGCTCAAAGGAGGTACCACCAGATATGCAATGCAAGGACAAGTTCTTGCTCCAAAGCGTGGTGGCAAGTGCCGGAGCTGCTGCAAAAGATATAACCCCAGAAATGGTACTAATATCATAATAATACAATCTCTCATGTGGTTTTTTTTTTTTATTGGTTGTTGTTGTAGTTTTAAGTGGGAAAATGTATAAGCAAATGGGGTGTCTTTTTTTCGCCTTTTAGTTTAATAAGGAGTTGGGGCATCATGTTGAGGCCTCAACCACCATCGCCTGTTCATGAAGGATCAGAAGAGGGTTCTTCGCCTAGGGCTTCGGTATCTGATAACGGGAACCTTAATGCTTCTGATTTTACACCTGAGTATTTGTTGGATCAGCATGTGAATTCAAAGAAGAACCTTTTTTTTTTTTTTTTTTTTTTGTGTGTGTGTTTTAGTTTGAAAGATTTTGTATATATGTGATTGTGCTTGTAGGTTTCAAAAGCTTTTGGGGAGTGCAATGATACTCAAGATAACTCGTCCGAGGTTATTATACTTTTGTTTTTTAATTTTGAAATACTTTGTATTTTCAGTAAGTGATTGTCTGGCTGTATTTTAAAAGGTCTGTTTGGTAGTCGGTCATAGATTATACTAAGAAGTGTAATTGATAATTAGGTGAGTGTTTGTGTATGGTTCATGCTTCCATTTGTTTGTTGGCACCATTTAATAAGTGATGCAGTTGACTTTTGAAAGATTACAAGCCAAAGTTTCAAAGAGTTGCCACCTCTTAAAAGTGTTCTAAAAAACATTTGATTGGTTGGAATCTTGGCTTTGAGTAGTTTGCTTTCGCTAAACAGTCAATTAGTGGGGAAAATTCCATCTTGAGTTGGGGACTTTGTGATCCTTGAGTAGATTGGAATCAATAATAGTGTCTAATAAAGTCAAGATATATTTTGGTTGCTAGAGAATATAGGGAAAAAGAAGAAGTGATGCAAAGATCTTGATCTTAGATAGATAATTTTGCGGTAGCTGAGAAAACAACCACCTTTCACTAAACTAATTTTTAAAATCAATAAATAAAATTAGTTTAGTTGAAATAAGTTTTTTCAGCTTAGTAAAACAACACAATATTTAATACTCAAAAAATATCTTTGTTTTATTTAGTTTTCTCATAAATCAAATGGAGATTGATTTTGATCCTTTATTTTATTTTATTATTATTATAGAATAATTATAAGCATGCCCATTTTCCTACCAACTCTGTTAAGCTCCTAGTTCATCCTCATTTGCGGTTCCTAAAATCTTAATATCCATCAATTTTTTCATTTATAAGATATTCTTCAACCATATTCGTTGGTATTTTCTAGCTTATACCTGATAATTTGTATCTAGTGGACTGTTTCTTTAGACTATTTATATGATATCTCTTTAACATTATGCATACATCTAAACACAAACACATACAATTTTCTTTGATATCTTGCTTTGGGCTTTCCGGTATTGACTTCATCTTAAAGGCAAACAAAATAATGAAGAATTTTATTCTTTTTTTCGGGAAGAGATACGTTCCTTTCTAATGTTGGAAGTTAAAGTCTGCTTCATTCCTGCAGTGCAAAACAATAATAGAGTAGTTATAGATGTACTTTGTGTAACATTCCAAGCACCAAAGTCATAGTCTCTTCTTTCAATCATCCCCCTTCCTCCCCCCAACCAAAAACAAAAGGAGGGAAGTCATATTTCATATTTCTTTCCATAACATCTTCTTCTCCATTCAATTTCTGATGTGCAATATCTATAATATGAAAGTGTCATACAATGCTCCCACTTTGCACAGTCAATTACAAATCTAAATTTGTGTTAAGGGAAATGATTGGGATAGTTGTAGACTGTCTTATGCATCACATCCTTGTGAATTGCTGGTTTGTGTTTTGTGTGTCTAAATAGTCTTAGTAGCCTCAGAACTTAATGACACCGAAAGATATTTTTACTTTAGAATGGTATGACACAATGGCTGCTAATCATCTTAGAGCAAATCTATGAAATGCAATTACATATTGCAGATCTACATACATATAGATATACACATATTCAAATATATTATAGGAAAAGTAAATATATTGTCAATAAAACTCAGTCCAGGGCAGCTGATGATATTAATTCTGACCATATATTTGTCATCATTTGTCCCATCAGTTGTATCCCATATTACAGTGTAGTTGTTGAGGGAAATATAGTTTCTTGTTTGATAGGAACTTGACCATGTGTTATTTCCCTCCTGGGAGACTACCTCCAATGAAAGAAATGTATTACTTGAAATAAGTAATTACTTCCTGGATTTAGTTTGAATGGAAGAACAAAACCTCAAATAATAACTGTCTTTGCTTGGTGTGTCTTCTTGAAGCATGCTGTCCCCCTTTACAGACCATATTTGATGATATGAATAGACTAATAAGATTACATATACCTTGCTTTAAATATACCTGATTTCCTTTTAAAGTGACCTATATCCCTACTTTTCATCTTAATTCAGGTGATAGTTCAAATCCTTCTTCTTCTAGTTCTTCCTGACATTTGTGTTCATCTTATCAATTTTATTGTAAACTACTTTTATCACTCAGGTCCACTGTAGGCAGTTATTCCTGGCCTGTCCAGTTATATAAGTAAAGCAGCTGAGCAGTTTATGTCAGACTTTAATGGAGGAGTAGAACTTCAATGGAGGAGAGAGCTTCGGGGGAGCACAGCTTCAACGGAGAAGAGAGCTTTGCAAGAGAGAGAATCTATGTTGCTATGAATAGAGAGAGTGAAAGGGAGAGAGTGAAAGTAAGAGTAAAAGAGGTGTTTTGTTACAAGAATAGCTAAACTTGGAATAGTTAATTGGGAATAAGAGTTTTGTCTTTAATGGTGGTGTGAAAGGAAACTTTGACACCATGGTGTCAAAGAATCATTTCCCTTATAAACAAATCCTCTCATTATTCTGGTAAACATTGCTGCTGAACCGTAGTGGACCCCATGAATCTACCAAAGAAGTTACCAACTTGGAGAATGACCTTTAGAATTTCTTGATGAAGCCAACGATAGACACGCATAAGCAAGGGACGTCCTATCATAAAAGGCAAAATAGCCCATATGATGAATGGAAGCCACCCAAGTGAGCGTGGGAGAAAGATTGAGACAAGTGAGACTGAAGAGAAAGCTCCCGAGATGAGAAGTACATGGCCGAGGATTGCGCAACGAGATTTGATATGCATCTTCAATCCAAGTCCCAAGCAGTAGAAGCATGTGGCAGCCAAGAAACCCCACACATTTGCTAGGTGAGTTTGAAATGGGGACACCTTCTAGAATTGATATTCCACTTGGAGAAGGGCAAGAAGCACTGGATTTAAAAACATGATGATGGAATGGCTAAAGGAATCAAAATTCGAAAAGTCAGTGAAAAGAAAATTCAACACAAAGGATAAACTCTTCTCAAAATTAAATAAACCAAAAGGAAAGAAGAGGAGAAGAAGTGAAATGAGATGTAAGGTCATTTTCATAGTTAAGAAAATGACCTTAACCAGGTCTTTCAAGGTGTTTTGAATTGACGGACGTTTTGGTTATGGTTGAGGATGTACAGGAGGAGCAAGTGGAATTGGGTTGGAGACAGCAAGAGTCTTGGCTCTTTGAAAAGCACACGTCATCATTGCTGCAAGGAACATGGAAGCTGCTAATGCAGCAAAAAAGCTTATTCTTAAAGAAAACGAAACTGTGCGTGTGGATGTTCTAAAGCTTAACCTGTGCTCAATCAAGTATGTTAGAGCATTTGTTGATAACTTCAATGCTCTTGATGTCCCCCTTAACATCTTGATGTGATCTCTCTATCTCTCTCTATCTCTCCCTTAATCTCTCTCTCTTTTTACCAAACTAATAAATGAATTGGACATATTTCAGAAACAATGCCGGTGTCATGTTCTGCCCCTTCCAGCTATCTAAAGATGGAATAGAGATGCAATTTGCAACAAATCATCTAGGTGGGTAGTAAAATAGTACATTTCTCATTATGTGTTGCTCAGGAATTTCAGCTCTGCCACTAATTTCATCTCATTTCACTTCTTAACCAGGCCCTGTGTGTAAGTTCTTAACCAAGAATCAAGATGAGGCTGGTGTGTCTATTGCTCCTCTTTGTCTCATAAATCAGGATAAGGTCCTTATGGGAAGCTGGTAATCATCTCTTCTCCTCTTCTTTCCTTTCAGTTTATTTAATTTTGAGAAGAGTTTATCCTTTGTGTTGAATTTTCTTCTTCACTGACTTTTCGAATTTTTGATTCCTTCAGCCATTCCATCATCATGTTTTTAAATCCAGTGCTTCTTGCCCTTCTCCAAGTGGAATATCAATTCCAGAAGGTGTCCCCATTTCAAATTCACCCAGCAAATGTGTGGGGTTTCTTGGCTGCCACATGCTTCTACTGCTTGGGACTTGGATTGAAGATGCATATCAAATCTCGTTGTGCAATCCTCGGCCATGTACTTCTCATCTCGGGAGCTTTCTCTTCAGTCTCACTTGTCTCAATCTTTCTCCCACGCTCACTTGGGTGGCTTCCATTCATCATATGGGCTATTTTGCCTTTTATGATAGGACGTCCCTTGCTTATGCGTGTCTATCGTTGGCTTTATCAAGAAATTCTGAAGGTCATTCTCCAAGTTGGTAACTTCTTTGGTAGATTCATGGGGTCCACTACGGTTCAGCAGCAATATTTACTAGAATAATGAGAGGATTTGTTTATGCTAATTGCTTTAGATTCATTGTGAGAAATGCCATACGGGTTCATTTGGATGGAATTATTTGAGGAGAAGGGTTTGGATTTCAGTTTTTAGATTAAATGGCTTTAATAAACAAGAAGTACATTTTTTTTTTATTGATGAAATTAATGGATGGATTTATGATTTATTAATATATGGATTTGAAATGATTTGGTGTAAGATGATATTTCAAATCCATAATATAGGTGTTTTTGTTGGAACAAAATTCACAAAACTCAAACCCATCATCTATTGTTAATATTCATATAAAGCGTTTATACTAGCAATTGTTCTTCATCAAATCCCTTTATTTCTAAATACTCAAGTCCAAATACAACGTATGATTTTCCATTACAATTTATTAATGGCTAGTTTTGTAGGTCCTCACTCTAAGGTTCTTTTTCTTAATAAAGAGTTCCTCAACTTGTATGATTCTATTAGTGATCACAGAAAGTGTATGGTGTATTTGTTGAAAGACAAAAATAATGAGTGGTTTTAGATACTATTGTCAATTAGGTAATGAGATTTGTTTGTATCATTCTGATAGGGTTACTAGCCTGCCATTAACTGGTGGTAATATTTGTGTGTGAAACATGGCTTTTTATGAGAGTTACAGAGTTCCCACAAAATTTTAGATTTTGCTGATTTGTACTGAAACTCATAATTTACAAGTGAGTCTTTAGTGTTGAGGTGTTAGGAACTTGAGACAGCTTGAAATTGTAAGTATCTTAGTATTAACAAGCATGATTCTCAGATAGTGGTATGACACACCTGGTGTAGTCACACAGGTTCTAGCTTCTGTTGCTGTACATGCAGAGGTATTTGGACTGCCTATTGTGTTTGTAGGAACTCAAATTAAGACGAATGAAAGAGCTGACCAGGAAATTGAGTCCGAGCAAGTTTGAGGTCAATCCGAACAGATTTGATAGGACCTGTAAAACAAAATATTCAAACAGCAAAGACAAATGGTTAGCCTCTTGGTCAACCCAGTGGGGGTTGGCCTTTTGCTCTCTGATGCCTGAGTCAGTTTCCGGGAAGAAGGTGATCAAAGAGTGAATAATGACAGAGAAAAACTTTCTGGAGCATAAGAGCACGTACCTCTTTGCATGTTGAAGCTCCTTCTATTTATACCCAAAACCTTTACCGGAGATATTCCCATGATATTTTACCAACTTCCCTTCCCCATAACCTTAACTTTATCAATCGTCAGAGATATTTAGGCTCTCTGATCTATTATTTCCCTCCAGAACGTGGCCAATGTCAGTTCATTTAAGGATTACCATCATTCCTTACCACAGCTAATTATGAATTTAATGCAAAAAACGTATTCAACACACCTTTGACCATGATATTTCAGGTATTTAATGCTGGGGTTATAAGAACGATTCTAGTTCATTCCGGATTACTAAGTTAGGGGTTTAGTTACTTGTTCCCGAACAGACTCTGTACCCGAGCAGATATTTACATCTGTTCGGGCACCCGAACACATAACACAGTTTGGTTAAGCCCGAGCTGGGAATGACGTGACTTTAGTTATTTCTCAATTTCCTGGTCCGGATTTAACTACTTACGAATTATTTCCCCTCCAATTACCCCCTTGCTCTGATCCGTTCGGTCCCTTCGGACGGGTCAGAGCACAACACATCTTTCAAAAAGGTATTTTTCGCGCCAGGTGCCAACGAATAATAAAAATAATAATGAGAATAAAAATAAAAAAAACGAGTAAATAAATAAATAAACAAATAGAGAAAGAAAACCGTCGTTTCTTATTAAAGAAACGCCGGTTCCACTTCCCAAAGCATGGATATGAAAGGTCTTTGACAGCTTTGGGGGAGCGAACGGTCGGATCTAAAGAGGGAACTATAACCTCATAAACACAAGATCCCATTTCATTTCGTTGTCTCCTTTCTAAAAATTTTCGTCCCCGTGCGATCTCTGAAGCCCCAAAGAAAACCAAGTGCTCCGAACCCTCAATACCCGTAAGTTTTCTCCCTATCCTTCTTTCGATTTCGTTTATTTCCCATTTTTCTTCAATTTCGTTCCCTGTATTTCGCACAAATGGCCTCTGCACATAGATTAGCCCATCTAGTTGATTCCGAAGAAAGTATGAGGAGGTTTAGGGCAAAATACCTAGTGCCGGATAACGTCAAACTTAGGTATTTCAGTAGCCAGAAACTTCGTCCTCTGAACGGCGACGAGATACTCGTCTCCGTGATGAGTGTAGTGGAGGGAGGGATTAGGTTTCCTCTTCATCCCCTCCTCATCGACTTTCTCCAAACCGTTAATGGCTGTCCCGACCAAATGTCCGTCAACGTATTCCGGTTAGTTATGGGAGTAGTTGCCCTAAACCGGTTGCTAGGAACCAACCTAGGGGTTAGGGATATCCTCCATGTCTACTCCTACGTTTGTCCGAAATCGGATTCGGACACTTCGTGCTCCCTTAAGGCCAAAAAGGTGAACGAAAAATTGGTCACCGCGATGCCGAGCTCCAACAAGGGCTTTGACAACGATTGGCTCATTGTTTCGGGGAACTGGTACTCGGGCTCGTCACGCTGCCGAAACATGTTCGGCCGTCCAGGTTAGACTCATAACTTGGTTTTTAGGTTTTAGGGTTAAGTCCGAACAGATATGGATTCCTCTCGACCGAATAACATAATAACTTGTGAGGTATTTATTTGGATATGTAAGAGCTTTGTTTTAATCTTCAATGCTTTTGGTTTTATTTTGCAGTTCCTTCTCGACTGCACGTTCCAGCTACAGCGGCGAACCTAGAGGACATAAAGAAAGTGTTGAAGTCCAACATTTGCGTGGACCAATTCGGACATCCGAGAGCTGCTTCGGTACTGCTCGGCTACTCTCCACTGGTCGGGAACTACTTGGAGGGCCCAAGGGTTTATCGGTCCCAAGAGACGCCCGTAGAACTCAGCACTCTTTTCGTGGCCCAGCCTGCCACCGCCGCTCAGTCCGACGATCTACCTGAGTTCGTTCCGGTCGGCGAAGTATCCGAAATGGCCCCACCAGTGGACGTTTTCCAGGTCCTGAACAAGAGAAAGAGAGAAGCTTCTAGTTCGAAAGGAAAAGAGAAGCAGGGGGAGAAGCAGCAAGAGAAGGAAAAGCCCGAGGCCCCTCCTCGGCGTTCGAGGAGGGTTATTTATGACACCACTCCTACGGCTCGATCAACTGTACAAGTAGATCCGAGCCCGACTCCGGCTCCCGAAGAGGCAGCTCCTCCCTCAGATCGAAGAGGAGCCGGCGGCTGAACAAGCCGAGCAGCTCGTACGTCGGCCGAAGAGGCTGAGGGTGGCAGGGGAGCATGCTAACGTCCCAAGCTCCTCATCAAATGCCGAAGTCTGGGCTCCGAAGATGGCCGTGGCCGGGGACCCAATAACCACCGCCCACACTGTGTTTGAGACCACTGACGTGGAGTTCTCAGCTCGGGTTGCCCAGGCCATTACTCGGGTCGCCTGTCTTCCTGGGGACTCCATTATATGGGATGAAATGTCCTCGGGCAGGATCTTCAGACACGTCTCTCGCAGCTTGGTGATGGTAAGTTGCTTATGTGTTTAACATTTTTAATTTCCTCCACCGTTCTTGTTACTACTTTTCAAACTCTTTAGTAATTTTCTTGCATGTCTTGTTTGTAGGCTGCCCAGGGTGTCCACGCAGCAGAGGCTAGAATAGCCGGCCTTCACTTAGAAGCGAAGGAGAAAGAGGACAGACTGGCCGACCTTCACAAGACTATGAAGGACAAGGAGGCCGAACAAGAAAAGACCCTCTCCGATGTGATGCGCAATGCTGCGGACAATTTCGGGAAGCTGGAAAAGCAGCTTCACGGAACCATCAACAAGATGAAGGACGCTGAAGAGCAGGCTAGGAGTGAGTCCGAAAAGAGGGTTAAGGCGGAGTCCGAGCTGAACGATTTGAGAGCTCAACTGGCGCTCATGGAATCCCAGATTGCTAAGTCCCGAGCAGATGGGGTGCGTGATGGCAGAGCCGAGGGCGAACAGAAGGCCCTTGATGAGGTGGCGGAACAGCTCGAGTTGGTTTACAACAAGAGCTTCCGAGATGGATGGAAAGCCGCCCTTAAGGAAGCCGAAGTCCCGAGCGACTCAACTCTGTTCCGAAGGGAGAACACGCCCCTGCCTTTCCCCAATGCTGAGTTAAAAGCTTCGGATGACGAGGCCGAGGAAGGAGTGGGTGATGAAGGGGACGAGACAGCAGCCGAAGAACTAGTCGGCAGTGAGGTCGTTCCCATCGTCATTTCGACGGATGACCTTCCGGCTCCTACCCCAATGGTTGATGCTGAACTGACGCCTGCCCCGACCTGCGAACCTCCTGCACGGGAGGATGGCACCTCCTCTTGACTCGGCGCCTCCCGAATCAGTTCCTCCTACCACTGAAGACAATTGATCTAGATCCAGTTTTAATTTTTAAGTTAATTTCATTTTGGATGTATATTTACCTTTGTAGACCCAAACCTCCAAACATTGATATTTTCGGTTGCTATATTTGACCTTGTCTTTGTTAATGGTTTTAAGTTAATCTTTGTTAAGTTTTATATTTTTTACATTTGTTTTGGTAATTTGCTGGTTTGATCGTTCTCAATACTTTAGGCTCACCATGGTTTATATTAAACTTTTTTAGACTTTACTCGGCATTCTGCTCGGATAGTAGTTCCTTCCGTAAGATGGAGTACTCTGTCTCGAAATAATAGGAACAAAGACATCCGAACAAAAGGTTAAGTGGGATAACACCACTAGAGATCTAAAAAAGAGAACAAACCATACACTATGCGGACTACTCCTACGGGAGGTCTTTTCCTACCCGGAGTCGATATATTTTCATATATAGATTTATGTCCCGTTCCTTCACCAAATATTAAATTCAGTTGTCCTAGCTCTCCCAAACCGATTATGGGAGGGTCTAGATGTTGTTTATTTCACCAACATTGGTTTCAGGGGTGAATTATTGGTGAGGAAAATGAAGAGTTCATTTCAAACAAATGTCTGAACACATTTATTTTGAGAATATGTTCGGGCAAAACGTCAAGTCTAAGCCTTACCAGGGAATGAATCATACACTACCTAACTCCTATTCCTCAAAGCTCTTAGCTCAAGCTTTGAGTAATAAGAATCCACCTAATTTGTTATTACATAATATTATATTAGATTGCATCTAAATCCTCCCTCCCTCTAATAGGTGGGTTGGACAAATGACATATTAATACTGAAAAGAAACAAAGGACAGAGTAACACATCAATATTTCAGAGGGAGTCTGTTCAGTTTATGCATGAAATCATTCATACAATCAATAATGACTATAGCGCTAACCTTTCCCGCATTTACGCCTCCCTGCGTGTGAAGTATAATCTGTTCGGGCGTGACCCACTCTGTTCGGGTACTTTGTCCTCGTTTCATCAATTCTCTTAGGCTTTCTCCCAGCTTCATTTCCCTTCAGAATATTTCAGATACGTCCATTCTTTCCCCCCTTTGAGGCTGTAGGCTTTCCGACAAGGTGTTGACTTACTTACCCCCCTTGAGGTAGTAATATTGTTCGGACAAAAATATTTCCTCACTCACCCCCCTTGAGGTAGTGATTTTTCAGGTTTTAGAGAATTTTTCCTTTACTCACCCCCCTTGAGGTAGTAGTGTTGTTCGGACAAAAATATTTCCTCACTCACCCCCCTTGAGGTAGTGATTTTTCAGGTTTTAGAGAATTTTTCCTTTACTCACCCCCCTTGAGGTAGTAGTGTTGTTCGGACAAAAATATTTCCTCACTCACCCCCCTTGAGGTAGTGATTTTTCAGGTTTTAGAGAATTTTTCCTTTACTCACCCCCCTTGAGGTAGTAGTGTTGTTCGGACAAAAATATTTCCTCACTCACCCCCCTTGAGGTAGTGATTTTTCAGGTTTTAGAGAATTTTTCCTTTACTCACCCCCCTTGAGGTAGTAGTGTTGTTCGGACAAAAATATTTCCTCACTCACCCCCCTTGAGGTAGTGATTTTTCAGGTTTTAGAGAATTTTTCCTTTACTCACCCCCCTTGAGGTAGTAGTGTTGTTCGGACAAAAATATTTCCTCACTCACCCCCCTTGAGGTAGTGATTTTTCAGGTTTTAGAGAATTTTTCCTTTATCTTCTTCCTCAATAATGATCAACCTGTATGAAAAGAACACACAAGCAGAGATAATAACATTCCGGATATAACATTAAACTTCATTTACAATAATCAAAAGAAGTACTTCCTTAGGTTACAAGTATTCCATGGTCTGGGGATAGGTTTCCCATCCAAGTCTTCTAACCGATAAGCTCCATGCCCAGTCTGGGACAACACTTTATAAGGCCCTTCCCAATTCGGTCCGAGCTTCCCATCATTCGGCCTTCTTGTGTTGGCCATGACCTTCCTCAGGACTAAATCACCAGCTCGGAACGTCCTAGGCTTGACGTTCTTGTTATGTTCCCTTCTCATCTGCTGTTGATATGCTGCCAGACGGACCACAGCTAAATTCCGTTTCTCCTCCACTAAGTCTAAGTCTTTGCCAAGTCTCTCTTCGTTAGTCTGAACAGTAAACTCAGTTGTTCGGATGGTTGGCATCCCGATTTCTAGTGGAATGACTGCTTCCACACCAAAGGCCAACGCAAAAGGTGTCTCGTTGGTGGACCTCCTTACTGTAGTTCGGTACGTCCATAATACGCTTGGGAGTTCCTCCACCCATTTTCCCTTTGCTGCTTCTAACTTCCTCTTTAATCCCACTCAATACGACTTTATTGGATATCTCGGCCTGCCCATTAGACTGGGGGTATCCTGGGGAGGAAAAGAAATTTCTTATGCCGAGATCCGAACAAAACCCTTTGAAGAGTTTGCTCTCAAACTGCGTACCGTTATCCGAGATGACAGCCCATGGTATGCCGAATCGTGTGATAATGCTCTTCCAGAGGAAACGTTTTGTATCCACGTCTCGGATATTTGAAAGTGGCTCGGCCTCAATCCATTTGGTAAAATAGTCTGTCGCCGTAATCAGAAATTTCTTGTTCCCTGGAGCCCGAGGAAGAGGCCCCACAATATCCAAACCCCATTGAGCAAACGGCCAAGGACTGGACAGGGGATTCAGCTCCCTAGCTGGCTGGTGTATCATAGGAGCGAATCTCTGACATTTATCACACTCTTGGACATATTTCAAGGCATCTGCCTGCATGTATGGCCACCAATACCCTTGAGACAAAGCTCTATGTGCCAAAGATCTGGCCTCCAGTATGACTCCCGCAGATTCCCTCATGTATTTCGAAGAGAAAATCTTTGACCTTATCAGGGTGTACACAGAGTAGGTATGGTCCGGTGAAGGATCGCCTATATAATTGCCCTTCTTCGGAGACCCAAAATCTCGGGGCCTTCTGTTTGATCATCCTGGCTTCCTTTTTGTCCTCGGGTAGTCTATTGTCTCTGATGTAGCCGAGTAGAGGGTCCATCCAGCTTGGTCGGACATTGACAGAACATACTGATACCTCCTGGTCCTGAAAACTTGGCTGCTCCAGCGTCTCTATGCATACCGTTCTCTGCATATCCGATTCTAAAGCCGTCGCCAATTTTGCCAATACGTCCGCATGGGAGTTGTGCTCTCTCCCGATCTGCGCGACGTGAGTTGAATCGAACTCAGATAATAGAGTCCGAGCAACCGTTAAGTAGGCCGACATCCTGTCGTCCCTTGCCTGATACTCTCCCGAAATCTGGTTGGCCACGAGTTGGGAGTCACAAAATATTTGTAGGTTACCAGCGCCGAGCTTCTTTGCTGTTCTGAGACCGATCAACATTGCCTCATATTCGGCTTCATTATTGGACGCCGAGAACTTCAGCCGAACAGCCTGTTCGAGGACCAGACCTTCTGGAGATATCAACACGATTCCTGCCCCTGACCCCTTAGAATTTGAAGCACCATCAACAAATAATTTCCATTCCACCTTATCCGAATTGAAATCTGTTTGAGCTGGATTGAACAACGTTGGGTTACTCGGGTCGTATTGAAATTCGGCTAGAAACTCTGCCAAAACCTGTCCCTTTGATTGCTGTCCGAGGTTTATATTCTACCCCTAACGATCCCAGATACACTCCCCATCTGGTGATCCTCCCCGTGAAATCCGACCTTTGCAGGAGCATTTTTAATGGAAGGTCACTCAGCACTGTGACCGTGCTGGACTGGAAATAGTGAGGCAACTTCTTGGCTGCATAAAGCAGCGCCAAAGCTGCCTTTTCGAGGGGCAGATATCTTAGTTCGGCCTCATCCATTGTTTTACTGACAAAGAAAACCGGTCTCTGATCCTGTGTCGATTCCCGAACTAGAACAGCACTCAACAGCATGATCAGATACTGCTAGATACAAAAACAGTGGCTCCCCCGGATTAGGAATCGAAAGGCATGGAGGAGTTGACAAATAGGCCTTGATTGCTTGGAAGGCGACCGAACACTCTTCGTCCCATTCGAATCTGCTTCTTTTGCCAAGGAGCCGAAAGAAAGGCTTACATTTGTCAGCTGATCTTGAAATGAATCGCCCCAGGGCGGCAATCATCCCGGTTAAACGCTGCACCTGTTTGATATTTCTGGGTTCCGCCAGATTTATAAGGGCTGCAATCTGATCCGGATTAGCCTCTATCCCTCTCCTGCTCACTATGTGGCCCAAAAACTTACCAGAACCAACACCGAAGGTACATTTGGAAGCATTGAGGCGCAGGTTGTCCCTTCTCAGGAATATTGAAAACCTGCAGCAAATCGGCAATGTGATCTTCTTCCCGGAGACTTTTGACGAGCATGTCATCAATATAAACCTCTACAGTCTTCCCCAACATGGGTCCAAACATCTTGGTAACCATACGCTGATAGGTTGCCCCTGCGTTCTTCAGACCGAACGGCATCACACGATAGCAATATGTTCCCCGGGGTGTGATAAAAGCTGTTTTTTCCTGGTCGGCAGGGTTCATTGGAATCTGATGATAACCCTGGAAGGCATCCAGGAAGCTTAACCGAGCATGCCTTGAAGCCGAATCAACTAATTGATCTATCCGAGGAAGGGGAAAAGGGTCTTTGGGACATGCTTTGTTTAAGTCAGTAAAATCAATGCATACTCTCCACTTTCCATTCTTCTTTCTTACTACCACCGTATTTGAAAGCCAGGCCGGATATTGCACTTCTCGGATCGCCCCAGACGCCAAAAGACGCTCCACTTCTTCCAAAACTATCGTGGCTCTTTCCGGAGCCAACTTTCGCCGTTTCTGAACCACCGGCCTGTGTTCGGGCTTGATATTCAGTGAATGAGATGCCAAGTCCGAAGATACTCCCGGTGCGTCATATACCGACCAGGCAAAAATGTCCTGATTGTCTATCAAGACCCGCAACAGACACTCTCTGTCTGCTGGAGATAAATTCGAACCTATCAAAAAGAATTTTTCAGGAGTGGAGGAATCGAAGAATTACCTTATCTGGCTGTTCGGTCACTATAGCCTCTCCGTCCTCTAGCTCCTGCGACTGTGATTGTCATGAGCCCCCTGCTGGTTGTGCACCTTCCGCGACCTTCTTCTTGGTGGCAGCCAGAACACATTGTTTCGCAGGCAACCTGGTCCCCATTCAATTCCATGACTCCGTCAGCAGTGGGGAACCTCAGCTTTTGATGAAGTGTAGATGGGACTGCCCTCATCCTATGCAGCCAATCACGCCCCATTATGGCATTATAGGGAGATGAAGCCCGAACCACAATAAATTCTGTCTGAAGATTAATCGGGCCTGCAAGGACGGGCAGCATGATTTTTCCCAATGGAACAACAGGTTCTCCCGAGAAGCCGAATATGGGGGTCGTGAAATCAGTTAACTCCGCCTCTCCCAATCCGAGCTTCCCATAAAGGTCCTGATACATCACCTCCGCGAAGCTTCCCTGATCAATCAGCACCCTTTGGACATCATAGTTTCCTATCCTCAGGGTAACTACCAAAGGATCATTGTGGGGCAGTTGAACATCCCTCAAATCATCGTCCGAGAAGGAGATTGCCTGCCCCATATTTCCTGCGCGGACCGAGTATATAGGGGCTGGATGAGCTGCATCTCGTATGGAGAAGGACCTTCTGAGGTGGGCAGCCTTTTGCATCTTAAACCTGCAAGATGGTGAAGAAACCGCCGAACACGATGGATTATGAATGACATGAATGATTCCCGCCGCCGGGGTGTTCAAAGACTGAGGCTGCCTAGGGTCCGGACCCGTCTCTTTCTTGCTAGACAAATCCCTATTGACATACTGGTCAAGATACCCTTCCGATGCCAACTTCTCCAGGTGGACCTTCAGCAGGTGACAATTTTCAGTCATATGGCCCCTCTCCCTGTGATAAGAGCAATACAGATTTCCGTCCTTCAGTGCCGGGTTCCCGATCATCTTAGGAGGCCAAACAAAGAAAGGCTCCCTTTTGATCTTCTCCATGACCTTGTAAATAGGTTCCTTGAACACGGTCTCAAAGGCCCGAAAAGTAGGAGCCACAAAATTTCTCGGGGCAGAAAGGTTCTTAGATGTGTTACCGGACCGAGCAACAGGTTTTGCTATGGTTGGCTTGGGTTGGGCCACAATTTGATCCACAGGGGGTTTGCGACCATCCTCCTCTATTCGGACGAACTGATCTATCTTGTACATCAGCTTTCCCAAGTTCGCAGGGGGATGTTTGACTAGAGATTGTCGCAATCCTGATTCAGCGGGCAAACCCATTTTAAAAGTGGTAATCGCCACTTCTTCTCCACATGACTCAATGTCGTTGTAGGTCTCCCAGAACCTGGTGGAGTAATCCTTCAACGTCTCATTGGCTTCTAACTTCATTGTGAGGAGGGACCCCATTTCCTTCCTCTTCCGACTGTTTGTTATGAATCGAGCCACGAATGCCTCAGCCAACTGATCCCAAGAGTAAATCGTCCGCACTCCCAATTGATTGAACCATCTCATCGCGACTTCTCCCAAGCTAGATGGAAAAAGCCGACACATGAGGGGATCATTATTTCGAGACAGAGCCATGCTCTGATGATAGTGGCCAATATGGGTCACAGGGTCTGTCCGGCCATTATATATCTCGAAGCGAGGGACTGGGTATCTCTCGGGCATCTTGGCCTTCTCTATCTCTTTGGAGAAAGGAGATGATGATATCAAATCGAAAGCCTTCCAGACAGCATTCTGTCTCCCCGGCCTAACAGTCTTTCTGGGCTGATGCTTCTTTCCCGGCGCGCTCGTCTCTCCATAAAGGGGGGGACGAGAGCGCGAAGCCCTTCCTGGTTTTAGTGGTTTATGGGAAACCACCGGTGGTGTCGGTGATCTAGATTCCGACTGGGAGCTAGAGGTCTCGGATAAATCATGTTGCTGTGACTTGTGAGACAGGGTGGGGCGTTCTGGGCTTCTTCGTTGTGAGGCATGTGTTCTTTTGGTCGGCCTTTCTTTTGCTGTGGGGTGGCTTTTATCCTTCCGTCCTTTCGCCACCTGTTTTAATGCTTGTATCTCTTGGCGTAGCTCGGCAATGAGCTCTTGGCTATTCTGAGTTTGTGATGACTTAGTGGAGTAGGCAAGGCTGCGCCGAGCATCACCTCTGTTAGTTTGTTCAGGAACGAGCCTTCTTGATGTGGCTCCTTCGTCTGGCCTGACAGCAGACACTTGGTTGGGGTGGGTATGGCGTGAGGGGGCCAGGCTTTGTGGTGGAGCTGGGTGTACTGTGGTGGGGCAGGTTGTTGTGGTGGGGCAGGTTGTTGTGGTGGGGCAGGTGTCACTAAGGCTCTTCCAGCAGTCCTTTGTAGTTCTGCTGAGTCACGAGAAGGCCTGTATGACGTTCCAGAAGAGACTCTGGATAAACTCGCGTCCTCCACCACCACCGAAGGTGGGCGTCGCGACGCTGATGGTACTCCAGACATTTCTGGCGAACCTCGCTAGTTGCCGGACTATAATTCTGTAGGAAAGCTCTTCCCACAGACGGCGCCAATTGTAAGAACTCAAATTAAGACGAATGAAAGAGCTGACCAGGAAATTGAGTCCGAGCAAGTTTGAGGTCAATCCGAACAGATTTGATAGGACCTGTAAAACAAAATATTCAAACAGCAAAGACAAATGGTTAGCCTCTTGGTCAACCCAGTGGGGGTTGGCCTTTTGCTCTCCGATGCCTGAGTCAGTTTCCGGGAAGAAGGTGATCAAAGAGTGAATAATGACAGAGAAAAACTTTCTGGAGCATAAGAGCACGTACCTCTTTTGCATGTTGAAGATCCTTCTATTTATACCCAAAACCTTTACCGGAGATATTCCCATGATATTTTACCAACTTCCCTTCCCCATAACCTTAACTTTATCAATCGTCAGAGATATTTAGGCTCTCTGATCTATTATTTCCCTCCAGAACGTGGCCAATGTCAGTTCATTTAAGGATTACCATCATTCCTTACCACAGCTAATTATGAATTTAATGCAAAAAACGTATTCAACACACCTTTGACCATGATATTTCAGGTATTTAATGCTGGGGTTATAAGAACGATTCTAGTTCATTCCGGATTACTAAGTTAGGGGTCTAGTTACTTGTTCCCGAACAGACTCTGTACCCGAGCAGATATTTACATCTGTTCGGGCACCCGAACACATAACACAGTTTGGTTAAGCCCGAGCTGGGAATGACGTGACTTTAGTTATTTCTCAATTTCCTGGTCCGGATTTAACTACTTACGAATTATTTCCCCTCCAGTGTTATATGCTTCGTTGGAGAGAGTCAATATTTTCTACCATTTCGTTTTACTTTTATTTGATGATTTTAGTCTTCTGCAAGTCTAACTTCTTTTTTACTTACAAAAAAAAAGTCCTATACTTTTTTTGACAGGGTGCTACAACTCTATTCCAAAGATTGCATATGGGCTGTCAATTTTTACAGGGAAAATTGGAAAGAAATCTAATACTCAGTACTTTTTAATAATCTTCTGCAAAACAAAAAAAGTGTGGCTAATGGATTTGGCCGTAAGGGAGAAGAGGAAGTTGATTATCAAATAGCCACGAGTGATCTGGTTCCTCCCCTCCCCTTGTTTTTCTTATTATAGTTAATGTAGGTGGCACAGTGTAACTTTAAAGCTCTGATGTGGAATTAAGGCTTGTTAATTGTTCATTCTGATAGGTTAGCCTGAGATTGCTGCTTGGTTGAAGCGTCAATCCAAGTCCTAATCTAAAACGCAAAATATTGTTGTGTGTGCGCAGTACCAAATTTCTGATAAATTTGTTAAATTCCTAGATAATGCTTCAATTCTTGTATATCTTATATGCTTGTGTATTTGAGTATTTATATATACTTAGCTGCACTCCTTTTAAGTTATAATGTCCCAAATATTAGGTACAGTTTGAAGTCTTTCAGTGATAAGCTGAAAATTATCTCTTCATGAAGAGGTTGTATTCTCTGTAATTGTCTTATTGGTGCAATTGGATTAGATGTGGATTTTCGAGTGAATTTCACCCTCCAAAAGGATTGTGATACCTTAGTAGTTTGGATTGCTTGCCTGATTTAGATGCACTATTATTCTACACATATATAACCCTTTACACCATAACTGCTTAGTTGCTGCGAGGAACAGATCCATTGTTCAGCTTCATTTCACTCTCTTTACCTTGTGAAAGCTTTTCTTTACCACAAATGAAGACTTCCCTTATAAAGAACTTGTATTTTTCTGAGGAAGAAGTAATTAAGCTTAAACTGAATTCCATTGTTAATATTTGATCCTTGGTTCCATCACTATTTTCCTCCAATACGTGACCACCTTATAAATTTAGCAAGTTTTTTGCCAAGAGCCTTGTAACTCAACTGGTTGGCATTTCTTGGTGTTCTCCAAAGGATCTAGGGTTCAAATCCCCTCTCCCCCAATTATTGAATTATAAAATAAATAGCAAGTTTTTATTTATGTTATTGTCATTGACTTCAATCATCTTCAAGTGCAGTGCTTTTACATTATGAAGTTTATTCAATTGTAATAAACATGTCTTTTGGCAGTAAAAAAGAAACTAGTAAAGAATATTTGTCTCTATTTCTGTTTGGGTATCTTGAGTTTGGTCTGCATTGAGTCTGTGTGTGCTTTCATTTTTTTTTTTAATGGTCAGGGGTCTGTTTTGGTTCTTGCTTCGTTGCTGGTGATGAGGCTGCCAACTTAAGACCCACTAGGTGCATGTTTAACTTACCAATCAAAATCCAAAACGCAAAAATCTAAAAGGATCTGTAAAACGAGCTCTTGTAATTGAATTTTGTCCTTGTATAGGAGAAAGCTATGTTTATTCTGTTTTTCGTCTGGTTAACTAATATCTATGTTTATCATATACACTCTTTTTTTTAACCATATACAAGGAATTAATTTCTTGTCAGTGTCTATGATGTTCTTACTGTGTAACATCAGTTTTCTTTTATCTCACTTATGTCTGCAAATGGCTTCTGCTATTTTCTTCTTACCCCATTATTTTTAATGCCACATGTTTCAGTGAATGAAAAGCATAGTTGCGCTCAAAGTTGCAAACGTTGAACCATGAACCAAGGATTTGCATCATTAATCAGACCTCAATCTACAATGTCAACCATTACCTTTTCTCACTTTCACCCTAAAAGCCTGACACTATTGAAATCCTCAAATGTGCTCCGTGTACTCAGCTTCCCTCAGATACGCATTAAACAACCCCCTGTTGGCTGCACAAAATTGACTCCATGGGAATCTTCACCAGTCACATATGCTCCCACTGAGACCACTGGTGATAACTTCTTGAAGAAAACCACCAAGCTATTTGAAGCCCTCAAATCTAACAATACGGCTGAAGTACCAGTTACCAACACTGAAGATGTTACCGACTCAAGTAATCAGCCAGCGGTACAGCTTCAGTTCCACAAATGGCCAATGTGGCTTCTGGGCCCTTCTCTTCTACTTGCAACAGGCATGGTTCCAACCTTGTGGATACCTCTATCATCCATCTTCCTTGGCCCCAACATAGCCAGTCTGCTTTCGTTGGTCGGACTTGATTGCATTTTTAATCTTGGTGCAACCCTCTTTCTCCTCATGGCTGATTCTTGTGCCCGTCCAAAGCAGCCATCACAGGCTTGCAAAAGCAAAGCTCCTTTTAGTTACCAATTTTGGAACATGGTTGCAACTGTAACTGGATTTATTTTCCCTTTGATGTTGCTCTATGGATCCCAAAAGGGTTTCATCCAACCACAGCTATCTTTCATCTCATTTGCTTTCTATTGGGTCCATACCTTCTGCTTCTGTCAGTACAGATTCTGACTGAGATGCTCACATGGCATTGGCAGTCACCAGTTTGGCTGGTGACCCCCGTGGTGTATGAGGCTTACCGTGTGTTGCAGCTGATGAGGGGGTTGAAGCTTGGGGCTGAACTGAGTGCACCGGCATGGATTATGCACACAATTCGTGGGTTGGTGTCTTGGTGGGTGCTGATTCTAGGTATACAACTCATGAGGGTTGCTTGGTTTGCTGGTTTCACTACTCGGGCAAGTCAGCAACAGTCTGCTACTGCTGACGGCTAGTAATATCCAACATCAGGGAAAACTAATATCTTCCCGTATATATTTTTGAGTATAGTATTGAATAAATTGTAAATCAGAAAACGCGTTGTTCAATCACCGTGTTCATCATTTCATTCATATATGTGTTATTAGACTTTTAGAGGCATAAATATATATAAAGATTAGGTCATAATAAGGCTTGATGTGTGCTTCGCCGTATTATGTCAGAGATGTCAACAGGTTTGTTGTATGCTTGGGTACATGAATATCAAACAGATTATGTAAATGTGATGGTAGTGGAGAGAGAGAGAGAGAGAGAGGAACAGTAATATGTGAAAATGCATGCTGCATCATATTCCCAGGAACATGAAGTTTCCTTAGAAATGGAATGTGTGCCAAGAGCAGGATGGCAATTTCATCTGAGAATAGTGAGGGGAAAGAGCATACTGGGGAAAAAGTTGCAGGGGGGATGAGGAAAGTTTCTACTTTTGAGAATGTCCTCTTTTTTTGTACAATCCCTTTTAAATTGGTATTCTTACGAAATTTCTGGGTCCTTTTGTGCAGTTAAGTATTCTGGTCAACGGTCTAAGTCATAAAACAAACAAATTATGAGCTTGAGATTATTGTTGGACAAGTTTGTCTGAATTATGGGCCATCTTTCCAGACTAATTGCCACTGCAACTTTCATATTGATTATAATTGTTTAAGAAAAATGTGGATCATAAAGGGTTACTTTCTGTTATAATCATCACCATCTGTCTGTGAGAATTCAGGACTGGTGCGCAGAATTTTCTGGCAAAAGGATGTTTATATATATTTCATGTGCAAATATGAAAATAACGAGTACATGGACATGATTATAATATGCCTTTTTCTTTTTCAGTATTACTAGAATCATAGTGCCAATTCATAAAGACTTAAATATTCATCGATTAAAGTCTCGAACAAGTGACTTAAGGGCTTATATATTTGCAATGATTAAACCCAAGATAGGATCTAAGCTTTGAGAAACACAGTGCTTGCCCCTTTAAACGTCCAAAGTTGAAGACTATCCAAGGTGAACACATCTATGTGCGTTTGGTTTAGCTCTTTTGGGGAGCTTATTTAACTTATTTGTTTATCCACGGTTTTTTTAAATCTAGGATAAAAATTTACAACTGTTGACTTGACTTATTATGATTAATTTATAAAAGAAATAATTTTAATGATGGACCCGAGTGAAACTGATGTTACTCCAATCAAAATAGATCATATCAACCGTTATGAAATTATTATGCCTGGTTAGAACTGCGGTAAAATCAAACTTATATAATTAGTAAATGTTTATGAAAAATTAGACATTCATTAGAACTTACATAATAAAACAAGGCACTACAAGCATGGATTAGTGAACTTTCATGATTGCATTTGCCTCCTCTATATGCTTTTTGCCCGCACTTTGCATACTTTGCTATTAGATTCACCAAACCAATAATGAATTATATGTCTAGTTTTTAACTCGTGGGTTTTATTCTGGTCAGATGTCAGAATCTCTAACTAATGTCATTATGAGAGTCAATTAACCAAGTAACTTTAGCTTCATTTTTTTTCTTTTTCCTTTCAAGGTCAAAACGAAGTTACTTTATCCCGTCAACATTCCATCCTTTCTTTTTATAGAGGAGGGAAACAAAAACACACAAAAAAACATCTCTTTTAAAAAAATATATTCATTAGGGGAGGCAAAATTTTGAAAAATAATAAGTTTTGTTTTACTCTAAAAAATTATGAGTTCCTTCATTTCAAAAGAATAAAAATGTGTTAGATCTTTTAAATTCTAATATATAAGAGTTTCAAAATTTGAAAAAACCAAAAGTTATTCCATGAATGAGAATAAAGTTATGAGCATATTATAAAGAAAATACAAATGTTTAATTTCATTAATTTTTGGGTAAAATATTGTTTTTGTCCTTAAACTTTGCATAAAATTCGGTTTTCATCTTTAAACTTTAAAAAGTTCGTTTTTCATCCTTAAACTTTGAAAAATTTTGTTTTTCGTCATTGAACATGAATTTAGAGTGTTGATTTGTACTTTAGAGTACCAAAATTCATGTTTGGAGTGCTAAGATTATGCATTTTAAAGTGCATATTGACACTCTAAAATGCAGATTAACACTTTAAAGTTATGTACAGAGACGAAAAATTAACTTTTTTAAAGTTCAGGGACGAAAAATGAATTTTTTAAAATTTAAGGACGAAAACTAAACTTCATACAAAACTTAGAAATGAAAACAATATTTTACCCAAAAATTAATGAAACGCATAATGTTATATGACAATTTCCTATTGAGCTTTATACAATATTATAATGATTTCTAATTAAAACACATAATGTTTAGAAGTTCCGTACCAAAAAAAAAAAAATGTTCAAAACACATTGAATCAAGAAAAGTATATATATTTTCTAAAAAATAAAAAGAAAAGTATACATACAGCGGAATCAAAAATTGGCTCCAACTAGCAGCAACCAACTAACTCAGCGCTAAGCACCTAATGCTAATAGTATACTTTTTGGATAGAATTTGATAACAAACTAGTTTATAGCCAGCTTATTATAACCCACTACGTGACAATTAATAAAATCATTCACGTATATTTTAGTCACATGACCTATTTAATAAGTCATATGATTTCTTTAAATAATACAAGTAGATAGCCTTATAAGCTACCACGTAGTAACGGGTTACAAACTGATTTGTAACCAAACCTTGTTCATACTTTTTTACTGTAGTTTTTCCCTTTTTTACCTTAAATTTTTTGCCGTAGTTCTAGAACTCTATGGTTCCTAATTTACCGTCCACTTGAATCCAAATCAAACTGTTTGGCCTCTTCCAGTGGCTGGCATATAAAACTCAAGTTTGTCATACAATCTTATAATTGGAATGTCGTTGGGACTTGGACATATCAGTCTCATTCATTCAAGTGTCGTTATTGAAACACACTATAAGGGCATGAGTGAGATTTAAATGATTCGTACCAAAACTTGTTCAAGTGGATTTGTCTTGAGCAGATTCCTTTAACAAAATCTTTTATTACCAATCAAGCAAATTACTCAAATCAACGAAGATACATTTTCAACAAAACATGTAGGAGAATTTTAAAAGATTATTACTATAAGTTTATAATCGTGGCTTGCCCAAGCCCCAAGGAACCTATTAATTTATACACAAGTCACAAGAGTGTTGACTTTTACATTGCTTCACAAAATCAATTAATATAATAGAAAAAATAAAAAATAAAATGCCCATATCAAGTTACATTTTAAAACCATATATTTTAGAATTGGTTTTAAATCAAATTTTATAACTTCAAAAATACTAAATTAAACTCTAAAAATTTAATATTGTCACAAATTAAACCACAGACTCGAAATTTCCCTAATCAAACTTGAAAAGTTGAAGGTGACAATTGATACGATTTTAAAGTTTAGGTTTTAATACTAACAAAACTATAAAATTAACTAATTTGTAACAATCTTAAATTTCATAATTTAATTTTAAAATTTTAAAAATATCAGATTTAATTTGAAATTAAATTATGAAATTGCCCAAACCATTAAAATAAAAAATAAATGGTACGTGCATGCTAATTTATTTGGTAAAAAAAAAAAAAGAAGTGAAAAGACAAAAGTAGCCCAATCCTATGATTGGAACCGGATGAACCGCAGAAACAAATACAGGAGACAAGAACGATCCCAGACCAAAGGCAGACAAAAACGACACTGTCCCACGTACCTTGTTGCTTTGCAGTTGCACCTCTCTCTCTCTCTCTCTCTTTCTCCGATTCTCTCTCTCTCACCGCACCGGAAAACCGCTTCTACCTCTCTCCGACGGTCTCTCTCCGATCGCCTCGAGATGAGTACCGGCGACCTTCTTAGCATCGAGCCTCAAGAGCTCCAATTCCCTTGTAAGCTTTCCCAAAATCATTTCTTTTTGAATTTTGCTTTCACAAAGTTGAAAAATTGTTTCTTTCTGCTTTCAGATCCGTGGGTTTGTTTTCTGTGTTTGTTTCCAGTGTTTCTTATTTTCTAATTTTCTAATTTTTTTTTTAATGAACAAAATAAAATAATAATAATATAGTTGAGCCGAGGAAGCAGATCTCATCCTCTCTGCAGTTGTTCAATAAGACCGATAACTATGTCGCTTTCAAGGTATTACACTTGATAATTCACTTTCAAATTCCAATTTTTTAAAACATTTTTTGTGGTTTTTGAAGTGGGATTTTTCTGTTTTGGTTGTTCTGGGTATTTGTAATATTGATTTGTGTGAAAATTGGATATGGGTTTGTTATAGGTGAAGACTACGAATCCAAAGAAGTACTGTGTGAGACCCAATACTGGAATTGTGTCTCCCAGGTCTTCCTGTGATGTTATAGGTCTCTCTTTCTCTATCTCTCTCTCCAATATACTTGAATTTTGTGCTTAATAAATGTCATACTACAATCGGTTTATGCTTAATTATTGTTTCTTTCTTTAATTTTGTGCTTGAGTGATATGTCTTTGAAATTCATATATGTTTCAGTTACAATGCAAGCTCAAAGGAGGTACCACCAGATATGCAATGCAAGGACAAGTTCTTGCTCCAAAGCGTGGTGGCAAGTGCCGGAGCTGCTGCAAAAGATATAACCCCAGAAATGGTACTAATATCATAATAATACAATCTCTCATGTGGGTTTTTTTTTTTTATTGGTTGTTGTTGTAGTTTTAAGTGGGAAAATGTATAAGCAAATGGGGTGTCTTTTTTTCGCCTTTTAGTTTAATAAGGAGTCAGGGCATCATGTTGAGGAGAGCAAATTAAGGGTTGTTTATGTTGCTCCACCTCGACCACCATCGCCAGTTCATGAAGGATCAGAAGAGGGTTCTTCGCCTAGGGCTTCGGTATCTGATAACGGGAACCTTAATGCTTCTGATTTTACACCTGTGAGTATTTGATGGATCAGCATGTGAATTCAAAGAACCTTTTTTTTTTTTTTTTGTGTGTGTGTTTTAGTTTGAAAGATTTTGTATATATGTGATTGTGCTTGTAGGTTTCAAAAGCTTTTGGGGAGCGCAATGATACTCAAGATAACTCGTCCGAGGTTATTATACTTTTGTTTTTTAATTTTGAAATACTTTGTATTTTCAGTAAGTGATTGTCTGGTTGTATTTTAAAAGGTCTGTTTGCTAGTCGGTCATATATTATACTAGAAGTGTAATTGATAATTAGGTGAGTGTTTGTGTATAGTTCATGCTTCCATTTGTTTGTTGGCACCATTTAATAAGTGATGCAATGGTTGACTTTTGAAAGTTTACAAGCCAAAGTTTCAAAGAGTTGCCACCTCCTAAAAGTGTTCTAAAAAACATTTGATTGGAATCTTGGCTTTGAGTAGTTTGCTTTCGCTAAACAGTCAATTAATGGGGAAAATTCCATCTGGAGTTGGGGACTTTGTGATCCTTGAGTAGATTAGAATCAATAATAGTGTCTAATAAAGTCAAGATATATTTTGGTTGCTAGAGAATATAGGGAAAAAGAAGACGTGATGCAAAGATCTTGATCTTAGATAGATAATTTTGCGGTAGCTGAGAAAACAACCACCTTTCACTAAACTAATTTTTAAAATCAATAAATAAAATTAGTTTAGTTGAAATAAGTTTTTCCAGCTTAGTAAAACAACACAATATTTAATACTCAAAAAATATCTTTGTTTTATTTAGTTTTCTCATAAATCAAATGGAGATTGATTTTGATCCTTTATTTTATTTTTTTATTATTATAGAATGATTATAAGCATGCCCATTTTCCTACCAACTCTGTTAAGCTCCTAGTTCATCCTCATTTGCGGTCCCTAAAATCTTAATATCCATCAATTTTTTCATTTATAAGATATTCTTCAACCATATTCATTGGTATTTTCTAGCTTATACCTGATAATTTGTATCTAGTGGACTGTTTCTTTAGACTATTTATATGATATCTCTTTAACATTATGCATACATCTAAACACAAACATATACAATTTTCTTCGATATCTTGCTTTGGGCTTTCTGGTATTGACTTCATCTTAAAGGCAAACAAAATATTGAAGAATTTAATTCTTCTTTTCGGGAAGAGATACGTTCCTTTCTAATGTTGGAAGTTAAAGTCTGCTTCATTCCTGCAGTGCAAAACAATAAGGCTAAAATGCATAATCACCCCCTGGGGTTTGGCTCAGTTGCAAACAGATCCCCTGGGGTTTTGATTTTGCAATATAACCACCTGAGATTTTTAAATTGGTGAAATTGACCCCTCTAAGTATATTTTTTGTCAATTTTGCTAACAAAATTTGTCATATACATTGCACTTGGGTTTATAATAATGAATTTTTTTATTATAAAGTGGTCACATACAATGCATATAATAAATTTTGTTAGCAAAATTGACAAAAAATATACTTAGAGAGGTCAATTTCACCAATTTAAAAACCCCAGGTGGTTATATTGCAAAATCAAAACCTCAGGGGGTCTGTTTACAACTGAGCCAAACCCCAGGGGTGATTATGCAATTTGGCCAAACAATAATAGTGTAGTTATAGATGTACTTTGTGTAACATTTCAAGCACCAAAGTCATAGTCTCTTCTTTCAATCATCCCCCTTCCTCCCCCCATCCAAAAACAAAAGGAGGGAAGTCATATTTTATATCTCTTTCCATAACATCTTCTTCTCTATTCAGTTTCTGATGTGCAATATCTATAATATGAAAGTGTCATATAATGCTCCCACTTTGCACAGTCAATTACAAATCTAAATTTGTGTTAAGGGAAATGATTGGGATAGTTGTAGACTGTCTTATGCATCACATCCTTGTGAAATGCTGGTTTGTGTTTTGTGTGTCTATATAGTCTTAGTAGCCTCAGAACTTAATGACACCGAAAGATATTTTTACTTTAGAATGGTATGACACAATGGCTGCTAATCATCTTAGAGCAAATCTATGAAATGCAATTACATATTGCAGATCTACATACATATAGATATACACATATTCAAATATATTATAGGAAAAGTAAATACATTGTCAATAAAACTCAGTCCAGGGCAGCTGATGATATTAATTCTGACCATATATTTGTCATCATTTGTCCCATCAGTTGTATCCCATATTACAGTGTAGTTGTTGAGGGAAATATAGTTTCTTGTTTGATAGGAACTTGACCAAGTGTTATTTCCCTCCTGGGAAACTACCTCCAATGAAAGAAATGTATTACTTGAAATAAGTAATTACTTCCTGGATTTAGTTTGAATGGAAGAACAAAACCTCAAATAATAACTGTCTTTGCTTGGTGTGTCTTCTTCAAGCATGCTGTCCCCCTTTACAGACCATATTTGATGATATGAATAGACTAATAAGATTACATATACCTTGTTTTAAATATACCTGATTTCCTTTTAAAGTGACCTATATCCCTACTTTCCATCTTAATTCAAGTGATAGTTCAAATCCTTCTTCTTCTTCTTGTTCTTCCTGACATTTGTGTTCATCTTATCAATTTTATTATAAACTACTTTTACCACTCAGGTCCACTGTAGCCAGTTATTCCTGGCCTGTCCAGTTATATAAGTAAAGCAGCTGAGCAGTTTATGTCAGACTTTATTCATTGAACAATGGCTCCAAGCCATTGAACCAGCTCACATGACCATTTAGAGGAAACTTGCTATGTTACTGGGTATCTTATAGGCATTTAACTGGCCTGCCCCTAGCCATTTGATTAACTGATTTACACCATTCATTGGCCCCTTTTCAGATTTTGGTCAATTATCCAATTCGTGCAATCTTGCTGCCACCAGCAGCATTGTTTTCCTACGCTGCATTTTGGTTCCAAAGAACTAACTGTTACATGCATGTTGCTTGAAATGAAAATAAAACAAATTTGGAATATAACAATAAATAATTGAGTTTGTAATGCCATGAAAGCATGTCTCCTTTGATGTTTCTGTCCGTAAAGATTTGGCCATTAAAGGGCCTTTTTTCAACATGTCAATGAACTTAAGTGTTATTTAAACTCGTATGTGCAGTTCTTTTAGTAATCCATTTAGTATATAGTTACTAGATTAGTTCTGATATCTGTTAACATTTACTGGTATAGTGTACTAGAGATTGTTTCTTAATCATGGAGAACTTGATGGATGCAATTCCTGGGATATTGAGAGTACCACTTCGTACTAATTATGATTATATTTGTAATTCCAGGCAAGGGCTCTTATTTCAAAGCTGACCGAGGAGAAAAATTCTGCAATTCAGCAAAATAACAAGCTTCAACACGAACTGGTAAGGGATTTTGTATTTCAAATCATTTTACATTTTTGTTGATGAAACGCTTCTGAAGCAACTTTTTATTTTCTAGATATATGCTTAGTGTCAGAGACATTTGGCACATGAAAGCTGAAATAATTCATTTGAATTAATGCTTAACCATAACAAATCCCATAAATAAATACCCATGGGTACGGCTTAATTTTTTTGGCTTATTTTTAAAAAGTGGGGCTGGTTTAATTACTGATGTTTGAATAAGCTGTTCTTAGAAAAAAGTGATGCTTCAAAAGGAAGCCAAATAAACGGACTTTAAGCTTAAACAAACAGATACAATACTTATAAGCATCCGTTTTGCAGTTCTCTTGGTCCACTTCTTAAAAATCAATATAAATTAAAATGTATTAAATGACTCAATACTCTGTTGTGATGTATTGGGAGACATTATTTGGTGTTTGAATGCTTCTGAAAATAACTGATTTATTAATTTCATTAATTGGTATAACAGAGTTAGAGTTACTTTCTGACATGTACTGATGATAATCTAGAAAAGCTTAGGTATAATTTGAACTACTGCTGAATCTCTGGATGCAAGCCATTCATCAAATCCAGCATTTCTCCGTATTCTTTGCTGATATACTGGAAATCACATGCAACATAGAGTTTATATGCAACATAGAGTTTATCAGAGAAAAACTCCCAAGTTGTGAAATTATTTAAATTTGAAATAGAGAATACTGCAGAGGGCAAATTTGAGTGATTTTCTAGAAATCATTCTCATAAACTTCCTGTGTACTTGAGTGATGGTAGGAGATACTAGCATATATATGAGTCATCTATAATCAGTTTCCTCCATATTGAAACACCCACAATTAAGGCAATTAATGCAACCTTATAAATATTCCATACACTTGTATGTTGCTCAGATAAAAATGGTTTCCCATGTTTGTTGTACTTTCAGTTTTCATCCAATTAGAGGATCAGCTTAATTGTGCCGTAACATTGATGGTAAATTGTGACCCATAATAACTAAGGGGTCATCTAGTACACATACATACTGTTAAATTAGATTAGTTGATGGCCAAAGTAACAATAACAATATAATTCCAAATTTTGTGAATAGTGGTTGTTTACATTCTAGTTCAGTGCAAAGTTAATGTAGCAGCACAAAATGGTTACTATTCAAGAAATTATTGCAACCTTGTTAAAAGATGAAATGACTTTGATACTTGTGCAGGACCTCTTGAGGCGTGAAGCCAACAAAAGCCGTGGTGGTATCCCGCTTATATTTGTGCTTCTTGTTGCCTTTATCGGCATCATTTTGGGGTACCTTTTGAAGAAGACATGACGAATTGAGTTTTATCTTTGATTCCTTCGTGTTAGCCCATTAAGTGGGAAACGAAATGTAGAAAGCAGAAGAAAAGCAGATGTGTGACTGATTAGCAGAAGCTCTTGTTTGTTGTATTTACCAACCTGTGTTGACACTAGGAGTACTTGAAATGTGTGGTCAGTAAGAGGGAACTTGTGCTCATTGTATTAGCGGTTATTGAGGCTAGAGAACATGGTTTTAGAGGGGTTTTATCGGTTTTGTAATTGCCGTAGTAAAACTCCCAAATTATTCATTGTGTGACCCACTTTTTCATGAACATGTCTTTTCATGTCAACCTCTACTCTTCCCTTTCAATGTGTGTTGAAAATTAACTTAATTGTGCAAGTAAAAACTAGTAGGACTTCCTTGTGATTGAGGTTGGACTTGATTTGAGCTTTGAACTCAAATTGATTAATGAAGCAAGTTGAGCCTAGCCAAGCCAAGTTCAAGTTCCAACTAATAATTGAAATTTCTTTGAAGTGCATCCACTCTAAGCCATAAGTTTCACTGGGGACAGTCCAAATTCCCACTTATATTGCTCACCGCTTTAGGTTTTACCAATTGTCCAATCATTAATCTTAACTAATTTGTCGAATCAAATTGATAACCCCAAATTGCTCCTGGTAAAAACACATTCCAGTTCACTGTCCTGCAAGAGTTGGCAGGTTAAACTTGTAACGCTAGGTTTTTTTATTTATTTAAAGCCTTTTAACCCTTGCATTTTGAATGACATTTTATTTTTGTCCAATTTAATGCATTTCAAACACTTGGGAGCTCCCCTTGGAGCCAGTTGAATCTAATTAGATATGGTTAACACATTGATTGATATTATAGTCTTTGAAAGTGTTTATTATGTCTTTACGTTTCAACATGCTGCAAATGCATATCATGGCAATCGACCACTATTCAGTCAAATTCAATAATGCATTACCATATAACTACAGGCCTTCATATATATATATATATGATCATCATCCCAGGTCCAATAACAAAAGAAAGACCATCAAAACGCTTTAGTATCAGCATGAAAACATCACTAGCTAATATTTACCAACAAAAAAAAAAAAACATTTACTGGAAAAGGTAACAAAAACCTAGAGACACGATAAAGTCATTGCCGATCAGTCGATGGGGCTGCCTCTTCTTCTTCATATTGGAAAAGCCCTTGGCTCCTTGAAAGCAATGCATCATACATGTACCCTTTTCCAATGCACAAGGTAAACATAGTATATATTCAAGGATGCTTGCTTTGCTTAGCTACAAAGTCAGTCTAAAGAATCAGAAACTTGGTTCCATAGTTCGATGTGTGGGACTTGAAAAACCTACTTGTCTGTAGGAAAAGGAATGGGGGAAAAAGTTATATCTTAATTTTTGGTAGGAAAAGAAAATAAACAGATAATAGATCATGTGTATCTTCAGTTAAGTTGTCATATATCACATAATCTCCAAGCCCTAACCTTACCTCCAACTGATCTGTTCAATTAGATTGTCAATATGATGAACCAGTCAAGAACTTTCAGGCCCTTTTATCATGTTGCATCTACCAACAATCTTTCGAAAATCTTCCATACTTAGCTGCAATGAAATCAGTTACCAAAGTAGAGACTTTATGCAACAGAAGATTGAAATGTAATATACATCAATTTGAATATCATATTCTATATGGTAAAAGTTGTCCTATACACCTTGATTGTGTTTACATGTCATACAATGTGTTTTTTTCTATGTGGAGAAGAAAAGAAAAAAAAAGTTCACTAGGCACCGCAATGGCGACTTCTGGGGTGCGTTGTGTATCATGTGGGTTCTTTGGAAAGAACATAATTCACGTACTTTCAACGGCCTTGAGCAGTCCTTGGTGTTCTTTTCACGTACTTTGTATGAGTAGTTGGCTGCTTTAGGCGCCCATTCCTTTTCTCATTTCTTGGATCTCCTAGATTCTTGTACTTTCTCTTGACTTTCCCCTCTGTGGTACACTCATTGTGTACCTAGAGGTGGCTTTCTTTTCCTTAATAAATTTTTCTTACTTATCAAAAAAGTCGTATTTGTTTCCATGTGACTTATTAATTATTAAGATAGTTTATTCTAGGTGAACATATAGGATTGGTCCTTTAAATTTGGATCAAATTCTATTTTAGTCCTAAAATTTGAAAAGTTCTTTTTTAGTCCTAAAAAAATTGTAAACATACCAAGTTAGTCCTTCTGTAACCTCTGTCATGGACAAAAAGTTAAAAGCGCATTAATCATATTCTTATCATAGATTGAACTAGATAGAATCTTAGGCACATTGAGACCGCCAAACATGCTTCCCAATTACACAAATGTCTGAAAACACTTTGGTCAATGTGTGCAAGCAACAAAAAATGAAAACTACTTATCTGCATTTTTTTCTATATCAAGTGGGGAAAAAAAAACGAGCAGTGAGAACGGACCTTCCCATCTCTGTCACTATCAAAGCAATGAATCATATCAGTCAACTCCTTCTCGGTCCACATAAAATCATGAGCAATTGCTACTCTTTCGATATCCCTCACAGTTATGCTCCCCTTCCAAACATCTGCATGCCAACACTCCTCTCATCAATGACCAAAAATCTCTTCAAGAAAAACAGAAAAATACCACAAACTTCATTTTTTGGCTAGTTAAGATTTGAAACTAAGGCCCACTCAGTCAAATTAAAACGAAATAACTCAATAAGTCTCAACTAAATTAACAATGAAATCACAGCATAGGTTGAAGAAATCACTTTTTTTTTTTCCAGCGTAAAACAACATATATTCTAATGTGAACCATACACTCACACCTGCATTTTTCAAGCCTTAGCAAAACTTTTTTTCTTTCCCTACAGATCTTTATATGGTTCCCGTTTATTGGATCTTGAACCTCCATATCTATCTCTTTCCACACTCACAATGCACATAAACACACAGACAGTGGCGGCAGAAATTACCATCAAACTGAAAGAAGTTCACAACCAGTTCATCCTCAGTCATTTGCACCCGACTGGAAAACTGCTGACCAGAAATGAAAACCAAACCATGAAAAGATCAAGTAAGAGAAGGAAGAACAGGACAAAGGAAAAAGATCTGTGCATGATATAAAAATTTCAGGCCCAAAACAAACCGATTTTTTTCTCTTCATCTTTCCTGTATCTTCCTGAATGCGAGTTCTCCCCTTCTTTTTATTAAGAGTAGCATTCACTACATCAGCTTCAGAGCATTTCGAAGGTCCACTGTGTACCACACCTGAAACTCCTGCAGTAGCTTGTAGGGAAAGAGCAATTGCCTGCATATGAATGCTAAAGAATTAGTATGCTTCTTTCTGTACAATGATGTAGGGCCATTTCTTGCAGCAGTTGTTTAATGGTCTACTAAAACAGCCACTCGACCTAAACCTTGTAATGGAAAAAAATATTCATTAAGGAATTCATCAAAACTTGCCTGCCTCAGTGCATCATCGTCATCAACATAATCTGACTCACTCAAACCCTTTTGAGCAGGAACTTTCTTCTCAGGTTTTGAACCTTTATTCCCCACCTGGAGTAAAAGTAAAGCAAAACAAGAATAATCAGAAACTATTTCAAGGCAGAGCTTATAATTACTGAAAACACACGCTGCCAATTACAGCGGTGACACTAACACACTGACAAGACGAAGCAGTCCAAATACAGCCAAGTAAATGGGAACTAACAAAAAGTCAAAAACTTACTCTGTGCACTAATACATCAAAAGAGACCTCGCAACATTTTATACTAATTACTTTTCCTGAGTTCAATGAGGGTTCCTTCTCTCACTTTAGACAAATATAAGCCATAAAATTCAAAAAGGAAACATTTTTCCCTCAATTTCACAAATTGTGTCATCAATCACTAATCTTATCGGTATTGTTCTGTCTAGATGGGTTTCTTTAATTCATGCCCAAAGCTCTGTCTAAGTGTTTGCAATAACTCTTCATTTCTATCCTTTGTTTGATAACTATTAGCAGCATGAATTACAGTACCTAATTCATGATATCAACAACAACAAGTATGACATTTTTGTGAAATTACTGAGGTAGCAAATTGAAATCTATGAAAGATGATAACTTTATAGTAAATCACAAACATACACACATAGATCAACGAACCCACCTTTTTTCTACGTGACCCAGCAGTAGTTCGTTCCTCGCTCCCACAACCCAGTTCCTCCTCCACCTTATCAGGTCTATAATCATCATCATCAACCTTCTTTTTCCCTTTCTTCTTGTTGCTTACTATTTGGGCCGAGCCCAGAAACGAGGAAGCAATGTTGGGCAAGCCCAGAGCCTCCATTCTGGCTCTGTTCTCTGCAATTCTGGACAGCCTCTGTTTCTCGTAATCTGTCACGCCAACGCCATTGGTGGTAGAGGGGATTTGTGGTTGTTGTTGAAACTCTTCAGACTCTGACTCTGACTCTGACTCCGACCCTGAGTTTTCCGGGGTTTCTTCATTGTCTTCGGACTCGGAATTTGAGGCCTCACTCTGTTTCGGCATTTTGGGTTAATGGGATTCGGATTGAATCAGATAGCTGAATTTTTTTTGGACTTCGCCAAGAGACAGTTTCAACTAAATTATTTATTGAATTGATTGGATTTTTTTTTTACTGTTCTTCTTAGAAAAAAATGATAAATTTTAATTAAAAATCTAATTAGTATTATTATTAGTTCTTTCTTTTAGATTTTTTGAAATTTTGTTATTTAATTGTAATCAAAATAATATTATGAATTTCTTTTAACTTTAGTAATGGAGTTTTATTTAAAAAATATATATATATATATATATATATATTTTTTTTTAATTTACTTATAAATTACAACACACCAAATTGTTACAACACTCCATACTATGTTTAATATTTGTCTTGAAATTCATAGCATACCTTTTTAGTTTTTATTATTAAAACAAAAAAGAGATTTTTTTGTTAACCGGAGTAGAGTACTAAACTTTTTGATAACTTTTAACGGTAAAATACACTTTATACCATCCAAGTTTAGGGTCACATCTAAATCGTCTTTGGCTTGACTTTCAAAACTTGCATTTTACAATGTCAAAGTATTACAATGATATCAATTTACCCCTTCTATCACATACGAGTACATTTTCTTTGTTATCTCACACAAAACTCCATTTTTAACAAATGAAATAAATAAAGTAATGCTGGAGTGAGCTTCTACAACTTTTTTTTTTTTTTTTTTTTTTTTTTTTTTTTTTTTTTTTTTTTTTTTATGAGTGAGTGAGCTTCTACAACTTGCAATTTCTTGAGCAACCCTTACATATCTTTTAACCAACCTTTTACATTGCATGATTTACATCAAGAAACTTGAATTTCATTACAAGAAAATGTCATGGAATAGTTCAACATTAAAAAGCTAACATACTCCCCCCATTTAACCATTATGTAACCAAACACAATAATACAAACTCATCTAGTATAAAAATTAAATAACAATAAGTTATATTAACAGTTATAAAAAATGTTGTGTGTCTATAATTATTTTATATATATAGTAACATTTTCTTTTAAAAAACCATAGATAACATTTGGTTGAACAAATATAGATACAACATATTTCCCAACCTTTTTAATTTCTTTTTATTGAAAAAATTAAAAATAAAAACTATAAAGAAATTTATCTAGTTTTTTGTTGTTGAGAAATTTGTCTAGGTGAAAAATCTTGGGATTACAAATTCACTTGCGATGGAATTGTGGGGTTTGCATGATGGACTATTCTTAGCCTGAGATCTCGATATTTCTAAGCTTATTATTGAAATTCATGCAAAATTCATTGTAGATCTACTCACACCTGCAAACGTTGATAATTTGACATTACATCTTTATAGTGCTTTGATTAATGATTGCAAGTACCTGATTCCGTTATTTGAAGAGACTATCCTTCAACATGCTCACCACAAAAGCAATTTTTGCACGAATCTTTTTGCAAAGCCTAGGCATAAAAAAATTTGTATCTCCTCCACATTTTGTTCTTAGCCAAATTATTGGTAGACATTTAGGAGTTTCATACTCTTCATATGTTGTAATAGTTATTTTATTAAAATGAAATTTCCTTTTTCACAAAAAAAAAAAAAAAAAAAATTGTCTAGGTGAATCAAATGATTGCATTTCCCATATTCTAAATCCTAGGTGGCACAGCCCCAAATCCTTATCACACACAAAAGCTTCAGTGTATGCTCTTGGCTCTTCTTTGGTTTCTCAGATATACAAAAGCCCTGAGATTCCTACATATATCTCCCTACCTTTCAACTACCTCGATTGCCTCTCTCTCTCTCTCTCTCTCTCAGCCAATGCGAAACCCGTAGTTCCACTACTACTCGGTTTCGGTTCGGTTCTCATGGCGACGACGTCGTATTCGGGAATTGGACGGTACAACTACAAGTTCCTTCCACTCTCTCTCTCTTCTATGCGCGCTTGCCCTTGCCGTTCCTCACCGTCTAAACCCCTGATTCCGGCTCGGCCCGGCTTTAAAGTAGGTTTCGTCTTTGACGGCCGCCAAAGCGTGCTTCGACTCGCCCGAAATGGCGGATTAACGCTGAGCCGCGTCATCACCGCCGTGGCCAGAGCCGAGCCGGACCGGCTCGGCGAGGACAATGCTAAACAGGTAGTTCCAAATTTAGTCTCACATATGCATTGTATATATTGGAAATATAAGAAGAAATTGAATTCGAAATTGAAATACTTTCGTTTTTAATTATTTGAAAAAAGAAAAAGAAAAAAAGACATTGTCTTTTTTTTTTTTTTTTTTTTTTCTGTGAATGTAACTTAATTATGTGTGTTTGTGTGGTTATTTGGTGAATTCAATGTATCTTAAGATAATTAGTTATAAAAAATTTAAAATCTAAATTACACCTTGACATGTTTTCAATTCACTCTTTTAAGTTTCACTTTTATCATTTCAATCCTTTAATTTTGATCTTCAATTTAGTCATTCCGTTTAATGACGTCGTTTTTGTAGACTTATTTGTGAAAATAAAGGTAGGGATTGGACGGAAGGACTACATTGGAAATGATTGGTAGTTAAAGACTAAAATAAAAATAAAATAAAATAATTTAAAGGACTTAATTAAAAACTTGTCAACCTTAGAGGGTGTAATATGTAATTAAGACCAAAATGTGACAATGTATGACAAGTATATATATATATATATATTTATATATATATATATATATATATAATGTTATAGGAAAATTTGGAATATATGGTGTAAGTTTAGGTATTTTGTTGTGCATGAAAAGATTGTGATATATTTTGAAATATTGGTTGCCCTGGTTGATGTGGAAAAGTTTGGAAATTTGGGAGTCGGTGAATGATTTGGAAATTTGGTTAATTTTACTTTGTTTTATTTTATTTTATTTTTTACTTTTTATAATAATTATGTATCTTTGTGAGCATGTGTATATAGTCGAGTGGAATCACTAAAACGAATATGTTGTAGGAAGTCGACAAAGGCCATAAATTATCAGAAAAAGAGGATTTGATCTTGGAGAATCAACAGAAAGCTAGTCAATTAGAGAAAAGAATTGTTTTTGGACTTGGCATTGGAATAACTGTTGGCGGTGTTGTATTGGCTGGAGGATGGGTTTTCACAGTGGCCTTGGCAGCTGCTGTTTTTGTCGGTGCACGTGAGTATTTCGAGTTGGTTAGGAGTCGTGGAATCACTGCAGGAATGACACCCCCTCCTCGATATGTGTCACGAGTTTGCTCTGTTATTTGTGCTGTCATGCCCATACTTACCTTGTGAGTTATGCTTACGTGTTTAAATATTTGTTGAACTTGTTTGTTAATACAAAAATCTCTGATGATATTGTTTTGTTCACTTTCTTTATTTGTTGCTTGTGTACTTTTTGCCATTTTTTTTGGGTACTACTACGCAAATTTAATAATCAGAAAGCAGAGACAATAGTATCAATAATCAAATACCATTTTTGTTCAAATTCCATCAGTGAACTAATGTTTGTGGAAATATTTGAAGCATGCTCATTTCGGGATTGATTCCTAAACTGAATAGCTTCATTCTTTTTAATAGGGTGCCAAAGCTGTACTTCATATGTTCAATACTTCTTGTTTCATATGCTGTTACATTTTAGTGTTTGTAGTTGTAAGTTGCATGCAAGCTCTTTTTTTAATAAGTATTAACTCTTATTGATTGAATAAAAAGCCTAGTACATAAGGAATATACTAGGAACAGAACTACAATTATGAGCAACCATCAATAAAGTCTAAAAGAGAAAGAGAAGGATGACTAATTATAGCAGCCATCCATTCAAAAAGAGTGTGAAGGAGAATCAACTTCAATTCCGTAGAATGTCGTTCGGTATCCTCAAACGCCCTCTGTTTCTCTCCCGCCAAATCAGCCACATTAAACACGAGGGAATAGCGTTCAAGATCACATTTTTACTTGAAAAAGCTTTCCTCCTCCAGCAAGCTAAGAGCTCAGTAACCTTACGTGGCAGAACCCATTGTATCCCAACAATATAGAAAATCATAGACCACAGCTCTCTAGCATATTCGCAATGGAGCAAGAGATGATCCACTGTTTCCCCCGCTCTTTTACACAAAAAGCACTAGTCGAGCACCCACACCTTGCAACGACGCAAATTATCTATCATGTTCTTACCATGTGCTGCCAACCATGTAAAAAAACAAATCTTGTGAGGAACTTTAGCCTGCCAAACACTATTCCAAGGGAAATTAGGTGTACCCCCTAGGAATTAGATGGTAATAGGAGTGTACTTCAAAAATATCACTCCTAGTATGCTTCCATCTCATTTGATCTTCTTTGGTCCTCTTGATCTTATGATGATAGAGAATATCCATGAGGGCAGTGAAGTCCTCTATCTCTATCTCCCAATCCTGTAAAGATCTAATCGGAGTCACCGACCACATCATCTCCTCATTGTGCCAAGCTAAATAATCTGACACCAACGCTTGCTTGTCTTGTGCAATGTTATAGAGGGTAGGGAAAAGATCCTTTAATGGCCCCTCCCCGCACCAACTATCCTGCCAAAAGCTAACCCTCTTCCTCGATCCAATGGAATAGGTTTGTCCATAGGACACAAACCTGTCAAAGCATGTCCACCCCGATCGAATGTGCTTCTGGAAACAAATTCCATGTCCCCCTCAGTCCTCCTTAGTGTACCAATCTCCCCTACCAACACCATATTTGCTAGCAATCACTTGATGCCAAAATGTATTCCTTTCCGTTGCAAATCGCCAAAGCCACTTGCGCAATAAAGCTTGGTTGAAAGGAATCGTCTGTCTAACACCCAGTCCACCCAATTGAATAGGAGTACAGATGGTGCACCAATTAACTAGACAGGCTCCTAATGGAAGCCCCAAATATTTCATGGGCAAGGAAGTAATCCTCCCTCAAAGCACCTAAGCCAACTCATCAACCCCATGGACCGAACTTCACTGGAACAATTTCAGATTTCCCCAAATTGATGTGTAGACGTGATACCGCTTCAAAGCACATTAAAAATCCTTTCAAGTGTAGTAGTTGGTTCCGATCAGTACCACAAAATATCAATGTGTCATCAGCGAAAGAAGTTGTGAAACCTTCAGATCTGGTCTGTTAGGATTATTCACGGAAAAACCCTCCAAAAAATTCCCAACCACAGCCCTATCCATCAAACGACTCAAAGCCTCCATGACTAAGACAAAAAGAAGAGGGTAAAGAGAATCACCTTGTCTTAGACCTCTGGAACTATTAAAAAATCCGCAAGGGGTGCCGTTAATCAAAACCGAGAACTGGATGGTGGAAATGCAGAAATACATCAAATTTCTCCACTTAGCCCCAAATCCGAACCTTTCCATCATATATATAAGGAAATTCCAATTGACATGATCATAGGCATTTTCCAAATCAAATTTTCATTGCAAACCTGGACTTTCTAATTTCAGTCTACTGTCCAAGTATTCGTTTGCTATCAGCACTGATTCTGTAATTTTCCGGCCTTGAATGAAAGCGTTTTGTGTCGGGGATAAAATCAACTTATCACCTCCATGAGTCTGTTAGCAAGAACCTTTCACAAAATCTTATAGATACTCCCGATAAGACTAATGGGGCGGAAGTCCTTCATATCCGAAGCTCCAACTTTCTTAGGAATAAGAACCAAAAAAGTCGCATTAAGGTATCATTTGATGGAATCTTGCTTGTGAAATTCCTGAATGGAGTTTAGAACCTCTAGCTTGACTACATCCCAGCAATGTTGGAAGAAAGCAAAGGTGAAACCATCTGGGCCTGGAGATTTCTTTCCACTCATCTGGTTCAAAGCAATTACCACTTCCTCCTCTGAAAAAAGGCTCTCTAACTGGAGCTGCTGCTGCATCTATAGAATTGAACTCTTTTTTTATTTTTTTGATAGGTAACAGAGAGTTTATTAAACTGAAACTCCCACTAAGTGCATAAAGCATGCACTTAGGAGGAGGGATAATTACATAAGAGTTATGGTAGAACTCTTAGAAAAATTTAAAGAAACAACAAAATTTGCAAGGGATATTTCCGAGGTAAACCCCAGACCCGAGCCCAATCAAAAAGAAGCCTTTGACTGGTTATAGTAGAATTGAACTCCACTCCCCCTAAAACTGGTCTCTAGGATTCTCTCTCTGAATAAAGACCCTGGTAAAATTTGACTATCCCTTCCCTAATCTCTTCCTCAGTCTCCCAATTCTGATCTCAATGTGGTTATTCCGGCGGTGCGCATTCGCAATGCAGTGAAAGAATTTAGTGTTCTTGTCACCTTCTTTTAACCATTGAACCCTCGATTTTTGCCTCTCAAGAAATTTCATCCAGAAGCATGGTCTTTTCCAAATCTGCCTTAATACTCAACCGGTAAGTTCTATCTTCCGCAGTTAGCAACCCCTGGTTTTCTTTAGATTCCAGCAGCTGTAACTCCTTCATTAGCTCCAGCTTTTTAACCCTTACAGGATTCCTTATTCCACTTATTTATGTCTTCTTTCAATGCTTTAAGTTTACTGGCCAACACGTAGCTAGGCGTGCAAGCTTTAAAAAGTAGAAACAAAATGATTTGGTGAGGGGAAATATAGAAAAGGAAAAGTTGAATGATTTTAATCAATAAGCTACCTTACCATAAGTTTGATTACATCACGTTTAGTTTGAGGGATGACGATAATGGTACAAACAATAGATTAGAAGCCTTTTCCCAATGAAATTGGTTGCTAGGCAAGCTGCTTTCCATCGTACTGTTTGAACCTTTTTTTTTAAGTAAAAAATTTCTTCTAGCTGCAGCTATGTTTCCCGCAGTAAATCAAGATAGCTACTCAAATTTATAGTGAAATGCAATTCATTGTTGGCGTCACATGATTTCAACCATGAGGGAGGAGGGGAAAGAGAAAATTAAGAATGAAGATGTAGTTATATGAGTAGAATGAAAGAATAAATATAAATGGAGCAATCAATTAAGGATGAAATGTTAGAGCAGCACACAAAATGCAACAACTTCACCTACTTCATTTCATTGCCCCCAACCATTTCTTTTACCCCAGAACCATTTAAGGGATCCTGAAATACACTAGAATAGGACCTTAGAGATAAGAACAACAACCAGTTGTGCATCAGACTCAATGGGATAACTACCTGACAGAAGAAGATGGACAGGAAGGAAGAGGAAGATGGTCTTTTCCTTATTGCAACTAGAACTTTAATTGAAGAAGATAATTAGCTCAACTTTTAAGACGTAAAAGAGTAGCTGAACGAGTGAGAAAACAACTGATGTTTGACTGTTGTGTTTAATCTGTATTAACTTTGAAAGTATGTGTCTATATTACTGATATAGTGCTTTTTCTGATGTCTGTGTGGAATATATTTGTCACAGGAGTGCACAATCCTTTCTTTTCCCTTAATATTCAAATTACATTTAAAGCAGAACTTCTGTCATTATTAAATTTATTCTTGCGAGGATTCTTTAGTTTGGTTAGAAGACTCGCACAATGCAAAAAATTCTAACTCATGTTTTATAAATGCATTCTTCAGGTTTGGGAGGGTGATGGATATATGTTTCTGATTAGTGTTTCTCATATGTGGCCAGGTATTTTGGTCAAATTGATGTTTCTGTGACATTTGCTGCCTTCATTGTTGCTATGGCATTGCTTTTACAAAGAGGAAACCCTCGTTTCGCACAGCTCAGTAGTGCCATGTTTGGGCTATTTTATTGTGGATATCTTCCTTGTTTCTGGGTTAAACTTCGATGTGGCTTAGCAGCCCCAGCTTTAAACACTGGTAAGAAATTGAGCCTTTATGCTTATCTGTTAGTGTGTTTAAATTTAAGGAGATTTATAAAAAATGAAACTTACAAAGAAGATTTATTTATTGAAAGTTGAGTTTTTGATTTTAAGTTTCACAAGGGTTAGAGTTGTTTCAATCCACAAGGGTTAGTATGTTTTTGATTTTAAGTTTCACAAGAGACTAGAAAAAGGTAGAGAAGTCTGCCTTGCCTTTTACTAAACACACAATTGTCCTTCCCCTCTCTCTGGATCATGCTTCAAGCACACCCTCTATTCTCTTTCTCTTTCTGAACTCTTCTTGTTTACTTTTCTATTCTCTAGTTGTCTACTTTTTTAGATGCAGATGGGTAAAGAAGCTTTATACACACCCTGTTCTCAGTCCCTCTCTTTTCATTGCTCTTGCTATTTTGTGGGTCTTCTCTATTTGGCTACTATTAATACACCAGGAGAGAGGGAGGGATGGAGGGAGAAACTTGACTAAAGATTATTCAACAGATAAGAGTACAGTGAAAAAGGGAAACTTCACAAAACATTATTCAACTTGTTGAGGTGCAAGTACATTAATAGATTGTTTTCTACAATGAACTATGTCAAGTGCACTCTTTCTTGGAAAAATGCAAGAGCCGGTGCATTTAGTTGTGATGTTATATGGTTCTTACTCTTTCTTTCTGGGAGGCAATAGAAGCCACTGATTTAAACTTACAAGGCGTTTTCATCACATTAAAATTACACATTAGACTTGGATTATGATTTTAAATCTCCCAGTTAGAAATTTCTTAATTTGGGCTTATCACAATAACCAATTTCAGTTACTTCCTTGTGGACAAATTTTATGGGGTTTGCATTTCTGGGTTTTATTTCTAATGGCCTTTAACTTATTGTTGTCGATGCTGTATTGTCTAACAATAATATGAGGGACTTGCCTGAAGTTACTTTAAAGCTACATATCAGTGAAGTCATCAATAGATCATAAGCTATCCACATGAGGCATTTGGAAAGTGATGGCAATGGTTTCCACACTGCTATTGTTCGGGTTGGCTTTACCGTACACTTCAGTTGCTCAAGAAATTCCATCCCTTGTTATGGCTTACTTAATTGTTGCTGCTCTATTGTCTGGCAACTCTGTTATCGAAGACCAATCAAAAGGGAAAAAAAAACTCTGTTATTGAAGTAATCTCTCTTTTTTATGAAGTCTAAGAAATTTACAAACTGAGAGTATGGAGCATAGTTATCTGAGCTTGACTGGACAGCAAGCTGGTCACTGGGGTGGGTCACCTGGGCATGTGCTTAACCATTATCGACATCAATTTTCCTCCTTTTCCCCTGTTAGTAATGGGCTGTTGGCTGTCATGCACTAGTATCTTGGAAAAAATTAGAAAGAAAATAAATAAAAATCCATCCATTTTATTTGATATTCTCGTGTTGATGAAATTTTAATGTGTATATCTAGCTGTTCTCTTTCTTTTGGGAAAGTTACATAAAAGGCCCATAGTTTGTACCATATTTCAGATTAGCTCACAGGTTTTTAATTGTGTCAATTAAAGTGCCATGAAATTGTTTCAATTTGAAGCTTTGTTCATCTCCGTCATTCTAGGTAGTAACAGAGTAGAGAAAAGTGGTGTTCCATTGATTAAACCCTGTGTTTCACTAATCAATTTGGTAGCCATTGAACAGAAATGGTAGAGAGAGAAAGTTCTGTTTAGAGGGAGAAAGTGAAAACAAATCTTTTATACCAGAAAATCGAAGTTGGTTATTAGGTGATACACAAAGTTTTATCAATGATTTCCCGATTTTCTTTCCTCCATTACAATTCAGAATAACAGAAAGAAATAACGGGGATGGACAAAGGCTTAAAATGAAACGGTTTCATAAGTTTAGGACTTTAATTGACAAAATTATAAAATTGGGACCTTATTTGAAACATTGTATAAACTTTGAGCCTTTGTATGTAATTTCCCATTTTCTTTTTAATTGAAGACCCATTTCTTCTCTCTTTTTTCTTTTTCTTTTTTTAGCCTCATTTATGCACCTCATTCTCCATGCATATGTGTGGCCTTGTAGGTGCTTTTATCAAGCTCAATTTGCTGACCAATTTATGTTTGGCAGGACTAGGAGCAGCATGGCCGATTCTTCTTGGTGGCCAAGCTCATTGGACAGTTGGTCTTGTAGCAAGCTTGATTTCTATCAGCAGCATAATTGCAGCTGATACATATGCTTTTATGGGTGGCAAGGTATTTGTAATAAAAACATGATGATTATATATATATATATATTTAGTGTGATTATTACATATGGTGATTCTTATTACTCTTATACTTGAGGTCCAACAATGCCAGATTTCGAAGATTGTAGACATGAAATTGCTATGTCAGTGACTTTTATGAGGGCTTTTGTGAGCTCTGCCAACAGAAGGTCATAGAGTGGCCCTTGAGTCAGATAGTTAATGAGCTATTAACTCAACTGGCACTCCCTTCTCCTATAATTATTGGATGGAGGGTAAGGTTGTTGGTAAAGAACCTAAAACTAGCCATAGCTCTCCTCAATAAGTATGCCAAGGCTTCACTTATTTGGCTTTTAAGCTTTTCTAGAAACAATTATGTTTTTGATCTCAAGAGAATTTGATATTGGTAGATTTTTATTTTCTTTAGGGAAAAAAAAAAAAAAAAAACATTGATCACGGTATGGTATGTTCCTATGACATAGATAGAAAGTGTGAAAGGGTTGGATTTTGTTCTAGCTCTTTGAATCCAAAGAAAACTATGGAATCTACCAATAAGAGAGAAACTCCAAAAGATAAAATCTCATTTGGAAGCCAATGTGGTAAAATGTTTTAAAATAGGTCTGAATTAATATATTACCCTAAAAGACTCGATAGGAAACCCCCTGAAACGCCTAAAGTAAACAAAACCCTATTCTAGAAAATTTGGAAATTGCAAAAATAATAAGAAACAAAAAATAAGAAAAATTTTCTTACCTCCCTAGTTGTGCTACCTTAACCCCTTAACTTGAATGAAAAAAAAAAAAAAAAAAACTTGTCCTCAAGCTAATATTCGGAATCTAGTATCTTTTGTGCAAAAAGAACAAATACTTATGAGTACTTCAAACCCCTTGTCTTCTTTGCAAACTCGCATTCAGCTAGTAAAGCTAAACAGAATATTTGAAATTCAAAATTGAGTAGATCCATTAAATTACAAGCAATGGCCAACTCAAATCTTTCAAGCCCAAGAAAATTAATATGTTGTCATACTTTGTTGTTTACAAAGTCAATTGGATCCTTGATCTCGTGGGTTATAGCCTTACCTTCAGATTTGATTTCAGTGGGAGCTTTTTTAGTTTTATCAACAATCTTAACCTCATGATTTTTCTCTACATCAAGATCTTCATGAATCTTCTCAATAACTTCCATCCTGTCCTCTTTGATGTCATTATAATTTTCAACCTTCCATTCTTCACATTTGTGTCCTGTGTAAATCATTTAACTTTGGCTTATTCAACTTCTATTTCATTAAGTTGTTTATCATCCAATTTTCAATAAATCTTCCTTATTTGCTCACATAAGATTAATCATGGGAAAGAAAGAATTAACCATCATTTTTTTTTTGGCCATGAGCAAATTGTAGGTTTACCCTTTGTTCTCTAAAATTATTATATCACTCCGCCATTCTATTGCATTGCTTGATACAAGTTGCAGCTTGAAAATTTTCAGGGATCTTCACATAAGCAAAGTAGTCTTGAAGATCAAGAATCTAGTTCATAAAATCTTCTTTGTATGATATACCATCCAATCATAGAATAACATTGAAGTTAAGAATGATCAGTCGCAAGAGAAAATTCTGGCAGGATTATTTCTACTGTCTTCACTATTTTTTATTTGATGTGTGAACATAAAAATCGATGAGCATGCCATAAATCTCATGGAATTCAGAATTCATCCTCTCACAATTAGTTTGAATCAGCACCCTAAGGGTTTGCAACTCCACAATCATTGTCAACAGTGTAGTTGTCTTTCTCTTCGCCTCTCATACTAGGAGCCTAACAAGCTTTGACACTAATTGACATAGTTCAAAAAGTGTGAATAGGCTAGATTCGTTCTAGCTACACGTAAATCCTTAAACCTATAAGAAAAAGTTTGGAATCCACCAAACAATAGTGAAACTCTAAAAGAAGTTTATTAATGATTTTTTTTTTTATAATAGTTTATTAATGATTTTTGAACTATCATTTTTGTTTACAGGCTCAGAAATTAATTTATAGTCTCCATAAAATTGAATTACCATGTAAAATATTTCCAAACAGATAACTAATCAATATACTACCATAAAAGGACTTTGATTTGGCTAGGGAATCCAAAAAAATAGAAAATTTTAAAAATTAGAAAAATTTTGGCAGGATTATTTCTACTGTCTTCACTATTTTTTATTTGATGTGTGAACATAAAAATCGATGAGCATGCCATAAATCTCATGGAATTCAGAATTCATCCTCTCACAATTAGTTTGAATCAGCACCCTAAGGGTTTGCAAATCCACAATCATTGTCAACAGTGTAGTTGTCTTTCTCTTCGCCTCTCATACTAGGAGCCTAACAAGCTTTGACACTAATTGACATAGTTCAAAAAGTGTGAATAGGCTAGATTCATTCTAGCTACACGTAAATCCTTAAATCTATAAGAAAAAGTTTGGAATCCACCAAACAATAGTGAAACTCTAAAAGAAGTTTATTAATGATTTTTTTTTTTTTTTTATAATAGTTTATTAATGATTTTTGAACTATCATTTTTGTTTACAGGCTCAGAAATTAATTTATAGTCTCCATAAAATTGAATTACCATGTAAAATATTTCCAAACAGATAACTAATCAATATACTACCATAAAAGGACTTTGATTTGGCTAGGGAATCCAAAAAAATAGAAAATTAGAAAAATTGTAAGAAACATATTAGATGCTATGGCATCTGGAAAGTTATTTATGTACTGGTAACAAATCAATATGTAATCACTCCACAGCTTGAAAAAGCAATTATTGTTACAGGAATTCTTAAAAAATAATGCAATTTTTCCTTGACTTACTATTGAGTAATATAGTTCATTCAAGACCCCAATTTTCTGTTGCAGTTGTTTTTTGTCTATAGATGTTAAAAACTGTAGTAGTTAAGAGTTAATATATTATGTTTGGTATGTACGAATGTATCTATGTGTGAAAAAGACGGGGGAAGTTCTTTTGGTCACTCGGTTGCAATCATGAGGGTTTTGTCGGCTTTGTGCTGAGAACTGGTCAAGGTCAAGTTTATATTTGTTTTTGTAACATATTCATCTATTACTATCATCAGGACAGTGTGCAGAGGACTCCTTTACTGCATAATATTTGTTGTGCTCATAACTAGGGGGACCTTGAGATAATTTTGTACTCCTATGCAGGCATTTGGTAGGACACCACTTACTAGAATCAGTCCAAAGAAAACATGGGAGGGAACTATCACAGGCTTGGGTGGATGTGTAGCCACTTCTGTTATATTATCTAAGATTTTTTGCTGGCCAACATCTTTGCTAAGGTATTAAGTTTTCCACCCTTGCAATCAATAACTTGGGAAAAATTCCTTAATTTAAGAAATAACGGTTTCTCTCTCTCTCTCTCTCTCTCTCTCTCTTTCTCTCTCTCTCATGCACACACATAAAGGAATAATTATTTTGTTTTACACTAAAGTCTGAGATCACTAGAACATGTCGAAGTAATATATAAATAAGCTTGTTGTTATCCTTTGAAATTGACATATATTAAGTTAAAAGCATGACTTTTAAGTTATAGATGCATTTATAATTTGATCTCACAAACATCTTTTGTTATGATTGTATACATTTAAAATCACCAGGTTGATCAGGTCTAAAATTGCACCCACCCCCCCATTTTGCTGACAGCAACATCTGTAATATGCGCTGTCTGGAAAAGTCAAAAGTCAATTGAATTAATGGTGTCTTCAAGATTTGGTCTTGCAAGTTTGAAATTAAGAAATAATTGCGAAGCTGGTTATATCTTTTGTCTGGATTTGGTATAAAAAGGTTAGGAAGACTCTATTCTCTCTATATGTTCTGCTTTTGCTGGCAGCAGGATCTAGCAATGGTACTACTTGGAGATGTCCTGGGCTTGAAGTTTCATTTGTTAGATTATCTTTATTTATTGTTTTATTCTTTTGGGAGTTTTCTTTGAATGTTTGTATACCTGCAATGGACAGACCACAAACAGATGGGGCGTGTTTCTCCTATTGGGCCCACTGATGATTTGGTTCACTAATTTAGTAAAGCAGGACTAATCTTCTATCTTCTGTTATACTGAGTGGAGAATGTTTCTCCCTTTTCCTTTCCTTTTTCTTTTTTATTTTTTAAATTTCCTTTAAGATGAACATGTATAATTTCTGTACCAATTTTGGATATCCTTGTATACATCTTTTTGAAAAAAATTATGTGCATTTGACTTATCTTTCTGGTGGTTGTCAGTGCAATTGCTTTTGGGATTCTCAATTTCTTCGGTTCCATTTTCGGTGATCTTACCGAATCGATGATCAAACGTGATGCAGGTGTTAAGGACTCTGGGTCTCTCATACCTGGACATGGTAATTATATTTTGCTCATGACTATAAGCTGTGAGAAGACTTTGAATTTTTCTAACTCTGATGACGGGAAAATTATCAGTAACTTTGCTTTGAATAATTTCAATAACATTCTGTGGTGTGATATTTCAACTAAAGTTGAGTAGCTGGTTAGTGTTGTATTCAAATGCTGTATGCAACTGTTTTGACTGTCCATTTATAGTCATCATAATGCTTACTTAGTACTTGACTCAAACTTTTTTTCCAATCAATTCATTATTATATTTCCCTGCAACTTTCTTAGTACTGTGATACAAGGATGTCATACTTTGAATCTTCCATTTGTATAACTTAGCACTCCAATTTGTGGTAAATGCCTTGATGTGGCACTGGATTAGAATTAAACCATGGCTACAAAAAGGCCTCAGGTTTAGGTCTGACTGTACCTTCTAAAAGCAGAGAAACAAGATCAGGTTAATAGTCTTGACCTCTCTGGGAGATTTACTAAATCTGGTCAGGGTACAGAATTTTAGTTCTAGATTGCTTGAGGCAGATTTAGTAAATTTGATCAGGGTACAGAATTATCAATTAGAATCAGACTTCTAGTCCTTACTTATCAAAAAAAAAAAAAAAAAGAATCAGAACTTTAGTTCTAAATTGCTCGAGGCAGATTTAGTAAATTTGTCAGGGTACTGAATTTTCAGTTAGAATCTGAATTTCTGTTCTAGATTACTTGAGAAGTCCTCCTTAGCGTAGGATGATGGCAAAACATGAGTACATGACCATAACTTATATGAATTGTAGAAACACTTCAGGTTGATGAAACTGTTCCTCCAGCACTAATAGATATCAGCTTAATCAGAATGAATGAGATTAAATAGTTCAGAAATCTGTTTGCACAAAGAATATTTGAACAAGGAAGAGAGATTAGAGAACCCAAATATATGAGTAATTACTTGGGAATTATGCTCAAGGTCGAAAGAGTTTCAAACTTTTAACTGAAATATTTTTGGGGGGCAATTAACTTCGACAGGTCGAAAGCCTGGTGCACAAAGGGTTTTGCTCTTGCATAAGACTGCGTATGAAATATGTTAATAATAAGAGAATCTGAAAACAAGAGAGTACCAGTTTTTGACAACTATTGTGGCTATATGCACAATGGAAGTATTTATGAGTATTATTTTTTCCTTGAAGACTGATATTGTCTATGATGCCTTTGAAAACCAAAGTTTTGTTCCTTAATTTTGTTTTGGCTTCAACATCAGCCTCCTTTACTCTTTTAACATAACTGGTTGGATCCAAAGGTGCTATGCATGCGAGATACAACATTTTTTGGAAAAATAAAAGTTTACTATATGTAATCACCCTAAAAATAAATTTGGACATGGCAGATTGGTGCACAACACTATACTGATTGATATCAAGCTTTTCTTTAAAAAAAAATATGCATTATATCATTAATTCATTACAAAAGGGATGTTTTGGATATTAAAGTTTCGCAGCAGTAGATTATTGAAGAATGAATTCAGCAATTCATAAGGATACAATTCAAAAGTGAAGACTTGGTTGCTTTTTCAACTCTCATGTAAACGTATGAGAATATCACAGAAAAAAAATTTATATATATATATATATATGAAACTTAGATGAAGAAACTAAAGGTAGTCAATAGAGTTACAAATGGCATGAGAAGAAGCTGTGAAGGCTTCTAAAAG